>OZ004720.1:8546925-9171925 GCA_963924515.1 Vespertilio murinus | reverse complement strand
GGAGCCAGTGGCACCAGCCACACGGGCCACCCAGGTAACCTGTGAAGCGCAAGAGGCCACGTGGGAGGGTTCTTGGTCCAGCTTTCCACATTTCAGTTTTCCTTGTGATGCTGATGGGCTCACAGGACAGAGTGGATGCTGTGGCCCGAGGAGGGAGGAGGGGCTCACAGGATGGTCTTCCCTCCTGGCACGCGGCAGTGTCATGGACTCTTAACTGGAACTCTCCCCAGTAGATAGAAATCTTACTGCACTTAGGAGTTAAGTAGGAAGAGGAGACAGTCTAGGCTCCCTCATTAGCTGACTATCCTGACTTCAAAGTCCCTGCTCAGAGAATGGAGTTCTTGGTATTTCCTCCTAAAAATTACCGTCTCGGAGAACAGACAGGTCACGGCTGACTGGTGGCATGTTCAATATTCTCTCCGAAACCAGGTTAACGACCCAGAGGCTGCAGTAAAGGAATTAGAAACTCTTTTGGGTTTTACCTTGAGAACGGCTATTCCAAACACTCGTCCTGTGAGAAAGACAATGGAAATTCCAAAGGATTCCTTGGAGAAGTACCTCAAAGACCTCCTGGGAACCCAAACCACAGGTGTGTAAGTTTTTGTATTTCGTAACTCTCCCCACGCCTGGTCTTTCAGGCCGCTTCTCCCTGTCAGACCCTCGTGGAATGCTCCAGAGACAGAGGCAATACGGTTAGGAACAGCCACCGGGCAGCCCAGTAGATCTGAGCGCGGCTCTCAGTGTTGCTTGGGGAAACGCATTCGCCTCCTTTTGTATGGCTCCCCGAAAGCCTACTTGCCTACTGGTCCACTGACAGCGGGTGTGGCAGCCGCCTGCAGACAGCTGGCAGGGAGGACAGGAGCCTGGGGACCGGAGGTGGCCCAGGGGCACTTGAATGTTTCTCATTTTTTCGAGATGACAGCCTGTTTGTAAAGAAAACTTAAAAGTTGCATAAACAGAAAATGTGACAAGTTGTCTCCCTTTCTTCAAAGGTCCCACCTTCACCTTCCACCCTCAGAAAAACAGGTGCCTTGTGAGCTTTTTCATTTTTCATTTTATTTTTATGTTTTTGATTTTCTACAGAAAGGAAGGGAGAGGGGTAGGGAGTCAGAAATATCGATCAGCTGCCTCCTGCACACCTCCCACTGGAGATGTGCCCGCAACCAAGGTACATGCCCTTGACTGGAATTGAACCTGGGACCCCTAGTCTGCAGGCCGACGCTCTATCCACTGAGCCACACCGGTCAGGGCGCCTTGTGAGCTTTTGAAGACATTTCTACCTGGTGATAAAGTTTTGACTCACCCTGTTGATCCCTGAAAAAGGCTGTTTGTATGGAGTGTCATGTTATGACGTGTCCTAGTGATTGGCTCGTTCTTAGTGCCTCCACAAAGCTGAAGGGCCCCTTTACCCTCCAAATCCTAGGCAGGCCTGACCCTGCTTAGCTTCTGATGAGATCGGCGCGTTCAGGGTGGTATGGCCGCAGGCTGAGGGGCCCTTTCTGACCAACAGAGAACGCTGGCAAACTCCCTTTTCCTGCTCTTCTGAGCAAGTGAAATGACTCTGTGTCCAGAGTTCAGTCTGATCATGAAGCTGAGGGCTAATTAGGATGTTTCTGTAAGAGAGACGAAGCATCCAGCCTGCTGGGGAGGGAGGTCACATCTCATGAAAGCAGCCTTGGTCTGGCCGTGGGCCCTGCTTAGCTGCTTTCAGCTGTCGCACCCGTGGCAGGCGTGGTTGGGCTGAGCATGGGCTGAGGGACACACAAGGGCACTTTTCATCTTCCGGCTTCTCGCATTCCATTTAGCAAGATGGGTTGCCATGACTGCTTGTGGTTGATAAACACAACTGAAAAGCTTTTCTTGACGGGGCAGGAGTTGGCAAGAAGGTCAAGTCCAAAGCGAGGATATCACGGTGGTGTAAATCCAGTGGTCTCGCCACGCTGTAGTGGCATGCGATTCTGGACGCGAGCTGGTGGGCATGGTGCCATTCCTCCAGGGCATCCCAAACTCTGGGCTCATTGGAAGAAAGAACGTCTTTCCCCATCTGCCCTTCAGGGCTGGTTTGAGTTTTCTTTGCTTTCAAACTCGCAGGCCCGCTGGAACTCCTTCAGTTTGATCACGGGCAGTCAAATCCAACGTACTACATCAAGCTGGCTGATCATCAGCTGGTTCTGAGGAAGAAACCGCCAGGGACACTCCTCCCATCTGCCCATGCGGTGGAGAGAGAATTCAGGTAAATAAATCCTCAGGGCCGCTCCCCCTTCACAGCTAACCCCTGAGCTCACCAGTCAGCACTCCATTAGGTGCCTTGAGATGTTTAAAACTACAAGTGTGACTCTCCAAAATTATTTCAAGTAAGAACAGTAACCCAATTTCATTTTTAAGTTTGTTTTCTTTTCTATAACTAAACCTGTAGGAGACTAGACTTCTTTGTAACTTCTAGATGAAAAAATGCATTGTTCAAACACTCTTTAGTCTTACCCTTAGTCTTAAAGACTCTAAAAACTTTTAGTCTTAAAATCAATGTTAGTGAGGCTACAACCCAACAAACATGGCCATGAGTTGGTTGTTGTTGGAACTGGGTGATGTGTACGTGGTTTTTTTTTAAATGTGAAACTCTTTACTTATGTTTGATATTTTCCATAATAAAATGTTGAAAGTAATAAAAGTATTATAACTCATCCCAAATAAAATAGTTTGTTTTGAGACAGGAAAACTTAGACGTAATAGGTTTACACAAAACTAGCTCTCAACCTCTGGGCGAGTGAGTACTGAAGCAAGGAGTGGGCTCTGGGGTGGGGTTTCCTCCTCCTCCCAGGCTCTCACTGGGAAAGATGCAGAGAGTAGTATGGACAATGTGAGTTTAGTCCAGTCAACTTAATGTAATTACTGTTTGATATAGGCCTATAATTTCACTATTTCTTTTTTGTGTTTCATTAGTTTTATGTTCTTCTTGCCTACTTTTGGGTCAACTGAAAATTGTTTTAGAATTACATTTTAACTTCTGCATGGTCTAATTTTTAAATGAGAAAAATAATTGTAAGAAAGTCTCATCAGTCCTGCCAGCAGTGTGTTCATTTTCCTTTGTCCTGACAGAATCATGAAAGCCCTTGCGAGCGCTGGAGTACCTGTCCCCAAAGTCCTTGACCTCTGTGAAGATTCAAGGTGATGTTCCAATTTATTTATTTAATACATTTTTATTGATTTCAGAGGGGAAGGGAGAAGGAGATAGAAACATCAATGGTGAAAGAGAATCATTGATCAGCTGCCTCCTACATGCTCCCACTGGGGATCAAGCCCAAAACCAGGCATGTGCCCTGATTGGGAATTGACCCCTTGGTTCATAGGTCAACACTAACCCCTGAGCCACACCAGCTGGAACAGATGTATTTTTTCCATTGTCTATTCAACCTACAAAAGAGAAAAGCCAGTACACTCAGATTTGTCAGAGTAAGGACAAATAAATTTGGTAGAAAAGAGACTTTATAGCAACTCCCCCATAAGTTCACAGATCTTTAAGTTATTCTGAAAGATAAAGAAATGCCTGCTTTTGTGAGAATTGGTAGAAAACATCTTTTTTTTGTTTGTTTTTTTTGTTAATCTTCACATGAGGATATTTTCCCATTGATTTTTAGGGAGAGTGAAAGAGAGAGGGAAAAAGAGAAAAACATCGATGTGAGAGAATCACATCAATAGGTTGCCTCTATATGAGCCCTGACCAGGGCCCGTGCCATGGAGGAGCCTGCAACCAGTGGAATCAAACCTGGGACCCTTTGGTCTCAGGCCGATGCTCTATCCATTGAGCCAAACCAGCCAGGGCAAAAACATTTTTTTTTAAACATTCTAAAAATATATATCCATCTAATTCATATTGTTTGCTTTTGTTTAATTCTTTTATTGTAGTCTTTCTAAATTTTTTAAACTGCTTTGCAATGTTTTTGAGTTTGTCCCTTTTTCCTAACTTTATGAGAATTGTGAAACATACAGAAATAATTGAAAGAAGAAATAGTTTTTTAAAAAAGAAATAATAGTATAATGAGCACCCATTTATACTTCATTTAGATTAAAACATTGTTAACATTTTGCCACATTTCCCTTCTATATATGTGTGTGTGTATGTGCATATATAGATGTGTATGTGGATTATATGTATAAATTAATTTATATAAATAGTAACAATTATATATAAAATATTGAATATATCATAATATAATTAAATGTTATTTTATGTAATTATTTTATAAATAAGTATATTTATGTATATATATGCATATATAGATATAAATTATTTTTAGCTGAACCTTTGCAGTTGCAGACAGCATACATCTAAAAGTAAAATTTTTAAAAAATAAATACAGTAGCATTATTACACTTAAGATAGTTAAATATAATTTAATAGTATAATTAACTAGCTCATGTTCAAGTCAGGATAAAGTTATAATGGTAGAAGTTTCAAAACAACTTTTTACAGTAGTAAACTGATTTTTAAAAAGGCCAAAAAATGACATTTCAGTGTGTCACCTTGATCCTGTAGGGTGGTAGATGTGCCATTCATACCACTGGATAATAGTACAAATAACAAGAAGACGGGACATTAAGAAAAGGGCTTCTGTGTGATTGGAAAGGTAGAGCCCAATAAAAACAAAAAAAGGGGGGGGAGAAGGGATAGTTATTGAACCATCATTAGAACTAGACACATATGCCAGGCTCTCCATATATATTTGCTCTTTTAATTAATAAAATTACTCTTTGAAGTTTTACATATTTATATATATATATATATTTATATATATATATATATATATATATATATATATATATATATATATATTTGATTGATTTTTTTACAGAGAGGAAGAGAGAGGGATAAAGAGTTAGAAACATCCATGAGTGAGAATCATCAATCAGCTGCCTCTTGCACACCCCCTACTGGGGATTTGCCCGCAACCAATGTACATGCCCTTGACCGGAATCGAACCCGGGACCTTTCAGTCCGCAGGCCGACGCTCTATCCACTGAGCCAAACCGGTTTTTGGCAAGTTTTACATATTTAAAAACAAAAACAAAAGCCCTGGTTTAGTAAATCTCTCAGAATCACACTGCTGGAAGGGAGTAGAGATTCTATATGACCACAAAGGCCCCCCCCCCCCCCCGCCCCCTGGCATGCTGTTTTCCGATGTCATTAACCTTAAACCCATTCCAGTGGCTTCTACATGCGGACCAAAGAGAAGAGAGGCATGCTGGCCAAGAAGTATGGACAGGGCTGTGTGTGTATGGATTGGTTTGGGAGGGAGAACGTATAACACTCCCCCCCCCCCTCCCCCCCCGCTTATGTACAAAGGAAAAAGGAATGTCCAGTACCCTCGGTCGAATCCTTCCCCAGCACTCAGTGCACACATGGGGTAGAAAGAGCAGTGCCATGACCGTCTGTGAGCCACTGAGGCCCTGTCTGTGTCCCTCCCAGGGTCATCGGCACTCCCTTCTACCTGATGGAGTACTGCCCAGGCCTCGTCTACAAAGACCCCTCTCTGCCCGGCTTGGAGCCCAGCCAGCGGCAGGCCATATACGCCGCCATGAACAGAGTCTTGTGCAAAATTCACAGTGTGGACTTCAAGGCTGTGGGCCTAGAAGACTATGGGAAACATGGTAAGCATGAGGCTGCTTGTCTTTCATGTGGATTGTTTCCTCCCTGTTGCCTCCGCTTTCGGGATTTGCATGGTGTCAGGGTGTGGATGCACCAAGCAGTGGCTAACAGCGAGGTGGGCTTACTAGCTTCCTACTTGGACGTCCACTTTCATTTTAATGGAGGGGTTGCTTACCTAGACATTTTATCCTAGGATGAATCTCTTCATGGGCTACGGAATCTCTCTTCCCTACAACTATCTCACTAGATCATTTAAATCTATATTCTAATACTGGCAAACGGTATTTAAGATACCTTCCCAACAGTCTACAGATTTTAGTATCAATACACTCAGAGAGAGGAAGCAAGGGAGGAAGACTCAGAGAGGTTAAATCAACTGGAGACCTTGACTGTGAGCCAAGTTCACTCCAGAATTCCTTTCCCTGTCCAGGCCCAGATATAACGTACAAGTTTGTCAACTGTTGTGTGTCTTGGGTTTCCTAGCAAATCCTGATGTGGTTCTTGCTACATGCTAGGGAAAGCTTCGGGGGCTCTTCACACTTGACCCTCCCAACAGCCCCATGAGGACCAGCTCACCAATGAGGACACACGAAGGCACAGAGGACAGCAGAGCTGGGATTCAGATCCAGGCAGTCAGGCCCCAATGGCCATGCTCTCAGACAGCCAGTTTAGCCAAAAAGGGATTTCCTAATGGCTATTAGGAAGCTCAGAGGGCCTCTGAGAGAAGCTCAGAGGTCACGTGGCTGGAACAATGCCCAGATCACCCTGATGGAGCCAGGACAAAACAGCCGGTGGCTCTCACCTGAACTGCCTTGTGGGATATCCCCCAATCATAGGAGAATGATGCTATGGACATGGCAAAGGGTTTCACGGCCCTGGGTAGTTTTTGAAACCTTTGGGGATTGTTGGAACGGCACGCCCTGCTCTAACCCTCTCTCCCTCAGGGGACTATATTCCACGCCAGGTGCAAACCTGGATTAAGCAGTATTGGGCCTCAGAGACCAGCACCATCCCGGCGATGGAGAGGCTCATCGAGTGGCTGCCACTCCACCTTCCCAGGCAGGAGAGGATCGCGGTGGTGCACGGGGACTTCAGGTAGATGCGACGAGGGGTTGATACTTAGATGTGAAAAGTGATGGGAAGGAAGGGCATCTTTAGGGGAAATGAAGCAGCTTGACCCAATTTACAATTGTGAATTATTCCCATGACCTGGGCTCTCCCTGTGCCTGGCCTTTAAGGGCAGCTAATTCCGTATGCTGGGGTGGGGGGGGGGCTGTTCTCTGCAACTGCCGGGGTGATGGCCACACGTAGGTGTGAAGGTGCAACCTGTGCTCTGGTTATTCTTACTGCATCCCCCACTCCTCCAACACTGGCTGCCCGCAATGACAGCGGCTTTTCAAACTTGCTGTCTGGGACCGAGAGCTTGTTTCAGCCGAGGTGGCTGTGAGGCTCGGGGCTGGACCAGAAGGCTTACTCCACGCCTGGCCCGGGCGGAGGAGGCTGCTCAGCTAGACTTCTCGGGCCTCTGCGGCAACGTGACTTCTCACGGGGGCTCCCCAGGAAGGCAGCTTCTGGGGAGCGGGCTTCTTACCTGGAGGCCCGGGCTCCAGAGGCGTGTGCTCTGGGAGGGAGGGCCAGGCAGGAGGCACCTGCGCCTGACCTAGTCTGGGAGTCACTCAGCATCACCGCCACCTCATTATATCTGTTAGAGGTGAGGAGCCTCAAAAGGCAAAGGATTGGAATCTTTCTTTTGTGGAAGGAGTGCCAGAGGATTTACAGACCTGCTTTAAAACCGTCACGGGGGAGGCGGGGGGAGAAATGACCAGGTCCCAGGGGGGTTAGCTCTGTAGAGAGGCTACCAGACCAAAGCCATGGCCCGTGGGAGAGGAATACCCCGGGACCCGCCCCATCTCCCACCGGGGCCCCATGGCGGAGCCCAGCTGAGCCAGATGGCAAGGGAGCAGGTGGTACAACCACAGCCCTGCAGCCCAGGCTCCAGAGGCACAGAGGGGCTGGGCCGCAGGAGCAAATGCCCAGCACAGGCACACCCGTGGTGATCCCTTTTCTTAGCGCCATCTCTCCATTCCTTCTTGGCTTACTCAGGCTGGACAACCTGCTGTTCCATCCAGAAAAGCCCGAGGTGCTTGCTGTCTTTGACTGGGAACTTTCCACCTTGGGCGACCCCCTCTCGGACGTGGCCTACAGCTGCATGGCCCACTACCTGCCGCCCGGTTTCCCCATCCTGCGAGGTAGGCGCTGCTCGGGGAGCGGGAGGGATCAGCCAGCTCC
Organism: Vespertilio murinus; assembly: GCA_963924515.1. Lineage (NCBI taxonomy): Eukaryota > Metazoa > Chordata > Mammalia > Chiroptera > Vespertilionidae > Vespertilio > Vespertilio murinus. The sequence goes on along the minus strand of OZ004720.1, from coordinate 9,163,992 downwards.
GTTCCCGAAGCGCTGGGCCCCGCGCAGCAGGCGGAGCTGGGACTGGGCTGGCGCACGAAGTTAAGGTCCTGGTGGTTTGGGTGGAAAATGCCTTTGGGATGCTTTCTTGTCACACAGGGGGGAAGTGGGTGCAGAGAGACCATGAAGTGAGAAGGATATGCACATGGGCACTGCTTATGCTTCTATGCAACTGATTTCTAACATTAAAAATACAGGTTTACTTCAAGTTAAAAGTCATCAGTGGTATGAGAGATAATAACCACTGCCAATCTTTTCATTCTTGCCATCTTTTTTCTACGTCTATACATACATTTACTTAGATGAAAATGTAATTATATGATTTCATGACTTGCTTTTTCACTTAATTATATACTTTGGACATGTCTTCACGTCATTAAGTATTTCTTCTACAGACTCATTTTTAATAATGGCATAAGATTTTATTATATATAATTAACTTAAACAGAACACTTGGTTTGACTCCTCTTTGAATATTTAATTTGTTTCCAGTATATATATATATATATATATATATATATATATATATATATATATTACCCCTTGTCTTCACACAAAAAAAAGCAGTGAACAAGTTTGTATTAATATATTTACCTATATAGCCCTAGCTGGTTTTGCTCAATGGATAAAGTGTCAACCTGCGGACCTAAGGGTCTCGGGTTCATTTCTGGCCAAGAGCACGTACCTTGAGTTGCAGGCTCCTCCCCATCCTGGGCCCTGATAAAGGGCACTTGCAGGAGGCAACCAAATTGATGTGTTTCTCTTACACCAATATGTCTCTCTCTATTTCCCTCTCTCTCCCACTCTCTATAAAAATCAATGGAAAAATATCCTCAGGTGAAGTTTAAAAAACACAAAACAGCCGAAACCGGTTTGGCTCAGTGGATAGAGCGTCGGCCTGGGGACTGAAGGTCCCAGGTTTGATTCCAGTCAAGGGCATGTACTTTGGTTGCGGGCACATCCTCAGTAGGGGGTGTGCAAGAGGCAGCTGATCAATGATTCTCTCTCATTGATGTTTCTAACTCTCTATCCGTCTCTCTTCCTCTCTGTAAAAAATCAATAAAATATATTTTAAAAAAATAATACAAAACAAAAATGAAAAAACAAGTGTGTGTGTGTGTGTGTGTGTGTGTGTGTGTGTATTTGGCATACTTCTAGGATAAATTCCTAGGATTGGAATATATTACATGCTTCAGAACCATGAAAATGTTACAAATGAAGCAGATCTATAAAATGACTGATCAAAAGTAATATGCATCCACACTGAACTGTGGTCCAGGTGGAGTTAGAAGCTCCTCGTTCCTTCTCTTACTGCCAAGTTAGCCTGAAACTTTCAAGAGCCAGCTTGGGACTAACAGCCTCATGCCTGGATTCCAGCCATCTGAGGGAGGAAGAGCCCTTGAAATAATGAGCTGACCCTTCGAACTGGCTGGGAAGCTAACTTCCAAGAGAGGAAGTGATTTTAAATTTAAATTCTTGTGGCCACAGGAAAAAGGGGGGGAGGGTGTCACTGACTGCCCAGGATGGCTCTGTCCCCACAGGTCTGAGTGACTGTGATCTGGCTCAGCTGGGTATCCCTACTGCAGAGGAGTATTTCAGGATGTACTGTCTTCACATGGGGATCCCTCCCACGGAGAACTGGAACTTCTACATGGCCTTCTCCTTTTTCCGAGTGGCTGCGATCCTACAGGGAGTCTACAAGCGCTCGCTTACAGGTAATGAATGGGGTGGCCTGGGAGAGCCTGCCCGAGGGTCAGAATCTTTAAGATTCCGTTAATTCAACCATTTGTCATTGAGTATATATCATATAGTTTTGTTCTTTAAAATATTCAAGCTTTAAATTCTGAGATAACATACATGATAACATACATAACGTACATGATAAGTATTCAATCATATAGAATGATATAAAATTATTTCTTTCTCAGCGCCATTCCTCAAAGTTAAACACTATTGTTAAGAGTTTCTTGGGCCACCCACATTTTTCTATATGTTTACCTTTTCTTACTCTCTCCAAGTTTTATAAAAATGTGGTCATCTTTCAAAGGTGGCATGTGCAGTCTGAGTAATGAAGGAAAAATGCAGTCCTGTGGTTTGCGTGCTGCTACATAGCAAATGGATTTGGTTGCTAATTTGTAAGGAATAGCAGGTCTTTAACACCAAAGCTGCATGGAATGGCTCTTTTGAGAAGCCGGCCATGGCAGGAGCCAGAAGAAAAACAGGCCTCCGTGAAGGTGCAAGAGAGTCAGGGAATCGGTCTCTTAGAGCAGCGGTGGCCAACCATTTGGGCCTCACGGACCACCGGTTGGACTGCTGCCTTAGAGCATGGAAATGCTGAAATCCATCCGGGAGAGCCGGCTGTAAACGAGCCCGCCACCAGGAGGCAGTGTCCACACAGCAACACGATGGGCCTCCGTGCCGCGCACTGAGAAGCCTCACTGAAAAGACTCGTACCCGACGATGTATAAGTGCCATTCTGGAAGAGACAAACTACAGGGACAGAGACAAGTGCTACCAGGGGCGGGGGTACAGGGTTGGGTACAAAGGGACACTGGCAGTAGGGATGATGGGAGTATTCTGTGTCTTGGTAAGGTGGTGGTTACCGGACTAACCTCCCAGAATTACACACGTCATAAAGAGGGTGTATGTATATTATTCCTTAATTTAAAAATTTTTAATCCTTTTCTAAAAGAAGTCCTGAGCATATTAAAGAAAGAAACAGATGGTGAGAGCATGACTAGAGGGAGTTGTATGAAGCTGGGGATGGCATTGATCTAACAGAATGGGCCCAGACACTGGCCATTCATCCAGCCGCTGGTGACACTTATTACCAGTTTCCCAGCACGGGCAGCTCCGGGTAACACAGGGCTTCCTGTCGCCCACGGCTGGCAGCAGAAATGTTACTGATCTAGTTTCTTTAGGAAAAGAAGAGAGAAAGAGCAGGAAATACGCCAGCCAAGATCGACTTCTGGCTCCCAGCCCACTAATGAAAGCTTGGGCACATTTCCTCCCTCTCAGACGCAAATCCTTTGTCTTAAAGTGATGATCAAAACCAACACATTGCTCAGGAATCCAATAAGCTATAATAACACACGTAAAGCACTTAACACCATGTCTCGTACGTGGCAAGTGCCCAGCAAATGATAGTAGCTGCTCAAATAATAACAATATTCTCGCGAGTTAGTAGTTATTATCAAGGGCGATTTGGGAGTAATCACTTTTTCTTTGCTCAGGGCAAGCAAGCTCGGCAACTGCTGAACAAAGTGGAAAGATGGCCGAGTTTATGTCTGACTTGGCCTGGGACTTTGCAGTCAAAGAAGGGTTCCGGATTTTCAAAGAGATGCCAGCCACAAAGCCATTAACAAGGTCCTACCACACGTGGGCCGGCTCGCGGTCTCTGCCGAGCACCCCAGGAGCGAGGAGTTACACTCCCCTTCCAGAGCCTTCCTCGGCTCACGCCTCAAAGGGAGCTCTGGTTATCTCTCCAGAGGGCCTTTCCCCCCGAGTCAGGGAGCTGTACCAGCGGCTGAAGCAGTTCATGGACCAATACGTGTACCCCGCTGAGCCAGAGCTGCGACGTCACCAGGCCTCCGCCGAGAGATGGACCCCTTCCCCCCTGGTTGAAGATCTCAAGGTAAAGCAGCCGTTCAGGAGTCAGTGAGACCGTCAAAGTGGCAGGACATCGGCTGCTCGCTCACCGGGCAGATCTGTTCCCCCCCAGGCAGTGGAGAGAGGGCTGAGCTGAACTGTCTTTGCTGTCCACCACCTCCATTCCTGGCCTGTGGGTTATGACCCCGGGGCAGGTGGGCTTGTTATGCATATTTGAATTAGTAAATTTGAAACAGCGATTTTACATACATCAGTTAATAAAGCCTCTCTATATTTTATTGATTTCAGAGAGGACAGGAGAAGGATAGAACATCAGGGATAAGAGAGAATCATTGATTGGCTGCCTCCTGCACATCCCCTACTGGGGGGGCATTGAGCCCACAACCCAGGCATGTGTCCTGACTGGGAATCGAATCGTGACCTCCTGGTTCATAGGTCAATGCTCACCCACTGAGCCATGCTGGCTGGGCTTATTCTCATGTTTTAATGGAGTCATCCTATATATTCGAATCTCCTGCTTGCTTATTTAACTCCACGATATATCACCTTTGCATGCCAGCACTTGGAGATCGACCTCCAAGGGGTTCTGCAGTGTGGCAGCACCATAATTTGTCTGCCCTCCGCCCGCCTGAGGGACACTGATGTCTCAGCCTACAACCTCGGTGCAAGCCACAGAAGCCAGCTCAGTTAAGGGGTCAGTTAAGGAGCTAAGGCTGTTAGCAAGCTGCTAGCATGAACAGGGGGGCTGGAGGCCCAGCCTCAGAAGACAGTAGGTGCTGGTTCAGGGTTCTCCTCATCACCAGAGCAGAGCCACTGCGGCTGCAGACAAGTGTGCTGGGCCAGGTCCCTACAGATGTCCTGAGGAACCTCCAGTCTCCTGTCCGCATGGAGCATGTTCTCAGATTTGTCATGACACCAGTAATGCCAACAGTGATGGCAGGGGGGGCACGGGGGAGTCTGGGAAGTGCAGACTGGGGGAATGAACTGCCGTCAGTGCCAGGACTTGGCCATCCCAGGTCTCCTCGGGCTCATGCCACCTCCAGATCCAGCCCGACGGTGCGGACTCACATCATTATTTTTGGCACACGCCTCCTCTTTGGCTGTCTTCCCTCTTCCCTCTGGTCCCTTTCATTATTTTCACAGGCCAAAATGAAACTAAGCCATCCACTGTGCTCCCCTGACTTACTTTTCCCATGCTAGGAGAAAGCCAAGGCCAAAGGACTTTGGAACCTTTTCCTACCCTTGGAGACTGATCCCGAGAGGAAATATGGAGCAGGACTGACCAACGTCGAGTATGCGCATCTCTGTGAACTCATGGGCATGTCTCTGTATGCGCCCGAGGTACTTCCTTTAACGTTCTCCGTGCTGAGGCGGCCCTTGTCCTCCACAGCCTGTGGGTCATCCTCCTGGGCAGGTGGTGTTCCCTCCAGCTGGGGCTGGACTCAGGAGCCCGGATACAAATGTGACTTCTCCTAGTGAGGGAGGACAGAACGGCTGTGGCTTTGTGTTTCTCTGGGGAGAGGAAGAACTTTCGTTCAGGGTGCCAAAGGGCCCATGACTTGGAAGATGCCCTGGGTGTCTGGCGTGGTAAACATGGACATGGGAGTCACCTTTATGGGTTTCCTTTTCAGATATTTAACTGCTCTGCCCCCGACACGGGGAACATGGAGCTCCTGGTGCGCTACGGCACCGAGGAGCAGAAGGCCCGCTGGCTGCCTCCGCTGCTGGAGGGGAAGGCCCGCTCCTGCTTTGCCATGACGGAGCCTCAGGTACCGCCCCCGGGGGCTCGTCAGGCCACCCCGCCCAGGCCCCAGGCGGGCTCTGCGCGGGGAACCTCGCCATCCCTAAGCAGAGTGTGCTCTCACTCAGGTTGCCTCGTCCGACGCCACCAACATCGAGTCTTCCATCAGAGAGGAGGATGGCTGCTACGTCATCAACGGTCACAAGTGGTGGATCTCAGGTATTTGGCCGCAAATTCATATTTCAGCCACACTTCAGTGGGTCTGTGTGTGGTGAGCATGTCTCTTGCTGCCCTGCTGAAGCAGGAGACATGCTCGTTCCCAGTCGATGCAAAAGAGCTGCTGTCTCTGCTCCCAGCCAACCCCAGGAGAACCGGAGGTTCTGGTGGACCGGGATGCCCACACAGGCACAGTTCTAGGAATCTCTCTCTCTCTCTCTCTCTCTCTCTCTCTCTCTCTCTCTCTCACACTCACACACACACACACACACACCCGCTTTCTTCATCCTGCCCTCGGAGAGGCAGAACGTCACTTCCTCCGTGGCTTCTCCTTGCTGCGAGGTCAGGGGCTACGTCAGAACGCTAGCCATAACCCGCCATTCATCCCAAGCTGATCTGCAGGGCCCTCCATCAGTGCTGCGTGACCCGCACCTCACCGAGTCCCACACCCCCACAGAGGTCATGTCATCACCCCCCTTCACAGGGGAGGAAACTAGTCAGAGAAGTGATGTAAGGTACCGACTCCCCCTGCCAGGGAAGTAGGGAATCCAGAGTTCGGGATTTGCCTGATTCTGAAGCCCGTGCCCAAAGCCATTATGTTCACGCGTTCACGCTGTCTGTGGGAACAGCAGGACAGCTGCCAGGGACAGGGTACCAGTTTTCTGCCTCTTGTCTTTATATTTTTCAACTCTGCATGGCGCTTTTTTTTAAAAAAAATTGCTCTTTATGATGTTGGATTCATTCCTCACTGGGACGAAAACCAGCCGCTCTCATTCCTGGTCCAGACCTGCATGCAGTCATTTGATTATGTGAATCTTAAAGAGCTCTGTCGGCTGCTGGCTCTGGCTCTCCTGGGCCAGGATCGTGTCTGTGGAGAGATCTGATGGCCTTGGCGTCAGATGGCGAGGGTCTGTCTCTCGCCTTTCCTGGCAGGCATCCTGGATCCCCGCTGCCAACTCTGCGTGTTTATGGGGAAAACAGACCCGCACGCCCCACGCCACCAGCAGCAGTCCGTGCTTCTGGTTCCCATGGACACGCTGGGGATAAAAGTCATTCGGCCTCTGACGGTGTACGGGCTGGATGATGCGCCAGGTTAGTGCCCCGGCCTCTGTCTGTGTTTGAGTCTGGGCCCGGGGAACATCTGGATGCAGCACATCTGGAGGGCCATGTGCTCCTGCCTTTCATTTCCAAAATATCAACCGTGATGGCAGATTTCATAGGGGCATTTGTGCTTTTCCCCCCTCTTCTAAATTTAGAAGCCAGAATCTGTGAGATAAGTGGTCACTCAGGACAGTGGTAGGAAGTGCACTCCAAACTTCTTCGAGATTCCGGCGGTCAGCTGACCAGCGTGGAGGTCCTCTTCTGTCTGCTAACAGCGTTCGTGTGTCCCCTTTCAGTGACTGAGGGGGCACTACACTAGAGTCCCATACTCTCAGGAAGGCCCGCATACAGCAGTCATTACGTTTTAGAAGAGGAATGGCAGACGGTTTTTCCATCTTTGATAGGCTCCTTCCTGCCCCTCTCCCCAGCCATGCCCCAGCGGGAAGGCCGAGTAAAAGGCAGGGAAGTTGCCAGCAGGTGACCTGACCTGAGGCAAGGGATAAACACGTCCAGCGTGGGCAGGCGGGTGGCTCTCTCAGGGGGGACTGTTTGGCTCTTTCAGGTGGCCACGGCGAAGTCCTGTTTGAGCAGGTGCGCGTGCCCAAGGAGAGCATGGTCCTGGGCCCCGGCCGAGGCTTTGAGATCGCCCAGGGCCGGCTGGGCCCCGGCAGGATCCATCACTGCATGCGGCTGATCGGGCACTCGGAGAGGGCCCTGGCGCTCATGAAGGCCCGAGTGAGTGCTTCCCCTTGCGCCTGGATCTGTCCCCGAGCCCACTGTCCCTTTCGCTATCGGACCTTAAATCCCAACTGTTCTCTGAGAGCCAACTTAGCAGGTGACGCAGGGTGATGTTCTTGCCAGGAAGCTGTGGCCCTGTCTTTGCTTTGCATCTGCTACTTTGCTGAAGTTGAAAGTCGGAGTAGAATGGGTCTTACTCTGTTGGGGTGGCCAGAAGGAAAGGGCTGGGCTCTGTAGCAGCAGAGGGCAAGGTCCCAAGGTCCAAAGGGTCACAGGCTGCCAAGGGCCTTTCCTGCCACTGACTCATCTTTAAAAATCAGAGACCCGAAAGAACCCTCGTCCGTGGCTTATGTCCCTGGAGTCCCAGCAGCTAGCTCTGCACCATCCTCTTCCCTGAGCATGTCCAGAAAACTGTTCTGCTGTGACCCCCTGAAGTGGGTGACCCCCCTCAAGGACTAGAAATCCACGCAACAGAGAGCTTTTGCTGGGAGTGAGCATTTACCTCAGCGGTATCGATTTCACAAAGTTGAAGCAAACCCTTGAGACCAAACAGATCTCTCATAAGAAACTACACGGAGATCAGAGGCAATGCAGTGCACTTGGATTACTGAGCAAAACTCCTGTGATTTACAGCCTTTTGAGTTGAGGCTGACCATTTCTTTTCCTCCTAAATAAAAAGCTCTTCTCTAAGGGCTCAGAATGGCACTTCAGCCCCACCCAGCACTGGAAAGCAGACCAGCCTCGCTATAGAGCAGTCTGTGTCCCACGTCTTCAGGAGGGGCGGGGCACTAACGTGGCAGCTGCACACGCAGGAATTGGCCACAATGGACTCATTAGGAGCCTACAAAAGATGTGATACTAGGAGGTTCACCACAGCACTGAGCATAATAGCAAAATGTTGGGATCAATCTGTAAGACTAATAATTAGAGCCTGGTCAGATAAACCCTGGTACAGGCATGCACAGAAACTCTAGAATGAATCTAGAAATCTATTTCTTAACATAGATGTTCACTGTATACTCTTAAATGAAAAGAAGCAGGTTACAAAGCAATAGAGTATGACTCCATTTTTATTTAAAAACTAGAGGCCCAGTGCACAAATTCATGCACCAGTGGGGTTCCTCGGCTTGGCCTGTGGGATTGGCTGAAACCAGCTCTCCAACAACCCCTGAGGGGTCCAGGATTGCGAGAGGGCGCAGGCTAGGCTGAGGGGCCCCACCGGTGCATGATCAGGCCTGGGGAGGGGTGCAGGAGATTGGTCAGCTAGGGAGGGACCGTGGGAGGGCTCCAGGGCATGTCCAGCCCATCTTGCTCAGTCCTGATCGGCTGGACCCCAGTAGCAATCTAACCTGCTGGTCAGAGCATCTACCTCCTGGTGGTCAGTGCATGTCATAGCAACTGGTTGACTGGTCAACTGTCTGCCCTCTAGTGGTCAGTGCACATCACATAGTGAGTGGCTGAGTGGCCTTAGCATATCATTAGCATATTACTCTTTGGTTGAATGGACGACCAGGCACAGCATATTAGGCTTTATTAAGTAGGGTACATATAAAAAGCCTAGTATAGCCGAAACTGGTTTGGCTCAGTGGATAGAGCGTTGGCCTGCGGACTGAAAGGTCCCAGGTTTGATTCTGGTCAGGAGTGTGTGCCTTGGTTGCGGGCATATCCCCAGTGGGGAGTGCAGCTGATTGATGCTGGTCTCTCATCAATGTTTCTAACTCTCTATTTCTCTCCCTTCCTCTCTGTAAAAAAAAAAAAAATATATATATATATATATATATATATATATATATATATATATATATATATTAAAAGCCTAGAAGAATAACTACCAAATAGCCACTATAAGTAACTAGATGATGGGCTAGCAGGTGTTTCTATTTTTGTCTGAAAATTTATACTTTTTCTGCCAAACAATTATATATATAATTGTTTTTTAGTTAAAACAAATTTTAAAAATGAAAACTAAACTAACAACAACCTAAAAGAATGGCTTAGAAGCTTTTCTGATTGCTGGTGTCCTTTGCAATAACAGTTGCCCACCATAGCACCCAGATGCAAAGCTGGGCCTTGGTCAGCAGGGGGCCCCCTCCCTCACCTGTGTGAGGTGCCCACAGTCATCACCTAATTCTCAGAATAGCCCTGGGCCAGATGCTGGCTCCGATCCAAAAGAACCGTTCCTGTCTGGCACCCAGAAGGGGCTGAACTGCTGGAATAAAGGAATTCCTGCAAGTCACCTGTGCAGCCACCGCGCTGACTGGCTCTGCAGTGAACCCGAATGCTCTCTGCGTCTGGATCTCCTCCCGGAAATGGACTGTGGCCAGAGGCTGGCAAACTGGCTGAGCCACACACTCCTGCGGGCGTCTCTTGTGTCCACAGGTGAAGTCCCGTGTGGCTTTTGGGAAGCCCCTCGTGGAGCAGGGCACGCTCCTGGCGGACATCGCCCAGTCGCGCGTGGAGATTGAGCAGGCCAGGCTGCTGGTGCTGAAAGCCGCGCACCTCATGGACGTGGTCGGAAACAAGGTAGGAGGCCCAGGGGCCTCACAGATGATGGGTCCGGAGGTCGGTCACACGAGGGAATCGGTTCTGGGAATTGACAGCCACTGGCCTTCCTTCCCCGCTCAGCAAACCCGGGAGAAAGAGCCTGGCTTCTTGACATTAACAACTGTGCTCCACTCTGCTTGGGACTGTCTGGGCAGCTTTTCAAGCATGGAAGGGGCACACTAGACATTTTCAAGCCTGACGTTATTCCTTAAATGGCTTTCTGAGCGCCTACATTGACCTCTGCCCTCTCCAGCTCTCCGTGGGACAGCCTTTGACCCTTAGCCAAGAGGCCTCAGTAATGAGGGGATGATACAGGCTCAAATTCCCAGCTCCTTGGTGCTCTGGTGCTGGGTGTGGTGGAGGCTCTCGGGCCTGGCGCCAACGCCCCAACACAGAGTCTTGCAGCTTGGGCTCCAGAGTCCTGGTTGGTCTAGCTCAGTGGTCGGCAAACTCATTAGTCAACAGAGCCAAATATCTGTACAACGATTATAATTTCTTTTGAGAGCCGAAAATCGACTTCTGCGCAGGGACCACGGAGTTTCAATCACACTGTATATGCACACCGCACATGGTATTTTGTGGAAGAGCCACACTCAAGGAGCCAAAGAGCCGCATGTGGCTCTCAAGCCGCGGTTTGCCGACCACTGGTCTAGGTCCACTGTCAGGTTGGAGGCGGAGCTGGCTGACACTGTGATTGAAGCACAAGCCACTCCCCACGCTGCCTTCAGAGTGATCTGGTGATGCTCCCCACCTGGGAGGAGTCTGCGTGCCCAAGTCTGTCCTGGACCAGGCACCTGCTCACACCTCACCGAGTCCCGAGTCCCCCTCAGTCCCACCACTGCGCCTCCCCTCCGCCCAGGTGCGGGGCCCGGCTGCCTCCCGGAGCTTGTGGTCCAGCCGGCCCGCAGGCCTCTGCTCTGCCAGTGTTTCTGCAGCTCCCGTGAAACTGCTCATTCTTCTCCGCACTCTGCCCCGGGGTCTGCCCATCTACTCTCCTCTCCTCTCTCTCGCAGGCTGCAGCGTTAGAGATTGCTATGATTAAAATGGTGGCCCCCTCCATGGCATACCGCGTGATTGATCGTGCTGTTCAGGTGAGCACAGCCCTGCCTCCTAACCATGCGGGATGTCTCCTTCCCTAACCGTCACACCTGGCCCCAACATAGAGCCTTCCCGGTGGCGGAAGTTATCTACCAGGGGGGTGTGAGGGGACATCTCCACGGGACGGCAAGGCTGGCCCCGCCTGAAGTCTTCCACAGGAGTGCCACACAGGCGTGGGGGGGGGGGGGCTCCCCGGAAGATGGCTGTTCTGAGCCATTCTGTGCAGGTCCCGGGCCCCGGGGCTCTCAGATGCAGCTCACAGGGCTCTCCTCCCCCCTGTCCTGTCTGTCAGGCCTTCGGAGCAGCCGGGCTGAGCGGCGACTACCCGCTGGCTCAGTTCTTCGCCTGGGCCCGAGCGCTGCGCTTTGCCGACGGCCCCGACGAGGTGCACCGGGCGGCGGTGGCCAAGATGGAGTTGAAGAACCGCAGTTAGGCTGCAGGCCAGCAGGAGCCCGACCGTCCCTGATGGCCCAGACACCCAAGAAATCAATGATGCCTTTTGAAAGCCCTGATTTTTGCACCCTGTCGGCAGCTGTATCCCGGGCCAGTCACTGCTCACACCTTTCTGGGTCCCCACAGGAGGCTTGTCGGTGAGAAGCCTGGTGTCAGAAAAGGAGGAGGGAGGAAGGAGGAGGGAGGAAGGAGGAAGGGCATTGGCTGGGAGCCGGGGGTCGGGACAGCCTGGGAAGCTGGTCTGCAGTCTCGGCGCTGGCAGGCAGCCCTGCGCCCCCTCTCTCTGGCAGTGAGTGCTAAGGTGTGGGGATCTGGGTAAATACGAGCTCTGCTGGGTGGTGTACCTGTGCTTGCACCCCGATACGGGGGGCTTCCTGTTCTGTGGGACCCTTCCCCTTGAGCAGAGGGGCCGCCGTGATGGCTGCATCTGAAGACCCAGGCTGCTGGCTGCTGGGAAAATGAAGCCACTGCCACCTGATTTTTGAATATCCACAGCACACAACACTAATTAAGATATTTTGAAAAGGGGCTTTGGGAACATAAAAGAATAAGAAACTACATCTCAGAGACTTCATGCATATCTATATGTAATACAAAAGGAATTGAGAATAAAGGTTCAAGGAGACAAGTAATACTTTCAACAACAAAGATTTAAAAAAGAGAATAAAGCTTCACACTTCAGCCCTCTGTCTCGGAGTCATTGTCTCCTCACACTTGTGCTTACACAGGATCCTGCCCCGTGCATTGCCCACACGTAGGCCGCCACTACTGCTCATGTGAATGTCACCAAAGGACCACGGCTGAGGACCCCTGTGCCTTCCCCAGCCCCATCCACTCCGAAGCTAGGACGTGTTGGGGAGGGGAGGTGGCAGATTATACGCCATTACAATGTAGAGCAGAGTCCTCCCCTGGAAAGAGAGCAGTAGTGCTCGCTTACTGGAGGTCCGAGTTCCTCCAGAAATGGGTGCCCCAGGAGCCAGGTAGCAGGCGGAGATAAGCCTGAGCTGTTGGGGCCCATGTGCTAACCTCATAATTCTCGGGGATCTGGCCAACAGTGGCCCATTTCAGGTCAGACCAGCCAGGGGGGGGACCGTCCCCTCGTCTGCTTTGCATCGCAGACTTGACTTCTTTGAGGGAACTGCTCCGCCCGGGAGTGCCCACCTGTCCGCAGAGCCATGGCCTTCAGGGGGCTGGAGAGTCTTGGGGGGCAGTGTGGGCTGGTGAAGGGCTCCCCAGTGAGTGGGGGAGGCGGGCCCTCTCCAGCCACAATGCTGTTGCTCATGAAAGGTCCAGTTAAACTCAAACCCGCAAACTAATGCTGTCGTGGCACCAGCCACGCTAGTAAAGGACCTTTTGCAAAACCTGTCACGCTTCCAGCAGCCTAAGCTCTTGCTCCAGGCCTCCGCAGGAAGGAGGGCGCCCTGGCCGGGGCCCGGCTTAGCACATGACCCTCAGAAACCCTGTGGTCTCTGCGGTTAACCTTGCTTAACTAGCTGGCAGGCCGGTGCGGCTGCAGGGTGACCCCGTGCCTCCCCCAGAGGCCCCGCTGCAAAGCTGGGGCAGCGACACTGCCTGCGGAAGGCCAGGTCGCAGGGACCTAGCCCCAGCCCCCAGCCGGGTCTCCAGTTCTGTTCGGTTGCTCCACTCAACACTGTCAGCGCGCCCCAACTGTGGGCCCCGGCACCGTCCTCGCCTTGGGATTGTGCAAGAAATGACAGCAGGCATAAAGTTGCTGCTCTCAGAGCTCCCATCTTGAGTGGGGAGGGGGGAAGGGTGAGTGCCCAGGACCGTGGTGGGTTGTGTGGTAGGCATTGCAGCCATTGGGAAATGGGGGTTCAGGGGACAAGACGGGGCAGGAGCTCCGGAAGGAGCTGTGAGTGCAGAGGCCCTGGGAGCTGGGAGAGGAGAGGCTGCCTGGGTATGAGGGCCCGCAGGGACCTTGGTCAGGAGTTTGCTGTTGATACTTTTTAAAAATATATATATATTTTTATTGATATTTTACAGAGAGGAAGGGAGAGAGATAGAGAGCTAGAAACGTCGATGAGAGAGAAACATCGACCAGCTGCCTCTTGCACACCCCCCACCGGGGATGTGCCCGCAACCAATGTACATGCCCTTGACCGGAATCGAACCCGGGACCCCTCAGTCCGCAGACTTGACGCTCTACCACTGAGCCAAACCGGCGTCGGCTGCTGTTGATTCTAAATGTGACAACATAGTGACGTTAGGTAGTGGGTGGACAGGGCTTGATTTGAGTTTTAAAAATGCCCCCGTTTTCAAAGTTCCCCCGGCCAAAGAGGAATGAGGAGGCCAGCAGCCCACTCTCAGGGCCTGACCCGGCAGAGGGCTCCGATGAACCCCCGGCAAAGTTTTTAAAAAGATAAAAGGAGGGGTGGGGCAGGGCCTTCAGAAGGTATGAATAAAGGACCCAAAGATCCGCTGCACCTTCAGCAAACATGGGCGCTTCTGCGTGGTAAGCCAAGGGTGGTGCCCTGGGCCCCGTGCTGCTCTGGAGCGGAAGTGAGTGTGCGTCTGGGGCGTGTGCTTGGGCATGAGCGAGCTTGGGGTAATGAGCGTGCCCGAGCAGTTTTATCTGGGAGCACCGCATCTTGGCACGTCCCTGCGTGGTTGGACCTGCCTTATCGGCCCGTCTTGGGGAAAGGAACAAAATGTGATAATAACATACTACCCATACCCATACCTCTCACACCAGTATGCTACCCAAAGCACACACATTCTTCTGCTGCTTTCTTGGCAAACAAGGGGGCTGGTCTGAGCCCTCCCCAGCAGGCCTGCGCCAGCCACAGGACCACAGGGCTCCGCCAAAGATGCCAACTCTGGCGGGATTTTTCATCTTTTCCTGCTCTTCCTTCTCCTCACCCCACCTGCATCGAACCGTGGTCTTGGCATTCACAAACTGCCTGTGTTCCCAAGTGCTGACTTGGGATAATTCCAGAATAATCCTAGAGCGGCGGGAAGAGACAACTCCAAGCAATTTGCTTGGGTGGGGCCCCTTCAGGACAGCAGCTGGGAGTCATGTTGAAAGAACAGGTTCTAGTGTCCCCCTCTGTGGTTGCCTAGAGATGGCCCTGGTCTGTCACCACCCAGGCCTTCAGGGGATGCCAGGGCCTGTCTGCAGTCAGAGCAAAATGCAGCACGGGCCCAAGGATGAAGTGTGCATTGGGAATCTCAGAGACAGCTAGGTCTGTATCTATACTGCTCTCCGTGGTGCCACGTGGCTATTCTGCTCACTCTTTTGCCCTCTAAGGATCCTTTGCTTTGTCAGCTCCGTTTCTGGCAGTGAGTCCTCAGAGAGGGATAGTGGAGAACAAGAGAGAAAAGTTGAACCCAGAGAAAAAGAGATGAAAAAAAAACCCAATCAGAACAAAGACATGTAAGAGCAAGAAAACAGAAAGAATGATGGAAAAGAGAAAAGAGCCAACACAGACTGTCAGGGAGAAATCTAGGTTGAGAGTTAAAATTGTACTTAATGATTTGGACAGACTGAGCACATGAGCTACAATTATATTAGGGCTTTAGCACATCGATGTTTCTCCCTCCTTCCTTCCCTTCCACTCTATCTAAAAATCAATGGGAAAAGCCCAGTCGGTGTGGCTCAGTGGTTGAGCATCTTACCTATGAACCAGGAGGTTATGGTTCTATCCCGGTCAGGGCACATGCCTGGGTTGTGGGCTCAATCCCCAGTGTGGGGCGTGCAGGAGGCAGCCAATCCATGATTCTCTCTCATCATGGATATTTCTCTCTCTCTCTCTCTCCCCCTTACTCTCTGAAATAAATAAAAATATATTTTAAAAAATCACTGGGAAAAAAATATCCTCAGGTGAGGATTAACAGCAGCAGCAAAAAACCCCAAAGCATTGGAAACAAACAAACAAACAAAAAAGTTCCCCAATTCCCCCCACAAAAAAACCCCTGTAAAACAAAAACAAAAGGCATAAACTAAATAAGAAGATAAATGAGGGTTGGCAGAAAGTATTTGCATCATACATGACAGACCCAATGTTAATTGCCTCGATATCTATAAAACACCTACAAATAAATTGTAAAGAAACCAACAACCAGTCCAATGGAAAAGTGAACAGCTTATAGCAGAGGAAGAACACGTGGCTTCATATAGGCAAAGACGTTCAAGCTCACTCCTATGAATATAAATTAATGTGATAGAGAAATGCTGTTTTTCACCTGATTAACAAAGCTAAAATAACCTGATAAAATGTATCCGTGAAAGGTGTGGGGAAACTCAGTATGACAGAGGGCGGGGCATAATTTGCACCTCTATGTAGGGTGATACAATAACGTCTATATTTAAATTGTAAATGTCCTCTGACTTTGCGGTTCTGTTTTTATGACTTTCTCAAGTATGTCAAGGAAATACATTTCTGAGTTGTTTGAATTGGCAACGATTGGGAACAAGCTAAATATGTCATCCACCGGAAATTCATTTAGGAAAAGTGATACATGTGTCTGATGGCGTCCTGTGTAGCGGAGAGAGAAGGGGAGTTCTGTGTGCCGTCACAGAGGAAAGAGCAAGCTGCTCTGGAAAGGGGAAGAGGGGCTGGGGATGCATTCAGAGGAGAGACTCATTTTTCAGTTTATCTCTGCAACAGATCTCCAATCCTATTTCCCCTTCATCTGGGCATACAGTGTGACCGACTTCCCCAAACTCCTCTACGCGGAGGAATGGAAACGACCGAGTTCTAGCTAATGCAACAGAGCTCAGCCTGAAAAACTTTCCCATATGCCAACCTAATGCTTTTTTCTTCCACTGGTTGTGACTTCGGGAACCAGGTGTTGACATCAGAGCCACACTAAGAAAAGCGCCCGGGGCCCTCCCTCCTGCCTGTAGGGGAACGGGAGTCCCAAAGGGGACAGGACTGTATTGTGGTTAGGCCCGGGACTTTCACGGCACAGTGGTTTGGCAGCTCTGTTAACTGTTACACGATATCCTTTTGGTAATCACATTAGCGCTTCAATGGGAACAAGAACACACACACACACACACACACACACACACACACTCTGGTGGGAGAGACCTTGCCTGGGAAGTCATAGCTGGGCCTTGGTCCACCTTTTTGGCCTCAGGCCAGGGGTTGGAGCCTCAAACAACAACCCAGACACTTGCCTAGATGTGTCCCTTTCCTCTGCTCCTCTGCAGTCAAGACCTCCTGCCAGGTCTCTTCACCTCTAGCTTGGGCTTTTGCTGACAGTTTTGCTGGAATGCACCCACTGGACAAGCACCCATCCCCCTCACTATTCAACACGTCTCATTCCTCCCAGCATCCTCAGTGCTCAGCTCCTGGATGTCCACGGAATAAAACAGCTTGCAAGACCTTAACTTCCACCCCTGCCTTTCTGTAGTGCCTTCTCCACTGACTGTGAAATCAGTAAGTTTAAGAAGCAAATTAAGTCATCCTTCCGTTCTAACGGCCTTACCACCACCTCGAAGGCCCTGTCCGCCTCGGCCCCGCCCGCCTCGCCTCCCATCCCTCTCCCCTAATTCACGTGGCTCTATTCTTTCCATTTCTCCAACACGTGCCCGGGTGATCCCAATTGCAGGCCCATGCACCTGCTGTTTCCTCCCCCTCTACCCCTGGCGATGCTCTTAGATCTTTAACTTACAATCCAGGTCTCACCTGCCGCTTCCTGACCTGGGATCTAAACGCCAATGCCTTCTGCTCCGACCCTGTCTTCACCCTATTCGTTCCCTCTCATCCCTGTCGCCATCGGAAACCGCCCGCCTTCGGGGTAACCGCGGTCTCCCCGGCTGGAGAGGAGGCCCCGGAAGTGAGGGGGACAGGGGGGCCCTGTTCGGGCCGCACACAGTAGGTTCAGGCGCAGCAATCGCGGGGTCTGCACCCCACACTCGCGGGGCCACGCCGAGGAGCGCGGGGCACCCGCCCGGGGCGCGCCCGGGGGGGCCTCAGCCGGGGCGGCGAGCGGGTCTTCATCCCCACCCCAACCCCTCCCCTCCTCGGCGCCGAGGCCTCCCTCGGGGCAGCTCCGCCCCGAACGTGGGGGCGGCGGCGAGCACGCCCCCCGCGCCCCGCTCCGCGCCTGCGGGTTGGCGGCCGCGCCGGGCGGGCGGGAGGCCGCGGACGGGACGCCGGGAGCCTGGGCCGCCGCTCCGCTCCGCTGCACCCGCCGCCGCCGCAGCATGTTGCGCGCCGCCGCGCTCGCCGCCTCGGGCCTCGGGCCGCGCCTGGGCCGCCGCCTGCTGTCCGCCACCGCCACCCAGGTGGTGCCGGCCCCCAACCAGAACCCCGAAGTCCTCTACAACCAGGTGAGGCCGCCGGCGCTTTGTCCTCCCCGGGGACGGGCCGCCGGGGGAAGGCCCGAGGCCTCTGTGGCCTCGGTTTACCCCGTTACCCCGGCTGGGCTTGGCGCACATCTCCCCGCCCGCCCCGGCCAGCCCGCCCTGTTGCATCGCCCGGCCGGGAGCGGGTCGTTACAGGTTCCGGGCCGCTAATCGCGCCCCCGGCGTCCCAGCCTCCCGCCTCCGGCCTCAGTCGCCCCTGTCCGCGCAGGGTCTTCAGTGCCCCCCACTCCAGCGACGGCCTGGTTCTTGCACGTCCCTCTTTGCAGGAACTCTTAGGTCGTTTCCTTGGTCATCTCTTCCCCCTCCGCTCATGCTCTGGCCCCAGGGGTTCTGGGCGGCGGAGGGGTGACGGGTGGGGGCGAGGGGAGAGCGGAGGCCCAGGCCGTTGGGCGAGGGGAAGGGGGGGGGGACGGTCCCGCCGTGCCCTCCCCGGCAGTGTCCGCCTTCCTAGGAGCTGGCTCCCTGCGGCCAAAGCCAGGAGGGGCTTTCCAGGGAGGCGCCTGGCTCACACAGGGCTTTGTGGTGTTTTCTCTTTTGACCTGTGCGTTTGGGTGAGGCGCTGGGATTCACAGAGAAGGAAGTCAGTTGTGAGAGTTCTGTGTGTGCAACAAGTGGAGTTGCTGCCCGGCCCTTCTCTGAGCTCTGGTTTCTTCTGTGAGTGGGAAGGGGTGAGCACAGGACTCACCCACTCCTGAAGGCCCTTCCAGAGCAGCAGCTTCGAGTTCCCTGCACGGCCTTTTGTACCTGGAACCATCCTGAGCATGTACCCGCTTTACTGTTCAATCCTTATAACAGCCTTTGGAGGTTCCATTTTACAGATGAAGAGACCGAGCTACAAAGAGGCTTAGTGACTGGCCTCTTGGCTGAAGTCAGTGGCAGAGTAGAGGTTCACATCTAGATCCCAAGAGGAAGCTCCTCCCCAGACCATCCTATGGTGCTGCCCATGCGTCTCTGGGGGGGACGAAAGGGAGCGTTGGCCCCCAGGTGGCTACTTCCAATAGCATGTCAGGCCCAGAGTTTGGCTGCACAGCTGCGCACAGGTGATGGGTACAGGCACCGCCACGTGATGTTAGGGATGTTTCCAGAGAATAAAAACAAAGTGTCCTTTGTATAACACCAGCCAGAAGTGCTGCAGCTTTAATTCCCTTGGTGTAGGCTTCGTAAGAAGTTCATGCTTGAAAGACTTGACTATCAAAAGATCGAGCAGGAGTATCATGGAGGGCGAGGCTGCAGCACCTGAACCTTTGTGAGCACATGGAGGTGAGAAAAATGGTACACACAGGTCTGGTGGATAACCTGAGTCCTGTTCTCCAAACTGAGTCTGGGGATGTAAGTTGGGGGAGTGGAGTGAATTCTCTGAGGCTTTTTTTTCCTCCCTCCAAGTTGTTTTTTAAACCTCACCCTAGAGCAGGGGTGGGCAAACTTTTTGACTCGAGGGCCACCATGAGTTCTTAAACTGGACCGGAGGGCCGGAACAAAAGCAACCTGACCATGCTGGCACTCTCATCTTGGGCTGCTGGTGAAGGAGCGGAGGGGAGAGCAAGAGAACCCTCCGCTCTTTCGGCTCCGCGGGCCGGATACAACAGCTGAGCGGGCTGGATCCGGCCTGCGGGCCATAGTTTGCCCATGGCTGCCCTAGAGGATACTTTTTCCCACTTATTTCTAGAGAGTGGAAGGGAGGTAGGAGGGGAGAGAGACACACACATTGATTGGTTGCCTCCTACAAGCGCCCCACAGGGGCTGGTAAACCTGAAACTGAGACATGTGCCCTGGACTGGGAACCGAACCCACAGACCTGAGCTTTAACCACTCGCTGCACTGGCCAGGGCACCGGTGGCTTTTCTATCGGATTTTTGGAGATCCTATAAGTAACATGTGCTCACTATATAAAAACTCATAGAGTATTGTAAAACTTCCCCATACCCTAAGGCATTTCCTGTTAGCAGATATTGCAGACATTTCCTCTGTATTTGTGGGGGTGGGGGGGAGGAGCGTGCACCAGATCCCCCACCCCTAAATTAGATTCTAGCACTTCCTGTTCTGAAGCTATCTCACTGAACAGCGCTATCTGCATTCTCTCTCACAGTGGGCACATTCACACCTATCTGCACTCTCTCTCACAGTGGGCACATTCACACCTATCTGCACTCTCTCTCACAGTGGGCACATTCACACCTATCTGCACTCTCTCTCACAGTGGGCACATTCACACCTATCTGCACTCTCTCTCACAGTGGGCACATTCACACCTATCTGCACTCTCTCTCACAGTGGGCGCGTTCACACGTTCCCCTTTTCCCCAGGCTTACAGCTCCCAGCACTAGCACTAGCAGCTGTTTGTTTTGTATTTAATTCTGATCTGAGAATCTTTTTCCCATTGATTATCAGAGAGAGGGGAAGAGAGAGGGAAAGACAGAAACATGGCTGTGAGAGCAGCACATTGATTGGTTGCCTCCTGCACGCCCCAACCAGGGCCTGGGCCGGGAGGAGTCTACTGACCCGGGACCCTTCGGTCCGAAGGCCAACACTTCATGCACTGAGCCAAACTGGCCAGGGCTGTTTCCAGTGTTGAGTTATTGCAAACCTTGCTGGCAAGA
Organism: Vespertilio murinus; assembly: GCA_963924515.1. Lineage (NCBI taxonomy): Eukaryota > Metazoa > Chordata > Mammalia > Chiroptera > Vespertilionidae > Vespertilio > Vespertilio murinus. The sequence continues at coordinate 9,143,540 of OZ004720.1, read as the reverse complement.
ATGCCAAGGCCTAATCCTAAACTTCTGATCCTTTTATCAGGGGCTCTGGATACAAAGCTGACATTTCCCTGGGGTTATCAGTTTCTTGAAGTTCAGTGAGTTGCAGGGGAGTCTGGAGTCTGGAGCCTCCCCAGAAGGAGGTATTGTGACCTCTTCTGAAGCTGTGCGGATGAAATGGGGTCGTCCTCACGCCCTGAGCACCTGCCCGGCTCATGACCACTGGTGCGGCCCGTTACCGCAGCCGTCAGCGGCATGGGGATAGCGATGCTGCCGAGTTTTCAAGATAACGTGATGTGACTCCGTTTTATGTGGGTGCTGTTGGAGTTGTAATTTGTTTCCTGAATGAGGGTTTGGCGTGAATTAAATTTGTGACTCTATTCTTAGCCTCTTGACCACAACACTCAGGAACTAAAGAGAAAACTGACAAAAAGGGAATTAGGAAAGGATCTCTATATGAATTTTCTGATTACAACAGTAATACATCCTCAGAACACAAAGCGAAGCATGTGTGTGTTGTGGACATGTGTAGGTATCCCCCAATCCAGTGATTTTCGATCACTTAATGATCTGTCAGGCCATGTGCCCGAGGCCGGTACCTATATTTTACCTCGCATTCTACCAACAACTCTAATAGCCAGGCGTTACTGCTGTCCCACCGTACAGGTGAGAAAACCAGCTCTAGCATGCATGCCCGGGCTTTATGGTCAGGAAGAGGATGTAAAATATTTAGGGACAAGGGAATGGACGGTTTGAAATTGGGACGGAGGAGCTGTGTTCCTAGCGCTGAGATTAGAATATTGAGTGTTGCACCGTAAATATTTACTGAGGGCACAAATGGTTACTTACCATTTACGAAACTCTGTGTACAGCTTGTGCTCGCTCTTGTAGCTGGGGATGGGAAAGAACGCGGCGCCCCTCCCCAGCCCCCCTGCCCCTCCGGAGGAGGAGCCAGAAGCCTGCTGTTCCCGCCAGGCCCCAGCACCGGCAGCTCCGGGTGCGCACCCAGAGGCCCCTCTGCCCCCCTCTGACTCTGAGGTCTGTTCCTCACTCCGGCCTGTTTGTGTCCACTTCTGACCTCCTTGGTGTCCTGGTGGCCTGAGTCTTTCCTGCCCAGGATGCTTGGCGGTCCACTCAGTGCCTGGCACTCAGCGAAGCTGACTGTGGACGAGTGAATCCAACCTCTCCGAGTTTTGCCAACAGTCCAGATTCAGTGTCAAGTCCTGAAGAGTGGCCAGAGTGTGGCTCTGCTTCTAGAAACTAATGAGGAAGTGGGAGCCGGAGGCCCCCCTGTCCCGGGGTGACCGAGTTACAGTGTTATGTAAGCCAAGCTTTGGGTTTCTGGCAGGAGATTACGACGCCTTTGGCTTGGACTCTGCCCTTGTGTTTATTCAAGAGAAATAACAAATTCCTCCCTGGGAGCTGGACTTCCGCAGAGGCTATGTTCCAGAACCTTCCGCCCCCTCCCTCCCCAGAGAGGAAGGCAGCTCCGGGGGAAGGGAAATGGGAACCCTAAACAGAAGGTTCCTGCAAACCCAGGATTATCTTATCAGCTTGGGGGGAGGATAGATTGTTAAAAACTCAACCATGGAGACAGACCCAGCAGACTCAGGGCTTTGAGGGGCAGACAGGTGCCCGGGAGTGGTCTCTCCAGGTTTCGTTGTCTAAGATCTGGGGGGACAGGGGTGAGGACAGTGGCAAGTCAGCCCACCTCTCTGCTTCATCCTTCATGATCTTTGCAAAATAACAATCGGAACTTTTGTAGGACAAACTAACTTAGTATGTTGCTGTGCGGGGAACAACACAGAACGATACAGACCGACCTAGAAATCTTATAGGCGAGGCAGCCACAGGGTCTAGAGGAGTGTATGTCCAGGGGTGAGACCCCACAGTGAACGGGGGGAGAGGTGGCTTAGCCCTGTTCCCCAGGGGGAGGGGCTGGCTCTCAGAGGGGATGGCTGTGCGGGCTCCACCGGGCGCGGCCGGCCAGGTCTCCCTGGCTTCCGGCCTGAGCTCTTCTGCCCCCCTGTTTCCCCCACTGGAAACCACCCATCACCCGCTTCCCAGCCCCCCTGCCCCCCCTTTGGGAAGAAAAAAGGTGTCATAATCCGTAGGATTAATGATCAACCAACTAATCTGAAACCACACAAACATAATACCAGAGGATCTGACTGGTGTTTACCCACATTCTCCTGCCAAATGCCGAGAGCCTCTTACTGTAGGTGCACAGCTGGATCCCCCGTGATGGCGGGGTAGGGATTGCACTGAGATACCGAATTTGAGCCTGGGAAAGTGACCTTTGATCGGCCCTTTCCTGACTGGCTCCTTGCTGTCACCACCCTTGCTGTCATTGTCACAGCACTGCACTTACTCCATGGCAGGCTGGCTGCAAGCACCTGGAACTGTCACATGCCCTTTATGAGGGCTGCCATAGTGATTCCCAAAGGCTCAGGGAGGTGATGTGCCTTGCCCCATGGGACACAGTTAGGAGGAAAAGTGCCCGAATTCACCCGGGTTCTAGTCTCAACCCCTGTTCTTGAGCATGGAGCCGGGCCAGCCCTCCCAGGGCCAGCTCCCCGGCATCTCTGCCCTGGATTGAACTGTGACCTTGGCTTTGCTTGGTGCTCCTTTTTATCAGTCAGGGCTCTAGTCAAATGCCCATTCCTTAGGGGCACTCCCCAGTCATCCCAGCTAAAGTTTATCTCCCCCCACCCTCTAGAGCAGGGGTGGGCAAACTTTTTGACTCGAGGGCCACCATGGGTTCTTACACTGGACCGGAGGGCCGGAACAAAAGCAGCCTGACCATGCTGGCACTCTCATCTTGGGCTGCTGGTGAAGGAGCGGAGGGGAGAGCAAGAGAACCCTCCCCTCTTTCGGCTCCGCAGGCTGGATAGAACAGCCGAACGGGCCGAATCCGGCCCGAGGGCCGTAGTTTGCCCACGGCTGCTCTAGACCCATCCCTGGATCCAGTTTTTCTCCTTTGCACTCGCTCTGGCAGTCTGAGGTTGCTTGTGTATTTGATTGCGTCTTTTATTTTCTGTGCCCAACAGAATGCCAGCTCCATGAGAGAGAGGTCCTCATTGGGTTTGGTTTCCATTGTGTCCTCAGCCCTAGAACTGTGCCTGGCTCATTGCCGATGTTCACTAACGTTTGCTGAGTGGACAAAAGACTAATCTACCTCGATTCTCCACAGCCCTGTGCACTGGTGTGTTAAAGCAAAGATGGTTGCAAATTCTTTGCAGCTTCTCCCAAGGAGAGGTGGGGCCTCCTCTCCCCTTCCCCAAGAGTCTGGACTGAGCCTGTGACTCACTTTGATCGATGAACTTGGGTGTCAGAAACGAGGCCATGTGACTTCTGGAGCTAGATCTTAAGAAGCCTGTCAGCATCTGCCCGGATCTCTTGGAACATTCTTCCTGGGCAAGCCAGATGTCACGCAGGAAGTCTGACCAGCCTAAGTCCACCATACGGTCAGGGAGCCCAAGCGGCCATGTGGTGCCGGATGCAAGGGAAGAAGCCATCTTGCACATCCAGCCCCAGGCACCCTCACTTTGCAACCCCCTGAGCCCAATCAATGGACACACCCGTTAGGTGATACTAAGTCAGTGTAAGCCACCATTTTGAGGTGATGTTACCCAACTGATAGATAGGAAGATAACTCTTCATTTTTCAGATCAAAGAAACCAAGACACTGAAAGATCAAAAGACTTACCCGAGGTGGGCACTCGAGCTCGGATAATCTTCAAGGCCCGTGGCTTTTAACCTCATGGTCACATCACTGAGTTAAACCATATGTTCTTCCTGATTTTTTGTTTAACGTCAGTTTCGGGTTGAGAACTGGTCCTGAGGACTTTCTGCCTTCTCGCTGTAGATCTTCATAAACAATGAGTGGCATGATGCTGTCAGCAGGAAAACGTTCCCCGTCATCAATCCATCCACTGGGGAAGTCATCTGTCAAGTAGCTGAAGGAGATAAGGTGAGAACCGGTGGCTTACCTCGGGGAAGGGGTGGGCAAGGGTAATTTAATTTTTTACTTAGTATGTTTTTTTATGATGGGAACTTGATCGTGTGCCTATTGCTTTCATAACTAAAAAATGTCAATTAAAATTTTTGAGTCAATGAATCAACAGAAACTCTTCCTTGCAGACAAAGGTACTAGACTGTACGTGAATTGACTACTTCATACTGTTGTGGATTGTAGACTTGGAATTGAACTGTAGAATATCTATTCCAGTTTCTCCCGAGCTAGATGGAAATCTTATTGAGTAGGATTTAGGTTTCCTGAGATCTAGCTCTGGTGTTGGTAGTATGTTTTGTTTTCATTATATATACCCATAGTAATTAAATAGTAATAGTTAATTATAATATTTTATATTATACTTTTAATAAAAATATGTATTTTTAATAGAAACAGCATTACATATAATTTACGAATGCCTCATTTCCTCTGCTTAAGACAGTCTTCTACAGTCATGATTTTAAGGCCTGGTGCCTTTGCTAAAAGCAAATGTGAATACTCTTCTGGGTGGCAGGGTAGTCTGACAGCAAATGTGATGAATGAGAATCGTGCTCCCCACTTCCTGGGACACATCTCTCTTATCAAAAATGGTAGCTGATTTGTCTGGGTTGATTTGCAGCTTCCCCAAGGAGAGGGAAGCCGGTAACCCTGCATTTGCTGGGCACTGCCAACTGTCTGAGAAGGAATGGGTAATTAAGCTCATGGAGCTTGCTTTCTTAGGAAGGGAAAACATGGCCACATTCTAAGCACTGACCCTGGAGTGCCTTTCCCTCCAAAACTCCTGGAGGGTTTTGAAGTGAAAGTACGGAGATGGAAACCGCCAGGGTCCTCATCCCCCGGGACCCCGGGAGGGCGAGCCGGGAGCTCTCCAGGCGGAGCCTGCGAGGCCGGGGCGGTGTCAGGGGGGGTCTGCACAGGCTGACTGCTGGGCTGTGGGGTGGGCAGTGCTTGGAGGTGGCTACTGCTCAGAAGGCCTGAGCTTCCTTGCTGGGTGTTTTCCAGGAAGATGTGGACAAGGCAGTAAAGGCTGCCCGGGCCGCCTTCCATCATGGCTCGCCCTGGCGCCGCATGGATGCCTCCGACAGGGGCCGGCTCTTGAACCGCCTGGCTGACCTGATTGAGCGGGACCGGACCTACTTGGCAGTGAGTTCTCAGCCCCCTTCCCTCTTATCCCACGTGGTGAAGGGGTTCAGAGCATCCCATAGACAACCAGGAAGGGGCCACAGTGCTGACAGGTAGCTGGTCAGAATGGCAGAGGCTGGGTCCCTTTGGGATATGCCCCTGCACCCTCCAAAGGAGTCTCTCTGGATGCAGTGGGCTTGGGTAAGCAAGGAGGAGACTCGGGGAGAGGAGAGACATGCTGGCGAGCCTTCCCAGGAGAACCCCCAGGGATGGACACCTCCCCCGCCATCCTTCTCCCGGGCTGCCAGAGGCAGAAGGAAGCAGAAGGCAGCACGCCTTCCTCTCGCCTATCCGTTCTATACCCAGCAGCCAGAGGGACCCTTCGAGAAGGCAGATTATATCATGGAGCTCCTCTCCAAGGCCTTCCGTGGCGTCCTGTGTCCTTAGGATAAAGTCCTGTTTCCTCAGCGTGGCCTGCGAGGCCCTGCCTGGTCTGGCTCCACCTCCTAACTCATGCTGGACCTGGGCCCCCCCCACAGCTCAGCTCACCCGCCTGCGCCCAACTTCTTGACTCCCAAGCCTCTGAGCATCAGGGCTGTGCACATGCTGTTCCCTCTGCCTGGAATGTTCTTCCCACCATCGCCGTTTGTACCTTCCCCTTTGCCCGGTCACCTCCTACATGTCCTGCAGGTTGGAGTTTCTCAGACTGGATTGGCCTTCTTCCTAGCACTCTTTTTTCCCCCCCCTTAAATATATTTTATTGATTTTTTTACAGAGAGGAAGAGAGAGGGATAGAGAGTTAGAAACATCGATGAGGGAGAATCATCAATCAGCTGCCTCCTGCACACCCCCCACTGGGGATGTGCCCGCAACCAAGGTACAAGCCCCGACCGGAATCGAACCCTGGACCCTTCAGTCCGCAGGCTGATGCTCTATCCACTGAGCCAAACCGGTTTCGGCATAGCACTCTTTTTTTTTAAAAAACAACAACAATATTTTATTGATTTTTTACAGAGAGAAAGGGAGAGGGATAGAGAGTTAAAAACACTGAGAGAGAAACATCGATTAGCTGCCTCCAAGGTACATGTCCTTGACCGGAATCGAACCTGGGACCCTTCAGTCCGCGGGCCGATGCTCTATCTACTGAGCCAAACCGATCAGTGCCTTCCTAGCACTCTTAACCCATGTGATTGATGATTCCTCTTTCTTCACTGGCTCTTTGTTCTGGAAGCTCCTTATTACCGTATTTGCCGGCGTATAAGACGATTTTTTGGCCCTGAAAAAAATACGTATTTGCCGGCGTATAAGACAACTGGGCGTATAAGACGACCCCCTAACATTTCCACTCAAAATACAGAGTTTGTTATATACTTGCCGTATAAGACTACCCCCCACTTGGAGGCATATTTTTCAGGGCCAAAAAATCGTCTTATACGCTGGCAAATACGGTAGTCTCTGTATTCGCAGCCCCTGTATCTGGCATGGAGCAGAAACTGAAAACCATGTGCTTGTGAAGTGACGGAGGAAGAAGTCGGTGCATCCTCCTCCTCATCTCCCTGCTCATTCTCCCTGCCTTTGGAGAGGGCGGGCCGCTGGCCCACACTGGCCACAGCCCTCCTCAGCCCATGCTGAGCCTCTGTGCTGCCTGTCACCGGTTTGCTTGGTTTCATTCCTGTGCCAGCATGTCTGTGCTGACCTTGTTCTCTTTTCTCAGGCCTTGGAGACCCTGGATAATGGCAAGCCCTATATCATCTCCTACCTGGTGGATTTGGACATGGTCCTCAAATGTCTTCGGTAGGGCCGCGGGCTTCCTGGTCTTCATTCTGGCTCTGCCAAAGGGGAGGCAGAACTGGGGAGGTAGAAATAGGATAATGTAAATGGATCATGAAACTTGGAGAAATGTGTTCTACTGGACTCTCTCTTGGAAAATCCCTCAGTACCAAAATTATAATACTATACTAGAGGCCCAGTGCGTGAAATTTGTGCACTGGTAGGGTCCCTAGTGGCTACCAGCTGCTGGCTGGGTACTCCCTCCCTCCCTGTATCCCCAGCCACCTGCCTCCACTGCTGGCCTCCCTCCCTCCCTCCCTCCCTTCCCCTGACCGACCCCACCCCCTGGTTGAACTCCCAGAGGAACTCCCATAGTATGCAAACTGTCCCCTCGGGCAATTCGACCAGGAGATTGGGAGTTTGACTGCTCACTATAACGTGCTGACCGCCAGGGGGTGGTGTGGACCATGGCAGAAGTTGGCAATACGCTGCGACCTCTTGCAAGCTACCTGGGGGACAAAGGTGTGGTAAGAATGTGGGTGTCTGCCAGAACCGGTTTAGCTCAGTGGATAGAGCGTCGGTCTGCGGACTGAAGGGTCCCAGGTTCGATTCTGGTCAGGTTGGTTGCGGACACATCACCAGTGCGGGGTGTGCAACAGGCAGCTAATCGATGTTTCTAACTCTCTATCCCTCTCTCTTCCGCTCTGTGAAAAATCAATAAAATATATTTTTAAAAAATTAAAAAAAAAAGAATGTGGGTGTCTGCCAAACTTGCCCTCACTCTCTGCTACCTTCCCTTGGGATGCCAGGCTCATGTGCTAGGGAAGCCCACACGCTTAGGTGCTGAGTGCCTGCCAGGAGCCCGCCCAGCACGTGAGCAGCCTTTTCTGGGTGAGCCGGGCCGCTGCTACCCGGCCAGTCGGGCTCCCTGTGGGTTCACGCAGGAGCTGATCTGCGAGGCAAGCTGGGAGAGTGCGTTCCCCGCCCGGCTTCCGCGTGGCGCTGTGTCCAGCTGAGTTCACTGTCTCTCTCCCTGGGAACTCGTGCACCATGACTCAGGCGGAGGGGGGCCTAGGTGCTGCCCAGAGTCCAGAGGTCAGCTGACACCTGCCCTTCCACACCTGATGCTGGGGATATGGCAGAAACCAAGGTACATGCCCTTGACTGGAATCGAACCTGGGACCCTTCAGTCTGCAGGCCAATGCTCTATCCACTGAGCCAAACAGGTTTCGGCTGATCATAAACATTTTAGTGACCAAGAAATAAAAGATGAGGAGTGGGAGCTTTGTTAGAGCTCTTTGTCTGTAGCTGAGACTCAATCTATTCTGGACCACGCAGGGTAAGGACTCTTTAAAAAAAAAACCCAACAAAACTTTTTTATTTTTTTATTTTATTGATTTCATAGAGGGAAAGGGAGAGAAAAACATTAATGATGAGAACCGTTGCTCAGCTGCCTCCTGCATGCTCCCTACTGGGGATGGAGCCTGCAACCTGGGCATGTGCCCTGACTGGGAATCGATCTGTGACCTCCTGGTTCATAGGCTGACATTCAACCACTGAGCCACACTAGCCAGGCCAGAGTTAGAACTCTTAAAGCCACTAGGTCTCACTGCTGCCCACTCCCAACCCCTAGCTTCTTTCTTTACTCGACTACCACGAGCCTCCTTCAGGCCAGTCTGCAGGTTGGGATCTGACTGCCCACACCGGGATTCCAGCCAGATCAGGTGGCATTCTCAGTGTCTCAGAGATCACTGTGCAAATAGCAGCTGTTTCCCCATGACCACGTGGACTGAGGTGAAGGAGAAGCAGTGCCAGAAAGGTTGGGGTTGGCAACATAACAGGTTCCCAACCAGGCAGTTATGTCCTGGGGAGACAGTGGGCAGTGTCTGGAGACATTTTTGGTTGCCACAACTGGGTGGGAGGGGTGCTGCTGGCATCTCGTGTGTAGAGGCCAGGGATGATGCTAAATAGCCTCCAACGCACCAGACTTCCTGAGATAAAACCAGACCTGAAAGCTCCCCACCACAAAGCATCATCCAGCCGCACAGGACAGTGCCCAGATTGAGAACCTTGATGCCCCAGAGAGCAGCCTGGCAAGTCTCGCAGCGCCCTCACCTCCTCAGGTTGCAGCAGTGTGCCCTTGTGCCGATTAAGTAACTCTTCTGAGGTGTGCAAAACACATGCAGTACAGACCCGGGAGGAGGAGGAGAGCGACGCCTTAACTTGTACAGACTGGCAACTCCCTGGCTAGTTTTCTCCCCGGGTCACCGACCCGTGCTCCAACCCTGTCAACCTTGTTCTCAGGCTAACTGTCAGACAGCCATTTCCGACATCTTTCTTTTACATTTTTGGGGGTAAATATATTTTATTGATTTTTTACAGGAAGGAAGGGAGAGGGATAGAGTGCTAGAAACATTGATGAGAGGGAAACATCAATCAGCTGCCTCCTGCTTGGTATGTACCTGCAGCCAAGGCACATGCCCTTGACCGGAATTGAACCTGGGACCCTTGAGTCCACAGGCCGACGCTCTATGCACTGAGCCAAACCCGTTAGGGCTCTTTTACACGTTTTGTTTCCATTTTTCCTACTTCTCTGGAAACTTAACCATCAATGGCAAAAACATGCTGTTCTTTTCTCCCCTGATTTGCCAGATCACTGGTGTCCCTGTGTCTAGGTAATAAGCTTTGAGAGGCTTGGGGCCCCGTTGATGACTTATCTGGTGACTGCTCTGCATACGGGAAGTGCTAGCTGTTAGATGGGTTTGCACGTGTCTACCAGATCTGATCCACGGTTGTCAGATGCTGGGCTGGTGCAGCAGTCACAATTTAATAAATCTGAATGTTTATTAAAAACACCCATTCCATGCCTGGCTGGTGTGGTGCAGTGGTTGACGGTTGACATATGAACCAGGAGGTCATGGTTTGATTCCTGGTCAGGGCACATGCCTGGGCTGCTTGACCCCCAGTGGGGGACGTGCAGGAGGCAGCCAGTCAATGATTCTCTCTTATTGATGTTTCTGTCTCTCTTCCTTTCTGAAATCAATAAAAATATACTAAAAACAACAACAAACGGATTCCTGGGCATCCACCCAGAGAGCCAGATTAAGAAAACTGGAAGTGGGCTCTTGGAATTTGGTGTTTTGTTTTTTAAAAAAATATATTTTATTGATATTTTACAGAGAGGAAGGGAGAGAGATAGACAGCTAGAAACGTCAATGAGAAACATCGACCAGCTGCCTCTTGCACACTCCCTACCGGGGATGTGCCCGCAGCCAATGTACATGCCCTTGACCGGAATCGAACCCGGGACCTTTCAGTCCACAGACCGACGCTCTACCACTGAGCCAAACCGGTTTCGGCGAATTTGGTGTTTTTTTTATGAGCATCCCAGGTGAATCCGGGAATTAGAGGTTGGTTCCCTAGAGTGGATTATTGTGACCTTAGCAGTTAAGTTGTTCTGGGAACAAGCTAAGGACAAGGGCGATTATCAGAAACACCCAGGTAGACAGTTTGAGGTTTTTCTTTCTGCTGAGATTTATAGGAGTCCCTGACAGTCATTGATTAAGTTTGGACTTTTTCTTTTAAAGTTATTATGCCGGCTGGGCCGATAAGTACCATGGGAAAACCATTCCCATCGACGGGGACTTCTTCAGCTACACCCGCCACGAACCTGTGGGTGTGTGTGGGCAGATCATCCCGGTGAGTGTCTGCCTTGTAACGAACGAGTGAGGTTTACTGGGAGCGCCTTGAGGCGTAGCGGTCTCCAGCAGGCTCGGGAGTGTGAATGGGGTTTGACAAAGCCAACTTGGATTCAGGGCCCTGCCCTGCCACTCATGAACTTTGTGACCTTGGGTGAGTCACTGTCCCCCTAAGCTTGAGTTTCCTTATCTGCAAAGTGGAAGGGAACACAGACCTGTCTTAGGGTAGAAGGGCAAGGAGAACTGAATACAACAGTTTAGCTTCATACAAAGAAGCACTCAGGAAAGCGAGTCCCCGTTTCACCCCGCCTCACCCATCTGTCTTAAAGCTACGGTTGAGTTGGGGGGCGGGGGTGGGGGCAGAAGGAGGGGTCCAGGGAAGTCACTTTCTGTGGCTTGGGTTGGGGAGTGACTATTGTTCACTGCAGTGGAACTTCCCGCTCCTGATGCAAGCATGGAAGCTGGGTCCTGCCTTGGCGACTGGAAATGTGGTTGTGATGAAGGTGGCTGAGCAGACGCCACTCACCGCCCTCTACGTGGCCAACTTGATAAAGGAGGTGTGTGGCTCTCCATCTTGACCTCTGGGTGCTCTCTACACGAGTTCTGAGGAGGGCCTGAGTCCAAAGTGAGGGGTGTTTGTAGAGCAGGGCCTAACTCCCCCGTCAGCACACTTCAGCTTAAGAGGCCCCACCTTTCCTGTTTCCATCTTGGCTTCACGGGAAGACCCCTGGGAATGATGGAATTGTTCTGAGTGATTGCCATGGGGGGAGTGACAACAGCCGTAGGGAACTCTGAGACACGTGTTTGTTGCTGTTCTGTTCAGCATCCCAGAGCGGTCCCCATAAGACTGCTTCTGCTCGCCATGTCCGGGCCCCGCTGCCTTGGCGTCTCTGGGCGGGGATGTGCGTTCCTCTGTCCAGGCCCTGAGGTGGGAGAATGATGCCCGCTGTCTTCTGGTCATTTGCACACAGGCTGGCTTCCCCCCCGGCGTGGTTAACATTATTCCTGGATTTGGGCCCACGGCTGGGGCTGCCATCGCCTCCCACATGGATGTGAACAAAGTGGCCTTCACGGGTTCCACCGAGGTAAGGTGTCCCCAGGACCTCAAGCTTGCTGGGTGTTTGGTTCAAGTTCTTGCTGTCCCAAAAGGATGATGCGTTCAAGACACACGTGTTCATTCAACAAATCGGTCAGCGGCGGCTTTGGGCCAGGATGAGGGTGCAGAGGCGAGGAGCACCATCCTGCCCCCGGTGCGCGTGTACAGGGGGCCACACCGCGCACATCGCGGGAGGGAGGCAGGGTGTGGGTTTGAATTCTGCTAGATTTATGTTGCCTGAGTGTGAATTCTGACTCCCCGTAAACCAGCTGTGTGACCTTGAGTAAAATGCAGCTTTAAAAAAAATATTTTTATTGACCTCTGAGAGGAAGGGAGAGGGAGAGATAGAAATATCAATGTTGAAAGAGAATCATTGATCAGCTGCCTCCTCCACACCCCACACTGGAGATCAAGCCTGCACCCCGGGCATGCGCCCTTGACTGGAATCGAACCTGGGCCCCTTCAGATCGCAGGCCGATGCTCTATCCACTGAGCCAAACTGGCTAGAGCAGCTCCCATACTTCTAAATCAAGGAACAGGGTTGCTCCTACCTTTGAGGCCATTGTGAGGATTGAACTCCATGCACACAAAGCTCTTAGCACAGTACCTGGTATGTATGTGGTGCTCATGTGTAAAAGCCACACATCAATGACTCTGCTGTGTCAATACTATCATTGCCATCGTAAGAGCGCAGGGTGGGGCAGCGATGGTACGTGAGTGGCCAGATTTGGCGACATTCTCCAGGTCTTTCATAATCTAGCCTCTCACTCGAATTGTGGGGTCCTCTGTTGTGTGTCTATGAGAGCATTTGGTTCTTTCTCCTCCCCCTGAGAGCTGGTCCCTGTTTCTGCTTCCTGGCAGATTGGCCACAAAATCCAGGTCGCTTCCGGGAACAGTAACCTCAAGCGAGTGACCCTGGAGCTGGGAGGGAAGAGCCCCAACATCATCATGTCAGATGCTGACAGTAAGTTTGCAGGGGGAGGAGGTCTGGCCGTGAAGGGAGCCATTAGCTGTCTGTGCCGAGCCCCTCCCTCCAGCAGTCCCCATGCCTGTCCACTCCAGCTCTGGGCCAGGCTCCTCCGCAGGCACGACCAGCCTCTCCCGCCTCTCTCCTCTGTGCTCCCTCCAGTCCAGCCAGCTGAGCCGCTTCGTGCCCAGCCGTGCCCACGCTTTCTTAGACTGGACCACTTTTCTTCCATGGCATCCCTTTCCCGGTCCTAATGAAGAGCTCCCAGACATACCTTCCTGAGGGAGCCTTCCCTGCCCGCCATAGGCTGGTGGGTCGGTCCCCCAGCCGCCCCGGTTCTGTCACCGCTGTGACCATGCCTGTCTGACACGTGGTCTCTGGTCTCTTGTCCCGGCACATGGTCTGCTGGTGGCTGGAAGGGTGAGGAGTGGGCGGCCCGGGGCGGGCCGTCCTCCTGAGGCCGTCTGTCTCTCTGCCCGCAGTGGACTGGGCCGTGGAGCAGGCCCACTTCGCCCTGTTCTTCAACCAGGGCCAGTGCTGCAGCGCGGGCTCCCGGACCTTCGTGCAGGAGGACGTTTACAATGAGTTCGTGGAGCGGAGCGTTGCCCGGGCCAAGTCTCGGGTGGTTGGGAACCCCTTCGACAGACAGACTGAGCAGGGACCACAGGTAAGCGACAGCCACGGGTGGGCCTGGCTGTCTGGAACCAGCAGGGAGAAGTAGAAAGGGCCTCGGACTCAGAGTCAGACGGGAATGGCTTAAAGTCTGGGTTCTGCCCTGTACCAGCTGTGTGTCCCTGAGAAGCCACATGGCCTCCCCAAGCTGCCATTCTCCATCCTTAGCACCTGCCCTTCACAATTCAAGGGGCTGCGGAGTGGAGATGAATGATGGAAAGCACTTTGTAAATGACATATATACAGTAAACACTAGCAGTGTCTGTGCAAAAGGGAATGCTTGCTTCCTAGACCTTGGCCACCCATGAAATGCATCTACCAGAAGGACACGCAGATCTGTTAACCATGGTTATTTCTGGGGAGCGGGGTCGTGGGTCATGACACAAAGAAGGGAGGGTCTTCACTTTATACTCTTCTGAGCTGTTTAATTTTTTCTTAGCCAGGAAGATGTGTTCATTTTAATCAATAAAACTCTAGTCAGTGATAATTATAATAAAAAGAAATACAGCGCCTGTCTACCATTTCCTCAGCATCCTGGTCCTTTTTCCAGCGTTGTCCTTAGACCCCAGCTGCCCCGGACTTCTTCTCTATGGGGCCCTGCGCTGCCTCCCCCAGCCGCCCTCCTGGGACGAGAAGTCTGCAGGGTCTGGGGTGCTCCCTGCTCTCACGTGGCCCCGAGCCCACTTCCAGGGCCACGGGGGCCTCTGCAGGCTCCATCCTCCTGAGGGGGTCCACTCCCCAGGCACCAGGAGGGCCAAGGAACCTTTTTAAAAAACTAATCGTATATAATAAAGATGTAATATGCAAATGGTCATAAGGACTGCATAACGACTGGATCACGGATCAGCAGGAGGGTGGGGAAGCAAGCTATGGGGCGAGGGGGAAGGGTGGACGGGGAGAAACAGGAGGATGGGGCAGTGGGCAGTGAGCTGCTGGCTACAAGCAGGGGGCAGGGCAGCGAGCTATGAGGGGCAGCAGGCGGAGAGCTACTGGAGGGCGACAGCGAGCTCCTGGTGCATGTATTCTTGTGCAAGGCTACTGGTAGACTATAAACAAACAAACAGCCGAAACCAGTCTGGCTCAGTGCAAACTGAAAGGTCCCAGGTTCGATTCCAGTTGAGGGCATGTACATTGGTTGCAGATACATCCCTGGTGGGGGGGGTGCAGGAGGCAGCTGGTCGGTGTTTCTCTCTCATCAACGTTTCTAGCTCTCTGTCCCTCTCCCTTTCTCTCTGTGGAAAAAAATCAATAAAGTATATTTAAAACAAACAAACACAGAAAAATGAGCAGAAACTATAGAGTTCCCATATCCCCCAACTCTCCCTTCACTCCCCCTCCCCCCCCCGTTTCCTGTTACTGACATCTTGCATTAGTGTGGCACATTTGTGATAATTGATGAGCCCATATTTATTCGTTATTATTAACTAAAGTCTATAGTGTACCTTAGGGTTCACCCTTGATGTTTCACATTTTATGGTTTTGACAAATTATAAAGACGTGTCCAGCATCAATTGTCATACAGAACAGTTTCACTAAAAACCAGTACCCACCTGTTCTTCCCTTTCTCCCCCCCCCCCCCCCCCGCAGTTTCTGGCCACCACTGATCTTTTAACTTCTTTACAGTGTTGTCTCTTCCAGAGAAGGCCATGCAGTTGGGATCATATTTTAAATTTTTAGTAATTTCAGAGTTGAAAAACAAAACCAGAGGGTTGGCTGTGTAGTTCTTGAGGGCCAATGAGGTTGTTTGAACTTTTTTCTTATATTTATCGGCCCTTGTATTTGCTGTCTTGGCTCACTTATTCATTTCCCAGTTGTCTCCTTGCCAGTGTGGTTCTAAGCCTGAAGCTGGGCAAGGCGCGGCTCCAGCACCTCTAACTCGGGGCTCCTCCTCCGGCAGGTGGATGAAACTCAGTTTAAGAAGGTCCTGGGCTATATCAACGCTGGGAAGACCGAGGGGGCGAAGCTGCTGTGTGGGGGAGGGGCGGCTGCCGACCGCGGCTACTTCATCCAGCCCACCGTGTTCGGAGACGTGCAAGACAGCATGACCATCGCAAAGGAGGAGGTTAGCCGGGGCCAGGGCTCTGGGAAGTGGATCCTTCAGTCTAGCATCTGGACACTGTGACCTAACAGCTGGCTTTGGGCCAAACCCTGGCTCTGTCCCGAGGACAAGTTATTACAGTTCACGTCTGATCTGGACCCTCTCCTCTCAGGGCTGCTGATGCCATTTGACCACTCTGAGTTTCCCCAGTGCTTTCCTGAGAGGGCTGAGGGCAGCCACATCCCGACAGCAGCAAGCACACTTAGCTCCTGCATCTTGGTTTCTAAATCCCATTCTTCACACAAAGGAACCAGGATTCTTTGGAAAAATGGCTAATTCCAGGAAAAGGACAGCGAGAGTACAAGATAAACCTGGAATGTCTTGAGAGCAGAGACTGAATTTTGTTCAGTTGTTTCGTTAGCATCCGGTGTGTGCCTTGCTGAATGACTGCTTTAGATTTTAGACATTAAGTCTATGTGTGACATGCCAGTAATGCAAACATTGCAGAATTGTTTAGAAATAACATCAGCATGGAAAGCACGAGGCCCTGGGAGGTAACTGACCCCGTCAGCTTCCTTCCGTTTGCGTTTCAGTAAGCTTGGGAGCTGCTGTGTCTGGAACTGTCAGGGCGCCCTGGGGGCTCTGTAAAGGCTGGAGAGCTGGCGGTTCCGTGTCTGCCAGGCCCTCCCATGCTCCTCTCTCACCACAGATCTTTGGGCCAGTGATGCAGATCCTCAAGTTCAAGACCATAGAGGAAGTCATCGGGAGAGCGAACAGTACCATGTATGGGCTGGCTGCAGCTGTCTTCACAAAGGACTTGGACAAAGCCAGCTACCTGTCCCAAGCGCTCCAGGCCGGCACTGTGTGGTAAGAGCCTCCCAGCAGCCCCTCACGCCCAGGCAGGGGTCCCCAAAGCCAGGGTCTTCCGGAATCCAGTGCTCACATCCCAGAATTTGAGGTTCTGGGCTCAGCTGCTCTGGGCTCAGGGAGTGTGTGGCACAGCAGACAGATGGCAGCCTCCCTGCCGCTCTCCAGGAGACTCAACTTCCCTCCGGTCCAAATGCTTGTGCAGCTCTTCTTGGGCAGCGGATGCACGACTGAGGGCCCCTTACCAAACTGTAACAAGGGTGGGGGACCAGAGCCAAGGGCCCTTCCCGGGATCTTAAAAGTTTAGCGTCTCCCTCACACTCATTAGGATGGCTGAAATTTTATTTTAAATATATTTTATTGATATTTTACAGAGAGGAAGGGAGGGAGATAGAAAGCTAGAAACGTCGATGAGAGAGAAACACCGACCAGCTGCCTCTTGCACACCCCCTACTGGGGATGTGCCCGCAACCAATGTACATACCCTTGACCAGAATCGAACCCGGGACCTTTCAGTCCACAGACCGATGCTCTACTACTGAGCCAAACCGGTTTCGGCAGGATGCCTGAAATTTTAAAATCCAGAAAATACCAAGTGTTAGTGAGAATGTGGAGAAATTGGAACCCTTGCACATTGCTGGTGGGAATGTAAAATGCTACAGGCACCATGGAAAACAGTCTGACAATTCCTGGATAAGTTAAACATAGAATTACCATAGGACCCAGCAATTCCACTCCTAGGTGTATACCCAAAAGAAGTAGAAATATACATCCACACAGAAAAGTGTACCCAAATGTTCATAGCAGCTTATTCACAATAACCAAAAGGTGGAAACAGCATAACAGTCCATCAGCTGGTGAATAGATAAACATAATGTGGTCTGTCCATGCAGTGGAATATTATTTAGCCACAGACATGAAAGAAGTATTGCCACATGCTACAACATAGATGAATGAAAACATGAAACCAAACGAAAGAAGCCAGACACAAAAAGTCACATCCTATAACAAAACCCTAATTTGCAAATCGCCTGAATGGCAGAATGACTGGCGGAACAACCGGTCGCTATGACACGAACTGACCAGTAGGGGACAGATGCTCAAGGCAGGAGCCGAGCTCACGGCTGGCAAATGCAGCAGTGGTGGCGGGAGCCTCTCCCACCTCTGCTGCAGGCAGACGATAAGGAGCGAGGGGTCCTGCCGGGCTGAGGGACCCCTGTCAGTGCATGAATTTCATGCACCAGGCCTCCATCACATGATTGCACTTACAGGAAATGTCTAGAATAGGCAAATCCATCGAGTCAGAAAGTAGATTATTTATTGGCTTCCTGGGATTGGGATGGGGAACGGGAAGTGACAGTTTATAAGGCACAGGATTTCTTTTTGGGGTGATAGAAATATTCTGGGATTACTTAGTGGTGATGGTTTGGACAACTGTAAATATGCTACAAAACACTGAATTGGACACCTTAAAATGGTGAGTTTTAAATTCAATTAAAGTTTTAAAAATTGCAACAAAAAAAGGTTAGCATCTCGTTAGCAAAACACGGGTTAACAAAATGAAATGCTGTCACGTGGTGTTCCTGTAATACTGACATCCACCTGCGACCACAACACAAGAATGAAGATGGCGTTCGGCTTTATGTCTTGTAGCTTTCAACTTCTATGTGGCTGGTTGTTACTATTCTTCCCATTCATTTTTCCTCAGTAAATTTTAGAGCAACAAAGGAGGTCTGAGGAGTATGACACATATCCCTGAAAAGTTATTTCTGAAATCTTCTTTCAAACTATAGGATCAACTGCTATGATGTGTTTGCGGCCCAGACACCGTTTGGGGGCTTCAAGATGTCCGGGTTTGGCCGGGAGCTGGGAGAGTACGGCCTGCAGGCGTACACGGAAGTGAAAACCGTGAGTATGGCGCCTTCCCAGACCTCTCCATCATGACAGACCATCAGTATTTATTACTAATTTCTTGTTTTAAGCTGGAGAAGCTACAAAATAGGGTGAAGACCCCGTCTGTGCTCTGTCCCGTGAGAAAGAACTAGAAACTGGACTACTACTCTGCCTACAGTCTTAAAACAAACAAAAACAAAAGAGGAAGGGAGAGATAGAAACATTAATGATAAAAGAGAATCATTGATTGGTCGCCTCCTGCATGCCCCCCACTAGGGACCAACCCCTAAACCTGGGCTTCCCCCCCCCTTTTTTTTTGGGGGGGGGAGGGCATGTGCTTTTGTAGAAAGAAGTGGCAGCATTTGATTCACTTGCCAGCATTCATATTGTTCTAGGCACTGTGCTTAGTGCTTGTGATAAAGAGTCCTGTATTTTGAATTTAGAACTCGAATGATGATACTAACAAAAATGGGAATTTTTCAGGATAGGAGTCAAGTTTCTAGGGAGGAACAATGAGAAAATATCTTCTTTTAAACTCATTTTTACTAAGTGCTTATGTTGTGCCAGAGTCTGTGCTAGACTTTCTTAGGTACGTCACCTCGTTTTGTGCTCACAGCAACCTCATGAAGTAGATACTGTTATTGGCCCATTTTACAGATGAGAAAACAAGTCCATGTAGAGATGGAAGTACCTGCCCAGTAGGGGGTAAGGTTGGGCTTCAACCCCAAAGCCATCTGAATGGACTCTTCCCACTTAACACACAGACACCTGTAAGCTTCAGCACATTGTTTTTCCCCCTTTGATTCTCTTGGGGGGAAATGTGGATCTAGGTTAGGACCTCTGAACCTCGGCACTGTTATGCTTGGGGTTGGATAATTCTTGGTTGTGGGGCTGACCTGTGGAGTGCAGGATTGTTGGGCAATATCCCTGGCTTTTACACTCTAGATCAGGGGTGGGGAACTTTTTTTCTGCCAAAGGCATTTTGGACATTTACTAGTATAACATCATTCGCTTAATAAAATTCACTTAATATAAATTTCTGTTGCTATGAAAAAAGCTTCTAGATTTATTGAATTTCGAGTCCCACCTGTGGTTGCCTTGGCAGAGTCAGACCAAATGATTCTGTGGGCCTTATATGACGGTCCCCCCCCCATCCCCCCCTCCCCCAGCATCTAGATGCTAGTAGGAATTCCTCGTCCCCCATCCCATGACAATCACAGATGACTGGGGTAAGGAAGGCAGAGTGTGATCTCATACAGAATATAGCCCTAGTGGGTTTGGCCAGATGGTTGGTTGTTCAGATGTTAGAAGTAAGGAAGCCCTTTCTTCTGAAGGTGCCTACAGGTCAGCATGGAGATGTAACAGCTTCTCTGCATCCCCTTACAGGTTACAATCAAAGTTCCTCAGAAGAACTCATAAAGAACTGCACTGGCTTCCTTACTTATCCAGTGGCTGGGCGTTCAATGGAGTCAACAACAAAACCAAGAAAAGTGACCCCAACACGCTAAAAGTCTCAGAAGAGAAATTCTTCTACACAATCTCTGGGATCAGCAAAGGCCCAGAGTTTGAATTCCTTTTGGGTGTGGGTGGGTGTGGGTGTGGGTGAAGAGATTAAAGTTTTTCAGAAATAGCCTGGAATGCCTCACCTCATCTGATACACTTTTGTAACTTGCCTTTAAGGGGGAAGGAAAGCCTTTGTTTACAGCTGTACTAACACTGAGGCCACAGCTAGCACCTTATTTTGTATTCTGGGTTAAAACTCATTAAAAACAGCGCTATTTTGCACTTTTTGGGTGACTCTTCCTCGGTCTCAGTAACCTAAGGAATTGCTGCCACACGTGTATGTGTCCCTGTGTTTGCATGTCACACTGTTTGTTTACAACACCCCTCCCCTACTGTGGATAAGTAGCTTTTGTTTGTGTGTATCAATCAACAGACACCTATGGCCTGCCCCCGCCGCAGGCTCCGTGCTGGCACTGAGGATGCCCCCTACACAAGACTCCCAGCCCTGCTCTCCGAGGGGAGGGGGGTGAGCCAGGAAAGAGCCACTTCTGAGCTGGTTCTCTGTGCTTTAAGTTGGAAAGCATGATCAGATCAAAGAACACAGAGTCTTGCTGGACCCATTTCACGGGACTGACTTGGAAACCAGATGTCAATTTTAAGTTGGGGCTGTATTTCCTTTTGAATCCCCCATTCAGAACACTGTCTTCCTTTAGTCAAGGGATCTGGCAAAATTTGTATTGTTAGTAAATTAGGAATCAGAAGATTCCTTGGTGAGCAATGGAATCAGAGCAAAAAGAGTTGAATCGCAGTAGTAGTTTATGGAGATAGTGATCATCTTTGGATCACAGACTAAGAATTTGAGGAAAAGTTTGCTCCTCTCTTAAGAAAAATAACATCTTCTGTGTAATTTTTGCAGACAGTGTCAGCAAAGTAATGAAGCTCATTGGTTGACCTGGCCTTACGTCACTCAAACTAAGCCACATCTTTTTTTTTTTTTTTAAATATATTTTATTGATTTTTACAGAGAGGAAGGAGAGAGATAGAGAGCTAGAAATGTCGATGAGAGAGAAACATCAACCAGCCGCCTCTTGCACACCCCCTACCGGGGATGTGCCCGCAACCAATGTACATGCCCTTGACCGGAATCGAACCCGGGACCTTTCAGTCCGCAGACCGACGCTTTACCACTGAGCCAAACCGGTTTCGACCTAAGCCACATCTTGATAAAGGATCCCAGTCCACTAAAGAATAATTTGACTTATTTGAATAGCATGTCACACTTTTTGTCATATGAGCATATACCTATATTATTATCTACTTTATTAAATCAATTCAGATAAAAATTTTAAAAAACCTTATTGCCATATATAGAAAATAGCATTTAACTGCAACCAATAGAAGACATTATATAAATGTTAAAAGCACAACTATGTTACTAAATTTTGTAAGCTAGTCCAGTTCAAGTTGCTTCTAGATGAAGTGGGGTTAAAACCAAACCCACATTCTAGCTTTGATGACGACCAAAAACAATGCAGCAAAGGGTAAAACTGAACTCTGTTTTGTCCTGCTCTGTGGCTCCTCCCAGGCTTAGGGTGGCACCAGCTTCAGTGGCTGTCCCTGCCCTCATGCTCCTTGTAATATTTCAGTATATCCTATAGGCTAAAGAAAATGCCTCTTTACCTGAGATTTAGGATGTTGCCTGCTCCATGATTAACCTTACCACCAAATTAATGCAAAATCTCATGATGATGGGTGAGATTACTTCTGGGAAGGTTTTTTATTTTTATTTTTTAATGCAAATAATGTATCATCTAAGAATTTTTTTTAGCTGTGTTAGAAAATTAAATTCAAACCAGTGTAAAAAAAAAAAAGATGGCTCACATATTCCAAAATCCTGGGATCTTGGAGTTGGCCATGGCTTGGTTCAGAGTTCTACAACTTTCCATCTGTTGGTTCTACTTGTCACATGGGCTTCATTTTCAGGCCATAACCATCCATTTTGCTTCTGGCAGGTCTAGGTCCTTAGAAGAGCCAACTGCCCTAAAGAACTCCAGTCTCCCACACTGTCAGGGTCACGTCCACTGGCTGGAGAAAGCTCTTTTCTGCTGGCTCAGGCAAAGACCTTGAGGTCCATATTGATTGATCTAGTTGATGTGACATCCACCTTTAACCCCAACCAATCAGTGGCCAGAGGGATGAGATGTGGTAATTTACTTACATCTGAATCATATTCAACCTTGTAGCCTAGAGAGGCCCTCTCTCTACTGAGATAAGGGACGGGCCCCTCAAACCTCCCTCCCCCCCAATTGGGGCTTTTATCTAAAGGAGGGGGGCATGGGACTGGCGAGTCTCCTACTGACCTTTTGCCAAAATTTTAGTGCTCCAAATAATGTTGCCAAGAACCCTCTTAGGAGTGAATTGGAAACAACAGAAATGTAATGTTTCTTACCCCCCAGCTCTGTGAATCAGACTCACTGTAATTTTAAGAGAATCCACTCCTTAAACTGATGCATACAAAGGACAGGCTACCTATGAAGAAATGTCTATAATGTTGGTTGGACATGCTAGTCACTTATTAATCTTGTGTTTTCAGTGACAGGGACCAATCAGAATCTTAAGCTATCTGAAGCAAAAAAAACACCAAAGTTCTCAGGTTATGAACCACCTGATCTCTCTGGGTATTTGGATGTGGGTCAGTCACAGGAGTATTGGGTGTAAAGCTGCTGTTTCTCCCTTTAGCCCTGCAGAATGCCCAAGAGAAAATGCTCCAATTTCTGGCTGAATACACAAGGAACTTCTCATGCAGCCTGGAGAACCTGGCTAATGAGGCCTTTTGCTAAGTGTAGGCGCCACCTGGTGGTCTATAAGCACACCTACTTGCTGGTGTTTTTCAAAGACTGTTACATACAACATAGTCAACATTTGGCAGGAAATACAAAGAGGGAATAAAGAGGCCATCGTGACATACCCCAAATAATTTTAAACCCAAAGAATACAAAAACCTGTGTTGAACGTTCACGTCAGTACTATTTATAATAGCCCAAAGGTCAGAACATCCCAAATGTCCATCAACAAGTGAATGGATAAATAAAATGTGATGTGTCCCCATAATGTAATATTACTCAAGCATAAAAAAGCACGAAGCACTGAAACATGCTACAGCACAGATTAACCTCAAGAAACATGCTAAGTGAAAGAAGACGGACACAAAGGCCACATGTTGTATGAGTCCATGTATCTGACGTGTCCAAAATGGGGTAAATCCAAAGATTAGATTGGTGGTTTGCCAGGGACTGGGAAAAGTTACTACTTAATGGACACAGGGTTTCCTTTTGGAGCTAGTCAGAGGTGATGGCTGCACAACATTGTTGGTGTACTAAGCACCACTTGAAATGTTCACTTTAAAATGACCAATTTTGCCGTGGGCGGTTTGGCTTGGTGGACAGAGCATCGGCCTGTGGACTGAAGGGTGCCTCATACCCTGGCTCTGAACCAGAAAAAGGCTCCTCCCTCAGCCAAGCTGGCTTCTGATTTCAGATTTGTAGCCTCCAGAACCGTGAGAAATGTCTGTCGTTTATAAGCCGCCCAATCTGTGGCATTTTTTTCATAGCAGCCCCAACAGACTAAGGCAGCAGCTGACCTTCACTCATTTCTAACTCCTACCGCCTCCTCTCTTCACTCCCATTGTCAGGGATAGAGTTATGAATATCAGTGCTGTATATTATGTGGTAATAGTAGCAGTAGTAGTTTTTTTTTAAAAAAAAATATATTTTATTGATATTTCACAGAGAGGAAGGGAGAGAGAGAGAGAGCTAGAAACGTCAATGAGCGAGAAACATCGACCAGCTGCCTCCTGCACACCCCCCACCGGGGATGTGCCCGCAACCAATGTACATGCCCCTGACCGGAATCAAACCCGGTACCTCCCAGTCCGCAGACCGAAGCTCTACCACTGAGCCAAACCGGTTTCGGCAGTAGCAGTAGTAGTAATAATAATAATAATAATCAGCTGAGTGTTTAATGGTATATTTTAAAAGCTACATAAAAATGCTATGTAACCTTGTTAGCTGATGGATGTTTCTCTCATCGCTGTTTCTAGCTCTCTATCTCTCTCCCTTCCTCTCTGTAAAATAGCAATAAAATATATTTTAAAAAAACCACAAAAACCAGCGACCACTCGGTGGCATTCGGACACCACTCTAAGTATCAAATGAAGATTTTTGGAGGGGTGGGGATGTGGGACAGGAAGTGCAGAGAGACAGGAATGCTCTTCTTTTTCCTCTCTTCTCTCTGAAGACTGACTTTCTCCACTTTAATATTCATGAGGCCAATAGAGACTGCCTCCGCCTGGACAACACGGTCTACAACTGGGTTAATGTTCCAGTCGCAATTCGCAGGAGGCTATTTAAAAAAAATAAATAAATCTTTATTGCTCAGCTTATTACAATTGCTTCTCCTTAGGAGACTCTTATGGACCAGCTTGGGTCTGATGTCCATTCCCAAGTCAGTCAACTGTGACTGGGAGATGGGGGGTCACATGACACTCACTTGTAGTTACACCCATTCCCTAAGCAGCGGCTGCTAGTTGATGGGCATCCTGGCCATGTCTCCACTCCGTCAGAGCCGTCCAGGGTCAACTGGCATCATCTGCCTCACCAGGCAGCTTCTTCTTTTTAAAGATTATCTTTTTAAAAATAATTTTATTATAGAGAGGAGACATTGATTTATTGTTCCACTTATGGATGCATTCATTGGTTGATTACTGTATGTGCCCCGACGAGGGACTGAACCCACAACCTTGGTGTATTGCCCGGCCAGGGACCAGGGACTTCTTCTTAGGTGGGTTTTGGACTTGCTTGGACAGGAACCCACAACCCCTGCCTTCCTTCTAATTTCTCCCTTTTAGACTGAGAATGTCTATTCTATGCCTGTCCCATAATTGCATTTTGGAAGCACATAACTAATCTATTTTACAGGTTCACAGCTAGAGAGGAATTTTGCTTCAAGATGAATCAATCATATGTAGAGTTTCACACGCACATTTGACTTAGGGGATATGTAGATATTCTGGACTTGAGAGTTGATGCTGAAGAGTTAAGACTTTTGGAGTGTTGGGATTGTGTTTTGAATGTAAGAGGGACATGGTGTTTTTTGTTTTTGTTTTGTTTTGGGGGGCTATTCTGTTACAGCAGCATGCGCAGACTAAGACAGACCACATTTTCCTTGTGGTGCCCTGGGTCTGACTTTGCTGGAAAGCCACTGCTTAATTTCGGTATTGGTTGCCATCTAGGGACTTAAAAATTTCAAAACTATCAAGTTCTGGCTCCTTATTGTTTACTAAGTCATTTCTCTCCTCACATTTTACCATAAGGAGAAAGGGTAGACCAGGCTTAGAAACTGCCTTAGATTACTCAGTTCATTAGAACCTTCCTCTTTCCACAGATGACAGTGTGGCTAAATCTTTTGCCACTATATGTAATAAAGATCCTTTTCCCTCCAGTTCCAATAATGTGTCCCTCACTTCCTTTTGAGCCCTCAGTGGCAGTATCCTCAAAGTCCAGATTTCTAAGTTTGTTTAAGATAATTTAGGTTTTCTAAACACTCCTCAAGATCTTCCCAGTCTCTGTGCATAGCCTGTTCCAAACCACGCCCACATTTTAGTTAGTTATGACAGCACCCCACCTCCAGGAATAAAAAATCTGTATTATGTTATCTATGTTATATGACAAATTACTCCAAATCTTGGTGCCTTAAAAAGACTTTATTCTTTTTGCTGTTGTTGACACTATTACAGATGTCCCATCCCTCACTTTGCCCCTCTCCACCCAGCCCCCCGCCCCCTTCCCTCTGGTCATCACCAAACCGTCGTCTGTGTCCTTGGGTTATGCATATATATTCTTTGGCTAATCCTGTCACCTTCTTTCATTGAGGGAGGGTGAGAGAGACACACATCTATCTATATATATGTAAAAGGCTAATATGCAAAGTGTCCCCTCAGGAGTTTGACTGGGAGTTCGATAGCTCACTATGATGTGTGCTGACCACCAGGGGTTGGTGTGGCATGAAGGAAGGCTGCATGCCTAGGGACCCTACCCATGCATGAATTTCGTGCACCAGGCCTCTAATCAATGATAAGAGAGAATCATCAACTGATGCCTCCAGCATGCCTCCTACTGGGAATCCAGCTTCCAACCTGGGCATATGCCCTGAACTTATTTCCTGGGTTGACACACAACCACTGAGCCACACCCACTTGGGCTCCAATAGCCTTTTTTTTTTTTTTAAACACCTAACACTGGAACTTTTAATTTTCTAATTAAAATTCAAGCTGCTAAAAGTGGATACAGTAGACACCTGGACAGCCAATTTGGAAGAGCTTCATTTGAGAAAAAAAGAAAAAAAAGAGAATTTCTTTACCTGACTGCTTTGTGACAGCCTTTCTTAGTGTATAAAGTGAAACTCTCCCTCATCCAATTGCCTCTTTATTTTTATTTTTAAATATATTTTATTGAATTTTTACAGAGAAGAAGGGAGAGGGATAGAGAGCTAGAAACATCGACCAGCTGCCTCCTGCACACCCCCCACCGGGGATGTGCCCGCAACCAATGCACATGCCCTTGGCCAGAATCGAAAATGGGACCTTTCAGTCCGCAGGCTGACACTCTATTCAATGAGCCAAACTGGTTTAGGCCTAATTGCCTCTTAAAAAAAAATAAAAATAAAAAATAATATATATATATTTAAAAATATATTTTATTGATTTTTTACAGAGAGCAAGAGAGAGGGACAGAGAACTAGAAACATTGATGAGAAACATCCACCAGCTGCCTCTTGCACACCCCCCATTGGAGATGTACCCACAACCAATGTACATGCCCTTGACCGGAATTGAAACCGGGACCTTACAGTCCGCAGACCGATGCTCTATCCACTGAGCCAAACCGGTTTCGGCAAAAAAAAAAAAAAAAAAAGTATATATTTTTATTGATTTCAGAGAGGAAGAGAGAGACAGAAACATCAATGATGAGAGAACCATTGATCGGCTGCCTCCTGAACATCTGCCCCTGGAGATTGAGCCCGCAACGGAATGAAACCAGGACCTTTCAGTCTGCGGGCCGACACACTACCCACTGAGCCAAACCGGCCAGGGCTCCAACAGCCTAACAGCTCTCCTTGTCCTCATTCCTGCCCCCCAATATTTCATCCTGGATACAGCTGAGTGATCTTTTAAAACATAAACACAAGCACCTCACTCTGTACTATAAAATCTTCCAATGGCTTTCGAATAAAATCCAAAGTCCTTACCATCACTCCTAAGGACGCATATGACACACACACAGCCCATGATGCACTTCTCCGATCTCAGCTTTTATCACTCCCGCCCGCTGTCCCCTGTCTCCGGCGACAATGAATGAATGACCTTCTGGCCGCTCCCTGAACACACTTAGCTTTCTTCCACCTGAGTCTTTGGCGCTTGCGGTTCCACGTGCCCAGAAATCTCCTTCCTTCTCGTAGTGCCAACAGGCAGCGCCTTCCCGTTCTTCAGAGGTCTCAGCCTCACCGTCACCTCCCGAGAGACAGACCTTCCCTGACCAGCGAAGAGGAAAAAAGTGCCCCCGTCCCGTTCCCTCACCTCAGGACCCTGCTCACTCTCTGCGCAGCGCCCACAATCTGGGTTTCCCGCTGTCCCCCCGGGTCCTGCGGCCGGGCACGCGCGGCGCTCGGTGAGCCGGCGCCCGAATGAAGAGCCGCCGGAGGTCCCGTCAGGAAGCCCCGCAGGCCGCGGGCGGGAGCACAGCCCGGGCCGCCCGAGGCTCCGTCACCGGACCTGCGAACGGGGCTGGGAACGCGCCCGCCTTCGCCACGGCGCCCGATGCCCACTGTGTAAAGGAGGAAGGCGCTAACCGGGGGAAGAGCTTCACGAGAACTAACGCTCCACTCCGTACGGAGAGCCTTGACGGCTGCTACCAGCGATTAGTCACGATTCCGTCCTCTTACCGGGGGCCCGTCCGGGGCGTCAGTCTCCTCTGCCCTACGCGGGGCGACATCCGAGTCCTCACCGCACGCGCGAGGTTCCCAGCGACTCAGACCGCGGGGCGCGGGGAGGCGGCGGCGGAGGCGCGAACGCTGCTCCGGCCGCGGCGCCAGCCCCGCCCCCGCCCCGCCCCCGCGGCGGCCCGGCGTCATCAGCGCGGCGCGGGCGCGGCGGAGGCCCGGGGGCCTGGCCCGCCGCGGCGCTCGGGGAGGCCCCGGCAGGCGCCTGCAAGCGCCCGGCGCGGCTGGGCGGCGGCTCGGGAACCCCGGCGGGCCGCGGCGCGGGGCGCGGGGAGAGGCGGGCCGCGGGGGGCGGGCGCGGGCGGGGCCGCCGGGAGCTCAGGCGGGGCCGGCGCCGGCGGGCGGGGCTGCCCGGCGCGGGTGTCCCGGCGATGTGTGGCGCTGAAGCGGCCGCGGGAGCAGCGGCGGCGGCAGTCTCGGCGTCGGCTTCGCGGCGGTGCCGGCGGCGGAGGCGGAGGCGCAGGCTCCTCCCGAGGACCTGGCGAGCGCGGGCCTAAGCGGCGGCCCGGCGAGGCCCCCGCACCGCGCTCGGGACCGGGGCCCTGTCCGCCTCGCCCTGCCGCGGGAGCCTGCGTCCCCGGCCGGGGATGAGGCCGGGAAGCCGCCGCGCGGGGCCCAGCACAAAGGCCCGTCCCCGGGGGCCGGCGCCGCCACCGCCGCCGCCAGCCTAGAGCCGCCTGCTGCCGCCGAGCCGGCGCCGGGGTCCTCGTCCCCGCCGGTCCCCGCGGCCGGCGGCCGCCCCCCTCCCCGGGGCCCAGGGGCCGGGGCGCCGAGCCCCGCGCTCCCCTCGCCGCGGTGGGCCCGGGCCGCCGCGCAGCCTCCGCCGCTCCCGGCCGCAGGGGCCCCGCGGAGCATGTCGGAGAGCGACATGGAGAAAGCCATCAAGGTAAGGGGAGGTCCTCCTTCCTCGGGCTTTGCCCTGTGGCATTCCTCTCGGCTCCGGCTTCAGGAAGCGGAGGGAACTTGGGGTGAGGTTCCTGTGACTCCCGGGTTTCGGTCCCCCCCGGACTCCGTGGCCTGCGTTTCACAGGCCTGGGGCGCAGGATGGGGGGGGGGGGAGGGCGCTGGAGGGCGAGGTCTCACCTGGTTGAGGCGGGGGTGTGGTTTGTGCTCACCTGGAACCGAAGACGAGTGCCTTGGAGATACTTGATGTGAACGGGATGGAGGGGGTCTCACTCCTCTGCTTTCGGTCTCTCCCCAAGTGCCGCCAGCAGTTGCTTCCGGATGATCCGCTTGCTGCAACAGCACTTGGAGACTTGGACTTTACCCATCCCTCCGATTTGTTTGAAACTAGCCTCTTGGAAATCTGCAGTTTCGGAAGGAGGTGGTTCGCCTTCCTGCAAACCCAGCCCTTTGGCGAATAGATTGTTCTCATTTTTCAGTGTGTTCCCCTCCACGTTGCCTCTTTCCTCTCCCCTCTCCTCCTGGGGAGCACGGAGTTTATTTAGGAAGAGCTAACGGTGTCCTGTGACTTACTGCTCTGTTAACAACAACAAAAAGCTGCTACGTGTTCTAAAGTGACCCGAATAAAATGACAGTGTTTCTAAAACCTGATTTACTTTTTAAAAAAAGCTCTTTGAGGCACTAAGAGAAAATTATCTAGCTATAATTAGGAAATTAGAGTCTTGTATAAATTGAACATAAAACTTAACGTCTATTGGTGTTATTCACTATTTTACAATGTTAAGTCAACTCAACATATTTAAGGATTTCGTGAGGATTTTTGAGGGACAGGAACCCATTGGCAACTGTATTTTCAGGACACAATAACCATGATCAATAACTGATAAAGAACTTAAACTTCTAACAAATTTTTGGATGGTCAAGCTTATAGAAATCATCAATCATTACCAAGAAACTTCACCTTTTAAAAGATACATCAAAATATAATGTATATGTTAAGGGAGATCAAATTTTTAATAATAGAAATAAAGGTTCTAAAAGACTGCTTTGACAGATCAGGATCTCCAGAGAGATAAACCCCATGTTTTAACTGTTTTAGAAAAACTTGAACTCTGCTCATTAATAAAGTGAAAACCATAAGGACTCGCCCTGTAAAGAAGATGGCACTTGTCCCTGAATTATGGGGCCAGTCGGGCATACCTGCAGGCTGTAGTAATAGCCTGCTAGCTGGACAGAGAGCAGAGCAGGCCTGCTTTTCAAAGCACTGCTAGCATCTAACACCTAGGAAGGAACATGATGGCGTGAACTCAGCCAAAAAGAAATCAAGATCATCATAAACTTACATATCTAGTCATTATAGACTTTTGGTTCATTATATAAACTCAAGCTCAACTTAATACAACTACATTAAAACTCAGAGCACACTCTAAAAGCAGAGCCTATGCACGTGAAAGTAGATTTTAAAATCAACATTTCAGCTAACACTAGATACTGTATTTACTCTAGATATTATCAGAGATACACAATAATTATGATTGATTTTTAGTTAAAAAAAAGACTGTCTTGAAGTATCCATTTTTTTCTTTTAGTTTCTTAGATTTTTTTGATATGGGGTCAAGAATTATTGCCTAAAGTTATATGAATGGGCTGTGAAATTAAGCAACTTGTGGCAGATTTTTTTTAAAATCAACTTTGTCTTAATTTGTATCCACTGCTGTCTTGGGCACTCCTGGTGCAAAGCCAGCCTCCTGGATGTCTCTGATCTCATGAGCTTACATTCTAGAGGGTGGAATTAGGTCATACACATTGTCAGGTTGTTTTAAAGAAGAGGTATAAAAAAGGTGGGAGTACTCTTTTAGGAAGGGTGGTCAGGAAAGACTTCTCTGAGGAGATGCCATGTGCATAGAGTTCTGAAGGGAAGGAAGGAGCACAACTCCACTGTATTTGGGAAGACTATCACAGGCAGCCCTCGCTGGTTTGGCTCAGTGGACAGTGTTGGCCTGCGGACGGAAGGGTTCTGAGTTCGATTCTGGTCAAGGGCACGAACCCTGGTTGCTTGCTCGATCCCCAGTGGGGGGTGTGCAGGAGGCGGCCAATCAACGATTCTCATCATTGATGTTTCTATCTTTCCCTTTCCCTCTCTGAAATCAAGAAAAAATATATTAAAAAAAAAAAGAATTTTACAGGCAGTGGGAACAATAGGTACAGGTTCACGTGTGATCTGGGAACAGCAAGGTGGCTGGAATGCAGTGGGTCTGTACAGATTGTTGTGGAGAGGTAACAGGAAGCCAGAGCATGCAGGGCTTGTAGACCATTGGAATAACTTTGGCTTTGACCCTAAAAAGAAGAGGAAGTCTGGGAGAGTTTTGAGCAGAAGAGGGACATAGTTCTAGTGGACAGATATAAATGGGAGGGGGGGGCAATATTACCTAGTGGTTTCAACGATTTCTGCAGGTAGGCTCAATGGGTTGAAATCCCCGCGTTGCCATTCCTTAGCCGTGTCTTTGAGTAAGTCAGCTTCACTTCTTTGTCCCTTAGTTCCTCATCCATAGAAAGGAGATAAAAACACTCCCCAGCTCATAGGGTTTTTTTGAGGATTTAATGAGCAAATATATCTAAATGTGCTTATGACAATAGCTAACATTTGGTAAGAGCTTGGTGAATATTAGCTTATAGCAATTTAAGAGAGGTGTATAAAGAGAAGCTGCTTTCTTTACTTGGTCATTATTGCCCAAGGTAATTTTCTTTTTCTTTCTTTTTTTAAAGCCTTCACATACTTTATATATATTATTGATGTCAGAGAGGAAGGGAGAGGGAGAGAGAGAGAAACATCGATGATGAGAGGGAATCATTGATCGGCTGCCTCCTGCATTCCCCCTACTGGGGATCTAGCCAGCAACCCTGGCAGGTGCCCTGACCAGGAATCTAACCTTGACCTCCTGGTTCAAAGATCAATACTCTGCCACCGCCACACAGCTGGGCTAGCCTTCACACACTTGACAGGGCATTGGTGAATCTCCCTACTAATTTGGGTGTGCCTAATACAAATTAGTGAAGCTAAAGATAACTGACAACCAGTACTGACTAGAATGGAGAAGCAAGCCAGTCCTCATGGTGTTGCCTTTTTGAGGCTGCCCCTCAAGTGGTGAGCACAGGTCAGCTGGGAGAGCAGTTTTCCTGGGTCCTAACTGGCACTTGTATGTAGGCTGTCTGACTACCGGAGGACAGGCTGATTGGCCTTTTGGCAGGGATTCCCTGGAATCTATTAATGGGCTTGGGGACAGTTGCCATCTAATCCATGATTTAAAATATATTGAAACGTACGATCTAGCACATGGAGACTATTCCATGTGCACTTGGGCAGTATATACATTCCCCTCTTGGATGGGGGCTGTGTAGATGTCAGACAGGTCAGGTTGGTTGATAACGTTGTCTTCTCTTTGCTGATTTCCAGTCTAGCTTTTCTGTTGGGAAGAATGGGGAGTATTGACGTCTCCAAGTATTTTTGAATTTTCTATTTTCCCCTTAAATTCTGACAATTTTTGCCTCATTTATTTTTGGATTCTTGTTAGGTGCATGTATATATGTTTGTAATTGACATTTATTCCTGTTGACTTGACCTTTTTATCATTATAAGAAGTGCTTCCCTTTCGCTATTAACATCTTTTGTTTTAAAGTTTATTTTGTTTGTCAGTATAGCTATTCCAGCTCTCTTATGGTTACTTGTGATATAGTATCTTTTCCCATACTTTTACTTTTTTTCTTTTTTTTTTATAATTGATTTCTTACAGAGAGGAAGAGAGAGGGATAGAGAGTTAGAAACATTGATGAGAGAGAATCATCGATCAGCTGCCTCTTGCACACCTCCTACTGGGGATGTGGCCGCAACCAAGGTACGTGCCCTTGACCGGAATCGAACCCGGGACCTTTCAGTCCCCAGGCCGATGCTCTATCCATTGAGCCAGACCGGTTTCGGCTCTTTTCTTTTCTTTTTTTTTAAATTGTGGTATAATACATACAACAAAATTTACCATCTTAACCATTTTGAACTGTACAGTTTGGTGGCATCAAATGAATTCATATTCTGGTGTAACCATCACCACCATCCATCTTCAGACTCCTCAGCTTGTAAAACCTAAATTCCATGTTCATTAAGCACCAACTGCCCAATTGTCTCTTTCCCACCAGCCCCTGGCAAACACTGTTTTAATAATTCATTTCACGATTATTGAGCATTGCTATGAAGGCTATTCTAAGCTTGTCTTATACACTTGCATATTCATTAGACAAAAGCTCTGTTTTCATCTCTGAATTTATCCCGCTGTCTGGCACATATTAGCTGCACAATGAGTGTGTTTCATGGACAAATAACCTGTTCTCAGACACTGGGAATCAAGAATCTAGTGATAAATACGGTCTATCAGATTTTCATTGCAACAAAACAATTTTAAAGTCTCATGAGTACAAATTTCTCAAAGTCTGCAGTTAGTTTCCTGTTCTATATGTGGAACCCTACATGTGGAAAAATAAGTTTTATAGCTTTCTTGCCTATAGGCAACAGAAGCTCAACATAACAGTGACTAAACAGGAATTCCATGAAAACGTTCATTAAACTGGAGAATCTATCTGGAACTATTAAAAACTATTGAAAAAATGTGTTGAAAAATATAAAAAGTATAGTTATATAATGAATATAACAATATCTTTGTACTCAAAATGGTGCTGTTGAAAATTATATAAATTTACTATAATGTTTATTGCTATTTTACTTGAAAATTTAAGTCTTGCCAAGACCGGTTTGGCTCAGTGGATAGAGCGTCGGCCTGCGGACTGAAAGGTCCCGGGTTCGATTCCGGTCAGGGGCATGTACCTTGGTTGCGGGCACATCCCCAGTGGGGGGTGTGCAAGAGGCAGCTGATCGATGATTCTCTCTCATCGATGTTTCTAACTCTCTATCCTCTCTCTTCCTCTCTGTGAAAAATCAATAAAATATATTTAAAAAAAAAAAGAAAATTTAAGTCTTGATTTATTCAGTTATTCCAAAAATTTGATCAGTTTGTTCTAAGATATAGGCTTCTATATCATAGGAGCATATATAAAATTAGTTTTTCTGAAATCTCAGAAAATACTTGACCATCTAAGCAAATAAGTATTTAGTAGTGAAGCATTTTATTCCTGCACTCCAAAGACAAAACAAGACATTGAGTGGTTCTACTTCAATGGACCTTGCAGATGAGCTGACAAATTTTTTGACCTAAAGTTTCTGCTTTCGCTCTTGTTGGAAAATATGCCTAATCTAGTCATTAGAACAAAATGTCTAATTATAAAGCCCTATAAAGCTTTGTTTATCAGATTCTCTCAGAAGATGAGATATTGAATGATAAGACCTTCTGTTGTCCCACCTCTGTTTAATTGTCCAGCTTTTAAATTGGAGAATTCTCTGCCCCATCTTTTTTATTTTAATAGGAAACCTCCATTTTAGAGGAATATAATATCAACTGGACTCAGAAACTGGGAGCTGGAATTAGTGGTCCCGTTAGGTAAGAAACCCATGTGCAAACTATGAAAAATTGTTCTGAAAAGGGCCATTTGAAATACGTCTTAAATTAGAAGCATCAAGGGTGCCAGATTTGTGAAATAGCCTTAATTTAACAAGTAGAGGTGTTTATGTTAGGCTATTTCTCATCTGTTTAGGAATATACTTAAGTGACCAAGTCACATTCTCTGTAACATGGAATCATTTAAGATGTTGATCCTGTGGAGCCACAGAGTCACCTGTGGCCGGCAGAGGCCTCAAGTTGGCATCGCCTGGCTTAGGAGCGGAGGCCTAGAAGAGTGGATCAGATACTGCCCTGCCTTTCCACCTGCTAGCCTTGGGGGCAAGTTTGTTCTGATGCATCTGGATATATTCTTGATTAGAAGTACAATCCTCAGAGAACAAACTTGTTGAGTTAGTTTTCACTGTAACATAGATGATTTCTGATTGAATTTTTTTCTCCAAATCTAGAGTCTGTGTGAAGAATTCTACCCAAGAACGGTTTGCACTGAAAATTCTTTTTGATCGTCCAAAAGCTAGAAATGAGGTACGATCCTTTATTGCCTTGTTTTGCCTAAATATTGAAGTGCCTAATAATTCATTTTATAAGTAGGGCAGCTTCATGCATAGATGCATGAAGAATTTTTAAAAAAAGTTTAAGTTCATACTTAACCCCGCTTTTTTTGGTTGCTATTCATGTTCTTATAAAAGCAGTCCTACATCTATCACTACCAAAGACTGTTAGTAGAGTCTTGTTTCAGCTAATTCGATTTTTATACATAGTTAAGTATTCAGGTTGACTTCCACTTTTGCTTACTGGAAACCATCCTTGAAGAGTGGAGAGAAAATAATACAGGGCAGGGTCTGGTGAAAAGTGTCTTGAAAGTGGGCTGCAGGAGGGCTCTGCAGGATGTGTTTCCAGTTTTTAAAAACACGTTTGTTTTGAATGATCCGGACTGGTGATGACATGTTAATAAGTGTGCCGTGGAAGACGTACTCTTTTGCTTATAAATGTCTGAAAATATCCGAAAGAAAAGAAATTATTTGCTAATTCATTTGCTAATGGACAGGAGGAGCAAGTAATCTGTTGTTGAGGTTTCATTCATAGAAAGAACAGTAAGGAGATAATCTGTGTACCATCCCCTTGTTTTGTACATCATTCTAGGTGACAAGGTTCTTTACTATGATAGGCTTAGCCTCTTGTGCCTCATGTTGTCGGTTTTTTTGTGGGGGTGTTGGGAGAGAAAATGTTGGCCTCTCCTATGTACAGAAACATGTCCTCTCTTCTCTTTAAGGTACGCCTGCACATGATGTGTGCCACACACCCAAACATAGTTCAAATCATCGAAGTGTTTGCTAACAGTGTACAGTTTCCTCATGAGTCCAGCCCCAGGTAAGACTACACAGCGTCATCCTACTATGCCCACCTCCCCATACGTAGGCCAAGGTGCAATGGGTTTTCCTCTTTTGTGCCCTCTCTCTGTCTTCCCCTTTCACTCCTTTCCTTCCTCCCCGTCTGCCTCCCTCCCTCTTTCTCATTCTTCTCTACATTTTGTTTTGGAAAATTGCAAACATTTGTGAAAGCAGACAGAATTATGTAATGGATCCCCAGGTTCCCATGGCCCAGCCCCAGTGGTGATGAATTCATTGCCAGTCCTGTTTCCTCCATACCCTACTCCTCTCCTGGCCCCCCCGGTTATTCTGATTACTTTCTCTTTTTAAAAAAAACACAAGTAATGTGGAATTAAAACAGATTCTATTTCAAATTAGCAAAAGGGGACCGAATATTATTCTCGGCAATGTTTTAGAGGCTGATATGGCAAAAAATCCGTATTGCTTAGTCTGACATTCCTTTTAAAGGAAGAAACCAACATCATTCTTTTAGCTGCCAAATGTTTGGCAAGCCCATTGAATGGTGTTCTAAGTCTCTTCCCGGAAATTTAAAATTAAAATAAGGTTTGTTTTCTGTTGGAGGGAATGAGCTCTAAATCTGCCATCATAGCAATGGGATAGGCACCAAAGAGAGGCATCCATAAAATACTCCGATTTACAGAGGAGAGTTGTCTCACAGAGCTGTTCCGTGGGAACTAAAACTTGAAGGGGATAGGAAGAAATTTTCCAGGTGGAGAAAGAAGATGGATTTGTAAAAACAAATGGGAAATGAATGATTATTTCTTACAACTGTGCTCTGTTGGTGAAAGCATTTGGATGGAAGCTGGAAACATATCAAAGGATGGTAACCAAAATTCAAAAAATTTTATAACATGAGAATTTTTGCTTTTATTTAGTAATTGTGTATCCCTTTCCAGCTACCTTGCTGGGTATCCTCTGGGTCACATGAAAAAAACTGGTGGAGTGGGGGGAGGAGGAGAGTAGATATACACACACACACACACTCAAAGAAAATGAAAAACCAAGACAGCTCAATACCCAGCCAAACGACTTGAAATTCATGTCCTGTACAGTCGTAGTCTGTTTTCAATATATTTCCATTCTAGCTGCCCTAAAATGCCTATGCAAAACATGTCACTTAAGTGTAATGTTCTCAAAAGGAATATTATTTTCAAAACTAAACCTTTCACTCTCACCTTAGCTTCTTAGAAAGTGTTAGGTCAGGAATATTCCTTATGCACAGTGTCCATTTGGTAGTGGACACTCTACGGGGCTTGGCAGGACTAGACTTAGGAAGTAAATGACACACTTTGTAGATGAGGTATCTCTTTAGATTAGCTACTTGATGTTTAAGTTCTTTTTTTTTTTTTTTTTTTTAACTTAACAAAATCAAATGCTTTCAAACAGGGCTCGACTCTTAATTGTAATGGAGATGATGGAAGGGGGAGAGCTATTTCACAGAATCAGCCAGCACCGGCACTTTACAGAGAAGCAAGCCAGCCAAGTAACAAAGCAGGCAAGTTAACCCCGGGTACAAATCAAACTGCCAACAATGTTGGTTAACAAGCACAATTTCATTGGGGGGAATAAAAGAAAGCTTGCGGAAAAGCTCTATTTGCTCTCTCATTGCCTGCTTTGTTATGTGATCAGAAAAAAGATGGTTTGACAAGAGAAATGTGACACCTTTTATGCTTTGTGGGGGGAGACACTGTATTCTTAAGTGATTGTCAATTGTCTATTATTAAGATGTAAATAAACTCTGGAAGGAAGGTAATCTTAACTCTTGTAGATTGTAGATATCTTTGGACATGGCTGATAAAATGTTGCTGATACCACTTAAGAGATTGTATAGTGTGAAAATATGTTCTGACAATATAACTTTTGCTTATGAGTCACCTTTCTCTCTTCAGATTTTAGTAGTATTATAAGGTCTCTATAATTCTAAGTTATTCCTGGTTACAGTCTAATTTGATG
Source organism: Vespertilio murinus (assembly GCA_963924515.1). NCBI lineage: Eukaryota > Metazoa > Chordata > Mammalia > Chiroptera > Vespertilionidae > Vespertilio > Vespertilio murinus. The sequence goes on along the minus strand of OZ004720.1, from coordinate 9,106,042 downwards.
CCATTTTTTAAAATTAATCCTCACTAGAGGATATTTTTCCCATTGATTTTTAGAGAGAGTGGAAGGGAGGGGAAGAGACAGAGACAGAATTATCGATGTGAGAGAGACATCCATTGGTTGCCTACCGCACTGGCCCCGACAGAGGGCTGGGGCCAGGGATCGAACCTCCAACCAAGGTACGTACCCTTGACTGGAACTGAACCCATGACCCTTCAGTCCATGTGCCAGTGCTCTAACTACTGAGCTACTCAAGCTAGGGCTAGCTTGATATCACATTTCTTTTTTTTTTTTTTTTTTTTTTTATATTTTTATTGATATTTTACAGAGAGGAAGGGAGAGAGATAGAGAGCTAGAAACGTCGATGAGAGAGAAACATCGACCAGCTGCCTCCTGCACACCCCCCACTGGGGATGTGCCCGCAACCAATGTACATGCCCCTGACCGGAATCGAACCCGGGACCCTTCAGTCCGCAGACCGACGCTCTACCACTGAGCCAAACCGGTTTCGGCTTGATATCACATTTCATTGCTAGAGAAATAATTTATGTCACAAACAATACCAGGAAACCAACTGGAAATCAAAAGCTAAACCCTCAAAGCTAATCTTCATGTCAAGTAAGCAAGGCAAAGAAAAGCAGAAAGCCTAGCACAAATGGTTTGTAATTTTAAAAAATCCTTAGAAAAATTAAAAAAAAATATTTTATTAATATTTTACAGAGAGGAATGGAGAGAGATAGAGAGCTAGAAATGTCGATGAGAGAGAAACACCGACCAGCTGCCTCTTGCACACCCCCTACCGGGGATGTGCCCGCAACCAGTGTACATGCCCTTGACCGGAATCGAACCCGGGACCCTTCAGTCCACAGACCAACGCTCTAACACTGAGCCAAACCAGTTTTGGCAGAAAAATTGTTTTAAAAAAAAATATATTTTATTAATTTTTTACAGAGAGGAAGGGAGAGGGATAGAGAGCTAGAAACATTGATGAGAGAGACACATCGACCAGCTGCCTCCTGCACACCCCCCCACCGGGGATGTGTCCGAAACCAAGGTACATGCCCTTGACCGGAATCGAACCTGGAACCTTTCAGTCCATAGGCCAATGCTCTATCCACTGAGCCAAACCGGTTTCGGCTTGAAATTTTTCATGAGCATTTATTTTTTGATGCCTTCTTCCTGGTGCGGTGGAGCTGATACTTGGAATGATAAGACATTTCCATGATGAGAGCTGAAGAAAAGGTAGAATTTGCTCTTGCTATTTAATTTTAAAAATTATACCGTGTATTTTTCAAATACTAGGACTAAAGGGTGAGCTCTGATAATCTTCTAATTTTGATGCCATTTTTAAAAAAACCCTTCACACCTACCTAAACAGGGCACATTTCACCAAGTGGGATGAGCACATTGGACTCTCAGGTGGAAAAATCCAGCTCGCTGCTTTCCATTGTTCTTGAAGGCAGAGCTTGGGAGTCGAGCTCCCCGGAGAGCGCAGCTCTTTTCTGAGCCACGTGTCCTGCGGCTGCCCCGCGGGGGGAGGGCAGGCCTGCTGTCCGCGCAGTGTTCACTCTCAGTGCTCGTCACATTGCAGATGAATGCAAGTGGAAACATTTCATTTCCCTCATTGCGTACAGGATTTACCACAGTTTATTCTGATAAGAATCATTTTACCGTTGAATTTTTTTCTTTTTGCTTAACAAAATACACGTTGCAGGTAAACTAAGTTCATTTCGATTTCTTGGTACCGAAAGTTTTATTTAATTTCTGCTTTAAAATTGAAGACCGACCATAGTCTTAATGGACTTAATTAAGGATCATTTTTTAATATCCTGAGTTCTCTAAACTAGGGACACTAAAGAGTTAGTTCTTCTAAGATGTGATTGCTATTATGTCCTTTTCCAGATAGCTCTGGCTCTACAGCACTGTCACTTGTTAAACATTGCGCACAGAGACCTCAAGCCTGAGAATCTGCTCTTCAAGGATAACTCTTTGGTGAGATGCCTTGCTTTTCTGCATTTTAGTGCTGCCTTTCACATAGTTCAGAAGGGGGCATGGAGGTGTGTATGTATGTGTTTGGAGTGCTCTGAACCCATAGTGGAGAGGCTTTAGGCAGCTAATTTTTCCTACTTGTTTCCTTGCTGGAAGCCCAGAGAAATACCCCTCGCATGGATAATTTTTGTATGATCCTTCTATGTATTTGTAGGACTTAAGATTTTGGATATTATTTGGGGGGACTTTAGGAAGGGGCCAGAATCTATATGTTGTTATATATTACCTTAAAACTTGCTGTTAACCCTGATAAGGTGTGTTTTTCTCTCCAACCCTACCCTCGTGACACCTACACCATGTCCCATCAAATAATTTACTCTGGCTATCAATGAAGTTGGTGTTGGTGAGAAGTAATGGGCCAATCTATACAGCCAGGGAGCTTTTGAGTAAGATTTTGATTTAATGCTGACTTTATAAGTTATAAAACAAAGCTAACTGTGAGTCGGTAGAAATCGATTACTTTGTATTACTAAGAACAATTCCACAATATGAATCATTGTCTCCAGACCTGAGGATATGCGACTCATATACTCAGGTCTCAACCAGAAACTTGTGAGAGCTTAAGGTAACATGCCTTGCACCTGGATTTCCCTCTAATGTTTGCTGAGAACTCTGGAGCAATGACTTCCATTTATTTTATTTTAGGATGCCCCAGTGAAGTTGTGTGATTTTGGATTTGCCAAAATTGACCAAGGTGACTTGATGACACCCCAGTTCACCCCTTATTATGTAGCACCTCAGGTAAGCATGTCCTGTTTCTGCCCCCGGCTGTGCCACCACGCTGCCTGTGCACTCCCATTTCTACTCTGCAGCGCTAGTAGGCGTGCATTACAAATGGGAGGGGGAGGACTCAGTTTCAGAAACCTTCAAGCTGTTTAATTTGATGTAGGCATTTTATTCTTTTGGAATCAACTTTATTGAGGTATGATTTATATAAAAATACTCCTACTTTAAGTATAGTTTGATGAGTTTTGACAAATGGATACTCCTGCATGATCAGCATCACAATCAAGTTATAAAATGTTTCCATCACTTCAAAAGCTGCCCTTCAGTGCCTTTCCAGTCAGTTTGCTCCCAACTTAATTCAACCACTGACATGCTTTGTTATTATTGCTTAGTTTTGTCTGTTGTAGAACTTCATAAAAATAGAACTGTGTAGATTTTGTGTTCTACTTTTACTCAGTATATTTTTGAAGTTCTTACATGTTGCATGTATCAGCATGCTTTTTACACAGGCATGAGGCATGTCCCTGGGAAATGGTGATAGGCTGGAAGAGGAGATAAATCTCCTCCAGGGAACCGATCTTAATGTTCTTGACCTGGGCAAGCACTAATAAATTTCTGGTGATAAGATTGGGGTGGGGAACGGTTTTTGAGAGTACTGTGTGTGTGTGGAGTTTTTTTGATTGTGGACTGCCAGTGTGGAGCCTTTTTAGCCTTCCAGGTGTGTCAAGTTGTGTGTCAGTGGTGTGTGTGATTTTCAGTAAACTGTTCCCTTTGGCCTGACTCTGATAGGTACTAGAGGCACAGAGAAGGCATCAAAAGGAGAAATTTGGCATCATACCTACCTCACCAACACCCTACACTTACAACAAGGTAGGGGAAGAGCTGTTTATCTTCACTCTCTGGGTAGGCTCTTTTCAGTGAGCTAGTTGTGGCCCTCTGGGAATGTGGCTCATTCCATTCTTATCCCTTAATCTTCCTGTGCAAAAGGCTGGAAGCTGCCACACAAGCAGAAGAGTACTTGGAATTCAAGTTTTTGTCTGATGAAATGTAAAGTAAGGTTCTTATCAATTTAAGCTTTGCAGCAGGAGCCAAGGGCTGTGGTCATCTATAGGTTATATATTTGGTTAGTTTTATAATCTAGTGACCATATTTAAAAGACAAAGTTGTCTTTAAATTTACTTGCTAAAATCTCAGCATGAATGCAATGAATTTCCTGCATGATATAATTTCCCAGTATTTTTTTTCTTCTCTTCCTTTTCTATTTTGTGAACCTAACGGTGCTCATGAATTAGTATGGCATTCATTAAAATTACACTGCAGATGAGTAACATGTTGAAAAAAACAGTTCATGTTACTTTTGAATGTGTTTAAATGTTGGTCTAAATATAAACTTTATATCGGGCAACTAAATGAATACTGAATGCTACAACTCATTTTTAATAAAAATATGTAATAAGTATAATTAAATTTTTGAAAATTAAATAAATACATCAACCTTAATTAAAAAAAGAGAGAGAAGCAGGCTTGGCCCATGTGGCTCAGTAGGTTGGAGCATCATCCCATGCACTGAAGGGTTGCAGGTTCAAACTCTGGTAGGGGCACTTGTGGGAGGCAAATTCGATGGATGTTTCTCTGTCTCCCTCTCCCTTCCTCTCTCTGCAGAGTCAATAAAAATATGTCCTTAGGTGAAGAGTGAAAATGGGGGTGGGTTGGGGGAGCAGGCACAAGGAGTCCTTTGTGGCCAAAGAAATGCTTTTGTTTATTTATTTTTTCATTTTAGTGAGGGGGAGAGAGAGACAGAGACTGGGTGGGGAGAGGGGGGAGGGAAAAGAAAGGAAAGGAAAGGAAAGGAAAAAGGAAAGGAAAAAGGAAAGGAAAAAGGAAAGGAAAAAGGAAAAGAAAAAGGAAAGGAAAAGAAAAAGGAAAGGAAAGGAAAGGAAAGGAAAGGAAAGGAAAAGAAAAAGGAAAGGAAAAGAAAAAGGAAAGGAAAGGAAAGGAAAAGAAAAAGGAAAGGAAAGGAAAAGAAAAAGGAAAGGAAAGGAAAAGAAAAAGGAAAGGAAAGGAAAAGAAAAAGGAAAGGAAAGGAAAAGAAAAAGGAAAGGAAAGGAAAGGAAAGGAAAAAAGATGGATATGAGATACATTGATCAGTTACTTTCTGTACATGGCCTGACTGGGAATGTGAACTTGCAACCTAGATATGTGCCCTGATCGGGAATTGAATCAGTGACCTTCCAGGCACAGGACCAACTGAACCACACTGGCCAGGGCCAAAGGAATGAATGCTTTTATTTTTTGTGTGTAATTATTTATTTATAAAATAGGCTTTTATTGATTTCAGAGAGAGAGAAGGAGAGAGAGAGAATCATCAATGATGAGAGATGCTAATGTATGTCTATGTAGTGTATGTGGCACATAATAAATATGGAGTGAAGCCCTAGCCAGTTTGGCTCAGTGGATAGAGTGTCAGCCTGAGAACTGAAGGGCCCCAGGTTCAATTCCGGTCAAGGGCACATGCTCAGGTTGTGGGCTGGATTTTCAGTGTGGGGCATGCAGGAGGTAGTTGATAAGTGATTCTCATCATTGTTGTTTCTACCTCTTCTCCCTTCCTCTCTAAATCAATTAAAATATATATTTTTAAAAATGGAGTGAAAAGTTAGACTTTCCAGTCTCTGTTAAGTGATTCTTGGATAGATCAGCCTGTGTATGTCTAGGCCAGCCATGGAGGCTTTATTTTGGAGCTGTGCCTCTGCTAAGAGTGACCATCTTCTCTTTGCTTTCAGAGCTGTGACTTGTGGTCCTTAGGAGTGATTATCTACGTGATGTTGTGCGGATATCCTCCTTTTTACTCCAAACATCACAGTCGGACTATCCCAAAGGACATGCGGAGAAAGATCATGACCGGCAGTTTTGAGTTTCCAGAGGAAGAGTGGAGCCAGATCTCAGAGATGGCCAAAGATGTTGTGAGGAAGTGAGTCCCTGGGCCACTGGGCAGGGAGACCAAGGAAGCCGTAAGGTGGTAGAACACAAGGGAATGTTGGGTAGAGAAAAGTCATTTGTTTCTTAGGCATGTTCATTTCTATTTAGCATCACAGAACTCTTACCCCTGGAGCCTGAGATGAGGGCTCTCGGTGTCCACACCTCAGTGGAAATGGTGCTTTGCGCCCTCCTGTAGCATTCCTAGAATTTATCCCTGGGGTTGTGACCCCAGGTCCTTCAACAGCCAGTGTCTCTGTGAGCATTAATTCAGGGCCTTAAGTGCTAACCTCCATTCCCTGACCCCTTTGTACCCTCTTGTCTGTAAGCCAATCATGTGGGATGGATGTTAGGAATGAATTGGGTTATTAGGATGATAACAATGCTTTTGGCTTTTAATTTCTTTGGCTGCTTTTGGCTGCTGTGGGAGTATGTGATTGATGGTGTGGGGCCTGGACCCCGCCCTCCAGCCTTTGACACATATGAAGATGGGAGGAGTTAGGAGAATTAGGGCTAATAAGTAGACGAGGGACAGTTGGCATTCAGAGCCCTTTGGTAGCTGGAGGGCGAGGTAAGGAGTCGGACCTAAAGTTGAGGTATATGTGGGAGGCTTAGCTGCCCGAGTCTTGGGCACTGTTCTAGTATTCCTATTGCTTGGTTTCACTGAGCAAATTTTCCTCTTTTGGTTTCAGTTTCTTCATCTGTAGTGTGATTAAGATAAGCATTAAAGGGGAAGTATCTGGGAACTGTCTCCTGACAGTACAATTCTTTCTCTGTGGAAATTTCATAAGTGAGCTTGTTCTGTTGACTAGGGGGTCTGTGTATCTAAAGAGGGGCTAGTTTCTAAAACATAAAAGCAAAAGTTTTTTAGGAGGATGGAGGCAATTAAATCACTATCTGTCTTCCCATGCTGTCTTTTCGGCTACTTAACCAAAATATCAGTATCCTCCTAGTGGTTCTTTGTCAGTCCTATAGAATATTACTAGAGCAACATGAATCCTTTCTTTAGAACCTGAAGCTGTTTGTTCAGAATGATCCAGAATAAAAGAGCAAATAGGCATGTTGTCCTGACTCTGACATTTGGAATGGGAGGATATGTAGTTGGAAGGAGGTGCTGTAGATAGCCCAAGGAGCATGCTCGGTGAGCTAGGCATTGCATCAGCATGAATACATAAGATGTAAAGAAGTCGGATAAGAGCAATACACAAGGCTTAGAAGGAAATGCCATCCGCTTCTCAGAGTCTCTAGGAATTTTGCTTTAGAATGTCTCTGGAATAAAAGGTTCATGTCCTACCATATGGTAACATCTGAGATTTTACCACAAGTAGCAACCTGAGTTTTTAGAACTTCCTGACTCTTCAACTAATTTTGTAGCCACTATTAGCCAAAAGAGCACTCTCAGGCCATTTTGGGAATTAGAGCTCACTACCCTAAAAACATCAATATGGAGATTCAGGGTCTCGGGAACTATGAGCAATATGTAGAATTATCTCATTAATCCTACATATTGGATTAATTACTGGGCTGAAGTATCTCTGGGTTAAGTTTTTTCCTACCACTTTTACCTCACTCTGTACAGATGGGAAGGACTCAGAGCCCTCACAGAACCCCCCCCCCCCCGCCCCCCTGCTCTGCAGATGGAAAGTCTAAGCTTGTAGGAGTTGGAAGAAAGTCAGAAACTAGAGCTGATTAATACCAGACCCCAGAACTTCCTGGTTGTCTGGAAGCAACTGTACGTGGCACCCCTGTTGGCCTTTTCTCCACAGGCTCTTGAAGGTCAAACCAGAGGAAAGGCTCACCATTGAGGGAGTGTTGGACCACCCCTGGCTAAACTCGACTGAGGCCCTGGATAATGTTCTACCCTCTGCTCAAGTGATGATGGATAAGGTGTCTTTTTTTGTTTTTAAGTTTAAATTCCTTATTGTTTAAAGTATTACATAAGTCTCCTTTTTCCCCCATTGACCTCTCCCCGGCTGTCCCCACTCTCCATGCATAAGGTTTTGAATGATACTTATTTTGTTGGCAGATAAGGTTGAGTTGAGAAGAAATGATGGGAACACGACTTAGTGAGGGGTTAAAGGCAAAACAATGTAGAGCATGCAGTCTTTTTCAGAGAAACATCTCTGGTTTCTTGAAAATCAGGGTTGGAAATAAAGAGCTTACCATAAAAGACCCAGATCAAGGCCTGGCAAATATACACTAATGGAGCACACCACTTAAAGGAATATCCTCCCTATGATCATCAGTGGGAAAAACAACCTAACTTCATGAATGGGAAGTCAGTGAGATACGTTATGACAGGGCCAGGCTTTGAAAGTAGCAGGTCTTATCTATTAAAAAATGTATGTTTTTATTGATATCAGAGAGGGAGGGAGAGAGAGGAAGAGAGAAACATCAATGATGAAAGAGAATCATCAATCAGCTGGCTCCTGTACTTACTGGGGATCAAACCTGCAACCCGGGCATTTGCCCTGACCTGGAATTGAACCAGTGGCCTCCTGGTTCATGGATTGATGTTCAGCCACTGAGCTACAACTGCCAGGCTAGTCTTACCTTACTAGGATGTAGTTGAGAGACCACTGTAGATATTTGAAAGGATGTTTGCTCAGGGAAGGTGTTTAGGAATGGATACCCAGACTTGCAGACTTGCCAGCCTAGGACTTGTGTGGCAATTTAGAATATGAGGGGCGCTCTGAGAGCAGAGAAGTAGAGATGAATGAATAGGCTCAATACTTTTAAAGATAATTTTCTACAATTTTTGGTAACTGACTAGATATAAGGGAACTGTTGGGTGGCACATCAGGTGGTACCATCGACAAATAGAGGAAACTCAAGAATGAAGCTAGTTTGAGTGAAGGGAAATCTTTTAGGTTTTAGATATTGTTTCAAGTGGTAGGTGGACACTCAAATGAGATTTGTGGTCTGGAAACTGTGGCTGAGAGACAAAGGCAGTGGCAAACAGGCCAAGCTGGTCAGGGAGAATGCTACCCTCTTAAAAGGGAGGGGGTTGAAGTGTGACATAGAATGAATGAATAGGAAAAGAGAATGCTGAGACCTCCCTAAGTTTATGGGAGAGAAAGGAGGGCTGGAAGGAACAGAATTATGTCATCTCAGATTTGTGTATGGTTACCTTCCTGCTTTAAATGTGCCCAGTAGTACAAAAATGGTACTGCCTCCTGCACATCCTCAGTGTGGGGTGTGCAGGAGGCAGCTGATTGATGATTCTCTCTCATCGATGTTTCTATCTCTCTCTCCCTCTCCCTTCCTCTCTGTAAAAAATCAATAATAATTATAAAAAAAAGATGGAACTTCAATGTGTATTCCTGTTGTTAAAGAATGATGTGGTCATGATGTGGGTAGGTCAACCTTGGAAAAATGGCCACATATGCAGATGTTGAATAGTGTCCATCTAAGCCCTGGCTAGGAGATAGAGCCTGAACTTGTGTCCTTGAATTATTCCCATCTTTCTGGTTGGGCCATCACTGATGAAGAGATAGATATGAGGGTCCAGAGGGGTGTAGCCAGGGCTAGCTGTTACAGTTCCTGTAAACTCTTCCTGATCAAAATCATGCTAATAAGGAACTGCTTTTTTGTTTGTTTTTGAACTGCTTTTTTAAATGGTCAGAATTTATTGTTGAAATTCAAACAATGCAGAGATATATAAAATAAAAAGCAAAAGTTCCCTTTCATTTCATTGCCTTAATCTTACCCCTCAAAAGTGAGCTAACCTATGGTGTGATGTATTCTTCCTGATGAGACCCTCACACATGCAGGAATTTGTCCTTTCTTAAAAAATAAAAAAAAAAGAAAAAAGAAGAAAAAAAAAAGGATCATCTCATTTTTACAAAGCTTTCTGCTGAGTATTTGCCTTCCCTCATTGGTCTGCCTGTAGTAAGAACAAGCATTGGTCATAAAGACACAGATTTCAAGTTCTACACTCCCTGGCAGTTATTTCTCATTATAAATTAATTGACTGGAATATAGACCAGTGCTCGAGTGTCTACCACACTGTGTGTGTGAAAACGGTTGGGGTTCTGAGCCATCAGGGGCTGAGGTGCCTGTCTACACTTTGGAAGCAATCTGGGAGGCTTCTCGAGCAGTAGCTTGCCAGCCTTTTCTCTGATGTACACGTATGCCTCTCTTCATACTTGCCCTTGCCAATGACTGTGAGCACGAGCCTTGGTAGTATTTCTTCTGGGCCCTGCTGGTCCATGGGGAAGAATCTTCGCTTTATCAAAATTTGTATACGGCCAGCATAATAGTGAAATTGCCTTCTTAACTCTTTGAGCTCCTTCCCATACTCTTAGATTGGCTTTCTAAGTACTCAGAAATGAATATGAAACACTGAAAACAGTGTTTGCATTCAGGCGGTGGTTGCAGGAATCCAGCAGGCTCATGCGGAACAGTTGGCCAACATGCGAATCCAGGATCCGAAAGTCAGCCTCAAACCCTTGCACTCTGTGAACAACCCCATTCTGAGGAAGAGGAAACTACTTGGGTAACTGAGCTTATTTCATCTATTCTTGTTCATGGTTGGGTGGCCCATTTTCTGCCTTTTAAAAAATAAAATTTTTAATTGCTTTCAGAGAGGAAGGGAGAAGGAGAGAGAAATAGAAACACCAGTGATGAGAGAGAATCATTGATAGCCGCCTCTTGCAAACCCCCCACGGGGGATCGAGCCCGCATCCTGGGCATGTGCCCTGACCAGGAATCAAACTGTGACCTCCTCGTTTATAGGTTGATGCGCAACCAGTGAGCTGCCTCTTAAGAAGGAAGAATAAGCTGTTTTTATTTTTATTATTTTATTTTATTTTTTGAAATATATTTTATGGATTTTTTACAGAGAGGAAGGGAGAACAAGAGGGACAGAGAGCTAGAAACATCGATGAGAGAGAAACATCAACCAGCTGCCTCCTGTACACCCCCTAACGGGGATGTGCCTGCAACCAATCAATGTACATGCCCTTGACCGGAATCGAACCTGGGACCTTTCAGTCCGCAGGCCGACACTCTATCCACTGACCCAAACCGGTTTTGGCTATGCTGTTTTTAAATAGCATCAAAAGTTGGAGATGCTGTATAGTTAATTTTCTGAAAAATCTGTTACTTTATGTTTAGAGTTAACATCTGTTGAGTGTTAGGTTTTTGGGTCTTATCTTGTTATTATTATTATTTTTTTCTTTTTAAAAAATTTATTAAGGTATTATGTGTACATAGGTTACCATTGCCCCCCCCCATATATGCCCTCCCTCCCCAGAGTTCTATGTCCATTGGTTGTACTTTTATGTATGCATACCAGTTTATCTTGTTATTATCTCTCCCCCAAACTTTTAAAGCACCAAGCCAAAGGATGGTGTTTATATCCTCGACCGTGAAAATGGAACCGAGGACTCAAATGTTGCCTTGGAAAAGCTCCGAGATGTGATTGCTCAATGTATTCTCCCCCAGGCTGGTAAAGGTCACATCATTTACAAATGCTGTGTGTGTGTGTGTGTGTGTGTGTGCCTGCATGTACATGACAAAAGGAGTGATTTAATTTGAGGTTGTATGTTTCATCTTTGTGTATAAGAAAGTAAGTACATTATATAAATCAGTCTTTACCCATTCAAAAGAGTGGATGGTGGGTTAGAGTAAGTTCTACCCTTCCTTTGTGGGTTGTTGTTGGGTTTTTTTTTTTGTGTGTGTGTGACATTTGTAATTTTGGTTTAATTGTCAGTGCCAGGTACAGCATGTAATTTTATATATTTTTTTGTTTTGTTAATGAGGGCATGTGATGGAGAATGGAAAATGTGGACAGGGTCAAGCTCAGTTTGAGAAGGTCAGGAGACGTCATTTCCAGAGCCATTAAGAGTTCAAGGCTTTATTAACTTGTGACTATAAAGAGAATACGCCCCAGTTCAGAAGTGGACTATGCTGTTACTCGTGTGATGGGCAGCGTGTGACTTATATGTGGTTTCTTTTGAGTGAGAGTTTGCTTTCAATATGTTATTTCCCCACTCATTGGTGTGTAATGGGCTTTTCTCAGAAAATGAAAGAGATCCTTCAAGCAGTAGGTCAGAAAACTGTTGGGTTGACCTGTCTTCATAGTTCTTGCATTTTTTAAAAAAAATATTTTTTATTGACTTTTTTACAGAGAGGAAGAGAGAGGGATACAGAGTTAGAAACATCGATGAGAGAGAATCATTGATCAGCTGCCCCTTGCACCACCCCCACTGGGGATGTGCCCGCAACCAAGGTACATGCCCTTGACCAGAACCGAACCTGGGACCTTTCAGTCCGCAGGCTGACGCTCTATCCACTGAGCCAAACTGGTCTCGGCAGTTCTTGCATTTGAAGAGAACTGATATTTATTGTACCTCCAAAGAAATGAGCTTAGGAGAAAGAAGGTAGCCCGGCCTTGTTCTTCCTCTATCTCTTGATCTATTAGGTTAACCAGAGACCTAAGCTGTTTTTGCTGAGCAATAGTCTGACAATGCCTATTCCCATCCCCCAGTGCAAAGACTCTGGGGTCATCAGAGGATTTGTGTGAGGAATTCAAAGACCAGAAGTGGTCTATATGTCATGTAAAGATTAGCAGGAATGGCAATGTCTGGTGAAGTTGGTACCTTTAATCATCGATTTTCAACAAGTTGAACATCATGTCCTTCCATCTCTGACACTAAAATCCCATAATGCTGCAGGGAAATGCAACTTCTTCATCTTTATCAATAGGTGAGAATGAAGATGAAAAGCTGAATGAAGTAATGCAAGAGGCTTGGAAGTATAACCGGGAATGCAAACTCCTGAGAGATACTCTGCAAAGCTTCAGCTGGAATGGTAGGAACCCTAATTACTTCTTTCTCCAGGAATACAGTGAAGTGATTGTTTAGTACATGTAGGAATCTTTGGGGGCCTCGCTGGAGCCTTTTTTTTTTTTTTATTGTTGTTAATTTTCACTAGAGAGTATTTTTCCATTGATTTTGAGAGTGGAAGAGATGGGGAGAGACAGAGAAAACATCGATGTAAGAGAGACATACAGATTGGTTGCCTCACTCACACTCCTAATCAGGGTCAGGGATCGAACCTGTAGCCCAGATATGTCCTCTTGACTGGAATCAAACCTGGGACCCTTCAATTTGGGGGCCAACACTCTATCCACTGAGCCAAACCAGCTAGGGTCTGGCATTTTTCTTGGACAAGAGAAATCCGGAGTAATAGACTGGAAGAAATTAGCTTCCCTGGTACGTTTTTAAAAAGATTTTGAAATATCAATACAGAAAAGTTACCACATTTGAAGTGTGTACTGTTGATGAATTTAAAAATTTTTTTAAATTAATTTTTTTACAGAGAGGAAGGGAGAGGGATAAAGAGTTGGAAACATCGATGAGAGAGAAACATTGATCAGCTGCCTCCTGCACACTCCCTACTGGGGATGTGCCTGCCACCAAGGTACATGCCCTTGACCAGAATCGAACCTGAGACCCTGCAGTCTGCAGGCCGACACTCTTTCCACTGAGCCAAACTGGTTAAAGCCTGTTGATGAATTTTTACAACTGAACATTCCCTATATTTAGCCCTTAGAACATGTAGTGGAACATGGACTCTCTTCTAGTCACTACCTCCCACCCCTAAGGGTTATCATATCCTGATTGATAGCGCTATTGATTTGTATTTTATATAAATGGAATCAGACAAGTCTATGTTCTTGTGTCTGGCTTCTTTTAGTTAACATTATATTTGTGAGATTCAGCCTTGTGTATAGCAGATCATTCTCATTCTCTCTATGTAAATTTATAATCTCAATATATGTTTCTCTCTCTCTCTCTCTCTCTCTCTCTCACACACACACACACACACACACACACACACCACAAACACGTGGAAGGGCAAAAGTAGGTTTAAAGTTGTTAGTATGCAAAAGTTTATTCTTTTATTATTTATTGTTTGTATTATGTATTTGCATTTTTCTTCTTTTTGTATCCTTACTTCTGGTGGCTGGTAATTTAACCTAACTTTTACCCACCCTTGTGTGTGTGTGTGTGTGTGTGTGTGTGTGTGTGTGTGTAGATAGATAGTCTGCTGTTGGACATTTGAGTTATTTTCAAGTTTTGGTAATTAAGAAAAGGGCTGCTATGAATGCTCTTGTGTATTATCTTTTGAAGAATGTTTTGATAAACTAATTTCTCTTACATCATATATCTAGCATTGAATTGTTGGTTCACGGAGGTATTCATCTGTTTGGCTTTAGAGGGTACTGCTGAGAGTTTTCTGAAGTGGTTATTCTGGTTGATACTTCCACTAGCGGTGTTTGAGGGTTCTACGTACCCTACTTCCACATCAACTCTTGTCTGTCTTTCCATTTATTTTAGACATTCTGGGTAGATTATAGTGTTATTACGGTATCATTTTACTTTGCCTTTCCCTAATGAACTTTAGCACTTTAAAGATGTTTATTGGCCATTTAGTATCCTTCCTTTGTGAAGTACCTCTTCTTTTGCTAGTTTTTGGTTGAGTAATATTTTTCTTATGGATGTATGAGTTCTTTATATATTCCTTTTTTTTTAGTATATTTTATTGGTTTTTTACAGAGAGGAAGAGAGAGGGACAGAGAGTCAGAAACATCGATGAGAGAGACATTGATCAGCTGCCTCCTGCACACCCCCCACTGGGGATGTGCCCGCCACTAAGGTATATGCCCCTGACCGGAATCGAACCCGGGACCCTTCAGTCCGCATTCCAACGCTCTATCCACTGAGACAAACCGGTTTCAGCTTTTTATATATTCTTGATACGAGTCCTTTGTCAGACATATATATTACAAAGATCTTTTTCTTCATAGTTTCCTTGTTTGCTATTGTAATGAACATTGGATTGTTACTGCCAGCTTAATGTAACTGCTCAATTACTACTTGCAATTGCAAAATGGGAGGTCTGAACTGCTTTTGATCAGTGTTGGGTATGGTTCCTCCATTGGTGAAAATGAATTGGATACTGATAAAGTGTACCTTACTGGGTTCCTGTCAAGAAACTGTCTCCTCCCAAACAGTTTGGAGATTGATCTTTTTCTTTCTTGGTTTTCAGGTCGTGGATTCACAGATAAAGTAGATCGACTAAAACTGGCAGAAATTGTGAAACAAGTGATAGAGGAACAAACCACGTCCCATGAATCCCAATAATGACAGCTTCAAACTTTTTTTTTTTTACAACCTGAAAAACTATTCTTCAATGTATAAAGTAATTTTTATGTAAATTAATAAATCATAATTTCATTTCCACATTGCTTACAGATGCTGTATAGATTTAGATATGGTATTTACTAATAGTATAGTTCATTTGTTTGTTTTTAAGAAAACTTAGTTCCTAGAGATATACATTATTTTAGGACTGCTTAGTCATGTTTATAAGATGACAGATATTATATCAAGCAAGATTGTTTTATTTGTAATAAAGTATATAAAAACCACTTGTCAGCGATAGACAAAGGACCAACTATACTGATCTTTCTGCTTAGTAAACAGTTGAATCAAATACTGTGGAATTTGGTTTTAATTGCTGGTGTATTTACTTTCTGCACTATTGGTAGATTAGCCCTCATGCCAAGGAATGATTGTGGATCCATGTTGCAGACTGTCTGCTGAAACTCACAAGATGCTGGCTCCCATGCTGGCTCATATTTGTGAAAAGGAATCGGTGTGATTCTTAAATCTAATGGATTCTCTTTTGAGTTTATTCTTTTTATGTTTAATCAAAATTTCAGTTTCCCTTCCCCTGAGACCCTACTTTGTCCTCTCTCCTTCCTGGCAGCCTTCACCAGCTCCATTGCTTCTTACGTCCTTTCCCTGTTCTTCTGGTCCACTTATGGGGTGGTTTTCCTGAGAAAGTTACATTTCATGAAAAGTGGACTTTTGGATTAGCATCTAATATGGTCCAGGTTTTTCCCTGTTAAAGCTGCCCTTTTTTTCTATGATGTTTCTGCCTAGGTTTCATGTCGGCATCCTCTGGGCTGCATTTATTTTGTTCTGCTACCTTCATTACCAGGAAGCATGCTTCTGGCCAAGTTCAGCTGTTTAAATGGAAATCAGGGCTGGATGTTTTTCTGTTTGTCTTTTTGTCAAATGGACTTCCATAACAAATCATGTTTAAAAAATGTTTTTAGTGTTCTTAAGAAGAGCTAATAGACAAACACCAATTTGCAGAGCAGAGGGAAAGGATTGGTAGGCTCAGATAATCAGTTTTATTCTAGCACATTCTCTTCAATCAAATCCACCCCACGGAGATAACTCATTTTGCTGAATATATAATCTAGGTGACATTTGGTTAGTATGGCCCATATACAGATGTAACTGGAAATATATAATATAAAGTATCCTTTTAGAAATATATATATTTTATTGCTTTTTTAACAGAGAGGAAGGGAGAGGGATAGAAAGTTAGAAACATCAATGGAAGAGAAACATCGATCAGCTGCCTCCTGTACACTGGGGATGTGCCCGCAACCAAGGTACATGCCCTTGACCGGAATGGATTTTGGGACCCTTAAGTCCGCAGGCCAACACTATCCACTAAGCCAAACTGGTTAGGGCACAAAGTATCTTTTAAGAATTACCTTTTCACATTTATTCCCTTTTATTTTGGGGAATTTGTAATTTAGGTATTTTTTGAGGCAAGACTCACTAATATTAGGTGAATGGATACCCTGTAAGGAATATTCAGTACTTTTAAACATGGCAAAATTTAAGAATTAGGCAGCAGAGAAATGTTTTATTTACTGACCATAAAACTTAGCTAAAAATTGAATTAAGGATTGAACTGTATTTTTCAGTGAAATGCAAATCACTTCTTTTAAAAAATATATATATTTTATTGATTTTTTTACAGAGAGGAAGAGAGGGGGATAGAGTTGAAACATCGATGAGAGAGAATCATCGATCAGCTGCCTCTTACACACCCCCTACTGGGGATGTGCCCGCAACCAAGGTACATGCCCTTGACTAGATTCGAACCTGGGACCTTTCAATCCCCAGGCTGATGCTCTATCCACTGAGCCAAACTGGTTTTGGCTACAAGTCACTTCTTTTAATCAGAAAAAACTGCACTTGTTTCTCGAACAACTGACCACCCGTTTTTCTTATCTGAATACTGATAGGTTCAGTATTCACTAGGGATACTTTGTTATTCTTCTTTTTCTTCAGAGTAAATTCCTAGCATGCCCACTCTACCATTAATTTCTCAAATTTTTTGTTTAGGTGTCTTCTAAAGGCTCAGGATGATTTTTTTCCCCTTCAGGGTGAGGTGAATTTTGGACATGCTCTAAAAGGGATCCCAAATGATGCGTTCTGTTTACTTGGAGCAGCAGTTGCCCATGTAGTAGTTGTTTCAGGGTGAATTAATCTGGTCCCCAAATGTACACTGGCTCCAGACATGTCTAGATGATATGTCTGGCTGAAAGTTTGTGAATACCCTATAGATGCTCCAGCTGTTGTAACTCAAAAGTGGGTCCTACCCTAGACAGAGTTCCACTGTTTTGTGTTCAAAGTTTTCTCTGTTGAGTGAGTTTGTAGGCCAGAAGCAAGTACTGCTATAACATATACCAGTCAGGTTCACTGATAAAGCAAAATTTGTAACTCAAAGTGAGACAAAAATTGTCCTTGTCTACTGGCCTGTCTCTCTGATGCCTAAACTTGCAGAAAATTCCTATTGTCAGAACAGTTTTTGTAGATTAGAGTCTCTAGTTTTACCACATGATTTGCTAACTTCTGCTTACTAAAACCAATACATATCACTCAAATACCTTTAAGACATCACCATAGTTATAAATCTGCTTGATGTAAAACAAGTTGTATATCTTCCTGGCTAACATTGTATAAGCATAGGAGAATATCTGTCAGAAATTTATTGTTTGAAACATAAGAGGAACTTCTTAAATAGTTTTGTTCTTGTATTTGAGAAAGAACAGGTGGAAAAAATTACTGGTTAAAGAAGTCAAATGATTTAAATCAGATCTTGTGTATGAATGCTTACGTGTGTGTTATTTATTGAAGAAAATGTGTTTCAATTTGGGAACTGGAAAATTGGTTATTTAATTTAAATTATATTTTTATTTAAAAAGTAGAGGTTTTCTTTCATTATTCATTTAGTTCTTTCACCCCATAAAATTACCTAACCTAATTTTCCCTGCCTGTTTTGGTTAAGACACAGGGAAGCACATTTAAATCTTATAATTTCTAAATTACTAATTTTAAGAGGCTTTCCACTTACATGAACTACAAAGAAAAAAGAAAATCAGCTAGCAATCATTTCACCTTTTTGCTGTAAAATTTAAAAATAAGTTTGTGCCTAAACTGGTTTGACTCAATGGACGGAGTGTCGGCCTGGGCACTGAAAGGTCCCAGGTTCGATTCCGGTCAAGGGCATGTACCTTGGTTGCAGGCACATCCCCAGTAGGAGGTGTGCAAGAGGCAGCTTAATCGATGATTTTCTCTCATCGATGTTTCTAACTCTCTGTCCCTCTCTCTTCCTCTCTGTAAGAAATCAATAAAATATATTAAAATAAAAATAAGTTTGTGACATAGCAGTATAAATTTTCTTGCTAGATGCTGATGATAAATTTTATCATCTATATGAGGACTTAAATATTAATTGGGTATAATGAATTGATCTGCTCATGCTCATATATGAGATCTTGTGGTATATCATTCTGAAAGAGGGTATTTTCCCATTTTTTTGTGTCTAACTTGTACTCAACCCTTATTTTATATTTTAAATAGTTGACTTAATATAGATTATTTTTTACAAGGTAAAGGATCTAGAGTTTTATTTAACTTCATCTTAGAATGCACAGGAAAATAACTGGGCAAGAGTTGTAAATGGGGCTTTCCCCTGCCTTTTTCCCTTTTAAATTTGTATAGTTGAATACACCAGGATATTAAGATAAAATCTGAGGACTTGTACAGAGGTTAGAGTTCAGTTTTAGTAACTAAAGTGAAGAAATCTTTTAAAAGGTCTTATAGAGTTCACTTTTATTTTCTTGATGAAATGCTATCTAGGTACTTGGTTAATAATCAGCTTGTTTTTTTATGTTGGGACAGTTGGGAAGAAATGAACTTTGATCCTAGTCACTTAAACTATCTCCATGGTAAAACTAAACTCATTTCATTTAATACTTAATATGTGTCTATGTTAGGAAAACTTCTTAGAAGATAAAAATTATGTTTATATTTAGACATAAGATGTCTAACTTCATCTTTTATGAACAAAGGCTAATGAGGGAGAATTTGAGCATCTGCATGCAATTTTTTAAAATTAAAGGCAAAAAAATGATACTGATAATGAAGGGTTGGACTGAGAAACAGTAACCCTCTATTACAACAGAAAAGAGGAAAAGTGGTAGAGGGTAACAGAACTTAGTCCTGCTCATAGATCCCCCAAGAATCCCTGTCCCCTCCCCCCAACCTCCTGCCAGAATGTTGGGTTTCAAAGCATGAGCAGATTAACGGATATCAGGGAGTTCTGTGGCCTGGACTGAGGATGAGGATAATTTGTTAAAAGTACTGGCTGAATCATTATAGACTTTCTACTTGGTATATGTCTCTGTGAGAATAAAGAGAACTTAGACAAGGAGCATTAAAGCATTTGTTGTTTGAACGAAATCATACTGTAAGGCAACAAGCGAAGATCAAGAGGGAAGCAAGAGTATAAAGGCAGCCTCAAAGTCCAAAAGACTGAGTTGGGAAGCAGTCACCTATAAGGGAGCCAAATTAGATTTCAGTCTCCAAGGTTCAGCATGCCAGGAAAAGCTGCTGCTGATGGACACAGACCCTGTACCATCAACTGATTCCCGAAGGCCATGTCAGTGGCCACCTCTGTGAGAGACCCTGCCTCTAGACAGCCTTCTCTACGGAAAATCCAAGTGGCCTTGAAAAAGGGTAAGATAAAGTTTCAGATCTGGGCTCAGCAGAAGGACTTAAGGCTGGGGCCAGTGCCAGGATCTTCATGTATCTGTTTGGGAATTGTGATACTGTTGGTGATTTTTCTGCCAAGTATGTACTGTGACCAGGGATCAGTATATTATACTTTCTATGAAATAGTTATTCCCAAATGGCTGATAGTTCAGGAAAGGGATGGCCCAGAGAAAAATACATCATACATAATATTTACGCAGGGCGAGAAACAGCTGATTCACCTGAAAGTGAAGACAGACTATTTTATCAAGAACTTTCCAGTCTTCAGCTACCACAATGGCACCCGGGGACAAGAAATGCCTTTCATCTCACATGACTGTCACTATGAAGGCTACATAGAAGGAGTCCCGGGTTCTTTTGTTTCTGTCAACACCTGTTCAGGCCTCAGGGGCATCCTGATTAAGGAGGGGAAATCCTATGGCATTGAGCCCATGGACTCTTCAAAACGGTTTGAACATGTGTTGTTCACCATGGCCCATCAAGCTCCAGTCTCCTGCAGTGTCACTTCCCAAGACAGCCCAGTGGTGTCCGCCGGCAGACAACGAGGGAGCAGGAAGCCTGGCCGTGTGCAGGAGCTGTCCTACTTGTGGTCACTCACCAAGTACGTGGAGATGTTTGTTGTGGTCAACAACCAGCGGTTCCAAATGTGGGGCAGTAACGTCAATGAGACGGTCCAGAGGGTGATGGACATCATTGCCCTGGCCAACAGCTTCACTAGGGGAATAAACACACAGGTGGTGCTGGCTGGAATGGAGATTTGGACCGAGGGGGACCTCATAGAGGTCCTGGAGGACCTGCAAGTTACACTGGGGAATTTCAACAGCTGGAGACAAGAGAAGCTCCTCCATCGTGTGAAGCATGATGTTGCCCACATGATTGTCGGACAGCACCCTGAGCAGGGTATGGGGCAGGCATTTCTCAGTGGTGCCTGTTCCAGTGGCTTTGCAGCAGCTGTTGAATCCTTCCCTCATGAAGATGTCCTCCTGTTTGCAGCGCTCATGGTCCATGAGCTTGGGCACAACTTGGGTATCCGGCACGACCACTCAGCCTGCATTTGTAAAGACAAACACCTCTGCCTCATGCGTGACAACATCACTAAAGAAAGTGGCTTCAGCGACTGTAGCTCTGACGACTTCTACCAGTTCCTCCGGGAGCGCAGAGGGGCCTGCCTATTTAACAACCCTCAGCGGCACAAAGGCCGCTTGCGTAGGGGTTCCTACTGTGGAGATGGTGTGGTGCAGGGTGAGGAGCAGTGTGACTGTGGTTCTGCCTGCTACACTGACCCGTGCTGTGACCAAACATGTAGCCTGAAGGCGAGTGCACAATGTAGTGATGGACTCTGCTGCTTTGGTTGCCAATTGAGACATAAGGGATTCCTGTGCCGTTCTGCTTCGGGAGAGTGTGACCTCCCAGAGTATTGTGATGGTAGCTCTGCAGAGTGCCCCACAGATGCCTATAAGCAAGATGGGACGTTGTGCGAAAGACTGCACTACTGTGTTGGGGGTCACTGCAGAAACCCTGATAGTCAATGCATGGCTATGTATGGAGACACTGCACGGTCTGCCCCAGAAAACTGTTACATTTCAATAAACAGCAAAGGGGACCGGTTTGGAAATTGTGGCCGTCCCACCTCAGCAATGCCAAGATATGTTAAGTGTTTTGATGATAATATATTTTGTGGGAAAATTATATGTACAAATATTAGACGGGTCCCATCCATCAAACCCCATCACACACTGATCCAGATTCCTTACGAAGGTGACTTCTGCTGGAGCTTGGATGTCTATAACATTACTGATGTCCCTGATGAGGGAGATGTGCACTCTGGCACTGCTTGTGCCCCAAACAAAGTCTGCATGGATTACTCCTGCACCGAGCATGCTGTGCTCAAGTATGACTGCAAACCAGCAGAAATGTGCAATGGGAGAGGAGTCTGTAACAATTTAAGGCACTGCCACTGCGAGGCTGGCTATGCACCCCCCGACTGCAGAACCCCAGGAAATGGGGGTAGTGTGGACAGTGGTTCCCCTACTAAGCCAATTGATGAAATTATAAGTGTAGGTGAAAGTTCCAGTCCTACTCTTAGGGAAGAGGTTCCAAATCTTGGCTTTATAATGTACTTACTCCCTGCACTTCTTCTTGTATTTTTGTTATTGTTATTGTGTTGCATTAGTCTTAACGCTGGAATTGAGTCAGTAGAGACCCCAGGGGCCTCCACAACACTGAGTTCAGAGCACACATCACAGATGAGCCTATTGGAAGAAGAAACAGGAGGAACACCTGAGGAACTCCTAGTACTAGATGAGATACTACTAGATAATCTAATACCAGATGAGCTACTACCAGAGGAGCCACCACCACCAGAGGAGCCACCTCCGCCACCTGAGGCACCTCCACCACCTGAGGCGCCTCCGCCACCTGAGGCACCTCCACCACCTGAGGCACCTCCACCACCTGAGGCGCCTCCGCCACCTGAGGCGCCTCCGCCACCTGAGGCACCTCCACCACCTGAGGCACCTCCACCACCTGAGGCGCCTCCACCACCTGAGGCACCTCCACCACCTGAGGCGCCTCCGCCACCTGAAGCGCCTCCGCCACCAGAAGCGCCCCCTCCGCCACCAGAAGCGCCCCCTCCGCCACCAGAAGCGCCCCCTCCGCCACCAGAAGC
The DNA here is from genome assembly GCA_963924515.1 of Vespertilio murinus. Taxonomy (NCBI): domain Eukaryota; kingdom Metazoa; phylum Chordata; class Mammalia; order Chiroptera; family Vespertilionidae; genus Vespertilio; species Vespertilio murinus. The sequence goes on along the minus strand of OZ004720.1, from coordinate 9,083,689 downwards.
GCCCCCTCCACCGTAGGAGTCTCCTCCTCCAGAGTCATAAGTGATGGTAGCAATTGAAGCACAGAAATAACCAAAGGCAGAAGAGTAGTTGAAGAAGCCAAATAATATCAAATACCTCAAGTACTGAGTAGGACTGGAAGGGTTAGAAAGGTAAAGAGAAAAAGTGAGAATTGATGGTTCCAGTGGCGCTGATGGGACTATATAGTCTATAGAAACACTATGTAGGAAGAGAACTCCTTTCAATATTTACTAACTTGATTATATATTCATATATGAAATAGTACATGAAATATTCTGTATTTTTTATTTTTCCCACTTCATGAAACTAAGTTTTTCTCATGGATCATTGCTAGTTGTTTCATTTAGGCCACTTTTTTTTTTTTTTTTACCTGAAATCTTTTTTTAGGGCATTCCATCTTCATCATTGTTTGACATAATGTATTATCTATAACTATATTACTGGATTATTCAAACCAGTGACAACAATGCATTATTTTAGGAACATTATCTATTGAGTACTCTGATTTGCCTTAACCATTTCTATTCATGAAAGAGGTAATTTAAAATAAAGAAATAATAAATACAAGGTTATTTTCAGATTAAGCATCATTTCAGACTCCATGCAGCCCAGTACTTGTTTTTTTTTTTTTAATTTTTATTTGTGCTTTCTGGAAGGGGTTATATCTGATCCAGGGTGGTCTGATCACACTGGGTCTGGGATAATTGAGGTAAGTGCTGAGATTATATTTTCCTTAAATTCTACATTGAAGTTGATATTTTGTCTATTAACAACTCATAGGAATGTTTCCTATACAGGTAAGAATACTTTCATCTGGTAGTTATTTGCTAAGAGAGCACAAAGTATATGCAATAATATTACCCATCCTGTGCAAGACACTATGCTAAATAGATACTTTGCATTTGTTGTCTTAATTTAATCCTCATTCACCCTATGAGGCCTTCATCTTGTACATGAGAAAACAGAGACCAAAGAGCTAGTACAAGTTGGAGCCTGCATCCCACCCCAGGTGTGACTGAATGTGTGTTCTTCACTGTTTCATGAGCTTTTGCTTCAGTAAAGAAAAAAAGAAAGTGACTAGAGAGACATTTGATATGTTTTTGCTTGCCCAGAACATAGCTTCTTATATGGTGACTCTTATGAAACAAAAGCCACACTGTATAGTCATTATCAGTGGAAGTGTCCTTTCCCCATTATATTCTGACATCATGGAGGGGCAGGTTTGTATCTTTTTCAGCTCTGAGGGCCCCTCTCATTGTAAGGGCTCAGTAAATGTTGACTTAGTGAAGGATTTAACCAGAGCCAACCATAGGATAGGAAAGTAACCACTTTGGATGCCACTTGCTAGATCCAGGTATGACACAGCCAACCCTTGCTCAGGTGCAGTGTTGCTACAGGTTGAGTCTCAGAGAAGCTCCTTAGCATCAGTCCCTGATGATCCATATGCTGAGTCCCTCTTCTACCTGTCTACCCTATATGAGCAGAAAAGAGCAAACAAAAGAATAAGACCTGGTTTCTGCTTTTAAGAATTCTATGTTGCTGAAACCAGTTTGGCTCAGTGGATAGAGTGTCGGTCTGCAGACTGAAGGGTCCCGGGATCGATTCTGGTCAAGGGCATGTACCTTTGTAGCAGGAACATCCCCAGTAGGGGGTGTGCAGGAGGTGGTTGGTCGATGTTTCTCATCTATGTTTTTGGCTCTCTATCCCTCTCCCTTTCTCTCTGTAAAAAATTAATAAAATACATTTTAAAAAAGAAGTTTTTATTAATTATTTTGGTGGAACAATCCTAAACTTCAGAGCAAAATCCAAAATCAAGCCTTCAGTTATATAAGTTTTTAAGTCACAAGATCTGCTGGTAACCAAATCTCAGAATGTTATATGCCAGACATCAAGATTCATGTGGAAAACATGCTATTGATCGTCACCCGAGAGCTCCAATTAACAAGGATAAAACGGGTAACTGAGTGCCTTCAAATGTACTTGTCATTAGAGACTTGGAAAAGTTGGGGGGGATTTCTGCTGAGAAGCACTTCAGTGGAGAAAAGAAGGGGTAACCTTCCTAACTATGTACATGTGGATGGTGAGTATACTAAAATATAATAAACATCACATATTTTCAAAACTTAACAAATATAAGGGAATCATGATTTAGGTATAGGATAATCATTCTTATCTAATCTAATGGCATTTGTTAAGGACCAAAAGTCAGGTAAATAATTGGGAATCAATCAGTAAGACCTATTTAGGATTTCACCATATTTGACAAAAATTTAACAAATATAGAAATTGTATAGACTTTTTAATTTTTCATTTCTGTTCTTATGACTGACTCTCAAGTGTAGAAGACCAGTCTAAAAGCAGGAAACAGCTCTTTGAATGAAGTCCTTTGAAAAAGTGACAAAATTGGACATATTTATACATTGTAAGGTAAATCTTAAAATGTGTGAAATACCCAAACTCCAGGGATTGACAATTGAAGGTCTTTAAGATATACTATACCAGGGAAGTGACTATTTTGTTGTTGTTATTGTTAATCCTCACCCAAGGATACTTTTCCATTGATCTTTTAGAGAGAGTGGAAGAAAGAGGAAAAGACAGAGAAACATTGATGTGAGAGAAACACATTGATTGGTTGCCTTCTGCACATGCCGCAACCAGGGCCTGGCTCTACCAGGGGATGAGCCTACAACCAAGATATGTGCCCTTGACTGGAAACAAGCATGGGACCTTTGGTCCGTAGGCCAATGCTCTATCCACTGAGCCAAACCAATGGGGCGGGAAGTGACCCATTTTTAAGTGGGTAGGAGAGAAGGTAGGATAATTGGGTCTGGAAGCTCCAGGCTCATAGTTCAGTGTTCTGTATGATGTGTAACTGCTTCTATGCAGTGCAGACTCTTTCACCTGATTCCTCTCCCCATTATGTCTGGGGGATTCTGAGGGATGCTTGCTTATAGGTTCTAATAATCTGTGTTGCTAATGTCTCAGGACCCAGCCAGCTGCTGCCCCCAGCGACCCTAACAGTGATTGCTTGCCGTCCTTTACCTGCCTTTCCTTAGTGGCTACTGTCCTCTCTGTGCTTCCTCCACGAAAACGGAGGCCCTTCCTTTATTCCCCAAAATACAGCCACGTCCAGGCTCTGGATTTTTATTCAGATTTGTGGAAACAAAGGAAAATTACAAAGTGGAAAAGAACAAATTTGATGTTGCCAATATTGTTCCTGAAGTCTAGAAGTCATGACCCTCCCTGGGAGACTGTACAGGTCCCTTTTCTTTGGATGTCCCCACCTGACATCTTTTCTTGTCCATGTAGGACATGCTTTTAGTATTGTTCCTATAACTTGCAATCAAACTCTCTTCACTTCTCTAGGGCTCAATAGAAGGAAAAATAAAATATTTTTGTTAAACCCAGATGACATTATCAATGTCAGAGGGACACTAAAATTTTACATTACAAAGTTGCAAAACTTTCTGAAAACGTATATAATTTTTTAAAACTTCTGGTGTTTATAAACTTAATATCAAAGATAGGATTTTGGTGCTTCAATGGGGCAAATATGTTCATTGACATGTTTTTTCAAAAGCAAAAGAAGACTTCTACCAAGAATGTTGGCAAAATGCTGACGTTTTAAAATTAATATCTTGTTTCTAGACATTAAGCTTCACATATTTTAAAATATTTTTGATTTTTAGAGATAAAGGAATATATAGAGAGAAAGATCAATGTGACAATGTAACATCAATCCACAGCCTTCTACTGGGGATCTAGCCTGCAACTAGCCTTGGCGTGTTTCCTAATGGGTATCAAACTGGCAACCTTTTGGTGCATGGGATGATGCCAAACCAACTAAGCCATACCAGCCAAGGTAAGCTTTACACTTCTAGAACTATGGAATTTTTAAAAAAATCCAATACCACCTTTTATATTTAATAAAATTATGATAGTCTTGCATGAGGTTATGCTAGAATGAAATAAATGAGGATATGAAGTTTTTTAATCAATTTGTGTACAACAAGGCCAGAGTGGCTCTTCTCAGTTAGAAAATTTTAAATTATTTAAGAAGAGAATATCAGAGATGGAATCATGCTGAGAAAGTGTTTGCAACATCATGCTTGGTTCATCTAACTGGGCTCTCAAAGGTCCTTACTTTCAGATCAGTCTCTCTGTCTCTCTTTCCCCTTTCCATTTCTCTCCCTAAAAATCAATATAAAAATCTTTTTTAAAAAGTGGAAGGACAGAGGATCTAAGATGGCAGCTTAGTTAACACACCTAAACTGCTGCCGTGCACAACAATTTCAAAACTACAACTAAAAGACAAAACGTCTATCACCCTGAACCATGGGAAAGCTGGCTGAAAGGAAGCTCTACAACTAGACTGAAAGAGAAAGGAGCATTCAGGGAATCAGCGCTGAAAAACTGAGGTTTGGGGGCACACACGCGATATGGGCTGGCGGCGGATCCCAGCTGGTGGAGGGCATTGCTTTCTTCAGCCCAAAGAGACAAGCTCCCAAGCTCTCTGAAATCCAGTTTCTGGGGAGAAGCTAGACTGTTTGCCATGGGGTCAGAAAGTGAGGGTGGCTTTTTTGCAGAGCTGCGCACAAGAATAACTGTTTGCTGTGCTGGGATGCAAGAAGAGGCAGAGATGGCTGATGGGCAGCCATTGCTGTTGGCCACGCCCCAGCCTAGTGACACCCTGAGATGCCCCACACAATCTACAAACACACCCAAGCTCCAAGCAAGGGCTTTTGCATATGAATGGCCTTCTCTATTGCAGTTTACCCTACCTGTTTTTCCCGAAAATAAGACATCCTCCAAAAATAAGACCTATTTACAGGTTTCCTTCTGAGTGAAATATAAGCTCCCCCCCGAAAATAAGGCCCCTCAGGCTCTGTCTAAGAATGAAAATTAATTTACTGTAAACTGGTTGCTAGGGCCACCCTGATTGGCATCTACCCTGTTTCCCCTAAAATAAGACAGTGTCTTATATTAATTTTTGCTCCCAAAGATGCGCTAGGTCTTATTTTCAGGGAATGTCTTATTTTTCCATGAAGAAGAATACGGTACACATTTATTGTTAAATGAAAATAAAAGAAGTTTATTACCGTATTTGCCGGCGTATAAGACAATTTTTTGGCCCTGAAAAATACCGTATTTGCCGGCGTATAAGAGACTGGGCGTATAAGACGACCCCCTAACATTTCCACTCAAAATACAGAGTTTGTTATATACTCGCCGTATAAGACTACCCCCCACTTGGAGGCATATTTTTCAGGGCCAAAAAATCGTCTTATATGCCGGCAAATACGGTACCTGTATACAGTACGGTAGTACAGTAGTTGTCAACACAAACCAGACAAACTGTGAATCCTACAGTATCAAGAATTTACTCATTTATTCAGTGACAAGCATGTCATCATCTTCTGGAACATCATCATAACAATCCAATTTCTGAATTTCCTGGTGAATTTCTTGTGACTCCATTTCTTTCTGAATCAGTGGACCAAATCTCTCATGTTTAGCAATAGCACTGTCTTTAAATGAGTACTTCTTGTCAAGGTAGCCTGCTCACAGTGCATTTGCAATGCAACTGTCAGTGATCTTCTCCCATGAATTCTTCACCCAAGTCACAACTTCTTGCAGTTTAGGTTTCACAAAGTTTCCATGTTGATTTCTCTCCATTCACACAGCAGTGATGTCAGGATTCCTCGTAACATCACTGGTTGCTAGACGCCAGTCGTGGCGGCCCTAGCGACCAGTTTCCGGTAAATTAATTTTCATTCTAAGACAGAGCCTGGGGGCTTTATTTTCGGGGGATGCCTTATATCTCACTCAGAAGGACACCTGTAAGTAGGTCTTATTTTTGGAGGATGTCTTATTTTCGGGGAAACACAGTAGCAACCAGTGATGTTACTCAGAGTTCTGACGTCACTGCTGTGTGGAGGCGGAGCAGAGGTCAGAGTGAGCAGTGAGCATGGGGCGGGAGAGAGGGGGAGACTTTCGCAGATGCTTGGAGAACAGGAGGATTAGAGCAGATGGGATGCGGCGAAGGTGGTGAGTGCTGGTCTGTCTCTGGTGACACTACCTGATGCTCTCGGCCGCCTTCATGATGACTGAAGGTTCTCAGTCAGTGGCAGACCCTGCTCCAGCCCAGATCCCGGCCCCAGCAAGTCCAGTGACAGTCCCCGGACAGGCCCCAGGGGGTAAGTGTCTAATAAAGGGGTAGGGGGGATGTCTGGTGAAGGTGTTCAGTGGCACAGGGGTGGGGGGAGGGGGATCACTTAAAATGACACAGGAGGATCAGAGGGGACAATCAAAATGACACAGGAGGATAAAAGGTGTTACTAAAATGGTAGTCCCCCCTCTGATTCTCCTGTGCCATTTTGATTCTCCCCTCTGATCCCCCTTGTGTCATTTTAAGTGATCGCCCTCCCCCCACCTTGATACCCCAATTCCTTTTTTTTTTTACCCCTAGAAATGAGCGCAAAAAGAAAAAGCTACTCCATGGAGTACAAGAAAGGAATTGTGGAAGACTCTTGGGGCCCAAATCTTACTGCTTTCTGCAAAGAGAAGATGTTGAGTATCCGATTGGTCCGAAAATGGCGAGCAGAGTATGGTAACCTTATTGAACAAGTGGACAAGGGAAATGCTAAAAAATGCAAGTGTGGATCAGGTCGGCAACCATTATTTTCCAAGCTGGAAGACCTGATCTGTGAATGGGTTGCTGACAGAAGAGCAAAGGCTTTGGTTGTGAATAGGGCTCAGATTCAAGAATTTGACCTTGCAATGGCACCACAGTTTGACATAGCCCCCGAAGACTTCAAAGCATCACAACACTGGCTGGATAATTTCCTTCAGTGAAGTGAACTGTCTTTAAGAAGATCTACAACATTGTTTAGGTTGGAAGATACTCAAGTTATTAAGCGAGCACTTGCATTCAAGTCCTTTATTGATGATGCTGACTTCTCTAAATACAATCTTTCCAACATGATTGCTATGGATGAAACTGCAGATGCTTGGAGAACAGGAGGATTAGAGTGTTTATGGGCCAATCATCTCAAACAATTGAACAGCGGGGGTTCCTCCTTAGTGTAGATTCCCTTCACTGCTTACAAAAGCGCACGTGTTTCCTGTATTTTGAAAATTCTCTGGATGGCACTAAAATCCCACCTTTAATCAATTCTAAGTGCAAGAAGGAAAAGATTGAACGTGTTTTGGGCATTTTTATTCTTGAAACTGAAAAAGCCTGAGCCACACAAGCAGTTATAAGGAAGTGGGTTAATTTAATGCTGCCGCTTGTTATGCGAGGGAGCCAAAGAGATCTGCTAGTCTGGGATGCAGCCAGCACTCACTGCGCTAAAGACATGATGACATTTCTTCACGAAAGAAAAATAGATCAGATAATGATTCCCACAGGAATGACGGCCTATCTCCAGACTCTTGATATTGCAATAAAGAAGCCATTCAAAGACAATTTGCGCATGGAAATTAATGACTACATTGAAAATAGAATGGAGAGAAATCAGCATGGAAACTTTGTGAAACCTAAACTGCAAGAAGTTGTGACTTGGGTGAAGAATTCATGGGAGAAAATCACTGACAGTTGCATTGCAAATGCACTGCGAGCAGGCTACCTTGACAAGAAGTACTCATTTAAAGACAGTGCTATTGCTAAACATGAGAGATTTGGTCCACTGATTCAGAAAGAAATGGAGCCACAAGAAATTCACCAGGAAATTCAGGAATTGGATTGTTATGATGATGTTCCAGAAGATGATGACATGCTTGTCACTGAATAAATGAGTAAATTCTTGATACTGTAGGATTCACAGTTTGTCTGGTTTGTGTTGACAACTGTACTACCGTACCGTATACGGGTAATAAATTTCCTTTATTTTCATTTAACAATAAATGTATACCCTATTCTTCTTCATGGAAAAATAAGACATTCCCTGAAAATAAGACCTAGCGCATCTTTGGGAGCAAAAATTAATATAAGACACTGTCTTATTTTCAGGGAAACAGGGTAGCAAACTTGCAACCTGGTGCAGACAGCTCCAAAGTCTCCAAGTTCCAAGCAGTGAGGAGAGACTGTGGTTCTCACTGTAGCTCCTGCAGGGTGGCCTCAGACAGTAGATGAACTGCACCCCATTGGAAATTCATGAGCCAGTGTACCTAGTGGTATGAGACACCAGATTTCAACTCCTCACATCCATAAGTGACACATTTGGGAGGCGAACTCAGTGACCACCAAAGCCCCACTGAAACAAGGCCTGCACCATCAGCATTTCTGCAGCATAGCAGTTCTTCCATTATAGACACAGCGGGTTCTAATGGCCAATTAGGCTAGAGGGTCAATTCCTCCCAGTGTACCAACAGCAATCAAGGCTTAACTAAACCAAGACTTTGCACTCAGTCCACAAGGGGGTGTACCAAGAGCAACTACCTTGGGTGATTGGGGAAGCTGACCTACTGGACCCTATAGGTTACCTACCACATAAAGCCACTCCATCAACACAGGGAGCCAACCAAAATGTGGAGACACAGAAGCATGTCACGAATGGGAGAGATGGAGGAAAGTAAACTATTGGATGACACAGAGTTCAGAATTACATTTATAAGGTTACTCAAGAATCTTCTAAAAACTGCTGAGAAACTTGAAGAGACCTTTAATGACCTTAATGAGAATACCAAAAAAATGGAAAGGACCAGTTAGAAATTAAGCATACACTGTCTGAAATAAAGAATATACAGAAACTCAACTATAGATCAACATACCCCAAGAGTAAGGTGACCAGACATCCTGTTTTTGGTGGGACAGTCCTGATTTTTAACAATTTGTCCCACAGTGGTTTTTTTTTTTTTTTTTAAAGTCCCAATTTTTGGAAAGAATCTTTTAAATCTCTCGGACTTTTAAAAAACACTGTGGGACGTGGAACAAATTGTTAAAAATTGGGACTGTCCCGCCAAAAGCGGGAGGTCTGATCACCTTACCCAAGAGTTAAACCAAAAATCTGGAATATGAAGAAACAAAAAACACCCAACCAGAGAGTCAGAAAGAAAGAAGAATCCATAAGTGTGAGGATAGCGTAAGGAGCCTCTGGGATGGTTTTAAACCAACCAACATCTGGATCTTTGGGGTGCCAGAAGAAGAGAGAGAGCAGGATATTGAAGGCCAATTGAAAGAAATAATGACAGAAAATTTTCCCTACCTGGTGAAAGAAATAGACTTACAAGTCCAGGAAGCACACACAACTCCAAACAAAAGGAATCCAAAGAGGACCACACTAAGACACATCATAATTAAAATGGCATGAGCAAAAGACAAAGAGAGAATCTTACAAGCAACAAGAGAAAAACAGTTAGTTACCTACAAGGGAGTATCCATACGACTGTCAGCTGATTTCTCAACAGAAATTATGCAGGCCAGAAGGGAGTGGCAAGAATTATTCAAAGTGATGAACAGCAAGAACCTACAACCAACATTACTCTACCCAGCAAAGCTATCATTCAGAATTGAGGGTCAGATAAAGAGCTTCACAGATAAGAAAAAACTAAAGAAGTTCATCACCACCAAACCAGGAATACATGAAATGCTGAAGGGTACTCTTTAAGAAGAGGAAGAAGAAGAAAAAGGTAAAGGTAAAAAATATGAACAACAAAAAGACATCAAATACATACCTACCAACAAGTCAATCTAAACATCAAGTGAACAAAAAATCTGAAGAACAGAATGGACTGGTGAATATAATAGAATCAGCGACATAGAAAGGGAGTGTACTGACAATTTTCAGGGGGAAGGTGGTTTGAGGGGTGCAGGAAGAAATTGGACAAAAATCTTACACCTATGGATGAAGACAGTGGCAGGGGCTAAGGGCATGGGATGGGGTAGGGAATCAGGTGGAAGGGAGCTATGGGGGGGGGGGGGAGAGGAACACCTATATCTGAACAATAAAGATTTGTTATATAAAATTTAAAAAAGTGGAAAGACAGAATGAGAGAAAATATTTGCAAATCATATCTGATAGAGACTAGTACCCAGGAAATATTTTTTTTTGTCTTCAAACTTTTTTTTAATTAAGGTATTGTATGTGTACATATCTTACCATTGCCCCCCCCTCCACCTCCCATTCATATCCTCCCTCCCCAGAGTTCTGTGTTCGTTGGTTGTATTCATGCATACCAGTCCTTCGGTTGTTCTCTTATCTCCCCCAGGTCTCCTTCCCCTCCCTGCTGTCATTTGACAATCTGCTTGTTTTATGGTGACTATCTCAGAATCACATGAATAGAATCCGTTCCTCATTTGGCAGTCTGCTTGTTTTATGGTGGCTATCTCAGGACCACACTAATAGAGTCCGCTCCTCCTCTGGTTCTCACCACCCCTCCCCCTGGGTCCCACTGCTTCCCCTGGGACACATGGCTCACCCGGGGCACACGGCCCCCTGGGACACACAGCTCACCCCGGGCACAGGGCCCCCTGGGACACACGGCTCACCCAGGAAATATTAATGAGTCCTACCATTAAGAAAAGGACACCCAATTTTATAAGGGCAAAGATGTAAATAGACATTTCTACAAAGAAGATAGTGACAAAAAAGAATATGAAAAGGTGTACCATTGTTAATTATTAAGGAATTACAGATCAAAACTATGAGATATCACTTCACATCCACTAGAATGGCTATAATTTAAAGAGTAGAAAATAACAAATATCAGTAATATAAAGAAGAATTGGAAGCCTCATTCATTGCTGGCAGGAATGTGAAATTGTGCAGCTGCTTGGGAAATTCTTCAAGAGGATAAATAGTTCTCACATAACTAAACAATTCCACTCCTAAATATGTACCTAAGAGAAATGCAAACATATGTCCATGCAAAAACTTATACTCAAATGTCCATAGCAGAATTATTCACTATAGTCCCAAAGTAGTAACAACCAAAATGTTCATCAACAGATGTATCTAAAAGTAAAATGTGGTATATCCACACAAAAAAGAACATTATTTGGCCAAAAGAAAGGGAATTTTGATGCAATTTTCCACATGGCTAATTCCTGGAAATGTTGTGCTAGGTGAAATAAGCCAGTCACAGAATATTACCACATGTAGGATTCCACTGCTATAAAGTGTCTGGAATAGACAAAATCATTGAGCTAGAGAGTAGAGTAGTGGTAGCCATGAGCTGAGGGGAGGGGAAAATGGGGAGTGACTGCTAATAGATACTAGTGTTTTGCTTTGGGGTGAGAAAATATTTTAAAATTGATTTTGTGACAGTTGTATAATTTTCTAGCACAATACAATCTACTGGTGTGTATACTTTAAAGGTTAAATATTATGGTATGTGAATTATATCTTAAAGGTATGATTAAAAATAGAATAAAATTTTCCTTCCTTCCCATTTCCTCCCCTCCCCTCTTCTTCCTTTTCCTTTTCTTCCATTCCTTTCCTCCCCCGCCACTCTCTCTCAAATATTCATAATATAAAATTAACCCTCTTTACTATTTCTAAATGTATAGTTCAGTGGCATTAAGTACATTTACATGGTTTTGCAACCATCACCACCATCCACTTCCAGAACTTTTTCATCATCTCAAACTGAAACTGTCTTCATTAACCAGTCTTATTACTCTTTCTCCAGCTTCTGTAACCTCCACTTCTTCACTTTATGTTTCTACCAACTTGACTACTTAAGGAACATCATATAAATTAAGTCACAATACATGTGTCCTTCAGAGACGAAGGGAGAAGGAAAGATAGAAAAATCATTGATGACAGAGAATCATTGATCGGCTGCCTCCTGTATGCCCCACACTGGGTATGAAGACCACATCCCGGGCATGGCCCTTGACCAGAATCAAACCTGGGACCCTTCAGTTTGTAGGCGAATGCTCTATCTACTGAGCAAAACTGGCTAGGACACATGTGTCCTTCTCTGTGGCTGAGTTGTTCACTATTAAAATAATTTACTGAAAATATATTTATGTTTTATTCAGATTTTGTGATTGTGCTATGATTTAAAATTTAAATTTCAGAAAAGAAAAGAGTAATGGTGCAAATTGAAATAGAATGCATATACTGTTTGTTTCCAGTTTCAGTGTGAAACAGAGAGGAGATACTGGATGTCAACAGGAGAATGATGTGGAATAAGAGTGATGATTTGATAAATATGAAACATTATAGCACATAATGATATTAGGTCCAATGGATAAACAGATGTTTCAGATATAAAACACAAAAGGGACAGTTGGAATAGTCAAGTCCATGAGAAACTGAAAGGGCAGTAGACCCCACACACAAGCAGCAGATTGGCCTTAGATTGGAGTATGGACAATTTATTTACCAGAGTCAGAGAAAAACTTATATATGGGTGACTCAAGTGGTATCTCCATGTGAAAGTACTCTCAATTGCTTTTATTTCTCTCAATAAAATACGAGGCATGAAGACATGAGGAAAGTGAACTGACCAGCAAACTGTAGAAAGAGGGAGTACATCTTGAGGTTTTGAATGTGTATAATTGTGTGTTTTTCTAGAGACACTTTCATTATTTCAGGGCAGGTGTGAAGAGAGCACAAAAAAAATAACATACAACAGATGATACATCATAGAACCAGATGATATATTATAGCATCATTACCTGAGAGTCTTTTATTCATTCAATAAGTAATTGTAGTTAATCTTTTTAAAAAAATGTATTTTATTGATTTTTTTTTTACAGAGAGCAAGAGAGAGGAATAGAGCGTTAGAAACATCGATGAGAGAGAATCATTGATCAGCTGCCTCTTGCATATCCCCTACTGGGGATGTGCCCACAACCAAGGTACATGCCCTTGACCGGAATCCAACCTGGGACCTTTCAGTCCGCAGGCTGACGCTCTATCCACTGAGCCAAACCGGTTTTGGCTGTAGTTAATCTTTTTTAAAATAAGTTTTATAAAGAGATAAGAAGGGAGAGATAGAAATATCTAGGAGAGGGAAAAATCAACATAAATGGGCTGCCTCATGCACGATGCCTGCTGGGCATTGAGCTTGAAACCAGGGCATGTGTACTTTATCCCGAATCCAACCAGCAACCTCTTGGTGCATAGGTTGACACTCAACCAATGAGCGATCCTGGCCAGGCTAGTTCATGTAGTCTTAAACTTGAATATACTAGTATAAGGATTAAAATAGAAGTGGGCATTGAACAAATGTAGGTCATTTTCAAATATAGGGGAGACTTTTGGGATACCTAGTCTTCAATTGGCATTATTATAGGGTACTGATATGTCCCGGCCATCCAGAGAAGGATGTGTACCTGTAGTTACCACCCAATGTGCCCATGAAAATCACACGTGAGAGAAGGCTACTGTGTTGGCCTCTCCCAACATATTTCAACAGTGTTATAAACAGAACTTGAGAGACTGAATTTTGATTATGTTAAAAAAAAATTGGAGTCTTGTCCCTTGCCCCATGATCATCCACCCATTTAGGTATATTCTGAGGCACAGGACAGCCACCCACTTGCCTTATCTAACAGCTTGCCTTGAGAGAAGTGCGTAACACTATAAAGCCTCATTGAGAGATCAAAAATGTCCTGGTTTGATGCTCATATGTTATAGAGCAAGAGTTTTAGAAGAGGAGCAATGGAGTGTGTGCCCACCAATGATCTCCAAGCCCTCTGGTCTGGAACATTAGGAGTTGGCTGAGCAACGGACACAGGAGGGGTGCAAGTTCCGTGAGGCACAGTTGAGGAAGGCATAGAGTTTTTGTTTCCTCTCCCAGAGTTTGCAGTCCTTCTTGGTAATTATAAAATCACAATATCAAAGAACTGTAGCCAAGGATCACTGAAGCTAATGATATGGAATGAAACCACAGAAAGGACACTATCTGAATGATAAGAGAGGTGAGAGAGACTAGAAAGGACACAGCCAGAGGTAGGCAGTATCTACCCTTTATGCAGCCAGCAAACACCTGCAGCTAATCCTACTGTCTAACCATCTGCATGTCAAGGAGCACGTCTGCTCATGGACCCAGGCCCTGCATCAGCCACTGATTCACTGGGGCCATGTCAGTGGCCTTTGTGAGGGACTCTTCAGCCTCCTTGTCTTCTCTACAGAAGAACCAAGAGATTATGTATGAGGCTAGCAGAGTGCTTCAGACCTGGGCTGCCCAGATAAAGGGCTTGACACTGGTACTGCTGCCAGGATCCTCATGTGTCAGGTTGGGAATTGTGCTGGTGGTGGTACTGAGTTTCTTGCCAAGCTTGTCCTGTGACCTGAAATCGGTATATTCCTCATCCTATGAAATAGTCATCCCCAAGGCTCTGACAGTTGAGGGAAGGCAAGACCCAGTGAAAGAGGCATCTTATGTGATATCTATGCAGGGCGAGAAACAGCTGATTCACCTGAAAGTGAAGACAGACTATTTTATCAAGAACTTTCCAGTCTTCAGCTACCACAATGGCACCCGGGGACAAGAAATGCCTTTCATCTCACATGACTGTCACTATGAAGGCTACATAGAAGGAGTCCCGGGTTCTTTTGTTTCTGTCAACACCTGTTCAGGCCTCAGGGGCATCCTGATTAAGGAGGGGAAATCCTATGGCATTGAGCCCATGGACTCTTCAAAACGGTTTGAACATGTGTTGTTCACCATGGCCCAACAAGCTCCAGTCTCCTGCAGTGTCACTTCCCAAGACAGCCCAGTGGTGTCCGCCGGCAGACAACGAGGGAGCAGGAAGCCTGGCCGTGTGCAGGAGCTATCCTACTTGTGGTCACTCACCAAGTACGTGGAGATGTTTGTTGTGGTCAACAACCAGCGGTTCCAAATGTGGGGCAGTAACGTCAATGAGACGGTCCAGAGGGTGATGGACATCATTGCCCTGGCCAACAGCTTCACTAGGGGAATAAACACACAGGTGGTGCTGGCTGGAATGGAGATTTGGACCGAGGGGGACCTCATAGAGGTCCTGGAGGACCTGCAAGTTACACTGGGGAATTTCAACAGCTGGAGACAAGAGAAGCTCCTCCATCGTGTGAAGCATGATGTTGCCCACATGATTGTCGGACAGCACCCTGAGCAGGGTATGGGGCAGGCATTTCTCAGTGGTGCCTGTTCCAGTGGCTTTGCAGCAGCTGTTGAATCCTTCCCTCATGAAGATGTCCTCCTGTTTGCAGCGCTCATGGTCCATGAGCTTGGGCACAACTTGGGTATTCGGCACGACCACTCAGCCTGCATTTGTAAAGACAAACACCTCTGCCTCATGCGTGACAACATCACTAAAGAAAGTGGCTTCAGCGACTGTAGCTCTGACGACTTCTACCAGTTCCTCCGGGAGCACAGAGGGGCCTGCCTATTTAACAACCCTCAGCGGCACAAAGGCCGCTTGCGTAGGGATTCCTACTGTGGAGATGGTGTGGTGCAGGGTGAGGAGCAGTGTGACTGTGGTTCTGCCTGCTACACTGACCCGTGCTGTGACCAAACATGTAGCCTGAAGGCGAGTGCACAATGTAGTGATGGACTCTGCTGCTTTGGTTGCCAATTGAGACATAAGGGATTCCTGTGCCGTTCTGCTTCGGGAGAGTGTGACCTCCCAGAGTATTGTGATGGTAGCTCTGCAGAGTGCCCCACAGATGCCTATAAGCAAGATGGGACGTTGTGCGAAAGACTGCACTACTGTGTTGGGGGTCACTGCAGAAACCCTGATAATCAATGCATGGCTATGTATGGAGACACTGCACGGTCTGCCCCAGAAAACTGTTACATTTCAATAAACAGCAAAGGGGACCGGTTTGGAAATTGTGGCCGTCCCACCTCAGCAATGCCAAGATATGTTAAGTGTTTTGATGATAATATATTTTGTGGGAAAATTATATGTACAAATATTAGACGGGTCCCATCCATCAAACCCCATCACACACTGATCCAGATTCCTTACGAAGGTGACTTCTGCTGGAGCTTGGATGTCTATAACATTACTGATGTCCCTGATGAGGGAGATGTGCACTCTGGCACTGCTTGTGCCCCAAACAAAGTCTGCATGGATTACTCCTGCACCGAGCATGCTGTGCTCAAGTATGACTGCAAACCAGCAGAAATGTGCAATGGGAGAGGAGTCTGTAACAATTTAAGGCACTGCCACTGCGAGGCTGGCTATGCACCCCCCGACTGCAGAACCCCAGGAAATGGGGGTAGTGTGGACAGGGGTTCTCCTGGCAAAACAGAGGATGAAAATCCAAGTGAGGATGAAGGGAACAGTTTTAGTGTTGATCATGAAAATGATGGGAAAATTGCTGCAAATAGAGATGAAAATGAAATCACAGATGATTTGTTAGTATTACCCTTCCTTATTTTGATAATATTGTTTGTTTGTTTGTTTTTCTTCTTTTACATTTTTTTATTTTTTGTAATACTTTGTGGTTTTCTTCTTGGTGCTCCTCTTAGGCCTAAAGAGGATACTGTACAGGTCTCAGAAGAGGCCATCTCAGAGACAAGATGGTATAGGTAGAGGAAGACGACATTAAGAGAGGAAAGGCCAACAATAGAAAATGAGTAGTGATAGGAAGAAGTCTTCTATAGCAAGCACTTCATACACCTGGTGGAAGAAGGCTCAGTAGAGCAAATGTGAAGTGGACATCAGCTGTAAAAGTGGCTCCAATGGGGATTGTAAAGGCTATAGGAATGTACTAATGTAAAGGGGGGATTTTCTTCTTCTATCTTTTACTAATTAATTATATATGTGTATGTGAAATAATTTATAAAACATTTTACTATATTTTCCTTTTCCACATTTTATTAAATCATTTAAATAAACTCTTCTCATGGATCATTTCTATCAATGTCTTGTCTTAGTTGGGGCAATTTTTTAGTTACCAGGTTTTCAGAGAACGCTATCTTCCATCCTCTTTGTTTGACATATAGATCTATGCCATCTATGCCAGTTTTTTTCATCCCAATCACAACTACACATTATATTAAGAAGGTGTTTTTTGTTTTGTTTTGTTTTGTTTTATTTTGTTTACCCTTCACGAATTTGCATGTCATCCCTGCAGGGGCCATGCTAATCTTCTTTGTATCATTCCAATTTCTTAGTATATGTGCGGCCCTGCCCTGCCCTGCCCACCGCAGCGGGAGAGGTGGGAGGGGGAGGGAGGCGGGAGGGAAGCTCAACAGAAGTCTTACAGGAATATTCCTGAAAGGTCCCTAGTTTCTGAAATAATGACTGAATTCCCTTTAGTGCCTCCTTTTTTGAGGGGTTCTGTTTCTTATGGGTTATCTTTGACCCTAGATTCAATTGAATCCTAACCAGTAAGGCGAGTTTTGCTCTCCCTGGTTCTCCATGAACCCATACAGAAGGCTGCACCTGGGCCTCTATTTCAGCTGGAAATGAGGCTGGTTCAGGCTTACATTGATCTGAGAGGGCAGGGTGGTGCGGGGCTAACTCCTGACTCCATTTTGTACTGTGGGGCAGGGCAGGGCTAACTCCTGATCCTCCATTTTGTATATCACTGTGTAACTGGACCCTAGCCCTCACCCAACCAATCGGGGTCAGCCAAAGCAGTGACATTACCACCCCTCCCCCAGACCCCTCTAAAACCCTCTAATCTGTTGAAGCTCCCACTCTTCTGCCACACTGCTGTCGGTGTAAGTGGGACAGAGCTTGGACTAGTCCGAATACAGGCTTTTTGCTATTGCATCAGACTCGGCTCCCTGGTGGTCTTTGGGGATCACAAAATCTGGGCATAACATTTGGGGGCTTATCCAGGATTTCCAAGACCCTGAGGGACCCTGATTGGGAGAGCCTGAGTGGTCGCAGTAGGTGTGTGTGTGTCTGTGTACTTGTGTGAGCTGGCTCTGGAGGGATGTGGAATCCCCTTGTGTCAGTAGTGCCTGAAGAGGTCTAAGTGGACACACTGCTGGAAGACCATGGGCTGGAGGGTTCTAAAGATGTTTCGATCCTCCCAGGAGGGAAGTGGAATCCCCTCTCAGGCAGGAGGGAAGTGGAATCCCCTCTCAGGCAGGAGGGAAGTGGAATCCCCTCTCAGGCAGGAGGTGGGTTGCTTCCACCAGCCAGCGTGAGGTCGTTGTCTAGCTTTCGGCGTTGCTTCCATGGAGTTGGAAGACTGTTATTAGGGGCCCTCTGTCTGTTTCTGTGTTCTCTGTTTGTATGTTTGTATAAGTAAGGGTTTCAGTTTGCTCTTGTTTGTAAATTTGCTATATTAAATTGAAATTTTAAAGTGCTAAGGTTAGTTTAAAGGTATAAATTTAACAATAGATACCAGACCATTGCTGACTTTTTCCCCCAGAGCAGGCAGGAGGTGGGGGAGGGGGAACATGTGGCGATCCAATGTGGATGCCACTCCCTAAGAAAGCCACCATAAGAGACCTCATATTCACTATCTTTTTTTTAATATAGATATTTTATTGATATTTTACAGAGAGGAAGGGAGAGAGAGATAGAGAGCTAGAAATGTCAATGAGAGAGAAACATCGACCAGCTGCCCCTTGCACACCCCCCACCGGGGATGTGCCCGCAACCAAGGTACATGCCCTTGACCGTAATCAAACCCGGGACCTTTCAGTCCGCAGACCGACGCTCTACCACTGAGCCAAACTGGTTTCGGCCATATTCACCATCTTTTTCCCCCAGCTAAAAACCTAAAGCTTTTAAAAATTCATGGATGCATCAGGGATTTCTGTGCTCATGTGAAGGGAAAAGACCAGTTTAAAAATGAGTGTGCATAGTTTTTGAGCTGGGCTTGACTCTTTTCTGTGTGCAGAGTGAAAACCCTGGGCTGTTTTTTTTGGCTTTGGGGATGGTGAACATGAACAGGGAAAGAAATACAAACTAGTTTCCCAAGGCATTTAAAAGAGCTTTTGAAATTTCCCTCCCTGAAGCAAGTAACCAACAGGACGTAGATAGCAAGTTTACATATAATGGCTGAGAGTTTGCTTCTTGACTTCCCCAGCAGAAAATTATGGCCATTTTGAAAAGAATTTAGAAATTTATTAAATCAAATGATAAAAACTTAAATCTAAATGTATTGAATTGTTATAATACTGAAATGTTGATGTTGGGTGCCCCTTCTTGTTGGTTGTTGTGATTTTCTGTGTTATTTTGTGGACTCACTGTGTGGATGTTACTCACTGTATGGACAGACTCAGATTACTCCTTTGAGCATTGTGATTGATCATTTTCAGGAAGTTTAGGAAAGAGCTAACAATTTTAGTGTGGAGTTTCGGAAGGGCCGATGGCAGACTTTTTGTTCTAGTGAGTGGCCAGCTTTCAATGTCAGATGGCCACCAGAGGGAACATTCGATCTCCCTACCATTTGCCAGGTTCGGAGTGTCATCTCTCAACCCAAGATGGGTTATGCCGATCAGCTCCCGTACATTATCACGTGGCAGGACTTTGTGGGGAACCCACCCGTTTGGCTTAAGCCCTTCGTGGCTCTGCCCTCCTTGGAGCCAGAACCTATTTTCGCTTTACAGGGAGCGGAGAGGACGTAGGAGAAGAAAATCACCCTGCCATCAGCTCCCCCCTACTCTTTCTTGCAGGGAGGGGAACTGAAGAAGAATTAATTTTTCCTCCCCCATATCAGTTCCCTAGGGTGCCGGAGGAGGGACCTGACTCTCCCCCATTAAGGGAAGCAGACACCACAAGGAGAGCGGGAAGCCCGCCATATACCAGACAAAGAGCCCAGAGGGAACAATCCGCCTCCGTTGCCAACTCCACTGTTAGGACTTTACCCCTGCGAGCCACTGGTCCCCCAGATGAGAGGGGCGATCAGCCCCATCACTACTGGCCTTTCGCCACTAGCGACCTCTATAATTGGAAAGCTCAAAATCCTAAGTTTTCTGAGAAGCCAGCGGGGCTTATTGATTTGTTAGATTCTGTCCTTTTTACCCATCAGCCAACCTTGTACAACTGTCAGCAGCTCTTGCAGGTCCTGTTCACCACTGAGGAGAGGGAGAGGATCCTTTAATGAGGCCCGGAAGCTGATTCCGGGTGTGGATGGGAATCCTACCACCAAACGGGCTCAGATAGATACCTCTTTTCCTCTGACTAGGCCTGAATGGGATTTCAGCACAGCAGACGGCAAGGAGAGGCTCCAGGTCTACCACCAGGCTCTAATAGGGGGTCTTCAGGCGGCTGCTAGAAAGCCGACTAATTTGGCTAGGATAGGGAGCGTACAGCAGGAGAAAGACGAATCTCCAGCAGCTTTTTTAGAGCGGATCATGGAGGCATTCCGCACCTATACCCCCATGGACCCAGAGGCTCCTGAGAGCAAGCGGTTGATATTATAGCCTTTGTAAACCAGTCTGCTACAGATATTAGGAGAAAACGGCAAAGAATCGATAGACCAGGAAAGAAGAGTCTGCAGGATTTGTTGGCGGTGACTGAAAAGGTGTACAACAACCGGGAGCCCCCTGAAGATAAACAGGTTCGTGCCGTGACGGCTGCCAGCAACAGGTAGACCTGGCTAGGATCCTGTTGGCTACCACTACGGACTCCCCCGAGAAATGGGACCTCTGCCTTCAACAGCTTGTGAACGAAAAGAAGGGTAAGGAGACCTCCAGGGAAGGGAGGTGGAGACTGCAGAAGGATCAGTGTGCATGTTGCAAGAAGATAGGGTATTGGGCTGGAGAATGTCCGAAGAGGGACAGTGGGAAGGGGAGCAAGACAGACCAAGTAAAGGTCTTTGAGCTTGATGAACTAAGTGATTAGGGAAGTCAGGGTTCAGACCCCCTCCCCGAGCCCAGCGTAACTCTTAGAGTGGAGGGGACCCCTGTTGACTTCCTTGTTGACACCAGAGCGCAACATTTGGTCCTCCGTACTCCACAAGGAAAACTAGCTAGCAAAAGGTCCTGGGTGCAAGGGCAACTGATATGAACCAGTATTCATGGACTATCTGAAGAACAGTGGATCTAGGGAAGGGCTGGGTAACCCACTCTTTCATGGTAATACCGGAATGCCCCTACCCACTGTTAGGACGGGACTTACTGACCAAGATTGGAGCTCAGATAACTGTCAGACAAGGGGGGCCTCAGGTCACCGATGGCAAGGGCCACCCCATCCACATTCTGACTCTGAAGCTAGAGGATGAGTACCGCCTCCACCAGGAGGCGTTCCCAAGAGGGGATCACATGGACAGATGGCTACAAGAATTCCCCACAGCCTGGGCAGAGACAGGAGGGGTAGGAGTAGCTGCTCACAGCACCCCAGTCCTAGTGGAGCTAAAGCTGTGAGAAGGTCCAGTAAGGATAAAATAGTACCCCATGTCTCAGGAGGCCTGGGAGGGAATTCAGCTATACATGCGGAGACTGCGGAGTCTAGGGGTGCTGGTTCCCTGCCAGCCTGCCTAGAACACCCCAAGAAGCCTCACACGAATGACTACTGACCAGTGCAAGACCTCCGGGAAGTAAATAAAAGAGTCATGGACATACACCCAACTGTCCCCAATCCATACACTCTCTTGAGCTCCCTGGTGCCCTCCAGAGTCTGGTATACTGTATTAGATTTAAAGGACGCCTTCTGGTGGAGCCGTGGAACCCGCCGGAAGCGCCAGGACAATGGGGACCCGGGATGAGGAGTACGACTACCTATTCAAAGTGGTGCTCATTGGGGACTCGGGAGTGGGGAAGAGCAACCTGTTGTCCTGCTTCACCCGCAACGAATTCAACCTGGAGAGCAAGAGCACCATTGGTGTGGAGTTCGCCACCCGCAGCATCCAGGTGGACGGCATGACCATCAAGGCGCAGATCTGGGACACCGCTGGCCAGGAACGCTACCGTGCCATCACCTCCACGTATGACCGAGGTGCAGTGGGTGCACTGCTGGTGTATGACATCGCCAAGCACCTGACATACGAGAATGTGGAGTGCTGGCTGAAGGAGCTGAGGGACCGTGCTGACAGTCACATCGTCATCATGCTGGTGGGCAACAAGAGCGACCTGCGCCACCTGCGGGCTGTGCCCACTGATGAGGCCCGAGCCTTCGCAGAGAAGAACAACTTGTCCTTCATTGAGACCTTGGCCTTGGACTCCACCAACGTAGAGGAAGCTTCCAAGAACGTTCTCACAGAGATCTACTGCATCGTGTCACAGAAGCAAATTGCGGACCGTGCAGCCCATGACGAGTCCCCGGGTAACAACGTGGTGGACATCAGTGTGCCACCCACTACTGATGGACAGAAACCGAGCAAGCTGCAGTGCTGCCAGAACCTGTGACTGCCCTGTGCCTCGTCCAAGTATGCATGTGTGCACATCCTCATCCTTCGCCTGCCCCTCACCACGATGTCTCCTCTGACCCGACCCTTTCTGTCCCTCTGCGACTGGCTCCTACCCCTCCACTGAGCTCTGCACAGTCAGCTGGGGCTTAGGGAGAATAGGAGTCCAGCGGCACCATCTATCCTTACCTCCCACCCCAGGGAAGCTTGAAACCTGGCTGCTGCACCTATTCTTCTTGGGTCCCAGTGGGCCTCTGGGTGGGGTGGGGAGGGTGACAGGATGGACCAGGCCAGCCAGAGGCTGGGCACACCAAGCAGACTCCGGGGAGCAATTACCTCCCTTCCTCTCTGGCCAGTTGTCCCAGCTGGCCCTGGTCCTCACCCAGAACCCCCCTCTGGGCTGAAGCCTGAAGAACAAGTGACCAGGGGACTGGGTCAGGCAGACAGAGGCTCCTGGCACCCTGCCACCCACATACAGCCAGCACCGGCACACACCTTTGACCTGTGCGTGCGTGAATCCAGCTCCTGCCTGTGGATGTATGCTGGGAGAAGACCTCCCCCCGTTTCCGCACACAGCGCACTCCCCCACCCCTCCCTGTGCCTTTCTCTCTGTCTTGTCTCCCTGTCTGGTCAGGAACTGTTTGCAAGTGAAGCAATATCTCTCAGTGTTTTGTATATACAACCGCTCTTGTAGCCTTTGTTGTTTTTAAAAAATATATATTTTATTGATATTTTACAGAGAGGAAGGGAGAGAGATAGAGAGCTAGAAACGTCGATGAGAGAGAAGCATCGACCTTGCACACCCCCCACCGGGGATGTGCCCACAACCAATGTACATGCCCTTGACCAGAATCGAACTGGGGACCTTCCAGTCCGCAGACCGACGCTCTACCACTGAGCCAAACCGGGTTCGGCGCCTTTGTTTTTTTGTTATTGTAGAGAAACAGATTGTTTATACACTTTGTAAGATTGACGCCAAACCCCAGCTCTCCTATCTCTTATTCTCCCTGTGGTCCCTATTGTCCCGATGCCTCATTTCTCTGTCCCATTACTAAAATGTGTAACCCGAAAAAATAAATAAATAAATAAAGGACGCCTTCTTCAGTCTGCCGCTAGCACCCAGAAGCCAACTCTTGCTTGCCTTCGAGTGGCATGATCCAGAGGAGGGCTACAGCGGACAACTCACCTAGACACGACTGCCTCAGGGGTTCAAGAATTCGCCCACCATCTTTTTTTTTTTTTAATATATATATTTTAATATATATTTTTATTGATATTTTACAGAGATGAAGGGAGAGAGATAGAGAGCTAGAAACGTCGATGAGAGAGAGACATCGACCAGCTGCCTCTTGCACACCCCCCACTGGGGATGTGCCCGCAACCATTGTACATGCCCTTGACCGGAATAGAACCCGGGACTCTTCAGTCCGCAGACCAATGCTCTACCACTGAGCCAAACCGGTTTCGGCCGCCCACCATCTTTGATGAGGCGCTACACGAGGACCTGGGTGAGTACAGAAGGGAGCACCCTGGCCTCGCCCTCCTACAGTACGTAGATGACATCCTGATTGCTGCCCACAGCCGAGGACTATGAACGAGGAACCCAGGATCTGCTGGTCACCCTGGGGGCCTTGGGGTGTCGGGCATCCACGAAGAAGGCACAGATATGCAGAGAGGGTAAGTTATCTGGGGTACATCTTGGAGGGCAGACAGCGGCGGTTATCAGATGCCAGAAAAGAAACTGTCCTAAAGATCCCCACACCCACCTCTCGAAGAGGAGTGAGGGAATTCTTAGGGTCGGCCGGCTACTGCCGTCTCTGGATTCTGGGTTTTGCTGAGATCGCCAGGCCCCTCTATGAAGCTACCAGAGAGGGGAAGACATTTGAATGGACAGAGAAAGAGGACGCTGCCTTTAATCAGTTGAAAAGGCCCTCCTAGATGCCCCAGCCCTTGGACTGCCAGACATTACCAAGCCCTTTCACCTCTTTGTAGACGAGCGCAAAAGGGTAGCGAAGGGGGTTTTAAATCAAGCCTTGGGCCCCTGTAGCTTACCTATCTAAGAAAGTAGACACAGTGGCTGCCGGCTGGCCACCATGCTTGAGGATCATTGCGGCAACAGCACTACTAGTGAAAGATGCCAACAAGCTAACTCCAGGGCAAGAAATCTGGATTACCACCCCCCATGCAGTTGAGGGAGTTCTACAACAGCCACCTGATAGGTGGATGAGTAATGCACGCATGGCTCGTTACCAGAGCCTCCTCCTAAACCCTCCCAGAGTGCAGTTCCGCCCCAGTGCAGCCCTCAACCCCGCAACTCTCCTGCCTGACCCCGACGTGGACGCCCCGCTACATGACTGCGCTAGGATCTTGGAACAGGTGCATGGACTCCGGAAGGACCTGAAAGACCGGCCCCTCTCGGATGCAGAGGCCACATGGTTCACCGACGGGAGCAGCTTCATGAGAAACGGGCACAGGGTCGCGGGCGCGGCAGTAGTAACTGAGACTGACACCTTATGGGCAGAGGCTCTGCCGTCTGGAACGTTAGCCCAGCGGGCAGAACTCATCGCTCTGACAAAGGCATTGACGCTAGGGGCCGGGAAATGACTCAACGTCTTTACAGACAGCCGCTACGCGTTTGCTATGGCTCACATCCATGGGGCAATCTATCAGGAGAGGGGGCTGTTGACTGCAGAAGGAAAGACTATAAAAAATAAACATGAAATACTCCACTTGCTGGCTGCCTTATGGCTCCCAGCCAAGTTAGCCATCATCCACTGCCCAGGACACCAGAAATCTAACAATCCTGTAGCCAGGGGCAAACAGAAGGCTGACCAGGTGGCCAAGGAAGTAGCCCTCACTGCAGTCCCTGCACCGGCCCTGCGATTGCCAGACCCAGGGACCCCAGTCCTGCTGGATCAGCCTGGATACTCCCAGGAAGAGCTACAACGAATCAAAAGCCACCGCATGAACAAGGAAGTCAGAGGTTGGTGGTATGCTCCAGACGGGAAGCTCCTGCTACCCATACCAGCTCTGGATCCCGATGTTGAAACACATACACCGATTGACTCACCTAGGGCCCCGGAAACTAAAGGATCTGGTCTGGCATGCTAAGATCAAAATTCACCAGCAGGAAAAAAAAAAAAAATTCACCAGCAGGACGCCAGAATAGACCAAATTGTATCAGCCTGTAAAACTTGCCAGCTTACAAATGCAAGGGCCGGGTCAAGTGAAAAAAAGGAACCCGGCTCAGAGGAACTAAGCCAGGGGTGCACTGGGAGATTGACTTCACTGAGGTTAAGACTGGGAAAGTATGGCTATAAATATCTTCTAGTTTCTGTAGACACCTTTTCTGGATGGGTAGAAGCATATCCAACTAAGCATGAAACAACCCAGACGGTCGCTAAGAAGCTACTGAAGGACATTCTACCCAGGTACAGTTTCCCAGCTATGATCGGATCGGACAACAGCCCGGCTTTCATCTCACAGGCAGTAGCCAAGGCTATAGGGGCAAATTGGAAATTACATTGTGCGTATAGGCCCCAGAGCTCAGGACAGGTAGAATGAACAGAACATTAAAAGAGACCCTTTCTAAACTGACCATGGAGACTGGCGGGGACTGGGTGGCTCTCCTTCCCTATGCTCTTTACTGGGTGAGGAACTCACCCTATACCCTGGGCTTCACTCCCTATGAAATTGTTTGGTAGGCCCCCACCTATCATCCCCAATCTTAAGGCAGAACTGCTAACTGAATTTGAAAACCAAGAAATATCTTTTTCTGTAAGAGGTCTCCAGAGGGTGCACGAGGACATTTGGCCACGCCTACAGGCCATCTACAAGGCTGGTCCGATCCCCCCTGCCTCATAAGTACCGGCTGGGAGACTGGGTCTTTGTCAAAAGACACCGCCGGGAGACTCTTGAACCACCTTGGAAAGGACCATACATCGTAGTGCTGACTACGCCCACTGCCCTCAAAGTGGACAGCATTGCAACCTGGGTCCACCACATCCATGTTCGGCCAGCTGACTCTTCTGCGAACTGGGAAGACTTCGCCAACCGATGGAGCATCGACTGGGACGGAGACAACCCCTTCAGCTAGAGTTATGGCGTACTCAACCTGCCTGATACTGGAAATTCTGTTTGCGGCCGCTCCGGCTGCTCGGAGTCCCCACACTCCATACACTGGTTCGGGAGGAAAGACTCGCTTCTGCATGTGCCCTGGACACTCCCGACTGGACACATCTGGTGGACTCCCCCAAAATGTCAGATCAGGGTACCGGGAAGAAGGAACTTTATTCACCCTTCAGAAGTGCAAACGGTCCCATGATTGGGCCCATAAGTCTCAAGACAAGGAGGGAATGAGAGGGCAGGGCAGGGCGGGGCTAACTCCTGACTCCATTTTGTACTGTGGGGCAGGGCAGGGCTAACTCCTGATCCTCCATTTTGTATATCACTGTGTAACTGGACCCTAGCCCTCACCCAACCAATCGGGGTCAGCCAAAGCAGTGACATCACCACCCCTCCCCCAGACCCCTCTAAAACCCTCTAATCTGTTGAATCTCCCACTCTTCTGCCACACTGCTGTCGGTGTAAGTGGGACAGAGCTTGGACTAGTCCGAATACAGGCTTTTTGCTATTGCATCGGACTCGGCTCCCTGGTGGTCTTTGGGGATCATGAAATCTGGGCATAACAGATCTTGCAGGAGAAACTGCAAGGTGTGTTCCCATGGAACCTATAGCTACAGCTATTGCTCATCAGGGAGGAAGGGGATCTGAGCCCATTGTTTGGAAAGTAAGTCTCATCCTAAAAGAGGGACGGGGAACTCGAGGAAATATAAAAATTTGTGAATTAAATTTGTATTTCCAACAGTGCCTTCTGCTAGGTTCAGAAAGGCTTGCCCCAGTCACTGTCACTGCGTGAGATGAATCTCAACAGAATAATTAGCTTGAGTGTCTATCAGAAAATCCACCTTTGTCCCCTACTGCTAGTTTTACCCGAGGCTCCTGGGGGAGGATAGAGATTGTCTGCTGAAGTAGCTGAGGCTCTGGGTCCTGTCAGTCCTCATCTGAGCTAACCCCTTTGTTCAACATGACCTCAGGCATTTCTTGCCTGCTCCTATTCTGGCCTAGGAATGCCTTCCTCTTTCACACTAGCTTTTCCAGTGGTTTTATCTCGGCAGAAGTCACACTAATCATATTCCCATGAGGCTTTTCTTCCCATTCCTTTCCCTTTCCTTTTCCATGGCTTCTGATAATGTACCTGCCCCAGAAAGACAGTTCCTTCTCATTTTCTCTTTTATTAAAAAGTTTAAAAGCAGTATCAACTAATTATGAGGGATCCATTTTATGTGCCCATTTCAACCTTCTGCATTTTTTTCTGATATCTGGAAAACTCTGGCTGATGAAAGTCCAGTTAACCATAGGAATATTTTCTGCAGCCTGGGAGCCATCAGGCCTACAAGAGAGGGCAGTTGAGAGGGACCAGGCCGGCAAGGGAGGGCAGTTGAAGGTGATCAATCCTGCAGGGGAAGGCAGTTAGGGGTGACCAGGCTGGCACAGGAGGGAAGTAGGGGGCAAACAGGCTGGCAGGGGAGAACTTAGACATCAATAAGGCTGGCATGGGAATGGTTACGGAGTGATCAGGCTGGCAGGCAGAAGCCATAAGGGGCAATCAGGAAGGCAGGCAGGTGAGCAGTTGGGAGCCAGCAGTCCTGGATTGTGAGAGGGATGTCCGACTGCCCTCGAGAGGTCCAAGGTTGGAGAGGGTGCAGGCTGGGCTGAGGGACACTCCCCAGGCACCGTGCACAAATTTTATGCACCAGGCCTCTGGTCATATAAGTTTATTTAAAATAATCAAATAAATTGGGGAAAAATGAAATACTTCTTTCTCAGGCCAGGTTGCTCAGTTGGTTGGAGCATCATCCCATACACCATAAAGATTTTGGGTTCAACTTCATGTCAGGGCACACACCCAAGTTGGGTGTTTGATTCCCATCTGAGGCCTGTATGGGAGGCAAACGATCAATGTTTCTCTCCCACATCCATTTTTCTTTCCTCTCTCTAAAATCAATAAAACATATTCCTGGGTCTGGCCAGTGATGCTCAATGTTTAAGCTTCAGCCCATGAACCAAGAAGTCACAAGTGAGATTCCTCATCAGGGCACATGCCCAGGTTGTGGGCTCAATCCCCACCCAGTAGGGGGCATGTAGGAGGCAGTCACTGATATTTCTCTTTCATTGAAGTTTCTATTTCTCTATCCATCTTCATTCCTCTCTCTAAAAATAAAGAATAAGATATTCTTGAATGAGGATTTTTTAAAAACTTAAATACTTCTGAGACATTTTGTTATTGTTGTTAATCCTCACCCGAGCTTATTTCCCCATTTATTTTAGAGAGTAGAAGAAAGAGGGAGAGACTGAGAAAAACACTGATGTGAGAGAGACACAACAATTGGTTGCCTTATGCACGCAGCCCGGCTAGTGCCAGGGAACCTGCCAACTGAGGTACATGCCCTAGAATGGAATCAAATCTGGGACCCTTCAGTCCACAGGCTGATGCTGTATCCACTAAGCCAAACCAGCTAGGGCAGGATATCTTTAGGAAAGTGAAAAGAGAGCTCACAGAATAAGGGAAATGTTTGCAACTCATTTCTGATAGGAACTAGTAACCAGCAAATATTAACAAGTCTTACAACTCAACAAGAAAAGGACACCCAGTTTTATAAGGGCAAAAGTTGTAAACAGAAATTTTTACAAGGAAGATATAGATGACCAAAAGGAACATGAAAAAGTGGGTAACATCATTAATTATTAAGGAATTACAGATCAAAACTACAAGGAAATACCACTTCACATCCACTAGAATGGCTATAATAAAAAAAAAGTTAGACAATAACAAGTATCAGTGGTAATAAGGAGAAACTGGTATCCTCACTCATTGCTGGCAGGAATGTGAAATTGAGCACCTTCTTGGGAAATAGTTGAGCAATTCCTCAAGAGGATAAACATAGCGTTCTCACATACCCAAACAATCCCACTCTTAAATATCTATCCAGTAGAAATGAAGACATATGTCCATGCAAGAGCGTGTACTCAAATGTCCATAGCAGTATTACTCATAATCGTCCCAAAGTAGAAGCAACTAAAACTTTCATCAACAGATTGATCTAAAGGTAAAATGTGGTATGTCCACAAAAATGAACATTATTTGGTTAAAGGAAAGGAATATTCATGCAGCATACTACAGGGCTAATCATTGGAATCAGTATGTGAGGTGAAATATGCCAGTCACAGCCCTAATCAGTTTGGTTCAGTGGATAATCGGTCTGCGGACTCAAGGGTCCCAGGTTCGATTCCTGTCAAAGGCATGTACCTTGGTTGCAGGCACATACCCTGTAGGGAGTGTACAGTAGGCAGCTGATTGATGTTTCTCTCTCATTGATGTTTCTAACTCTCTATTCCTCTCCCTTCCTCTCTGTAAAAAATCAATAAACTATATATATGTATATGTATGTATGTATATATATATATGTGTATATATATATATATATATGTGTGTGTGTGTGTGTGTGTATATATATATATAGAAGATTACAACATGTAGGATTCCACTACTATCAAATACACAGAATAGACAAAATCATTGAGCTGGAGAATAGAGTAGTGGTAGCCATGAGCTATGGAGAGGGGACAATTAGGAGTGACAGATAATAGATACTAGAGTTTTCCTTGGGGATGAGAAAATTGATTTGATGACAGTTGCATAATTTTCTGAACGCACTACAAACTACCACTATGTACACTTTAAATATTGAATGTTATGGCATGTGAATTATATCTCAATAAAGGCAAAGAAAATAAAATTACATAATTCTGCAATGCCTGTTTAGGAAGCAAATTGAGAAAGAAAAGTGGCAAAGTAGATAGCATGAAAGAAAGGCGTCATGAGGACTTGGCAATGGCACATGTGTGACTTCTATGGAGCCAAAACTGTTGATAATTTGATCAGAATTGTACTTACACAGCTCCCCTCTCCCCCGTCTCTCTCCAATATTCATACGATAAAATTAACCCTCTTTACTATTCCTACGTGTTCAGTTCAGTGGTATTATGTACATTTACATTGTTGTGGAACCATCAGCAACTCCACTTCCAGAAATTTTTCATCATCTCAAACTGAAACTGTCTTCATTAACCAGTCCTATTGCACTTTTCCCAGCTCCTGTAACCTCCACTTCACTATCTGTCTCTATGAACTTGACTACTTGAGGAACCTCATAGAAATTAAGTTATAACATGTGTTCTTTGTGTGTGACTGAGCTGTTCTCTTCCAAATAATTTACCGAGAAGTATATTTATGTTTTATTCACATTTTGTGACTATGCTAAGATTCAAAATTTAAATTTCAGAAAAGAAAAAAGTATGGGTGCAAATTGAAACATAATGTATATATATTTCCAAAGAGTTTCATTATGTATGAAACTGAGAGATTTTTTTCTTTATTGATTAAGGTATTACATAAGTGTCTTTAACCACTCCACCCCTACACCGGCTCATGCCCTTATCCCCCTGGTGTCTGTGTCCATTGGTTAGGCTTATATGCATGCACACAAATCCTTTGGTTGATCTCTCCCCTTAACTCCCACCCTCCCCTACTTCCCTCTGAGGTTTGACCATCTGATCGATGCTTCCCATCTCTGGATCTGTTTTTGTTCATCAGTTTATGTTATTCATTATATTCCACAAATGAGTGAAGTCATGTGATATTTATCTTTCTCTGACTGACTTATTTCACTTAGCATAATGCTCTTCAGGTCCATCCATGCTACTGCAAATGGTAGGAGTTCCTTCCTTTTTACAGCAACGCAGTATTCCAGGGTGTGGATGTAGCACAGTTTTTTATTCCACTCATTTGCAGTCAGGGCACTTAGGCTGTTTCCAAACCTTAGCTATGGTGAATTGTGCTGCTATGAACATAGGGGTGCATGTATCCTTTCTGATTGGTGTTTCAAGTTTCTTGGGATATATTCTTACAGGTGGGACCACTGGGTTAAATGGGAGTTGCGTTTTTAGTTTTTTGAGGAAACTCCATACTGTTCTCTACAGTGGCTGTACCAGTCTGCATTCCAACCAGCAGTGCACGAGGGTTCCTTTTTCTCCTCGTCCTCGCCAGCACTTGTTGTTTGTTGATTTGTGGATGATAGCCATTCTGACAGGTGTGAGATGGTACCTCACTGTCGTTTTGATTTGAATCTCTCGGATGATTAGTGACTTTGAGCATGTTTTCCTATGTTTCTTGGCCTTCCTTCTGTCCTCTTTTGAGAAGTATCTATGTAGGTCTATTGCCCATTGTTTGATTGGGTTGTTTATCTTCCTTTTGTTAAGTTGCATGAGTTCCCTGTAAATGTTGGAGATTAGACTCTTATTGAAGATTACATTGCAAACATGTTCTGGTGTGCAGTGAGCTTTCTTGTTGTTTTGTTAATGGTTTCTTTTGTTCTGCAGAAACTTTATTCTGATGTAGTCCCATTTGTTTATTTTCTCTTCAGTTTCCATTGCCCTAGGCTGAAGATAATGCTTCTGCATAGGTCTGAGATTTTGCAGCGTGTGGATTTCTCTAAGGTTGTTCTGGTTTCCCGTCTCACTAAGTCCTTTATCCATTTTGAGTTTATTTTTGTGTATGGTTAAGTTGGTGGTCTAGATGATGTAGGTTGAGAGTGATGGTTTGATAAAGATGAAACATTCCTGCATATAATGACATTGGATCCAACATGCACACAGATGTTTCAGAAATAAAAGACAGAAGGGACTGTTGAAAAGTGAAGTTCATGAGAAATTGAAAGGGAAGTAGATGGCACTCACAAGTAGTAGGATTGGCCTTAGTTGGAGTATGGACAATTTATCCACCAGAGTTGGAGGACAATTTAGATACAGGTGACTCATGTGGTGTCTCCATGACAAAGTACTCTTGATCGCTTTTATTTTTCTCAGTGAAATATGAGGCAGGAAGACATTAGGGAAGTGAATGACCAGCAAAATGTAGGAAGAGGGAGGTACATTATGAGGTCACAAATGTGCCATTTGTCCACAAAGTTTTTCTAGAGACATTTTCATTCAGGGCAGGTCTGATGTAAGCACAAAAAAATAACATACAACAGATGAGACATGACAGCACTTTTATTTCTTCAATAAGTAATTCTAGTTAATTTACTCTTTTATTTTTTAAAAAAATATATTTTATTGATTTTTTACAGAGAGGAAGGGAGAGAGATAGAGAGCCGGAAACATCGATGAGAGAGAAACATCGACCAGCTGCCTCCCGCACACCCCTACCTGGGGATGCGCCCGCAACCAATGTACATGCCCTTGACTGGAATCGAACCTGGGACCCTTCAGTCCGCAGACCGACGCTCTACCACTGAGCCAAACCGGCCTCGGCTAATTTACTCTTTTATTAACAATATGTTCTTTTGGACTTTCGGAAAAAGGAGAGCGATAGAAACATCTGAGAATGAAACATGAACATGAGGATCCAGCATGACATGCAGCCATGTGCCCTGACCCACAGTCTAACCAGTGACCTCATGCTCAGTCTCTGAGCCACATTGACTTGGGTAGTTTTTCTACTCTTGGAAGTGGGCACTGGATAATGTAGGTAATTTTCCTCCTTCCTTTATCCCTTCCTCCCTTCCACCCTTCCTCACTTCCTTCCTCACGACAGAATATTTTTCCATTGATTTTTTTGGAAGAGGAAGAGAGATGGAAAGACTGAATTATCGATGTGAGAGAGACACATGGATTGGTTGCCTCCTGCACAAACTCAGACCAAAGCCTGAGCCAGGGACGATCCTGTAACTGAGGTAGGTACCCCACTAGAATAAAACCAGGGACCCTGAAGCCTGTAGGCTGACCCTCTATCCATTGAGACAAACAAGCTAGGCCAGTGGTCCACAAACTGTGGCTCACAAGTCACATGCAATCTTTGGGCCCTTGAGTGTGGCTCTTCCACAATATACCACACGGGGGCGCGCACATATAATGCGACTGAAACTTTGTGGCCCATGTGCAGAAGTTGGTTTTTGGCCTGGGCAAGTCTATTTTGAGGAAGTGGTTCTAATGCCCAGCCACACTCAAGGGGCCAAAGAGCTGCATGTGGCTGGAGAGCACAAGCTTGCCGAACACTGGGCTAGGCTAATGTAGAACATTTCTAGCACAAGGGAGACTTTGGGGATACCTAATCTTTAATTGGCTTAATTTTAGGGTACCAAGCCATTCACAGAAGGGTGTGGGCCTGTATTTACCAGCCAACATGCCCACGAAAATCATACATAAAGTAAGGCTGCTCTGTTGGCTTCTCCCATACACATTTTTGGGCAGTGTTATAAGCAAAACTTGAGAGGCTGAATTTTGATGAGGTTAAAAAATTGGAATATTGTCCCTTGCCCCATGGTCACCAGCCCACTTAGGTCTATTCTGGGGCACAGGAAAGCCATTCCCTTGCCTATCTAACAGACTGGTCTGAGAGAATACGTATTACTATAAAGCATCACTGAGGGATTACATTACAGCTTAAGTTTGATGCCCATGTGTTACAGAACAAGAGTTTTAGAAGAGGGGAAACGGGCAATGGAGTGTGCCCACCACTGATCTCCAAGCCTCCTGGTTTGGAACATTAGGAGTTGGCTGAGCAACGGACACGGTGGTTGGGGGGTGTTCCGTGTGGCACAGTTGAAGAAGGCACAGAGGTTTTGTTTCCTCTCTCAAGGTACAATCTTGCACTTTACAGTTTGCAGTCCTTTTTATTACATCATCACAATAGCAAAAGGACTGTAGCCAAGAATCACTGAAGCTAATGATGTGGAACTACGCCACAGAAAGGACACTATCTGAAGGATAGCACAGAGGTCAGAGAGACTAGAAAGGACACAGCCAGAGGTAGGCAGTACCCACCCTTTATACAGACAGCAGACACCTGAAGCTAATCCCAGACCCTAAGGGTCTGCATATCAAGTGCTTCTGCTCATGGACACAAGCCCTGCATCAGCTACTGATTCACTGGGGCCATGTCAGTGGCTCTCGTTGTGAGGGACTCTGCCTCCTCCTTGCCTTCTCTATTGAAGAATCATGACGTTATATATGAGACAAGCAGTATGCTTCACAATTGGGCTTCCCTGAAGAAGGGCCTGGCGCTGGTACTGCTGCCAGGATGTTCACGTGTCAGGTTGGGGATTGTGCTGGTGTTGGTACTGAGTTTCCCACAACACTTGTGCTGTGACCTGAAATCGGTATATTCCTCATCCTATGAAATAGTCATCCCCAAGGCTCTGACAGTTGAGGGAAGGCAAGACCCAGAGGAAGAGGCATCTTATGTGATTTCTATGCAGGGCGAGAAACAGCTGATTCACCTGAAAGTGAAGACAGACTATTTTATCAAGAACTTTCCAGTCTTCAGCTACCACAATGGCACCCGGGGACAAGAAATGCCTTTCATCTCACATGACTGTCACTATGAAGGCTACATAGAAGGAGTCCCGGGTTCTTTTGTTTCTGTCAACACCTGTTCAGGCCTCAGGGGCATCCTGATTAGGGAGGGGAAATCCTATGGCATTGAGCCCATGGACTCTTCAAAACGGTTTGAACATGTGTTGTTCACCATGGCCCATCAAGCTCCAGTCTCGTGCAGTGTCACTTCCCAAGACAGCCCAGTGGTGTCCGCCGGCCGACAACGAGGGAGCAGGAAGCCTGGCCGTGTGCAGGAGCTGTCCTACTTGTGGTCACTCACCAAGTACGTGGAGATGTTTGTTGTGGTCAACAACCAGCGGTTCCAAATGTGGGGCAGTAACGTCAATGAGACGGTCCAGAGGGTGATGGACATCATTGCCCTGGCCAACAGCTTCACTAGGGGAATAAACACACAGGTGGTGCTGGCTGGAATGGAGATTTGGACCGAGGGGGACCTCATAGAGGTCCTGGAGGACCTGCAAGTTACACTGGGGAATTTCAACAGCTGGAGACAAGAGAAGCTCCTCCATCGTGTGAAGCATGATGTTGCCCACATGATTGTCGGACAGCACCCTGAGCAGGGTATGGGGCAGGCATTTCTCAGTGGTGCCTGTTCCAGTGGTTTTGCAGCAGCTGTTGAATCCTTCCCTCATGAAGATGTCCTCCTGTTTGCAGCGCTCATGGTCCATGAGCTTGGGCACAACTTGGGTATTCGGCACGACCACTCAGCCTGCATTTGTAAAGACAAACACCTCTGCCTCATGCGTGACAACATCACTAAAGAAAGTGGCTTCAGCGACTGTAGCTCTGACGACTTCTACCAGTTCCTCCAGGAGCACAGAGGGGCCTGCCTATTTAACAACCCTCAGCGGCACAAAGGCCGCTTGCGTAGGGATTCCTACTGTGGAGATGGTGTGGTGGAGGGTGAGGAGCAGTGTGACTGTGGTTCTGCCCGCTACACTGACCCGTGCTGTGACCAAACATGTAGCCTGAAGGGGAGTGCACAATGTAGTGATGGACTCTGTTGCTTTGGTTGCCAATTGAGACATAAGGGATTCCTGTGCCGTTCTGCTTCGGGAGAGTGTGACCTCCCAGAATATTGTGATGGTAGCTCTGCAGAGTGCCCCACAGACACTTATAAGCAAGATGGTACACCGTGCGGTAGACCGCACTACTGTGTTGGGGGTCACTGCAGAAACCCTGATAATCAATGCATGGCTATGTATGGAGACACTGCACGGTCTGCTCCAGAAAACTGTTACATTTCAATAAACAGCAAAGGGGACCGGTTTGGAAATTGTGCCCGTCCCACCTCAGCAATGCCAAGATATGTTAAGTGTTTTGATGATAATATATTTTGTGGGAAAATTATATGTACAAATATTAGACGGGTCCCATCCATCAAACCCCATCACACACTGATCCAGATTCCTTACGAAGATGACTTCTGCTGGAGCTTGGATGTCTATAACATTACTGATGTCCCTGATGAGGGAGATGTGCACTCTGGCACTGCTTGTGGCCCAAACAAAGTCTGCATGGATTACTCCTGCACCGAGCATGCTGTGCTCAAGTATGACTGCAAACCAGCAGAA
Source organism: Vespertilio murinus (assembly GCA_963924515.1). Taxonomy (NCBI): domain Eukaryota; kingdom Metazoa; phylum Chordata; class Mammalia; order Chiroptera; family Vespertilionidae; genus Vespertilio; species Vespertilio murinus. The sequence goes on along the minus strand of OZ004720.1, from coordinate 9,047,375 downwards.
ATGTGCAATGGGAGAGGAGTCTGTAACAATTTAAGGCACTGCCACTGCGAGGCTGGCTATGCACCCCCCGACTGCAGAACCCCAGGAAATGGGGGTAGTGTGGACAGTGGTTCTCCTGGCAAAAGAGAGGATGAAAATCCAAGTGAGGATGAAGGGAACAGTTATAGTGTTGATCATGAAAATGTTGGCAATGTTGCTGCAAATAGAGATGAATATGAAACAGATGAGCTTTTGTTAGTATTACCCTTCCTTCTTTTGATAATCGTTGTTTTTGCTTTGTGTTTCTTTTTTTGCTGTGTTTTATTTTTAGTAATATTTTGTGGTCTACTCCTTGGTTTTCATGTTGGGACTGAGGATGATTTTTTACAGAGGTATGGAAAACTCTGGTACAGGAGGAAGAGTGAGGAAAGGCCAGTAGTAGAAAATGAGTAGTGATAGGAAGAAGTCTTCTATAGCAAGCATTTCATACACCTATGGAAGGAGGCTCAGTACAGCAAATGTGAATTGGACATCAGCAGAAGTGGCTTCAATAGGGATTGGAAAGGACTATAGGAATGTACTACTGTAAAGGAGGGAGTTTCTTCTTCTATCTTTTACGAATTAATTACATATGTGTATGTGAAATAATTTATAAAAATGTTACTATATTTTCCTTTTCCACATTTTATTAAGTCATTTAAATAAACTCTTCTCATGGATAATTCCTATCAATGTCTTGTCTTAGTTGGGGCAATTTTTTAGTTACCAGGTTTTCAGAGAACGCTATCTTCTATCCTCTTTGTTTGACATATAAATCTATGCCATCAATGCCAGTTTTTTTCATCCCAATCACAACTACACATTATATTAAGAAGGTGTTTTTTTGTTTTGTTTTGTTTTATTTTGTTTACACTTCACGAATTTGCATGTCATCCCTGCAGGGGTCATGCTAATCTTCTTTGTATCATTCTAATTTTTTAGTATATGTGCTGAAGTGAGCACAGGAAGGTTGTTTATTTGATTTGTAGTTCTCATTGAACTGGACAAATATACCCATGAAATAAAAATATTTTAAATTAAAAAGTAGCCCTAACATGTTTGGCTCAGTGGACTAAGCATCAGTTGGCAGACCAAAGAGTCCCAGGTTGGATTCCACTCAAGGGCATGTACCTTGGTTGCAGGCTCCTCCTCTGGATGGGGCGTGTGCAGGTGTCAACCAGCTAATGTGTTTCTCACCTATTGATGTTTCTCTCTCTCTCTCTCTCTCTCTCTCTCTCTCTCTTTCTCTCTCTCTCTCTCTCTCTCTCTCTCTCTCTCTCTCTCTCACACACACACACACACACACACACACACACATATATATATTAATTAATTTAATTTAATTAATTAAATCTTTATTGTTCAGATTATTACAATTGTGTCTCTTTTTCCCCTTCCACCTGGTTCTCACTTGACCCTCTTCCCTTACCTTCTCCCAACTGACCTCATCCATAAGTGTACGATTTTGTCCAGTCTCTTCCCATACCACCCCCCCACTCCTTTTCCCTGAGAATTGTCAGTCCACTCCCTTTCTATGCCCCTGATTCTATTATATTCACCAGTTTATTCTGTTCATCAGATTTTTTATTCACTTGATTTTTAGATGCACTTGTTGATAGACATGTATTTGTTGTTCTTAATTTTTAAAAATATATTTTGTTGATTTTTTTAAATATATATTTTATTGATATTTTACAGAGAGGAAGGGAGAGAGATAGAGAGCTAGAAACGTCGATGAGAGAGAAACATCGATCAGCTGCCTCTTGCACACCCCCTACTGGGGATGTGCCTGCAACCAGTGTACATGCCCTTGACCGGAATCGAACCCGGGACCTTCCAGTCCGCAGACCGACGCTCTACCACTGAGCCAAACCGGTTTTGGCTATTTTTGTTGATTTTTTACAGAGAGGAAAGGAGAGGGATAGAGAGTTAGAAACATTGATGAGAGAGAATCATCGATCAGCTGCTGCTTTGCACACTTCCTACTGGGGATGTGCCTACAACCCAGGTCATGCCCTCGAATCGAACCCGGGACCTTTCAGTTTGCAGGCTGATGCTCTATCCACTGAGCCAAACTGGTTTTGGCTATTGTTCTTAATTTTTATTTTTACCTTTTTCTTCTTCTTCCTCTTCTTAAAGAATACTTTTCAGCATTTCAGATAACTGGTTTGGTGGTGATGAACTCCTTAAGCTTTTTCTTGTTTGTGACGCTCTTTATCTGACCCTCAATTCTGAATGATAGCTGTGCTGGGTAGAATAATCTTGGTTGAAGGTTCTGGTGTTCATCACTTTGAATATTTCTTGCCACTCCCTTCTAGCCTGCATAGTTTCTGTTGAGAAATCAGCTGACAGCCGTATGGACACTCCCTTGTAGGTAACTAACTGTTTTTCTCTTGCTGCTTGTAAGATTCTGTCTTTGTCTTTTGCCCTTGGCATTTTAATTATGATGTGTCTTGGTGTGTTCCTCTTTGGATTCCTCTTGTTTGGGGTTGTATGCGCTTCCTGGACTTTTAAGTCTATTTCTTTTACCAGGTGGAGAAAGTTTTCTGTCATTATTTCTTCAACTAGGTTTTCAGTATCTTTAAATAGGTTTTTATTATCTTTCTCTTCTTCTGGTATCCCCATAATTTGGATCTTTGTATGCTTGAGGTTGTCCAAGAGGCTGCTTCCCCTATCTTTAAATTTTGGATTCTTTTTTCTTGTTGCTTTTCCAGTTGAGTGTTTTTTTTTCTTCTTTTTCTTTGTATTTCAAATTTTGACTTGAATCTTGTTGTCCTCTAGTCTGCTGTTAGGTCTCTGTATAATATTTTTATTTTTATCAGTGTATGTTTAATTTCTAGTTGGTCCTTTTTCATATCCTTGAGGGTGTTACTAAATTTATCAACTTTTGTAGGAAACTTTTGAAAAACCTTATAACCGTGGTTTTGGATTCTATATCCAGATGTTTGCTTTCCTTCATTTATTTCATTTGTGACCTGTTTCTTTGTCTCCATATTTTCGCTGCTTCCCTGAGTTGGTAAAGTAGCTTTGTGTGGTAGGTGTCCTATAGGGCCCATTGGCTTAGCCTCCCCCAGTTACCTGAGGTGGACACTTTTATACCCATTTTTTTAAGTTAAGGTATTATATGGGTACATATCTTACCATTGCCCCTCTCCCCCAACTCTCACACATGCCCTCACCCCCCAGTGTTTTGTGCCCATTGGTTATGCTTATATGCATAAATACAAGTCCTTTGTTTGATCTCTTATTTCACCATGAGGTGGACACTTTTGGTGCTCCCCTTTGTGTACTGTATGCACAACCTTGCTGTAGTTAAGTCTTTTTATTTTTATTTTATTAAGGTATTATATGTATACATAGCTTACCATTGTCCCCCCCCCCACCTCCCATTCATGTCCTCCCTCCCCAGAGTTCTGTGTTTGTTGGTTGTACTTATATTCATGCATACCAGTCCTTTGGTTGTTCTCCTATCTCCCCCTAGGTCTCCTTTCCCTTCCCCCGCTGTCATTTGACAATCTGCTTGTTTTATGGTGATTATCTCAGGACCACATGAATAGAATCCGCTCCTCATTTGGCAGTCTGCTTGTTTTATGGTGACTCTCTCAGGACCACACGAATAGAGTCCGCTCCTCCTCTGGTTCACACTGCCCCTCCCCCCAGGTCCCACTGCTTCCCCAGGGCACACAGCTCTTCCGGGGCACATGTCTCCCCCGGGGCACATGGCTCTCCCAGGACACACGGTCCCCTGGGACACACGGCTCACCTGGGGCATATGGCCCCCTGGGACACTCGGCTCACCCAGGGCACACGGCCCCCTGGGACACACGGCTCACCCAGGGCACATGGCCCCCTGGGACACACGGCTCACCCGGGGCACACGACCCCTCTGGGGTGCTGGGGTCGCGAATTGGAGGCGCCGTGCTAGCTCCTCGCTAGCACGGTGGGCAGGCTGGGATGGCTGTGGGTGGGGTGACTGCGCTCCAAGGAGTCTCGGTGGAACGGCTGCTGACACAGAGGCCAAGCTCCGAAGCCGCCCACTCCCTGGACCCGGGGTGGAGTGAGCTCTGTTCTCGGTGGGCTTCCCTCACTCGTGGCAGTGGTGGCAGGTGCAGCGGAGGCGGTGGCTTTTGTGGCTCAATTTCCACTGCAATTTTAAAATCCACATGGCGGCAGAGGTGCCCCTCCTTGGGGTCCCGGCCAAGGCTCCGGCTCGGCCCTGCTGCGGTGGGCCTGAAGGGCGAAGGGCTCACCAGGGCTGCTAATGGAAGGCGCGGTGCCATCTCCTCACCAGCAAGGCAGGCAGGCTGGGACGGCTGCAGGCGGGCTGCGATGGCTGCTGGCAGGGAGACCGCCCTCAAAGGTGTCTCGTTCGGTGCAGAAGCGGAACAGCTGAGGACGTGGAGGCTAAGTTCTAAGGCCGCCCACTCCCTGAGCCCAGGGCGTAGTGAGCTCTGTTCTCGGTGTATTTCCCTTATTTGCGGCGGCGGTGGAGAGTGCGGCAGTGATGGTCGCTCCTGTATTTCAATTTCCACTGTAGTTTTAAAATTCACAAGGCGGCAGTGGTGGAAGCTTCGGCCCGGCCATGCGATGGTGGAAGAAGGACTCACCGGGGCTGGGAACGGAAGGCGCCGCACCATCTCCACACCAGCACGGAGGGTGTGCTGGGAAGGTTGTGGGTGGGCTGAGATGGCTGCGGGTGGAGAGACCCCCCTCAATGGTGTCTCATTTGGTGCATAAGTGGAGCTGCTGTGGACGCAGAGGCTAAGTTCTGAAGCCGCACACTTCCTGAGTCCGGGGCAGAGAGAGCTTGTTTTCCGTGGATTTCCATTATTCGCGGCAGGTGTGGTGGTGGAGGTGGCGGGTGTGGCGGTGGAGGTGTGGCGTGTGTGGTGGTGGAGGTGGCGGGTGTGGCGGCGGGTGTGGCAGTGGGTGCGGCAGCAATGGTACTCCTGTGGCTCAATTTCCCCTGTAGTTTTAAAATCCACATGGCAATAGTTGCAGAAGCTTTGGCCTGGCCATGCAATGGCAGAGAAAGGACTTGCCGGGGCCACGAATGGAAGGCGCCGTGCCAGCTCCTCACCAGCACGGCATGCGCGGAGGTTGGGCCTAGCTGGCTGCGGGTGGGGAGATGCTGCGCCATCTCCTCACCAGCACAGCAGGTGGGCTGGGGCAGCTGTGGGCTGGGATGGTTATGGACAGGGAGATCGCTCTCAAAGGCTTCTCGTCCGGGCAGGAGCCGAAGGCGCGGCAGAGGCCCGGCTTCAGCTCCCTGGCTCCCATGGTGGCCGGCCGGGCTGGCCCACTCCCTGGGCCCCAGGGCGGAGTGAGGTCTGGCTTCTCTCATTCCTGGCGGCAGCGGCTCCGGCAGGTCCGGTTTCGCCGTAGTTTTAAACTCCACATGGCAGCAGCAGCTCCCTGCTTTGTGTCTAGTTGTAGCCTTCCCATTTTGCCAGCTTTCCTGTGGGTCTGGCGCGATCCCTTTAGATTTTAGCTGTTGTTTTTTTCCAAATTGTTAGGAGACTACCTAGGCTGCCATCTTGTTTCGGTCCCCCAGATTAAGATTTTTTTGTAGTTAAGTTTTTTTTTTTAAATATATTTTATTGATTTTTTACAGAGAGGAAGAGAGAGGGATAGAGAGCTAGAAACATCGATGAGAGAGAAACATCGACCAGCTGCCTCCTGCACACCCCCCACTGGGGATGTGCCCGCAACCCAGGTACATGCCCCCGGCCGGAATCGAACCTGGGACCTTTCAGTCCGCAGGCTGACGCTCTATCCACTGAGCCAAATCGGTTTCGGCTGTAGTTAAGTTTTGATTGTTGTTGGTATCACTGGGAGGAATTGACCTCCAGGCCAATTGACTGTGAAGATCAGCTGTGTCTATGCTGGGAGAATTTCTGTGCTGGAGACACCCTTAGGAGACAAGACTTACAAAATTGCAAAAGCCTCTGTGCTCAGCTTGGATCGGGCGGATTCTCAGGGGGGGATGCAGATATCCTCGGTTTCCAGTCATCCCTGCCCTATGAGGCCCCTGGGTCTGTGTCTCTCGGTAATCACTGCAAGCACCTCTGAGAGAAAGCCTCCCTTGAGTTTCACCCACTCTCAGACAGTCCATTTTCTCCCCAATGAGTCTAGGTTCCCAGAAACTCCTCCGGAACGAGTTCAACACAGTCAGGAGCTGCTGTCTCCCTCCCACTTTAGAAAGCCAACTGCACACTCAGCAATCAGTCCTCTCTGTGTCCGCACGTCCGGACCTCTGCCTTCCATAGCTCCCATACGTCTCACTGTGCTTTCTCTTTTCCTGATAGTCTAGATTTCCTCCTAATGAGTCTGGATTGCCAAATTCTCGCCCAGGACTGGATTTCTGTGCAGTGGGTAGCTTCCGTCTCCCTCCCAATTTAGAAAGCCAGCCGTGCACTCAGCTGCCTGTGCAGTCAGCTGCCTGTGCAGTCAGCCACCCATCCTCTCTGTGCATGCATCTCTGTACCTCAGCCTTTGCAGATCCTCTGAGTCTCAATGTGCTTTTCTCTTTCCTTATAGTTTTAGAATTTCCACTCAGCCAGCTTTCCTGTGGTTCTAGATGGTCTCTGTTTTGTCTTTTAGTTGTAGTTTTGATATTGTTGTGTGAGGCAGCAGTTTAGGTGTTTGCCTATGCCACCATCTTGGTTTCTCCTCTTAAAAAATATTTTTGATTTCAGAGAGGAAGGGAGAAGGAGAGAGAGAGAGAAACATCAATGATGAAAGACAATCATTGATCAGCTGCCTTCTACACGTCCCCTACTGGGAACTGAGCTCACAACTCAGGCATGTGCCTTTGACTGGAATCGAACTTAGGACCTTTCAGTCCACAGGCAGAAGCTCTATCCACTGAGCCAAACCAGTTAGGGCTTCTCTCTTCCACTCTCCCTAAAAATCATTGGAAAAATATCCTTGGAGGAGGATTAACAAAAAATCTCTATATATAAAAGGTTAATATGCACTATCCTCTTGGGAGTTTGACCAGGAAACCAGGAGTTCCATCGTTCACTATGACATGTGTAGGGGTAGTCACAAAATGAAGGCAGGTTCTGGTAGGCAGCTTGCATTACGAAAGGAAGGCCCCAGCTGGCAGTCTGGGAAGGAATGCCCCAGCTGGCAGACACAAGGTCCCAATTGGCCCTGATCACTAGCCAGGCTTAGGGACCATACTCATGCACGGATTTCATGCACTGTACCTGTAGTATATAAATAAATAAGTAAATAAAAAATAAGTAAGAGTGTCCACATACGGCATCATTTTAGGCTCTCTGTGTCTAACTACATGGGAGAGAGTAAGAAACCTAGGCAAAAGGCAAGCTTGTCCAGTGCTGAGTCTATTTGGAAGTATTAATTTTTCCTATTTCCTGTTTTCTACTTATTGTATTTATTTCTGATTTCTATTATTAAGTTAATATATTATTTCCTGACAATCCAAAGGGACAGAGCATTAGAGGGTTGTTAATTTTCTGTCAGAGAGCACAAAGCATATAAAGTGATATTATCAATTTTGTGCAAGACACTATTCTTTTTTAAATTAATATATTTTTATTGATTTCTGAGAGGAGAGGAGAGAGGGAGAGAGAGATAGAAACATCAATTATGAGAATCACTGAGCACATGCCTTTAACCAGAATCATACCTGTAACCCTTCAGAGTCCTGAGTCAAACCAGCTAGGGGCCAGGACACCATTATTTTTTTCCCCCTCAAACAATAAGTAATTTTATTACTTTTAATAACTAAAGTCCCTGGGCAATGGGATTGTTTGGTTTATTTATTTATTTTAATTATTTTTTTATATAGTAAATATTTATTGTTCAGATTATTACAGGTGTTCCTCTTTTTCCACTCCCTATAGCTCCCCACCACCTGATTCCCCACCCCATCCCATACCTTTACCCCCTGCCACTGTCTTCATCCATAGGTGTAAGATTTTTGTCCAATCTCTTCCTGCCCTTACCCCCTGCCACTGTCTTCATCCATAGGTGTGAGATTTTTGTCCAATATCTTCCCTCATCCCTCAGACCCTTCCCCCCTGAGAATTGTTAAGTCACTCCCTTTCTATGCCCCTAGTTCTATTATATTCACCAGTCCATTCTGTTCTTCAGATTTTTTATTCACTTGATTTTTGGATTCACTTATTGGTAGGTATGTATTTGATGTCTTTTTGTTGTTCATATTTTTTACCTTTACCTTTTTCTTCTTCTTCCTCTTCTTAAAGAATACCCTTCAGCATTTCATGTAATCCTGGTTTGGTGGTGATGAACTTCTTTAGTTTTTTCTTGTCCGTGAAGCTCTTTATCTGACCCTCAATTCTGAATGATAGCTTTGCTGGGTAGAGTAATCTTGGTTGAAGGTTCTTGCTGTTCATCACTTTGAATATTTCTTGCCACTCTCTTCTAGTCTGCATAGTTTCTGTTGAGAAATCAGCTGACAGCCGTATGGACACTCCCTTGTAGGTAACTAACTGTTTTTCTCTTGCTGCTTGTAAGATTCTCTGTTTGTCTTTTGCCCTTGGCATTTTATTTTATTTTATTTTTTAATATATTTTATTGATATTTCACAGAGAGGAAGAGAGAAGGATAGAGAGCTAGAAATGTTGATGAGAGAGAAACATCGACCAGCTGCTTCTTGCACACCCCCTACCGGGGATGTGTCCGCAACCAAAGTACATGCCCTTGACCGGAATTGAACCCGGGACCCTTCAGTCCGTAGACCGACGCTCTACCATTGAGCCAAACCCGTTTCGACATGCCCTTGGCATTTTAATTATGATGTGTCTTGGTGTGGTCCTTTTTGGATTCCTTTTGTTTGGGGTTCTGTGTACTTCTGGACTTGTAAGTCTTTCACCAGATAGGGAACATTTTCTGTCATTGTTTCGTTCAATTGGCCTTCAATATCCTGTTATCTCTCTTATTCTGGCACCCCAAAGATCTGGATGTTGGTATGCTTAAGGCCGTCCCAGAGGTTCCTTATGCTAGCCTCACACTTTTGTATTCTTCTTTCTTTCTGCATCTCTGGGTGGGTGTTTTTGTTTCTTCATATTCCAGATCTTTGGTTTGACTCTTACGTTGATCTACAGTTGAGTTTCTGCATATTCTTTATTTCAGACAGTGTATCCTCAATTTCTAACTGATCCTTTTTCTTTTCTTTTCTTTTCTTTTTTTGGTATTCTCATTAAGGTCATTGAAGGTCTCTTCAAGTTTCTCAGCGGTTTTTAGAAGATTCTTGAGTAACCTTATAAATGTGATTCTGAACTCTGTGTTGTCCATTAGTTTGCTTTCCTCCATCTCTCCATATTTTGGTTGCCTCCCTGTGTTGATGGAGTGGCTTTGTGTGGTAGGTGATCTATAGGGTCCAGTAGCTCTGTTTCCCCAATCACCTGGGTGGTTGCTTTTGGTACACCCCTATGTGGGCTGAGTACAAAGTCTTGGTTTAGTTAAGCCTTGATTGCTGTTGGTACACTGGGAGGAATTGACCCTCTAGGCCAATTGGCTGTGAGGACCCGCTGTGTCTATAATGGAAAAACTGCTGCACTGCAGAAATGCTGATGGGGCAGGCCTTGTTTCAGTGGGGCTTTGGTGCTCACTGAATTTGCCTCCCAAATGTGTCTCTTACGAATGTGAGGAGTTGAAATCTGGTGTCTCACACTGACCACTAGGTACACTGTGGATCTCCAATGGGGTGCAGTTCAGCTACTGTCTGAGGCCACCCTGCAGGAGCTACAGTGAGAACCACAGTCCTCTCCTCGCTGCTTGGACCTTAGATGCTTTGGAGTTGTCTGTACCAGGTTGCAAGTTTTCTAGGTTAAATTTCAATAGAGAAGGCCATTCATATGCAAAAGCTGTTGATTGGAGCTTGGGTGTGTTTGTAGATTGTGCCAAGCAGAGTGTCAGTGTGTCTTTAGGCTATGGCGTGGCTAACAGCGATGGCTGCCCGTCAGCCTATCCAACCATGTCTCCACATCTCCCCGTGTCTCACGCCCCAGCACAGCAAACAATTATTCTTGCACTCAGCTCGTCAAACAAGCCACTCTCACTTTCCAATCCCCGCCGCCAGCAAGCCCATATTGCATCTGTGCCCCTGTACCTCGGTTTTTTAGCGCTTGTGCCCTTAATGCTCCTTTCTCTTTTAGTCTAGTTGTAGACCTTCCTTTCAGCCAGCTTTCTCATGGTTCTGGGTGATAGACGTTTTGTCTTTTAGTTGTAGTTTTCAAATTGTTGTGCACGGCAGCAGTTTAGGTGTGTTTACTTTCGCTGCCATCTTGGATCTCAGGACAGAATTCTTTTTTTTTTAAAAAAAATAATATATTTTATTGACTTTTTACAGAGAGGAAGAGAGAGGGATAGAGTTAGAAACATCGATGACAGAGAATCATCGATCAGCTGCCTCTTGCATACCTCCTACTGGGGATTTGCCGGCAACCAAGGTATATTCCCTTGGCCAGAGTCAAACCTGGGACCTTCCAGTCTGCAGGCTGATGCTCTATCCACTGAGCCAAATCGGTTTTGGCAGGACACCATTCTTACTACTTTGTTTATTGTATTAATTTAACCCTCCTATTCACTAAATTAGACCATCTTCTTACACATGAGGAAACAAAGACAGAGTTTTGCTCTAGAGCTAGTAAAACTTGGAACCTGCATCCCATTCCAGCTATGACTGAATGTACCTTCAGTAAAAAAAAAAAAAGTGGCCAGGAAGACAACTGACATGTCCTTACTTATCCAGAACATGGCTTTTCCCTCATTGAAACAAATGAAACAAAAGCCTTACAAATGGATGGTGCTCTCTATTATGAAACTACCACCCTGTGTCATTATCAGTCTTTACCAGTGAAAGTGTCCTTTCCCCATTCCATCTGACATCATGGAGGGGCAGGTTTGTATCTTGTTTGTTCTGAGGGCCCTGCTGATTGTAAGGGCCAGTAAATGTTGACCAAGGGAAGGATTTAAGCAGAGCCAACCTTAGGATAGGATGCAATTCTGTTAAGTTTTACATTACAATGTTACAAACATTTTTATTTAAATATTTACATTTTTTAACTTGTCATGTTTACAATTTCAGAATAGAATTTTAGTGATCCACTGGGCACTGAATTTTTCACTGACATGTTTTCTCAAAGCAAGATCAGACTTCTGTCAAAAATGTTTTAAAAATGCTGACTCTTTAAAGAATTTCTTAGAAAGATCCAATATCACTTTTGTTATTAAATAAAAATTTGGAATTCTTGCATGAGGTTGTGCTTGGATGAAATTATTGAGAATATGAAGTTCTTGAATCAGTTTGTAACTGACAATACCATGGCAGCTCTTCTCACAATTAGAAAAGCTTAAAAAAATTATTTAAGAAATGGACACCAGTGGTGGAATCATGACTGACCAAGTATTTAAAACCTCATGCCTCTCTCATTGCTTTAATCCAACTGGGCTTTCTCATGTCCTGACTAAGATACCTCAGAAATTGATTTCGTCTCCACAGTCTGGTGTTCAGGAACTTCCATTGCTTCCCCTGTTATTTAAAGTATGCAATGTAAATTTGGTGTGGTAATAAAATCCTCTGACTGTTGGGATGGGAATGGGGAGATGAGGACAAATACGTGATACCTTAATCAATGAAGAAATTTAAACAAAAACAAAACAAACAAATAAACAAACAAACAAAAAGAACAGCATAAAAAGGGTCCATTCCATTTAAATCACAGTCTCCCATGACTTAAATATATATATATATATATATATATATATATATATATATATTAACCTATATAATAAAAGGCTAATATTCAAATAGACCAAGTGGAAGAACAACTGGAACAGCTGAACAACCAGCAATCGGTCTCTATGATGTGTGCTGACCACCAGGGAACGTGTGCAGAACATGGCGGGCATTAGCTAAGATGGGATGGTGGACATGAGTAGGGGCGCCAGACCAAGGCAAGCGCTGGTCACTATCACTGGAGCAAGCCTCTGGTGGTTACCGAAAATTCCTTGCTTCTGTGTGCAGGGGTCCCGCCTGGTGTTTGCACCTGCTGCCAGCACTGGCCCCGATTGCACCAGCTGCTGGTGCCATCCTCAATCACTCTGTGCTGTTAGCACCGTCAGTGCATGGAGCAGTGGCAGTGGAAGAAGGGCTGCCAGCAGACAGGGGACTGGGGACTGCAGTGGGAGGGGCCAGTAGGGGCACAGAGGATGGGCCAAGACCTACGCCTATGCCTTGCAGCCCACAGTTCCTTTTAAGGGTGCATGAATTTGTGCACTGGACCTCTAGTGTGCGTGCGTGTGTGTGTGTGTGTGTGTGTGTGTGTGTGTGTGTGTAAAATTTTGAGAGGAAATGAGAGGAAGATAGATAGAAACATCAATGATGAGAAACATTGATTGGCTGCCTACTGCACACCCTGACTGGGGATGGAGCCCACAATCCAGGTATGTGCCCTGACCAGGAATTGAACTGTGACCTCTTAGTTCATAGGTTGATGCTCAAACACTGAGCTACATCCAATTGGTCCTATGACTTATGAAAACAAGCATTTCCTCATATCAGTTTTTCTAACAGGATACCGAAAAAGTGATCACATGACTAAGAGAGAATTTATCTGCTTCTTGTATAAGCTCATAGGTGGCCACCACTGCTCTCAAGCATGCTGGCCCACTCTGAACTTTATGGTCTAATTCAGTGGTCGGCAAACTCATCTATCAACAGTGCCAAATATCAACAGTACAATGATTGAAATTTCTTTTGAAAGCCTAATTTTTTAAACTTAAACTATATAGGTAGGTACATTGTTATTAACTTAATCAGGGTACTCCTAAGCTGGCCTTTGCTAAAAACTCAAGGGGCCAAAGAGCTGCATGTGGCTTGTGAGCCGCAGTTTGGTGACCACAGGTCTAATTTCACAGACAAGTAGGCAATGGGCACTGGGTGTCCCTCCAGAGTCTGAATGAGAATCCCAAGTCCAATTCCTTTCCTCTCATGAACATACCAATAGAAAGGTTTTTAGCAGATTTGGGAGCCTCAGCGCAGGTGATGTTGCCAGACAGGCCTCAAAGTCTCAAAGGCCTGTTCACTCAAGGGGGTTGTCCTCTGGTCCCTTCAGGGCCTCAGAAAAGGATTTGCTATAAGTCCAAACTTATTTTGTGCAAGAGCCACACTCAAGGGGCCAAAGAGTGGCATGTGGCTCACAATGCGCGGTTTGCCAACCACTGATACCGATGATTCAAACACCCATGCAGTGGACACCTTTCCCTAGAATCTAACATATACACTGGCCAAATATATATGAATGTTTATTCCAGTACTGCTGGCAGTATGGCAGAACATCAGGTCATCCACAAAAATCTGCTCTGTATCCCACCATAAGCCAGCTGCTTATATTGGGTACATGGGGAAAGAGCCAAAGGGTATGCCAAACGGGCAGTTAATAGATAAGCAGGCTTGAGATTTGCCAAGGCCTGCAGGTATGCAAAAGGACTGGGGATCTTCAAAGGGCTTAGTGATAGGCAAGGGCTGGGGTCTTCAAAGGAATGTGTGTAACTGCCAGCCAGCTTGGAATGTGCCTTCTTTAATCAGACCAAAGAAATCACAGTTAATGGAGCATGATTAATATTTCTTACAATTCTAGCTGGCTCCCCAACATCCTATTTCTGCTCTTATCAACTCGATTTGGCAATGATTTCTCACATATGATACCAAAATCACAGGCAACAAAAGACAAACTGAAGTTCATGAAAATAAAAAAGTTTTGTGGGTCAAAAACCACTATGAACTGAGTAAAATGATATCACAAGACTAAGAGGGAAGATATTTGAAAATCACATAGCAGGGAGAACATTAATGTCCATAATATACAGAGAACTGCTAAGCCTCCACAACAAAAAACCAACAACCTGGTTTAGAAAATGGACAAAGGACTCAAATAAACATTTCTTCAATAAAGATACACAAATGGCAAATGAGCACAGGAAAAGATATTCAACAGCACTAATCTTTGGAGAATGCAAATCAAACCTACAATGAGATACCACCTCACACCTTATAAAAACAACAACAATCCTCTCTCTAAAATCAATAAAACATATTCCCGGGCCTGGCCAGTGACGTTTCTTAAATAACTAGTGTGAGATGCATACTTAAATAACCAGTGTGAGAGAGGATATGAAGAATATGGAAAATGTTGTATACTGTTGGTGGGAATGTAAAATGCCACAGCCTCTGTGGAATACAATATGACAGTTCATAAAAAAAATTAAGAATAGAATTACCATATGGTATAGCTATACAACTTCCGAGTTTATATCCAAAAGAATCTAAACCAGAGTCTTAAAATTATATTTGTATATCCATGTTCATAGCAGCATTATATACAAAAACTAAAATATAAAGCAACTTAAGTGTCCTTTGATAAATGAATGGATGAATAAAGTATGGTATGTACATACAATGGAATGTACTCATCATTAAAAAGAAAGGAAATTCTGAAATATGCCACAACATTAATGAACCTTAAGGACATTATGCTAAGTCAAAAGAGCCAGTCACAGAAAGATAGATAATGCATGATTTCAGTGTGTGAGGCACTCAGGTAGTCAAAATTATAGAGACAGAAAGTAGAATGGCAGCTGTTAGGGCAGGGGAGAAGGAGGCAATGGGGATGTACAGATTAATGAATACAGAATTTGAGTTTTACAAGATGAAGAGTCAAAAGATGGCTAGCGGTGATGCTATGTATTTAATACCTCTAAGCATACTCTTAATAATGGATAAGATGTAATTTAATGTCCTACATAATAAAAGAGTAATATGCAAATTAACCACCATGCCACTACAACCACAAGCCATGCCCAGAGCCAATTAGAGCGAGTATGCAAATAAACCAAACCAAGATAGCCACTGCCACAGAGAATAGGAGGGAGGCTTGGGTTTCTCAGGCAATGGAGAAAGCCAAGCTTTCCGCCTGCCCTTGCTGGCCTAGGCCTCCATCAAGGCTACAACGTTTCAGTTATAGAAGTAAACAAATACAAACAGAAATGGCGATAGCCATGAAGCTGGAAAGAGCCAGGAGGCTAGGGAAGCCCCTGGCAATGGAAGAAGCAAAGCTTTGCATACATCCTGGCCAGGCCAGGCCTCTGCTTAAGGCTAAAAGTTTCAATTATAGAAGATATACAAACCCCAACAGAAATGGCTGTTGGCCACAGAGCCAGCAGGAAGCTTGGCTCTGGTCCAGGCTACAAAGTTTCACTTGTAGAAGGTAAATAAATTCCAGATACCAAGGCCTCCACTTGGGTTGCCAGGGGGCATGGTTGAGCAAACTACCACAGGCCCCTCGCTCAGGCCACCCCACATCCCAAGGAGACCCCCACCCTGATCTGGGACACCCTTCAGGGCAAACCATCTGGCCCCCACCTGTGCACCAGGCCTCTATCCTACCTAATAAAAGCGTAATATGCAGATTGACTATCACTCCAACTTACAATATGGCTTCCCCCATGTGGTCAAAGATCCTGGCCCCATGTGGACACAAGATGG
This sequence comes from Vespertilio murinus, assembly GCA_963924515.1. Lineage (NCBI taxonomy): Eukaryota > Metazoa > Chordata > Mammalia > Chiroptera > Vespertilionidae > Vespertilio > Vespertilio murinus. Next base: position 9,031,816 of record OZ004720.1, on the reverse strand, counting down.
CCACCACAAGATGGCCAGCAGGGGAGGGAAGTTGAGAAGCACCGGACCTATAAGGGAGGGCAGTTGAGAGGGACCAGGCCTGCAAGGAAGGGCAGTTGAAGGTGATCAATCCTGCAGGGGAGGTCAGTTAGGGGTGACCAGGCCGGCAGAGGAGGGAAGTCGGGGGCAAACAGGCTGGCAGGGGAGCACTTAGACATCAATCAGGCTGGCATGGGATGGTTACGGAGTGATCAGGCTGGCATGGGAGTGGTTAAGGGATGATCAGGCTGGCAGGCAGAAGCCATTAGGGGCAATCAGGAAGGCAGGCAGGTGAGCAGTTGGGAGCCAGCAGTCCTGGATTGTGAGAGGGATGTCCGACTGCCCTCGAGAGGTCCAAGGTTGGAAAGGGTGCAGGCTGGGCTGAGGGACACTCCCGAAGCCCCGTGCACAAATTTCATGCACTAGGCCTTAGTCATATAAATTTATTTAAAATAACCAAATAAATTGTAAAAAAATGAAATACTTCTTTCTCAGGCCAGGTTGCTCAGTTGGTTGGAGCATCATCCCATACACCATAAAGATTTTGGGTTCAACTTCATGTCAGGGCACATACCCAGGTTGGGTGTTTGATTCCCATCTGAGGCCTGTATGGGAGGCAAACGATTAATGTTTCTCTCCCACATCCATTTTTCTTTCCTCTCTCTAAAATCAATAAAACATATTCCTGGGTCTGGCCAGTGATGCTCAATGTTTAAGCTTCAGCCCATGAACCAAGAAGTCACAAGTGAGATTCCTCATCATGGCACATGCCCAGGTTGTGGGCTCAATCCCCACCCAGTAGGGGGCATGTAGGAAGCAGCCATTGATATTTCTCTTTCATTGAAGTTTCTATTTCTCTATCCATCTTCATTCCTCTCTCTAAAAATAAAGAAGATATTTAGAAAAAAACATATCCTTGAATGGGGATTTTTTATTTTATTTTATTTTATTTTATTAAGGTATTATCTGTGTACATAGCTTACCATTGCCCCTCCCCCCCCACCTCCCAATTATGCCCTCCCTCCCCAGAGTTCTGTGTTCGTTGGTTGTACTTATGTTCATGCATACCAGTCCCTCGGTTGTTCTCCTATCTCCCCCCAGGTCTCCTTCCCCTCCCCGCTGTCATTTGACAATCTGCTTGTTTTATGGTGACCATCTCAGGACCCCATGAATAGAATCTGCTCCTCATTTGGCAGTCTGCTTGTTTTATGGTGACTATCTCAGGACCACACGAATAGAGTCCGCTCCTCCTCTGTTTTTCACCGCCCCTTCCCCTGGGTCCCACTGCTTTGCCTGGGACACACGCCTTGACCGGGGCACACTGCACCCTGGGACACTTGGCTCACCTGGGACACCCGTCCCCTTTGGGGGATACGGCTCACCCAGGGCATATGGCCCCCTGGGACACTCGGCTCACCCGGGGCACACGGCCCCTCTAGGGTGTTGGGGTCGCATATTGGAGGCGCCGCGCTAGCTCCTTGCTAGCATGGCGGGCAGGCTGGGACAACTGCAGTTGGTCTGAGATGGTTGCAGGCGGGGGGACCACCTTCAAAGGTGTCTCGTTCGGTGTGGGAGCGGAGCAGCTACAGCCATGGAGGCTAAGTTCTGAGGTCGCCCACTCCCTGAGCCCAAGGCATAGTGAGCTATGTTCTTGGTGGATTTCCTTTATTCGCAGCGGCAGCGGCGGGTGGCGGTGCCAGGTGCAGCAGTGACGGTCGTTCCTGTGGTTCAATTACCACTGTAGTTTTAAAGTTCACATGGCGGTGGTGGCGAGAGCTTCGGCTCGGCCATGCGGCATCAGAGGAAGGGCTCGCCTGGGCGGCTAATGGAAGGCGCCGTGCCATTTCCTCACCAGTGTGCTCCATCTCCCTCCCAGCATGGTGGGTGTGCTGGGCAGATTGTGGGCGGGCTGTGATGGCTGCATGGGGAGAGTCCTCCCCCAATGGTGTCCTCTTTGGTGTGGATGTGGAGCTGCTGTGGATGCAGAGGCTAATCTTTGAAGCCACACTCTCTGTGAGCCCGGGGCATAGTGAGCTCTGATTTCGGTGGATTCCCATTCTTGGGGGCGGCGGCGGGTATGGCAGCGATGGTAGCTCCTGTGGCTCAATTTCCCCTGTAGTTTTAAAATCCGCATGGTGGTAGTGTCTGATGCTTTGGCCTGGCCATGCGGCAGCGGAGAGAGGACTCTCCGGGTCTGCCAACGGAAGGCGCAGCGCCAGCACAGCACGTGCGAAGGCCTGGCAGAGCAGGCCGAGGGCGGTGGCAGCAGTGGAGGCCGCAGGATCCGCGGGTGTGGCCCAAAGGCAGGGCCGAGCTGGTAGCGGGCGATGGTGGAGAGTCCCGCTGGCGCGCGCTAAGGCAGAGCCGAGCCGGTCATGGGCAGTGGCAGAGAGTCCCCGCCATGTCTTAGTCTTTCAGACTTAGTGGAACGCCTCCCCTGAGCCAGGACAAGCAGCACCACAAATATTGGCCAGCTCAGTGCTGCCCCTCTACAGGTGACAGTAGGGGCATCCTCACCTCGGTAGGCCTTTGCTCTTGGAGGTCTTAACCAGTGGAAGGCAGCATGGTACAGAACTGCCCCACCTTCCGAGTCCTCCACTTGAATGGGGATTTTTTAAAAAAGTTAAATACTTCTTCACTGTAAGAATCATTTTGTTGTTGTTCTTAATCCTCACCCAAGCTTATTTCCCCATTTATTTTAGAGAGTAGAAGAAAAAGGGAGAGACTGAGAAAAACATTGATGTGAGAGAGACACAACAATTGGTTGCCTTATGCACGCAGCCCAGCTAGTGCCAGAGAACCTGCCAACTGAGGTACATGCCCTAGAATGGAATCAAATCTGGGACCCTTCAGTCCACAGGCTGATACTGTATCCACTAAGCCAAACCAGCTAGGGCAGGATATCTTTAGGAAAGTGAAAAGAGAGCTCACAGAATAAGGGAAATGTTTGCAACTCATTTCTGATAGGAACTAGTAACCAGCAAATATTAACAAGTTTTACAACTCAACAGAAAAGGACACCCAGTTTTATAAGGGCAAAGGATGTAAACAGAAATTTTTACAAGGAAGATATAGATGACCAAAAGGAACATGAAAAAGTGGGTAACATCATTAATTATTAAGGAATTGCAGATCAAAACTACAAGGAAATACCACTTCACATCCACTAGAATGGCTATAATAAAAAAAAAGTTAGACAATAACAAGTATCAGTGGTAATAAGGAGAAACTGGTATCCTCACTCATTGCTGGCAGGAATGTGAAATTGAGCACCTTCTTGGGAAATAGTTGAGCAATTCCTCAAGAGGATAAACATAGCGTTCTCACATACCCAAACAATCCCACTCTTAAATATCTATCCAGTAGAAATGAAGACATATGTCCATGCAAGAGCGTGTACTCAAATGTCCATAGCAGTATTACTCATAATCGTCCCAAAGTAGAAGCAACTAAAACTTTCATCAACAGATTGATCTAAAAGTTAAATGTGGTATGTCCACAAAAATGAACATTATTTGGCTAAAGGAAAGGAAGTATTCATGCAATATATTACAGGGCTAATCATTGGAAACAGTAGGTGAGGTGAAATATGCCAGTCACAGCCCTAATCAGTGGATAGAGCATCAGCTCTATGGACTAAGGGTCCTAGGTTTAATTCCAGTCAAAAGCATGTACCTTGGTTGCAGGTACATACCCTGTAGGGAGTGTGCAGTAGGCAGCTAATTGATGTTTTTCTCTCATTGATGTTTCTAACTCTCTATCCATCTCCCTTCCTGTCTGTAAAAAATCAATAAAATATATATACAAAATAAAGAATTATGCCATTCACAGAAGATTACAACATGTAGGATTCCACTACTATCAAATACACAGAATAGACAAAATCATTGAGCTGGAGAATAGAGTAGTGGTAGCCATGAGCTATGGAGAGGGGACAATTAGGAGTGACAGATAATAGATACTAGAGTTTTCCTTGGGGGTGAGAAAATTGATTTGATGACAGTTGCATAATTTTCTGAACGCACTACAAACTACCACTATGTACACTTTAAATATTGAATGTTATGGCATGTGAATTATATCTCAATAAAGGCAAAGAAAATAAAATTACATAATTCTGCAATGCCTGTTTAGGAAGCAAATTGAGAAAGAAAAGTGGCAAAGTAGATAGCATGAAAGAAAGGCGTCATGAGGACTTGGCAATGGCACATGTGTGACTTCTATGGAGCCAAAACTGTTGATAATTTGATCAGAATTGTACTTACACAGCTCCCCTCTCCCCCGTCTCTCTCCAATATTCATACGATAAAATTAACCCTCTTTACTATTCCTACGTGTTCAGTTCAGTGGTATTATGTACATTTACATTGTTGTGGAACCATCAGCAACTCCACTTCCAGAAATTTTTCATCATCTCAAACTGAAACTGTCTTCATTAACCAGTCCTATTGCACTTTTCCCAGCTCCTGTAACCTCCACTTCACTATCTGTCTCTATGAACTTGACTACTTGAGGAACCTCATAGAAATTAAGTTATAACATGTGTTCTTTGTGTGTGACTGAGCTGTTCTCTTCCAAATAATTTACTGAGAAGTATATTTATGTTTTATTCACATTTTGTGACTATGCTAAGATTCAAAATTTAAATTTCAGAAAAGAAAAAAGTATGGGTGCAAATTGAAACATAATGTATATATATTTCCAAAGAGTTTCATTATGTATGAAACTGAGAGATTTTTTTCTTTATTAAGGTATTACATAAGTGTCTTTATCCCCTCATTACCACTCCACCCCTACACCGGCTCATGCCCTTATCCCCCTGGTGTCTGTGTCCGTTGGTTAGGCTTATATGCATGCACACAAATCCTTTGGTTGATCTCTCCCCTTTACTCCCATCCTCTCCTACTTCCCTCTGAGGTTTGACCATCTGATCGATGCTTCCCATCTCTGGATCTGTTTTTGTTCATCAGTTTATGTTATTCATTATATTCCACAAATGAGTGAAGTCATGTGATACTTATCTTTCTCTGACTGACTTATTTCACTTAGCATAATGCTCTTCAGGTCCATCCATGCTACTGCAAATGGTAGGAGTTCCTTCCTTTTTACAGCAACGCAGTATTCCAGGGTGTGGATGTAGCACAGTTTTTTATTCCACTCATTTGCAGTCAGGGCACTTAGGCTGTTTCCAAACCTTAGCTATGGTGAATTGTGCTGCTATGAACATAGGGGTGCATGTATCCTTTCTGATTGGTGTTTCAAGTTTCTTGGGATATATTCTTACAGGTGGGACCACTGGGTTAAATGGGAGTTCCGTTTTTAGTTTTTTGAGGAAACTCCATACTGTTCTCTACAGTGGCTGTACCAGTCTGCATTCCAACCAGCAGTGCACGAGGGTTCCTTTTTCTCCTCGTCATCGCCAGTACTTGTCGTTTGCTGATTTGTTGATGATAGCCATTCTGACAGGTGTGAGATGGTACCTCACTGTCGTTTTGATTTGAATCTCTCGGATGATTAGTGACTTTGAGCATGTTTTCCTATGTTTCTTGGCCTTCCTTCTGTCCTCTTTTGAGAAGTATCTATGTAGGTCTATTGCCCATTGTTTGATTGGGTTGTTTATCTTCCTTTTGTTAAGTTGCATGAGTTCCCTGTAAATGTTGGAGATTAGACTCTTATTGAAGATTACATTGCAAACATGTTCTGGTGTGCAGTGAGCTTTCTTGTTGTTTTGTTAATGGTTTCTTTTGTTCTGCAGAAACTTTATTCTGATGTAGTCCCATTTGTTTATTTTCTCTTCAGTTTCCATTGCCCTAGGCTGAAGATAATGCTTCTGCATAGGTCTGAGATTTTGCAGCGTGTGGATTTCTCTAAGGTTGTTCTGGTTTCCCGTCTCACTAAGTCCTTTATCCATTTTGAGTTTATTTTTGTGTATGGTTAAGTTGGTGGTCTAGATGATGTAGGTTGAGAGTAATGGTTTGATAAAGATGAAACATTCCTGCATATAATGAGATTGGATCCAACATGCACACAGATGTTTCAGAAATAAAAGACAGAAGGGACTGTTGAAAAGTGAAGTTCATGAGAAATTGAAAGGGAAGTAGATGGCACTCACAAGTAGTAGGATTGGCCTTAGTTGGAGTATGGACAATTTATCCACCAGAGTTGGAGGACAATTTAGATACAGGTGACTCATGTGGTGTCTCCATGACAAAGTACTCTTGATCGCTTTTATTTTTCTCAGTGAAATATGAGGCAGGAAGACATCAGGGAAGTGAATGACCAGCAAAATGTAGGAAGAGGGAGGTACATTATGAGGTCACAAATGTGCCATTTGTCCAAAAGTTTTTCTAGAGACATTTTCATTCAGGGCAGGTCTGATGCAAGCACAAAAAAATAACATACAACAGATGAGACATGACAGCACTTTTATTTCTTCAATAAGTAATTCTAGTTCATTTACTCTTTTATTAACAATATGTTCTTTTGGACTTTCGGAAAAAGGAGAGCGATAGAAACATCTGAGAATGAAACATGAACATGAGGATCCAGCATGACATGCAGCCATGTGCCCTGACCCACAGTCTAACCAGTGACCTCATGCTCAGTCTCTGAGCCACATTGGCTTGGGTAGTTTTTCTACTCTTGGAAGTGGGCACTGGATAATGTAGGTAATTTTCCTCCTTCCTTTATCCCTTCCTCCCTTCCACCCTTCCTCACTTCCTTCCTCACGACAGAATATTTTTCCATTGATTTTTTTGGAAGAGGAAGAGAGATGGAAAGACTGAATTATCGATGTGAGAGAGACACATGGATTGGTTGCCTCCTGCACAAACTCAGACCAAAGCCTGAGCCAGGGACGATCCTGTAACTGAGGTAGGTACCCCACTAGAATAAAACCAGGGACCCTGAAGCCTGTAGGCTGACCCTCTATCCATTGAGACAAACAAGCTAGGCCAGTGGTCCACAAACTGTGGCTCACAAGTCACATGCAATCTTTGGGCCCTTGAGTGTGGCTCTTCCACAATATACCACACGGGGGCGCGCACATATAATGCGACTGAAACTTTGTGGCCCATGTGCAGAAGTTGGTTTTTGGCCTGGGCAAGTCTATTTTGAGGAAGTGGTTCTAATGCCCAGCCACACTCAAGGGGCCAAAGAGCTGCATGTGGCTGGAGAGCACAAGCTTGCCGAACACTGGGCTAGGCTAATGTAGAACATTTCTAGCACAAGGGAGACTTTGGGGATACCTAATCTTTAATTGGCTTAATTTTAGGGTACCAAGCCATTCACAGAAGGGTGTGGGCCTGTATTTACCAGCCAACATGCCCACGAAAATCATACATAAAGTAAGGCTGCTCTGTTGGCTTCTCCCATACACATTTTTGGGCAGTGTTATAAGCAAAACTTGAGAGGCTGAATTTTGATGAGGTTAAAAAATTGGAATATTGTCCCTTGCCCCATGGTCACCAGCCCACTTAGGTCTATTCTGGGGCACAGGAAAGCCATTCCCTTGCCTATCTAACAGACTGGTCTGAGAGATGTACGCATTACTATAAAGCATCACTGAGGGATTACATTACAGCTTAAGTTTGATGCCCATGTGTTACAGAACAAGAGTTTTAGAAGAGGGGAAACGGGCAATGGAGTGTGCCCACCACTGATCTCCAAGCCTCCTGGTTTGGAACATTAGGAGTTGGCTGAGCAACGGACACGGTGGTTGGGGGGTGTTCCGTGTGGCACAGTTGAAGAAGGCACAGAGGTTTTGTTTCCTCTCTCAAGGTACAATCTTGCACTTTACAGTTTGCAGTCCTTTTTATTACATCATCACAATAGCAAAAGGACTGTAGCCAAGAATCACTGAAGCTAATGATGTGGAACTACGCCACAGAAAGGACACTATCTGAAGGATAGCACAGAGGTCAGAGAGACTAGAAAGGACACAGCCAGAGGTAGGCAGTACCCACCCTTTATACAGACAGCAGACACCTGAAGCTAATCCCAGACCCTAAGGGTCTGCATATCAAGTGCTTCTGCTCATGGACACAAGCCCTGCATCAGCTACTGATTCACTGGGGCCATGTCAGTGGCTCTCGTTGTGAGGGACTCTGCCTCCTCCTTGCCTTCTCTATTGAAGAATCATGACGTTATATATGAGACAAGCAGTATGCTTCACAATTGGGCTTCCCTGAAGAAGGGCCTGGCGCTGGTACTGCTGTCAGGATGTTCACGTGTCAGGTTGGGGATTGTGCTGGTGTTGGTACTGAGTTTCCCACAACACTTGTGCTGTGACCTGAAATCGGTATATTCCTCATCCTATGAAATAGTCATCCCCAAGGCTCTGACAGTTGAGGGAAGGCAAGACCCAGAGGAAGAGGCATCTTATGTGATTTCTATGCAGGGCGAGAAACAGCTGATTCACCTGAAAGTGAAGACAGACTATTTTATCAAGAACTTTCCAGTCTTCAGCTACCACAATGGCACCCGGGGACAAGAAATGCCTTTCATCTCACATGACTGTCACTATGAAGGCTACATAGAAGGAGTCCCGGGTTCTTTTGTTTCTGTCAACACCTGTTCAGGCCTCAGGGGCATCCTGATTAGGGAGGGGAAATCCTATGGCATTGAGCCCATGGACTCTTCAAAACGGTTTGAACATGTGTTGTTCACCATGGCCCATCAAGCTCCAGTCTCCTGCAGTGTCACTTCCCAAGACAGCCCAGTGGTGTCCGCCGGCCGACAACGAGGGAGCAGGAAGCCTGGCCGTGCGCAGGAGCTGTCCTACTTGTGGTCACTCACCAAGTACGTGGAGATGTTTATTGTGGTCAACAACCAGCGGTTCCAAATGTGGGGCAGTAACGTCAATGAGACGGTCCAGAGGGTGATGGACATCATTGCCCTGGCCAACAGCTTCACTAGGGGAATAAACACACAGGTGGTGCTGGCTGGAATGGAGATTTGGACCGAGGGGGACCTCATAGAGGTCCTGGAGGACCTGCAAGTTACACTGGGGAATTTCAACAGCTGGAGACAAGAGAAGCTCCTCCATCGTGTGAAGCATGATGTTGCCCACATGATTGTTGGACAGCACCCTGAGAAGGGTATGGGGCAGGCATTTCTCAGTGGTGCCTGTTCCAGTGGTTTTGCCGCAGCTGTTGAATCCTTCCCTCATGAAGATGTCCTCCTGTTTGCAGCGCTCATGGTCCATGAGCTTGGGCACAACTTGGGTATCCGGCACGACCACTCAGCCTGCATTTGTAAAGACAAACACCTCTGCCTCATGCGTGACAACATCACTAAAGAAAGTGGCTTCAGCGACTGTAGCTCTGACTACTTCTACCAGTTCCTCCGGGAGCGCAGAGGGGCCTGCCTATTTAACAACCCTCAGCGGCACAAAGGCCGCTTGCGTAGGGATTCCTACTGTGGAGATGGTGTGGTGGAGGGTGAGGAGCAGTGTGACTGTGGTTCTGCCTGCTACACTGACCCGTGCTGTGACCAAACATGTAGCCTGAAGGGGAGTGCACAATGTAGTGATGGACTCTGTTGCTTTGGTTGCCAATTGAGACATAAGGGATTCCTGTGCCGTTCTGCTTCAGGAGAGTGTGACCTCCCAGAATATTGTGATGGTAGCTCTGCAGAGTGCCCCACAGACACCTATAAGCAAGATGGTACACCGTGCGGTAGACCGCACTACTGTGTTGGGGGTCACTGCAGAAACCCTGATAATCAATGCATGGCTATGTATGGAGACACTGCACGGTCTGCTCCAGAAAACTGTTACATTTCAATAAACAGCAAAGGGGACCGGTTTGGAAATTGTGGCAGTCCCACCTCAGCAATGCCAAGATATGTTAAGTGTTTTGATGATAATATATTTTGTGGGAAAATTATATGTACAAATATTAGACGGGTCCCATCCATCAAACCCCATCACACACTGATCCAGATTCCTTACGAAGGTGACTTCTGCTGGAGCTTGGATGTCTATAACATTACTGATGTCCCTGATGAGGGAGATGTGCACTCTGGCACTGCTTGTGGCCCAAACAAAGTCTGCATGGATTACTCCTGCAATGATCATGCTGTGCTCAAGTATGACTGCAAACCAGCAGAAATGTGCAATGGGAGAGGAGTCTGTAACAATTTAAGGCACTGCCACTGCGAGGCTGGCTATGCACCCCCCGACTGCAGAACCCCAGGAAATGGGGGTAGTGTGGACAGTGGTTCTCCTGGCAAAACAGAGGATGAAGATCCAAGTGAGGATGAAGGGAACAGTTTTAGTGTTGATTATGAAAATTTTGGCAGAGGAGAGAATAGAAATGAAAGGAAAACCAATGATCAGATGGATGTCATATTTCCCATTTTAATTATCATAATAATTTCTTCATTTTTTATTATCTGTTGCTGTTGTTGTTGTTTTGCAATGCTTATTTGTCTATTTGTGGGTGCTGGTCTTGGCGCTGGAATTAATTATTTTCCATGGTTACACGAGGCTTCAGAAGAAAATGGAAAAGCAGCTACAGAACAACAGGAAGAAGACATGAAGCAGAAAAAAAGAAAAGCAGAAAATGAGTAGTGATAGGAAGAAGTGTCCTATAGCAAAAACTTCATACACTTGATGGAAGGAGGCTCAGTGGAGCAAATGTGAAGTGGGCATTGACAGCGGCAGTGGCTCTGATCAGGACTCAAGATTGTAGAAATGTACTAATGTGGGAGGAGGGATGATTTTCTTCTTTTATCTTTTACTAATTAGTTACATATGTATATGTGAAATCATTTCAAGACTATTACTACTTTTTCCCATTTTCACATTTCATGTAACCATTTAAATGAACTTTTCTCATGGACCATTCCTATCAATGTCTTAATTTGGACATTTTTGAGTTACTAGTTTTTCAGAGAATGTCACCTTCTAATCATCTTTGTTTGACATATATATATATATATATATCTGTTTCAGGTTTTTCATCCCAATCACAACTAAACATTATATCACGAAGGTTGTTTATTTGGTTTGTTGTTTGTATTTAACTGGTGAAATATATTCATTAAATAAAAAAATTTCCAATTGAAAATAATCTGGGCCATGTGGCTTAGTGATTGAGTGTCAATCTATGAATCATAAGTTCATGGTTGGATTCTAGGTCAGGGCATATGCTAGAGGTGGGGCTTGAGCCCCAGTGGAGGACATACGAGCCAGGGGCAGTCAACCAGTGGTTCTGTCTCTCTTTCTCACCCTTTGCCTTCATCTCTGAATCAATAAAAAATTTTTTTAAAGTAAATAACAGTGTTCAGATAAGGCACATAAACTAGATCTCCTTTTTGTGGCCTATGACCTAGATCTCCTTTAGATTTGGACTCTCTAGAAGGGCTCTACTCATTCAGAATGGTGTGATCACCCTGTGTCTAAATACATGGGAGAAAGTAAGCAACCTAGGCAAGAGGCAAGCTTGTCCAGTGCTAAGTCTAGTTGGAAGTATTCATTTTTCCTTTTATTCTGATTTTCTAGTTTATGTATTATATTTATTTCTCATTTCCATTTAAAAAATTTTATTTTTGTAAATCCTCACCTGAAGTTATTTTTTCACTGATTCCCCCCCACCCCCACCCCGCCCTACTGCTTTTTAGAGAGTGGAAGGAATGGGGAGAGAGAGTGAGAAACATCAATATGAGAGAGATATATCTATTATGGGGAGACCAGGGTTGGGGATGGGCCTATAGCCGAGGTACATCCCCTTGAATGAAATCCAACCTGCCATCCTTCAGTCTGTGGGCTGATGCGCTATCCATTGAGCTAAACTGGGGCTATTTCTCATTCCCATTATTAAGTTAACATATCAATGACTGACAATCTAAAGGAACAGAGCATTGGAGGATAATTGTCTGTAAGGAGATCACAAAGCATGCAAAATAATAACATTATCAATTTTGTGCAAGACACTATTCTAAACATTTTACGTTATCTTCATTTAACCCTCCCATTCCACCTATTATACCATCTTCTTCCACGTGCTAACCTGACAAGCTCAGGGGAGGCCTGCGTGGCAGTCTTGCAAACTCAGAGACCTAAAATAACCACAAAAGATGGTTTGAAAATTAAATATTTAACTACAAAACAGGTAATAGTGGGTAGTCATGTCCTAGGCTGATATTTTCCCTGACAAAATCAACTTAGATCTTCCTTACTGAGCTCATTTGCCTTTTTCCTCTAAGATAACATATCTGTGAGATGTCTGGGTAATTTATAACTTCCTTTTTACCCATTCCCCTCTGGGCACAACAAATGACATGAGGGAGATGTGCACTCTGGCACTGCTTGTGCCCCAAACAAAGTCTGCATGGATTACTCCTGCACCGAGCATGCTGTGCTCAAGTATGACTGCAAACCAGCAGAAATGTGCAATGGGAGAGGAGTCTGTAACAATTTAAGGCACTGCCACTGCGAGGCTGGCTATGCACCCCCCGACTGCAGAACCCCAGGAAATGGGGGTAGTGTGGACAGTGGTTCTCCTGGAAAAACAGAGGATGAAAATCCAAGTGAGGATGAAAGAAATAATCATAGTCTTGGTCATGATAATTTTGCAGAGGTAATGAAAGCAAAACCAGGAGTCAATTATTGTTCATAATCCCCCTAATTCTTCTTTCTTGTTCTTTTTCGGTTAGTACTATTTTTTGTTCTAATTATCATTGTCAGTGCTAGGGCTGGAAGGGATTTAGCACCGCACTTACAAGAGGCCCCAGAAGAAAACGAAGAGCATTTTCACAAGAAGATGAAGAAGGCATTAAAGGAGGAAAACCCAAAGGAAGAAAATGAGTAGTGATAGGAAGAAGTCTTCTGTAGCAAGCACTTCATACACCTGGTGGAAGAAGGCTAGAGAGAGCAAATGTGAAGTGGGCATTGACAGTGGAAATGGCTTTATCAGGACTCTACATATTGTAGAAATGTAATAATGTGGGATGTGAACTTTCTTCTGCCTTCATCACTTATAAAATATCTTAGTATTTTCCTCATTTTTACATTTCATGAAATCATTTAAATAAGCTATTCTCATGGATCATTCCTAAAAATGTCTTGTCTTAGTAGAGCCAATTTTTGAGTTACCAGCTTTTTAGAGAATGCTACCTTTTACCCTTCCTTTAACATATATATCTGTGCCAGATTTTTTCATCCCAATCACAACTACACATTATATTAGGAAGGTTGTTTATTTGATTTGTAGTTCTAATTGAGCTGGAGAAGTATACTCATGAAGTAAAATAATTTTTATGGATTTCAGAGAGGAAGGAAGAGGGAGAGAGAGATAGAAACATCAATGATGAGAGTGAATCAATTGGTTGTCTCCTGCATGCCCACTACTACCCTATTTTCCCAAAAATAAGACAGTGTCTTATATTAATTTTTGCTCCCAAAGATGTGCTAGGTCTTATTTTCAGGGGATGTATTATGTTTCCATGAAGTAGGTCTTATTTTCGGAGGATGTCTTATTTTCGGGAAAACACGGTAGAGATGGAGCCTACAACCTGGGCATGTGTCCTGACCAGTATTCAAATCGTGACCTCCTGGTTCATAGGTTGACACTCAACCACTGAGCCACAGGGTCTGGGTAAAGATTTTAAATTAAAATGTAAGCAACAGTGTTCAGATAAAGCATAATTTTAGGCTTTCTGTGGCCTATAAACTTTAGATTTGGGACTCTCTGGAAGGGCTCTATCTGACCCAGGGCGGTGTGATCACCCTGTATCTAAGCACATGGAGAGAGTAAGCAACCTAGGCAAGAGGCAAGCTTGTGCAGTGCTGAGTCTGGTTGGAAGTATTCGTTTTTTCTTTTTTCTTCTTTACATCTTATATTTATTTCTAATTTCCATTATTAAATTAATATATTATTGACTGAATCCAAAAGGATAAAGCATTGGAGGATTTTTAATTGTTTGTAAGGAGAGTACAAAAAAATGTATAGTAATAACACTTTTAATTCTGTGCAAGACACTATCCTAACACTTTATGTTCACTGTCTTAATTTAACTCTTCCATTCACCCTATTAGACCATCCTCTTGTATATAAGGAAACAAATGTAAGAGTTTTGCTGTAGAACTAGTAAAAGGTAGAAGCTCCATCCCACCCCATATAATTGGATGTATTTGTCTACTGTCTCATGAGCCTTTACCTTTTGTGAAAAACAAAAACAAAAATGTGAGCAGAAGACAATTGATATGTCTTTACATGCCCAGAACATACCTTTTTCCTCACTGACTCTAATGAAACAACCACCTTACAAATGGATGCTCTCTATTACGAACCTATCACATGTCATTTATTCATTAAATAAGTAACTCTGGTTCATCTACTTTTGAACTTGGATGAATACAGAAGTGGCCATTGGATACATGTAGGTCGTTTTCTAACACAGTTTTCAATTGGCATAATTTTAGGATAATGATATGTTAAGGTCGTCCAGAGAAGGTCCGGGGGTGGAGTTATCAGCCCATGTGCCCATGACAATCACACATAGTAGAAAGCTGCTCTGTTAGTGTCTCTCATGCACATTTTTAACAATGTTATAAACAGAACATGAGAGTCTGAATTTGGATGATGTTAAATAATTGTAGTATTGTACTGTGACTCATGATCAAAAGCCCATTTGGCTCTATCTGGGGCATAGAGGAGCCACCCCTTTGCCTTATCTAACAGTCTGGCCTGAGAGATATGCATATTACTATAAAGCCTTATTGAGGGAACAAACATTGAGAGTTTGATGCCCGTGTGTTACAGAGCATGAGTTTTAGAAGAGGGAAAATGGGCAGTGAAGTGTGCCCACCAATGATCTCCAAGTCCACTGGTCTGGAACATTAGGAGTTGGCTGAGCAACGGACACAGGAGGGGTGGTATGGGGGGTGGGGTGGTGGTATTCCATATGGCATAGTTGAGAAAGGCACAGAGGGTTTGCTTCCACTGACAAGGTATAATCTTCATTTCAGAGTTTGCAGTCCTTCATGAATACATCACCACAATATGAGAAGGACTATCTCCAAGGATCACTGAAGCCAATGCTGTGGTAGAAAGCAACAGAAAGGACACTAGCTGAAGGATAACAGAGTTCAGAGACACTAAAATAACACAGAGGTAAGCAGTTGCTCTATGAAGAAGGTAATACCTATGCAGACATCATATACCTGGACCTAATCCCAGAGCCTAAGGGTCTGTATATCAAGTAGCACTTCTGCTCAAGGACACAGGCCTTGCATCAGCCATGTCAGTGGCTACCTTTGGGACAATGTCAAGGGCCACCTCTATGAGGGACTCTGCCTCCTCCTTGCCTTCTCTACAGAAGAACCAAGAAGTTATGTATGAGACTGGCAGAGTGCTTCAGACCTGGGTTACCCAGATGAAGGGCTTGGCACTGATACTGCTGCCAGGATGTTCACGTGTCAGGTTGGGGATTGTGCTGGTGGTGGTACTGAGTTTCCTGCCAAGCTTGTGCTGTGACCTGAAATCGGTATATTCCTCATCCTATGAAATAGTCATCCCCAAGGCTCTGACAGTTGAGGGAAGGCAAGACCCAGAGGAAGAGGCATCTTATGTGATTTCTATGCAGGGCGAGAAACAGCTGATTCACCTGAAAGTGAAGACAGACTATTTTATCAAGAACTTTCCAGTCTTCAGCTACCACAATGGCACCCGGGGACAAGAAATGCCTTTCATCTCACATGACTGTCACTATGAAGGCTACATAGAAGGAGTCCCAGGTTCTTTTGTTTCTGTCAACACCTGTTCAGGCCTCAGGGGCATCCTGATTAGGGAGGGGAAATCCTATGGCATTGAGCCCATGGACTCTTCAAAACGGTTTGAACATGTGTTGTTCACCATGGCCCATCAAGCTCCAGTCTCGTGCAGTGTCACTTCCCAAGACAGCCCAGTGGTGTCCGCCGGCAGACAACGAGGGAGCAGGAAGCCTGGCCGTGTGCAGGAGCTGTCCTACTTGTGGTCACTCACCAAGTACGTGGAGATGTTTGTTGTGGTCAACAACCAGCGGTTCCAAATGTGGGGCAGTAACGTCAATGAGACGGTCCAGAGGGTGATGGACATCATTGCCCTGGCCAACAGCTTCACTAGGGGAATAAACACACAGGTGGTGCTGGCTGGAATGGAGATTTGGACCGAGGGGGACCTCATAGAGGTCCTGGAGGACCTGCAAGTTACACTGGGGAATTTCAACAGCTGGAGACAAGAGAAGCTCCTCCATCGTGTGAAGCATGATGTTGCCCACATGATTGTCGGACAGCACCCTGAGCAGGGTATGGGGCAGGCATTTCTCAGTGGTGCCTGTTCCAGTGGTTTTGCAGCAGCTGTTGAATCCTTCCCTCATGAAGATGTCCTCCTGTTTGCAGCGCTCATGGTCCATGAGCTTGGGCACAACTTGGGTATTCGGCACGACCACTCAGCCTGCATTTGTAAAGACAAACACCTCTGCCTCATGCGTGACAACATCACTAAAGAAAGTGGCTTCAGCGACTGTAGCTCTGACGACTTCTACCAGTTCCTCCGGGAGCACAGAGGGGCATGCCTATTTAACAACCCTCAGCGGCACAAAGGCCGCTTGCGTAGGGATTCCTACTGTGGAGATGGTGTGGTGGAGGGTGAGGAGCAGTGTGACTGTGGTTCTGCCTGCTACACTGACCCGTGCTGTGACCAAACATGTAGCCTGAAGGGGAGTGCACAATGTAGTGATGGACTCTGCTGCTTTGGTTGCCAATTGAGACATAAGGGATTCCTGTGCCGTTCTGCTTCGGGAGAGTGTGACCTCCCAGAGTATTGTGATGGTAGCTCTGCAGAGTGCCCCACAGACACCTATAAGCAAGATGGTACACCGTGCGGTAGACCGCACTACTGTGTTGGGGGTCACTGCAGAAACCCTGATAATCAATGCATGGCTATGTATGGAGACACTGCACGGTCTGCTCCAGAAAACTGTTACATTTCAATAAACAGCAAAGGGGACCGGTTTGGAAATTGTGGCCGTCCCACCTCAGCAATGCCAAGATATGTTAAGTGTTTTGATGATAATATATTTTGTGGGAAAATTATATGTACAAATATTAGACGGGTCCCATCCATCAAACCCCATCACACATTGATCCAGATTCCTTACGAAGAAGACTTCTGCTGGAGCTTGGATGTCTATAACATTACTGATGTCCCTGATGAGGGAGATGTGCACTCTGGCACTGCTTGTGGCCCAAACAAAGTCTGCATGGATTACTCCTGCACCGAGCATGCTGTGCTCAAGTATGACTGCAAACCAGCAGAAATGTGCAATGGGAGAGGAGTCTGTAACAATTTAAGGCACTGCCACTGCGAGGCTGGCTATGCACCCCCCGACTGCAGAACCCCGGGAAATGGGGGTAGTGTGGACAGTGGTTCTCCTGGAAAAACAGAGGATGAAAATCCAAGTGAGGATAAAGGGGACAGTTATAGTATTGATCATGAAAATTTTGGAAGAGGTGGTGAGAATACACAGGAAAGCAAAATGGGCCCATTACTGTTAATAATCCCCTTGCTTTTTTTAGCAATGCTTCTTTTTCCTTTTATTTACATTTGCATTCTTTTTTTTCTTTTAGCATTAATCTGTGGTGCAATTATTGGTGCTGGTGTTAAAGTTGGAACAGATTTACCACATTTCTCAAAAGAGTGCCCAGAAGAAAATGAAGAATCAGTGGACCCCAAGAGAAAAAAGGGAGAAAAACCCAAAGGAAGAAAATGAGTAATGATAGGAAGAAGTCTTCTATAGAAAGCACTTCATACACCTGGTGGAAGGAGGCTCAGTAGAGCAAAGGTGAAGTGGATATCTACAGAAGTGGCTGCGATGGGGATTGTAAAGGCTATAGAAATGTACTAATGTAAAGGAGGGATTTTCTTCTGATTTTTACTAATTAATTATATATGGTTATGTAAAAGCACTTATAAAACATTTTACTATTTTTTCCATTTCATGAAACCATTTAAATAAACCTGTCTCATGGATCATTCCCATCAATTTCTTATCTTATTTGGGACAATTTCTGAATTACCAGCTTTTCAGAGAATGCCACCTTCCATCCTCTTTGTATGACATATATTTCTATGCCAGGTTTTTTCATCCCAATCACAACCACACATTATATTAGGAAGGTTGTTTATTTCACTTGTTGTTCTATTAGAACTGGAGAAATTTACTCATTAAATAAAAAGATATTAAATTAAAAAGTCAATAACAGTGTTCACATAAAGCATGATATTATGCTTTCTGTGGTCTATATACCTTAGTTTTGGCACTCTCTGAAAGGGCTCTATCTGACCCAGGGCGGTGTGATTACCTTGTGTCTAAGTACATGGGAGAGAGTAAGCAACCTAGGCAAGAGGCAAGCTTATCCAGTGCTGAGTCTGGTTGGAAGTATTCATATTTCCTTTTTTCTGTTTCTACTTTTCTTATTCATTTCTCTTTCCCATTATTAAATTAATATATTATTGCCAGACAATCAAAAGGTACAGAGCATTGGAGAATTGTTAATTATCTGTAGGAGAGCACAAAGCATATAAAACAATAACATTATCAAATCTGTACAGGATATGATTCTAAACACTTCATTCATTGTCTTTTTAAAAAGAAATCTTTATTTTTCAGATTATTTCAGTTGTTTCTCTCCACCCTCCCCCCCCATCCCCTCCACCAGTTCCCACCCCATCCCATCCCTTAGCCCCAACTCTCCTTGTCCATAGGTGTAAGATTTTTGTCCAGTCTCTTCCAGCACTCTCCATACCCCCACCCAAGAATTGTCACTCTGCTTCCTGAGTCTATTACATTCACTAGTTTATTCTGTTCATCAGAATTTTTATTCACTTGATTTTTAGATTCACTTGTTGATAGACATATATTTATTGTCACTTTGTTGTTCATAATTTTTTATCTTTACCTTTTTCTTCTTCTTCCTCTTCTTAAAGAATACCTTTCAGCATTTAAGGTAATACTGGTTTGTTGGTGATGAACTCCTTTAGCTTTTTGTCTGTGAAGCTCTTTATCTGCCCTTCAATTATAAATGATAGCTTTGCTGGGCAGAGTAATCTTGGTTGTTGGTTCTTGCTATTCATGACTTTGAGTATTTCTTGCCACTCCCTTCTGGCCTGCATAGTTTCTGTTGAGTAATCAGCTGACGGTCATATGAGTGCTCCCTTGTAAGCAACTGTTTTTCTCTTGCTGCTTGTAAGATTCTCTCTTTGTCTTTTGCCCTTGGCATTTTAATTATGATGTGTCTTGGTGTGGTCCTCTTTGGATTCCTTTTGTTTGGGATTCTGTGTACTTCCTGGACTTGTAAGTCTATTTCTTTCACCAGGTGGGGGAAGTTGTCTGTCATTATTTCTTCAAATAGGTTTTCAATATCTTACTGTCTCAGGCACCACCATAATTCATATGCTGGTATGCTTGAAGTTGTCCCAGAGGCTCCTTATACTATTTTCATATTTTTGGATTCTTTTTTCTTTTTGCTCTTCCAGTTGGGTGTTTTTTGCTTCTTTGTATTTCAAATCTTTGACTTGAATCTTGAGATCCTCTAGTCTACTATTGAATTTCTGTATATTATTCTTTATTTTAGTCAGTGTATGCTTAACTTCTGACTGGTCCTTTTCCTTTTTGGGGGCAGGGGGGAGGCATTCTCACTAAGATCTTTGAAGGTCTCACTAAGTTTCTCAGAGCTTTATAGAATATTCTTGAAAAACCTTATAACCATGGTTTTGAACTCTATTATCCAGTAGTTTGCTTTCCTCCATTTCTTTCATTTGTAACATGTTTATTTGTCTCCGCATTTTGGCTGCTTCCCTATGTTGATAGAGTGGCCTTTTGTGTTAGGTGTCCTATAGGGACCAGTGGGTCGGCCTTCCCAGTCACCTGAGGTGGACACTCTCGGTGCACCCCTTTGTGAGTTGTTTGCACAGTCTTCTAGTTAACCCTTGGTTGCTATTGGTATCAAAGAGGGAAATTGACCTCTAGGCCAATTGGCTGTAATGATCCACTGTGTCTACAGTGCAAGAGCTGCTGTGCAGGAGACACACTTATGGGGCAGGACTTGCTTCAGTGGGGCTTTGGTGCTCACTGAGTCTGCCCCTTGAGTGTGTCTCTTATGGATGTGAAGAGTTGTAATCTGGTATGATCTTCAGTGTGACCACTGGCTCTTGGATCTCCAAGGAGGTGCAAGGTCAGCCACTGTATGGGCCCCCGAGCAGGAGCTACAGAGACATCTGCAGATTCCTCCTCTTTGTATGGGGTTTGGAAGTGCCCAGATGATGCCCAGCTGTGAAGCAAGGGCTTTGCACCTTCTTTTGGAAGCTCGGGGGCTCTCTGACCCAGCTCCAATTTGTTATAGGCCAAAGTTTCCCAAACTTTTGACATATGTGTACCCCTTCTATAATTTTCATAACACTGAGTACCCCTCGTCAAAAAAATGGATGTATTATAATAACAATCAAAATATATTCATTTATTTTTACTTTTTGGTGCATACACAAAATAATAATAAAGAAAAATAAAATTATTCATAATAGAATATAAATAAAAGTTATATTATTAATAACATTTATTTGCACACCGGACCATCTGACGCCTCACAAGACTGTCTTGATTGACTCATGAGAACATAGAATTAGGTGCAGCTAAACATGGTGCAGTGCATATCCCCACCAAACTCTAGTGCAACGCATACCCCCACCACACTTCCCATACCCTTGAGGGTACGTGTACCACACTTTGGGAAACACTGTTTTAGGTTAAAGAACAGGCCATTCACATGCAAAAGCTGATGCTCACAGCTTGGTGGAGTTATAAATTGGGTGGGGCAGATTCTCTGGGAATCACCAGGGTGGAGCAAATAGCAATTGCTGCCAATCAGCCCTGAACCTGAGAAGTGTGGTTCTCTGTCCCACGCCCCCATGCAGGAACAATGACCACTGTGGGTCCCTCTAAAAGAAAGCTGCCCTCACCTTCCTGTCCTGATGCCAGACAGGAATTCTCTCTGTATGTGCCTGGGTCCTTCAGAGTATCCCAGAACTAAAGTTTAGAGCAAGCAGGTGCTTGTATCTCCTTCTCAATTAAAAGATCAGCACATCCAGGTGCCAGCACTTTCCGCACCTCTGCTCCCCTTACCAGTCTCAATGTGTTTTCTTTGCCTCTCTAGTTGTGGAACTTCCACTCAGGCAGCTTTGCCACAGTTACTAGTTATTCTGTCATTGAGTTGTGGTTTTGATGTGGTTGTGAGAGGCAGCAAGTATATGTGTTTACCTATGCCACCATCTTGTTTTTCCTCACCCATTCAGTGTCTTTTAAAAAATACTTTTATTTTATTGATTTCAGAGAGGAAGGGAAAGATAGAAACATCAATGATGAGAATATCTGATTAGCTGCCTCCTGCACATCCCCTACTGGGGATCCCAGAAATGTGGCCTTGACCAAAATTGAACCCAGGACCCTTCAGCAAACAGGTTAATGCTCTATCTACTATGCTGAATCAGCTAAGGTATTCA
Source organism: Vespertilio murinus (assembly GCA_963924515.1). Lineage (NCBI taxonomy): Eukaryota > Metazoa > Chordata > Mammalia > Chiroptera > Vespertilionidae > Vespertilio > Vespertilio murinus. The sequence continues at coordinate 9,010,256 of OZ004720.1, read as the reverse complement.
TCGTCTTAATTTAACACTCACATTCACGCTATTGGAGCATCTTCTTCCACAGGAGGAAACAAAAACAGAGTTTTACTCTAGAGCAAGTATGTCAAACTCATAGCCCACAACAAATTTTTAAGGCCCCACTAATACAATGGTATGTAAGAAATGTTTTAATAAAAATTTTGTAACTTGCCGAAACGGGTTTGGCTCAGTGGATAGAGCATCGGCCTGCAGACTGAAAGGTCCCAGGTTCAATTCTGGTCAAGGCCATGTACCTTGGTTGTGGATACATCCCCAGTAGGGGGTGTGGAAGAGGCAGCTGGTCGATGATTCTCTCTCCCATCGATGTTTCTAGCTCTCTATCCCTCTCCCTTCCTTTCTGTAAAAAATCAATAATATATATTTTAAAAAAATAATAATTATCTACGATGTTCGCTAATGACTGATTACTATAATCGTGTTGAATTTATTTTCCTATGGACCTTACTTGCAGGTGTGCCATTTCTCTGCACTAATACTAGCAGTGAATATTTTAGCAGTCAATTATCAGGTAATGATTATTATACTGACTTGTTTGATGTGTGCAACAGGAAATATTTCACTTTTGAAGAACAAGAAAAATAGGTTTATTTGCATTATTAATTTGTGCAGTTAAGTTACTCAGGGTCTAGTAATTAATGTTCAAGAAAAATATTAATTTTTTATTAAAATGTTCTATTATTTTAGGTTAACAATTGCTCATTTATTTCAGTCCTTTGTGTTCAGCATGTCTTTTTAGAAATAAACTTAAATTTTTTTTGAAAATTGAAGCTTTTGTTCTTTTGTGGCCCACATAAACTTAAACCTTATATATTTGGTCCATTCAGCCTTTGGGTTTGACATGCTTGCTCTAGAGCTAGTAAAGGGTGGAACCTGCATCCCATTCCAGCTATGACCGAATGTACCTTCTCCACTGCCTCATGAGCCTTTCCTTCAGTTAAAAAAACGTGACCAGGAAGACAACTGACATGTCCTTACTTGTCCAGAACATGGCTTTTCCCTCACTGACTCTAATGAAACAAAAGCCTTACAAATGGATGGTGCTCTCTATTATGAAACTACCACACTGTGTCATTATTAGTGAAAAGTGTCCTTTCCCCATTCCATTCTGACATCATGGAGGGGCAGGTTTGTATCTTGGTCAGCTCTGAGGGCTCCGCTGTTTGTAAGGGCTCAGTAAATGTTGACCAAAGGAAGGATTTAACCAGAGCCAATCTTAGGATAGGACTCAATTCTGCTAAGTTTAACATTAAAAGATTGCAAACATTTTTTATAATAAATTTTACATTTTGTATACTAGTTATGTTTAAAAACTTAATTTCAGAATAAAATTGATATTCAAACGGAAAATTTCTCATTGTTTTTTCAAAAGCAAGATCAGACTTCCTTCAAGAATGTTTGCAAAATATTGACTCTTTAAAACTTTCTAAGAAAGATTCAATACCACTTTTGTTATTTAATGAATTATGGAAATCTCTCATGAGGTTATGCTAGAGTGAAATAAATGAGGGTATGAAGTTCTTGAATCACTATGTAACCGACAATGGCATGGAGGCTCTTCTCAGAGTTAGAAAATACCTTTTAAATTATTTAAAAAGAGAATATCAGAGGTGAAATAATGACTGACCACGTTTTGCAACATCATACCTGTTTCAGTGTTATAATACTACTGGGTCTCTCACATCCTTACTAACACCCCAGACACCAGTTTTGTCCCCACAGTCTGGAGTTCAGGAACTTCCACTGCTTCTCCCATTATCTAGAATAGACAATGTAAACTTGCTATGGTATTAATGTGCTATGACAATTGGGTGGTCCTGTCCATTTCAACCATTGTTTCCTATGGCTTTTGAAAATAAGCATTTCCTCAGATTAGTATGTCTAACAGGAAGAATCTCTGTACTCATTTCATACCATGGCCACTTCAGAGTCTGGGTTTTTCGTCATAGTCTTGTTTCCACAGAATGACCTTGCTCTGCCATAGGCCTAATTTAGTTCAGCTCTCACAGCTCCAGGGAGGCTATTGAAATTGATCTAGCACAGCATCCTCTACTCTACTGAATGAAACATGGGTTCTCTTTGAGGATACTCAGGAAGAAAACCTATGGAGAAACTCAGTCTGAAACAGACCATCAAGCGTTTTTTTCTCCGGAACAGGGATATGGAAGCATTGTTGCGTTGAGTGAGATTTCTGATTGGAACTGTGAGAGTGAGAAATATGCTTTTTTATTCATGGAACATGTTCTCAGAATATCAAATTCTGGAGATACTCATGCATTAGTGGAGAAATGGAAAGAAATCTTATAGGAGAGAGAAGGAATAAACTCTGAAATCACAACATTTCTTCTAGTAATGCATCTGTCCCATGATAATCATGAGGTGGGTAGTAGTGCAGACAATTTTACAGGAAAAATAGAATTAAAAAACAGAAAGACAGAGTATCAGATCTAGGGAACAGAAGAAAAGGCTCTCCCAGGTGCTCTCCAGAGACCATTTATCCACTCAAATCCATTCTTCATAGTTCTGGAATAAATTAGGTCATTGTAGAACTAAGGAAAATCACATAAATATGACAAACAAAGCAAAGGCTACCTGTAGAGAGTGCCTGGGAAGGCACATGTGCATTCTTTAATTATTGTCAGCTGAACTCAGTGGCCTTGACAAAGCCACGCCCTGGGAGCAGGCTTTGCCAAAAAGGCAAGAGTGTTATCAGTTTGACCTTCATTTCAGCCCAGGTGCCAGTAGTGGGTTTTGATAGGTAAATCCAGTCAAGCACCAGGCATGCTTGGGCTTTCTCAGGAATGCAAGTAATCTCCTTTGTCTTGACTTTTGGTGAAACTTCCTGGTATTTGGGGATATAAAATAAACATTCTGTATCAGCTATGGGTCACTGTCTCTCCCTCAGAAGAGGGCAGCGGTCCTACCTGGTTCCCAGCCTTTTCCTTCTATCTCTGTGTCTTGTCTCTTTCTTTCATATTTTTTTAATCCCCAGCTCCTCCACTCAAAGAACTGGTTCATCTCTCTTTCCATGCTGGATGTGGAAAAGAGACCACCCCGTCAGTTACCAATTAATCTTTTGCTTTTAAAAATTACAATGGATCCCAGCTTTCAGGTAACTGGATGTGCCTTGATTTAACAAAAGCTCACAGACAAGAATGTTTTTATAGGAAATCTAGGACAGTTTCAACAAAATGATATCAGTATATCAACTCCTCCAACTACTGAGAATCTACACTAAAGTATTCAAATTTTATATAATAAGGCACCTAAAATAAGAACCCATTTTTATTCATAAATTTTTCTAGAACAGATATTATTTCTTTCTCTTTTAAAAAAATATATTTTATTGATATTTTACAGAGAGGAAGGGAGAGAGATAGAGAGCTAGAAACGTCAATGAGAGAGAAACATCGACCAGCTGCCTCTTGCACACCCCCCGCCAGGGATGTGCCGCAACCAATGTACATGCCCTTGACCGGAATTGAACCCGGGACCCTTCAGTCCACAGACCAACGCTCTACCACTGAGCCAAATCGGCTTCTGCAATTTTCTTTCTCTTTTCATGTTAGATGTTTTTATAAGCACTATAAATATATTAAAATATTTTACAAAACAATTCAGGCCTAACAGAAAAGAAGAGTCACTCTCTCTCCTAAGTACTGTGAAAGCCCTCTACTTCTTCTTGGATGTTAAGTGCATGAGTGCTGTGTATGCTTTGAGTTTTGTCTTTTTCCAGCCTAACAGATCCAAACAGGAAGAGTTTCCTAGAAGCAAAAAAGTAACCATTTTTAAAAGAAGAAAGCCACCTTTCTTCAGAGTGATGTGGCTTTCATAAAATCCCAGGTGTTACTTTCTGGCTGATTGGCCTTATACATGGAACTTCACTTCCTGGGCCTGGGTTTTCTTTTTAGTAAGATGGCCACACAAAGGATACTCTCATAGAGTGGGTGAGAGATTAGATAGCCTTTATACAGTCTATAGTGCAGAATTGGGTATATAGTGGCTGTTCAAATAAATTATGAGATCTAAAATCAAATGCAATGGATGGTGTAAGATTATGTTATTAATCATATTTTGTTTGGCCATGGTAAAATCAATTCACAATCAAGTCACAATACTGAATTTTCGTTATACCTATAGCATTCTGACCTGCCATTTTGTCATTTGTAAACACATTCTATTTCTTCTACTAAATTGTAAATCTCAGGAAGGAAGGAAGGAAGGAAGGAGCAAGATTTGGTTAATACGGCAATCACTGCCTTGGGCCCAGTTATGAGTAAGACTGGTAGGCATTTAATTATTTTACTCAGAGCCCGACTTAAGACTACCATGACTTTAAAAGCATTCATGCTTTTTGGAAACGAAATCAAGGATTCTAACTTTCTCCTCTTCTAACCATATCCTCAATCATTATGTGTAAATGATTCAGGATAGCTCTTGCACAGATATCTAAGTGAACTGAGGGACTGATACATATTGCCACTTCTCATTCATTTATTCACTCATCCATCCACCCATCCATTCATTCCACCACTAATGAGTCTGCACCTATGAATTGTTCTAGTTCTAGTAGTAAACAGGACAAAATCTATCTGATCCATTGTAATTTAAGAAACTAAACACCTTCGCTGAGTAGTTTTGGAATAATGGGAGCTAAAACAGATTGAGGGATCACTCCAATAATTGTGTAAATAAGGAATAGGCAGGAGCAGAGCAATAGGCAAGTACAGAAAGACAGACCTTCTAAAGTCAAGCTGAATTCTGGAAGCTTGTGGGAGAGTGGTTGAAGTGTTGGTGGTGAGAAGGGGTTGACCTGGGAATATTATGAGGTTGACTAAAAGGATTTGTTGATGAAACAGATGTAAAATGTGAGAGGATGGTAGTAAAGAAGGATGTCTCTCCAGTAGCTCTGCATTTAGCAACTGCATGAATACACTTGCTATTTACTGAGATGGGGATGCATGTGGAAAGAGCAGGGGTTGAACATGTTCAGTTTGAGATGCCTGTTAAACACCCAAGTTGGCTCCTCAGCAATGCAGCATGAGGATTGTGTCTGGAATTAGGAGAGAAGTCAGCTAGAGATGTATATTTGAGAGTTGTCAGCTTATAGATGACATTCCAAGCCAGAATGGGGTGAGGACTTAGTCTGATAGCATTCTATGTGTAGATGTTGAAGGGATGAGAAGCATTCAGGAAAGAAGTGGGTGACAGAGTGGCCAGTTTGGCTGGAGTACAAAGAGAGTGTTGTCTTGAAAACCAAGAGAATAAAGTGCTTCTAGATTTATACACTACAAATCCAGTCCATCCACAGATTCTCTTGACTCTGCCTTCCAAATATATACAGATTGTGACCTCTGTTCACTACCACCAAGTCTCCAATGCACTGCACTAGTCACCATTAACTCCATGGTAACCAACTGCAGAATTCTTTATTTATTTTTAAAAATATATATTTTATTGATATTTCACAGAGAGGAAGGGAGAGAGATAGAGAGCTAGGAACGTCGATGAGAGAGAAACATCAACCAGCCGCTTCTTGCACACCCCCTACTGGGGATGTGCCTGCAACCAATGTACATGCCCTTGACCGGAATTGAACCTGGGATCTTTCAGTCCCCAGACCGATGCTCTACCACTGAGCCAAACTGGTTTTGCCTGCAGAATTCTTTAAAGGAAATCTCTGCTCCCTCACTGGCTCCCACAATGGCCTCTTTTGAACTCAGCAGGCAGAGTGATCCTTTGAAAAGTTAAGTCAGAACATATCCATTATCTGTTCAATGTTGCTGATAGGTTCATAAGGGGAGGAGTGAGTGTTGATCATTTGATTTCACAGAAGAGAGTTCCTCATTGGCAACCCAGAATGGAGCTGTTTAGATGGACTGTAGGGAAGAAAGCTCATTCTAGGGGAGTCAAAATATAAAGGATAAGTCAAGACACATTTCTAAAGGTGTTCAACCTCATAAATATTCAGAGGCAAGGAGATTATGTAGCCACAAGGGCATATCACACTATGCAACCACAAAATCCCATCTAATAAAAGAGCAATATTCAAATTAACCATCACTCCATTACACCCACAAGCCAATCAGGAGCAAGTATGCAAATCAATCCAACCAAGATGGCTGCGGCCACAAAGAGCAGGAGGGAGGCTTGGGTTTCCCTGGCAATGGAGGAAGCCAAGCTTTCTGCACACCTTGGCTGGCTCAGGCCTCCACTCCAGGCTACAAAGTTCCAATTATAGAAGATAATAAATCCCAACAAAAATGGCGGCAGCCACAGAACTGGACAGAGCCTGAGGCTAGGGTTACTCCCAGCAATGGAGGAAGCCAAGCTTCTGCAGCCCTGGCCTGCCTTGGGTTCTGCTTAAGGCTACAAAGTTTCAATTGTAGAAGATAAATAAATCCCAGATACTAGGGTCTTCACTAGGGTTGCTGTGGGGTGTGGCCAGCCTGCAAACAACCACATGCCCCTGGCCCAAGCCACCCCATGCCCCACTATGATCTAGGATACCCTTCAGGGCAAACAAGCCGGCCCCCACCCATGCACCAGGCCTCTATCCTATCAAATAAAAGAGTATATGCAGATTGACCATCACTCCAACACCCAAAATGGCTGGCCCCAAGTGGTCAAAGATCCTACCCCCATGTGGACATAAGATGACTACCACAAAATGGCCAGCAGAAGAGGGCAATTGGGAGGGACCAGGCCTGCAAGGGAGGGCAGTTGGGGGCAATCAAGCCTGCAGGGGAGGGCAGTTAGGGGTGACCTGGCCTGCAGGGGAGGGCAGTTAGGGACAAACAGGTGGGTGGGGAACAGTTAGGCATCAATTAGGCTAGCAGGGCAGTGGTTAGGGGGTGATCCGGATGGCAGGCAGAAGCGATTTGGGGCAATCAGGATGGCAGGCAGGTGAACGGTTGGGAGCCAGCAGTCCTGGATTGTGAGAGGGATCCCAAATTGGAGAGGGTACAGGCTGGGCTGAGGGACACTCCCCTCTCCCTGAGCACGAATTTTGTGCACTGGGCCTCTAGTAGGCTACATAAGATTGAAAATTCCAATTACTGTGAACAGTGGGCACTCTCTTAATGCAAAGTGGCATGCCACTCTGAAATAATACTTTTTATTTCCTAGTCCAATTGAATTTGCAAGTACCGTAGCTTTAAGCAATTTTACTCTTAGGCTGGTGTTGGTGAACCTTTTTTTTGCCAAAGGCTATTTGGATATTTATAACATCATGTGAAGGTGATACTGAAGCATAGTAATCTTCACCTTGTATAAAAACTGCTATTTGATATTCTCTGCTATTGTTAGATATCCTTTGTCCTATAAACTCTGTCATGATAAACTTTGTTATTTTTAGATAGTCCCTTATTCTATAAAGTCATTATTTTAGTTTGAATAATAGAAAAGATAGCCTTAACTGTCTGACTTTGCAAGCTAGCCATCCAACATAAGGGGCTGATACACTGACACTAATAATATTTTCATGCCAGGTGTTTGTTAGATATGTAACATACTCAAGGTTACAAGTTATCTGCAAAAGTAACATACACAAAGACCTGAAAAGATATAAAAAGAGAATGCTTCTTCCTTTCTTTGCTCAGAAATTGACAGAGATATTCTGCTCTGGTCCACGCATAAATAAGACTCCTACTTAATTGGCTTGTTAAGGCATTTTGTATCTAGCTCGCTGGTTTACGATACAACAAGACAATATTATCAACTTCAAAACTGGCCTGTTGTATTTGGTCAAACACTCAGTCACCTCACCCCTAACACATTGGTGATGAGGAAAATAAGACAATGGGAGTGGGGGCAGTGCTAGTAGCCTGCCTCTGTATCCCTAGTGCAAATTCCTGATAGCATATAGTCTAGTCACTGCCCCTTCCTTAATTATCTAGTCTTGCAAGACCTGTTTACCTAAATACTCCCAATTCACAAAGGCCATACATTATAAACAATATACAACCCTGTAGGGGGTTATCAGTGCTGGTGCCAGGCCAGGCCTTTAGGTGTCGTCTCATGACCCCATCCTAACACATGGGGCTTTTTGCAAAGCCTGTGAAAGGTCCAGAAGTCTGATCCATATTTGGGAGACCAAGAAACCAAAGGGGATAACGACAAAGCTTCCTCCATATTGGCTTACTCAGGATTTGAAAGACTGATCCATGAGTCACTGTACTAGTACATATGAAACATCTGAAAATAAATGGGTTTTTCCTATATCTCCCAGTACTCCTTCATATTTTTGGACACCTGGTAAATTCTGTAACATTAGCAGAGCCATGCCACATTATTTTAAGGGTCTTTTATGCACTGTGGGCATGACGTTCCTTACCAGTGTCTTAGGCTAACCCCCTGGAAATTTTCTAGTTATTTGCAACATATTACTGGGCAATAAATGCCATAGAAGGCCTCTTCAGAGCTTTGCAAAAGAAGAGAGCCCTGTGTTCACACATAATGGATGCTAAATTGGATAAATCCACACAAAGAAATACAAGTGTAGAGCAATGGAAAGGAATGAACTATAGCAGCAGACAAAGTCAGTAAGTAAATTTAAGTACTAGGTGAAATAAAGAGGTCATATGTAAACACTATGTTCATATAGATCCAGAGGAAGGTAAGACATAAAAATGAAATAACATCTCCCAAAAATTGCCTGCTCCATAGAAGCAAATACACTCAATAAAAACTTTTTGGGAAGTATAGATATTTTTTAAAAATAGATTTTATTGATTTTTTTTTTTACATAGAGGAAGAGAGAGGTATAGAGAGTTAGAAACATCAATGAGAGAGAAACATCGATCAGCTGCCTCTTGCACACCTACTGGGGATGTGCCTGCAACCTGGGACCCTTCAGTCCGCAGGCTGATGCTCTATCCACTGAGCCAAATCGGTTTCGGCAGAAGTATGGATATAAATAAAATCATAGAACCATCAAATTGTTCATTTAAAAACTAAACCAAAACCACAAAACAGCTAAATTATGGTAAGGGCAGCAAACTATATGAAGTTTTTACTGTCCTATTCCCATACCTTCTCCTCAGGTCCCCCTATCCTTGAAAAACCCCATCATCACTGTGAGAGTGAACCAGCCATCTTTTCTTTCAAAGAAAGGATCTTGCCACGATCTTAGTTCCCGCCATTTTGGTATGACCTTCAGATTCTTTCAGGGAGTCACCAACTTAGGTTCTGCAATCTTGACATGACCTTCAGGCTCTCAGGGGGATTTCCATATTAGCTTCTGCCTTAACTTCCCTTCCTCTGAATTAGCCAATTGAGTAATAATGGGAATCCAATAAGGTCAGGCTTCAGAGTGAGGGGCAGAAGAGAAATCAAGATGGCGGCATAGGTAAACGCCTAACAGCAGCCTCACACAACAATTTCAAAAAAATACAACGAAAGTATAAGGTGGACATTATCCAGAACTACAGGAAAGTTGAATGGCTGGAAATTCTACAACTAGAAGGAAAGAGAAAACCTGAAGGAAAAATCATAGGAGTTGTAAAAGCCTAAGGTATGGAGACATGGTGCGTGCGTGGAGAGAGGAAGGAGCTGGAGAGGAGGGGCGGCTGAGTGCCGTGCTGGTGTTCCCTAGCGGGAAGAAGATAAAAGCCCAATCTGTGCTGAACCCAAATTCCGACTGCACTGAACCCCAGTTCTGGGCGAGACCCATACCGGGGGTATCTGGGTGTAAGGCAGAAGCTTAGGGGAGCGGTGAAAGGCAGAGCACCCGAGTCACACACATTGTGCGCAGAGGACAGACTGTTGACTGTGCTGTAGATTGCCCTAGCTGGAAGGAGACAAAAGTTCCGGACTGTGCTGAGCCCCAGTTCCAACTGCACTGAACCCCAGGTATCGGCGAGACCCTCGGGCCCCAGACTCATACAGAGGGAATCTTGGCTGTAAGGCGGAAGCTCAGGGGAGCAGCGAAAGGCAGAGCCCAGGAGTCATGCACATTTCGTGCAGAGGACAGACTGGTGATTGAGCCAATGGATTGCCCTAGCGGGAAGGAGACATAAGCTCCGGGCTGCTCTTAACCCTACTTCCAACTGCACTGAAACCCAGTTGTGGGCTCATTGGAAAACAGACTAGACTGTCTGGTAGCGGGCAAAACTCTAGGGCACCTTTCTATCAAGGTGCTTGCAGCAAGTACCAAAGGACACTGAGGTACACTGAGACTTTGGAACACAAAGAGCCAGAGGACACTCCTCTGCAGAAGCAAGAAGACAAGAGAATCCAGAAAGTTGAAGATAGTGTAAGAAACCTCTGGGACAACTTCAAGCGAACCAACATCAGAATGTGGGCGTCCCAGAAGATGACAGAGAGAAACATACCCAAAACATATTGAAAGAAATAGTGACAGAAAACTTCCTCCACCTGGTGAAAGAAATAGACTTACAAGTCCAGGAAGCACACAGAACCCCAAACAAAAGGAATCCAAAGAGGACCACACCAAGACACATCATAATTACAATGCAAAGAACAAAAGACAAGGAGAGAATATTAAAAGCAGCAAGACTAAAGCAGGTAGTTACCTATAAAGGAGCACCCATACGACTGTCGGCTGATTTCTCAACAGAAACCATGCAGGCCAGATGGGAATGGCAAGAAATATTCAAGGTGATGAATAACAAGAACCTACAGCCAAAAATACTCTACCCAGCAAAGCTATCACTCAGAATCGAAGGCCAGTTAAAGAGCTTCACAAATAAATTTAAGCTAAAGGAGGTCATCACCACCAAGCCAGAATTATATAAATTGCTGAAAGGGGTTCTTTAGGAAGAGGAGGAAAATAAAGATAAAAATTATGAACAACAAATACATAACTATCAACAAGTGAATCTAAAAACCAAAGGAAGTAAAAATCATGATGAACAATATTAACTGGTGAATATAATAGAATCAGAGATATGGAAGGGGGTGGACTGATGATTCTCGGGGAAATGGGAAGTGGGGGAGGGTGTGGGAAGAGACTGCACATACAATGCACCTATGGATGAGGACAATGGGGGATGGGGAAAGGACAGAGGGTGGGATGGGAACTAGGTGGAGGGGAGAAATGGAGGAGGAGGAATGAGGAACATTTGTAATAATATGAACAATAAAGATTTATTTTAAAAAAATCAGAGTGAGGGGCAGGGCAGACCCCATGTCAGGAAATAAAACCTGAAAGGACTTCCTGTTTGGTGTGCTTTTGCCGGTCATTTCCAGCTGGCAGGAGCACCCTTCTGTGCAGAAGTAAATTTGCCTTGCCAATCCAGTTTCGAGTGTTTGTCTCATTCCTGGGACATTGTTGAGAGCATCTCTAACAATCACAACTACGAGGGCTGGGCAGGCAGCCTAGTTGCCAATGGAATGGGCACAAGTTTGAAGCTCCCACAAAGCCCTATGGCCATAGAGTTGCTACTAATTTACATGTTGGGCAGTTCCCTAGAAAAGCCTCTTTCACAGGGAATGGCATGATATACAACTACCGTGTTTCCCCGAAAATAAGACCCACTCACAGGTTTCCTTCTGAGTGAAATATAAGGCATCCCCCTGAAAATAAGGCCCCAAGGCTCTGTATCAGAATGAAAATTAATTTACTGGAAACTGGTCGCTAAGGCCGCTCCGACTGGCGTCTAGCAACCAGTGATGTTACGCGGAGTCCTGACGTCACTGCTGTGTGAATGGAGAGAAATTAGCGTGGAAACTTTGTGAAACCTAAACTGCAAGAACTTGTGACTTGGGTGAAGAATTCATCGGAGAAAATCACTGACAGTTGCATTGCAAATGCACTGCAAGAAGGCTACCTTGACAAGAAGTACTCATTTAAAGACAGGGCTATTGCTAAACATGAGAGATTTGGTCCACTGATTCGGAAAGAAATGGAGTCACAAAAATTCACCAGGAAATTCAGGAACTGGATTGTTATGATGATGTTCCAGAAGATGATGATATGATTGTCATTGAATAAATGAGTACATCCTTGATACTGCAGCATTCACAGTTTGTCTGGTTTGTGTTGACAACTACCCTACTACCGTATTGCATATGGGTAAAAAATGTCCTTTACTTTCATTTAACAATAAATGTATACCGTATTCTTCTTCGTGGAAATATAAGACATCCCCTGAAAATAAGACCTAGCGCATCTTTGGGAACAAAAATTAATATAAGACACTGTCTTATTTTAGGGGAAACAGGGTAACAAGTATTGGAGAGGATTTGAAGAATATGCAAACCCTTATGTATTGTTAGTGGGAATGTAAAATGGTACAGCGGCAGTAGAATAGAACATGGCAGTTCATAAAAAAAATAAAAACAGAATTACCATATGGTCTAGCTATACAAATTCTAGGCATATATCCAAAACAATCTAAAGCAGAGTCTTAAAGTTATATATGTATGTCATGTTCATAGCAGCATTATTTACAACAGCAAAAACATACAGCAACTTAAGTGTCTATTGACAAACGAAAGGATGAGCAACGTATGGTATGTGCATACAAAGAAATGTGTTCACAATTAAAAAGAAAGGAGATTCTGCAATCGGCTACAACATGAATGAATCTTAAGGACACTGTGTGAAGATAAATAAGCCAGTCACAGAAAGACAGATATTCTATGATTCTACTGTATGAGGCACTCGGGTAGTCAAAATTATAGAGACAGAAAGTCGAATGGCAGCTGCTAGGGCAGGGGAGAAGGAGGCAATGGGGATGTACAGATGAATGAATACAGTTTGAGTTTTACAAGATGAAGTGTTTGAAGATGGCTAGCAGTGATGGTAGCAGTACATCATGAATGCATTTAATATCAGTAAGTGTATACTAGTATTTAAAACATGAACAATGTAATACTTTCCATAATAAAGATTTCTTTTAAAGATCCTATTTTTATAAATATTTTTAAAATGGAAAGATATAATCTTATATGTTATATAAGTTTATTTAACACAATCAAACAAACTGGATAAAAATTGAATACTTCTTTTTCTGGCCAGGTTGCTCAGTTGGTTGGAGCATCATCCATACACCAAAAGGTTTCGGGTTTGAATACCTTCAGGGGACATAACCAAGTTGCGTTACAAGTGTGATTCCCAGGTTGGGAGAGTATGGAAGGCAAACAATCAATGTTTTTCTCTCCTCTTTCTAAAATCAATAAAATAAATTCCAAAGTCTGGACACTGGTGCTCAGTGGTGGAGCATCCACCCATGAACCAGACGTCACCAGGGCACATGCTCAGGTTGTGGGCTTGATCCCTAGTAGGGGCCATCAGTAGGCTGCCATCACTGCTTCTGTCTCATTGAAGTTCCTATCTCTTCATCTCTCTACCTTCATCTCTTTAAAAATCAATAAAAACATATTTTAAACAAAAATATATTCTCAGGTGAGGATTTTTAAAAAAGTGTATGACTTCTCTAGTGTAAGACACACCATCAAGAAAATGAAAGCACAACCCACAGAATGAGAGAAAATATCTGCAATTCATGTTTGATAAGAACTAGCAGCCAGTAAATATTAATGATCCTTGCAAGTCAACAAGAAAAGGACATCCAGTTTTCTAAGGGAAAGGATATAAATAGACATTTCTACAAAGAATATAAGTGCTAAAAAGAATATGGAAAGTTGCATAACATTGTTAATTATTAAGGAATTTTAGATCAAAACTACAATGAGATATCACTTCACATCCACTAGAATGGCTATAATAAAAAAAAAGTTAGACAATAACAAATGTCAGTGGTAATAAGGAGAAACTGGAATCCTTACTCATTGCTGGCAGGAATGTGAAATTGTGCAGCTTCCTTGGAAATACTTGGGCAATTCCTCAAGAGGATAAACATAGCGTTCTCACATGCCTCAACAATTCCACTCTTAAGTATCTATCCAATAGAAATGAAGGCAAATGTCCATGCAAAAACTTGTACTCAAATGTCCATAGCTGTATTATTCAGAATAGCCTCAACGTAGAAAAAAAAAAAACTTTCACCAACAGATGGATCTAAGAATAAAATATGGTATATCCACACAAAAAGAATATTATTTAGCCAAAAGGAAAGGAACTTTGGATGCTATTTTCTACATGGGAATCCTTGAAAACATTATGCTAGGTGAAATTTGCCAGTACAGAAGACTACTACATGTAGGATTCCATTGCTATGAAGTGTCCAAAATAGACAAAATCATTGAGCTAAAAAGTAAAGTAGTGGTAGCCCTGAGGTACAGGGAGGAAAGAATGGGGAGTGACTGCTAATAGATCAGGTGTGGGCAAACTATGGCCAGCAGGCCGGATCAGCTGTTCTATCTGGCACGCACGGAGCCGAAAGAGCGGGCCATAACCTTATATGTAATGATGCTTACTTTGAATTTATATTAGTTCACACAAACACTCCATCCATGCTTTTGTTACGGCCCTCCGGTCCACTTTAAGAACCCATTGTGGCCCTCGAGTCAAAAACTTTGCCCACCCCTGTAAGAGATACTTTGAGTTTTGCTTGTGTGTGAGGAAATTTGATTTGGTGATAGTGACATAAATTTCTGAACAAACTACAAAACCTCTGGTGTGTATATTTTAAAGGGCAAATGTTATGCTATGTGAATGATATCTCAAAGAAGCTGTGATTAACAGGCATGTAAAATAAAATTACAAAATTCTGTGATGCATGTTTAGGGAGAAAATTGAGAAAGAAAAGTGACAAAGCAGATATCATAAAAGAAAGGGTCCTGATTATCTCTTAAGCAAGAGGATTTGTGATTGACAATGGCACATGGGAGACTTCTATGGAATTAAAACTACTGATTACATGATCAGAGTTGTACTTACACACCTTTCTCTCTCCTCTCTTGCTCCCTCCAATATTAATAAAATTAGCCCTCTTTACCATTTGTAAGTGTACAGTTCAGTGGTATTTAGTACATTTACATTGTTGTACAACCATCATCAACATCCATTTCCAGAACTTTTTCATCATCTCAAACTGAAACTGTCTTCATTAACCAGTCCTATTACTCTTCTCCCAAATCCTGTAACCTCCACTTCAGTATCTGTCTCTATGAACTTGACTACTTGAGGAACCTCATATAATTTAAGTCATAACACATGTCCTTTTGTGTGTGACTACCTGTTCTCTTTCAAATAATTTACTGAAAAAATATATTTGTTTTATTCACATTTGGAGACTGTGCTATGAAACAATATTTAAATTTGAGAAATGAAAAACGTAGTGGTGCAAACTGGAACAGAATGTATATATATTTTCAAAGATTTTCATTATGTGTGAAACTGAGAAATTTTAGATGGTGATTGGCAAGTGACATGGGCTGAGAGTGATGGTTTGATAAAGATGAAACATTACTGCATATAATGATAATGGATCCAGCTGTTAAAATTCCCCAGTGTAACTTGCAAGTCCACTAGGACCTCTATGAGGTCCCCCTCGGTCCAAATCTCCATTCCAGCCAGCACCACCTGTGTGTTTATTCCCCTAGTGAAGCTGTTGGCCAGGGCAATGATGTCCATCACCCTCTGGACCGTCTCATTGACGTTACTGCCCCACATTTGGAACCGCTGGTTGTTGACCACAACAAACATCTCCACGTACTTGGTGAGTGACCACAAGTAGGACAGCTCCTGTAGACCATTAGGCTTCCTGCTCCCTTTCTAACAGTCTGGCCTAATAGATGTGTATAATAACATAAAGCCTCATTGAGGGATCAAGAAAATTTTGAGTATTATGCACATGTGTTACAGAGCAAGTTTTAGAAGAGATGAAATGAGCAATGAAGTGTGGAGCCAATGATCTTCAAGCCCCTTGTCTAGAACATTAGGAGTTGGCCAACCAACTGACACAGGAGGAGTGGTGTGTGTGTCGGGGGAGTGTTCCGTGTGGCACAGTTGAAGAAGGCCTGGAGGTTTTGTTTCCTCTCTCAAGGTACAATCTTGCAATTTAGAGTTTGCAGTCCTTTTTATTACAACACATGATCAAAAGGACTGTAGCCAAGAATCACTGAAGCTAATGCTGTGGAAGTAAGCAACAGGAGAGATAATATCTGGAGGATAACAAGAGAGAACAGACACAGCCAGAGGTAGGCAGTTGCTATCAGGAGGCAGGACATATCCTTTATGCAGCCAGCATAAAGCTGCACTTAATCCCAGCGCCTAATGCTCTGCATGTCAAGGAGCACTTCTGCTCACAGACACAAGCCCTCCATCAGCTGATTCATTAGGGCCATGTCAGTGGCCTTTGTGAGGGACTCTGCCGTCTCCTTGCCTTCTCAATAGAAGAACCAAGAGATTATGTATGAGCCTAACAGAGTGCTTCAGACATGGGATCCCCAGACAAAAGGCCTGGCGCTGGTACTGCTGCCAGGATGTTCACGTGTCAGGTTGGGGATTATGCTGGTGTTGGTACTGAGTTTCCCACAACACTTGTGCTGTGACCTGAAATCGGTATATTCCTCATCCTATGAAATAGTCATCCCCAAGGCTCTGACAGTTGAGGGAAGGCAAGACCCAGAGGAAGAGGCATCTTATGTGATTTCTATGCAGGGCGAGAAACAGCTGATTCACCTGAAAGTGAAGACAGACTATTTTATCAAGAACTTTCCAGTCTTCAGCTACCACAATGGCACCCGGGGACAAGAAATGCCTTTCATCTCACATGACTGTCACTATGAAGGCTACATAGAAGGAGTCCCGGGTTCTTTTGTTTCTGTCAACACCTGTTCAGGCCTCAGGGGCATCCTGATTAGGGAGGGGAAATCCTATGGCATTGAGCCCATGGACTCTTCAAAACGGTTTGAACATGTGTTGTTCACCATGGCCCATCAAGCTCCAGTCTCCTGTAGTGTCACTTCCCAAGACAGCCCAGTGGTGTCCGCCGGCAGACAACGAGGGAGCAGGAAGCCTGGCCGTGTGCAGGAGCTGTCCTACTTGTGGTCACTCACCAAGTACGTGGAGATGTTTGTTGTGGTCAACAACCAGCGGTTCCAAATGTGGGGCAGTAACGTCAATGAGACGGTCCAGAGGGTGATGGACATCATTGCCCTGGCCAACAGCTTCACTAGGGGAATAAACACACAGGTGGTGCTGGCTGGAATGGAGATTTGGACCGAGGGGGACCTCATAGAGGTCCTGGAGGACCTGCAAGTTACACTGGGGAATTTCAACAGCTGGAGACAAGAGAAGCTCCTCCATCGTGTGAAGCATGATGTTGCCCACATGATTGTCGGACAGCACCCTGAGCAGGGTATGGGGAAGGCATTTCTCAGTGGTGCCTGTTCCAGTGGTTTTGCAGCAGCTGTTGAATCCTTCCCTCATGAAGATGTCCTCCTGTTTGCAGCGCTCATGGTCCATGAGCTTGGGCACAACTTGGGTATCCGGCACGACCACTCAGCCTGCATTTGTAAAGACAAACACCTCTGCCTCATGCGTGACAACATCACTAAAGAAAGTGGCTTCAGCGACTGTAGCTCTGACGACTTCTACCAGTTCCTCCAGGAGAACAGAGGGGCCTGCCTATTTAACAACCCTCAGCGGCACAAAGGCCGCTTGCGTAGGGGTTCCTACTGTGGAGATGGTGTGGTGCAGGGTGAGGAGCAGTGTGACTGTGGTTCTGCCTGCTACACTGACCCGTGCTGTGACCAAACATGTAGCCTGAAGGCGAGTGCACAATGTAGTGATGGACTCTGCTGCTTTGGTTGCCAATTGAGACATAAGGGATTCCTGTGCCGTTCTGCTTCGGGAGAGTGTGACCTCCCAGAGTATTGTGATGGTAGCTCTGCAGAGTGCCCCACAGACACCTATAAGCAAGATGGTACACCGTGCGGTAGACCGCACTACTGTGTTGGGGGCCACTGCAGAAACCCTGATAATCAATGCATGGCTATGTATGGAGACACTGCACGGTCTGCTCCAGAAAACTGTTACATTTCAATAAACAGCAAAGGGGACCGGTTTGGAAATTGTGCCCGTCCCACCTCAGCAATGCCAAGATATGTTAAGTGTTTTGATGATAATATATTTTGTGGGAAAATTATATGTACAAATATTAGACGGGTCCCATCCATCAAACCCCATCACACACTGATCCAGATTCCTTACGAAG
This sequence comes from Vespertilio murinus, assembly GCA_963924515.1. Taxonomy (NCBI): domain Eukaryota; kingdom Metazoa; phylum Chordata; class Mammalia; order Chiroptera; family Vespertilionidae; genus Vespertilio; species Vespertilio murinus. Next base: position 8,992,140 of record OZ004720.1, on the reverse strand, counting down.
AAGACTTCTGCTGGAGCTTGGATGTCTATAACATTACTGATGTCCCTGATGAGGGAGATGTGCACTCTGGCACTGCTTGTGGCCCAAACAAAGTCTGCATGGATTACTCCTGCACCGAGCATGCTGTGCTCAAGTATGACTGCAAACCAGCAGAAATGTGCAATGGGAGAGGAGTCTGTAACAATTTAAGGCACTGCCACTGCGAGGCTGGCTATGCACCCCCCGACTGCAGAACCCCAGGAAATGGGGGTAGTGTGGACAGTGGTTCTCCTGGAAAAACAGAGGATGAAAATCCAAGTGAGGATAAAGGGGACAGTTATAGTGTTGATCATGAAAATTTTGGAAGAGGTGGTGAGAATACACAGGAAAGCAAAATGGGCGAAGTTCTGTTAATAATCTTGTTGCTTTTTTTTGCATTGCTTCTTTTTCCTATTTTTTACATTTGCATTCTTTTTCTTCTTTTAGCATTAATCTGTGGTGCAATTATTGGTGTTGGTTTTAGAGTTGGAACAGAGTTAGCACGTTCCTCAAAAGAGTCCCCAGAAGAAAATGAAGAATTAGTGGACCCCAAGAGAAAAAAGGCACTAAGGGAGAAAAACCCAAAGGAAGAAAATGAGTAGTGATAGGAAGAAGTCTTCTATAGAAAGCACTTCATACACCTGGTGGAAGGAGGCTCAGTAGAGCAAAGGTGAAGTGGATATCTACAGAAGTGGCTGCGATGGGGATTGTAAAGGCTATAGAAATGTACTAATGTAAAGGAGGGATTTTCTTCTGATTTTTACTAATTAATTATATATGGTTATGTAAAAGCACTTATAAAACATTTTACTATTTTTTCCATTTCATGAAACCATTTAAATAAACCTGTCTCATGGATCATTCCCATCAATTTCTTATCTTATTTGGGACAATTTCTGAATTACCAGCTTTTCAGAGAATGCCACCTTCCATCCTCTTTGTATGACATATATTTCTATGCCAGGTTTTTTCATCCCAATCACAACCACACATTATATTAGGAAGGTTGTTTATTTCACTTGTTGTTCTATTAGAACTGGAGAAATTTACTCATTAAATAAAAAGATATTAAATTAAAAAGTCAATAACAGTGTTCACATAAAGCATGATATTATGCTTTCTGTGGCCTATATACCTTAGATTTGGCACTCTCTGGAAGGGCTCTATCTGAGGTAATCACACCCAAGGCGGTGTGATTACCTTGTGTCTAAGTACATGGGAGAGAGTAAGCAACCTAGGCAAGAGGCAAGCTTATCCAGTGCTGAGTCTGGTTGGAAGTATTCATATTTCCTTTTTTCTGTTTCTACTTTTCTTATTCATTTCTCATTCCCATTATTAAATTAATATATTATTGCCAGACAATCAAAAGGTACAGAGCATTGGAGAATTGTTAATTATCTGTAGGAGAGCACAAAGCATATAAAACAATAACATTATCAACTCTGTGCAGGATATTGTTCTAAACACTTTTCATTCATTGTCTTTTTAAAAATAAATCTTTATTTTTCAGATTATTACAGTTGTTTCTCTCCACCCTCCCCCCACCCCCGATCCCTTAAACCAGTTCCCACCCCATCCCATCCCTTAGCCCCAACTCTCCTTGTCCATAGGTGTAAGATTTTTGTCCAGTCTCTTCCAGCACTCTCCATACCCCCACCCAAGAATTGTCAGTCTGCTTCCTGAGTCTATTACATTCACTAGTTTATTCTGTTCATCAGAATTTTTATTCACTTGATTTTTAGATTCACTTGTTGATAGACATATATTTGTTGTCACTTTGTTGTTCATAATTTTTTATCTTTACCTTTTTCTTCTTCTTCCTCTTCTTAAAGAATACCTTTCAGCATTTAAGGTAATACTGATTTGTTGGTGATGAACTCCTTTAGCTTTTTGTCTGTGAAGCTCTTTATCTGCCCTTCAATTATAAATGATAGCTTTGCTGGGCAGAGTAATCTTGGTTGTTGGTTCTTGCTATTCATGACTTTGAGTATTTCTTGCCACTCCCTTCTGGCCTGCATAGTTTCTGTTGAGTAATCAGCTGACGGTCATATGAGTGCTCCCTTGTAAGTAACTGTTTTTCTCTTGCTGCTTGTAAGATTCTCTCTTTGTCTTTTGCCCTAGGCATTTTAATTATGATGTGTCTTGGTGTGGTCCTCTTTGGATTCCTTTTGTTTGGGATTCTGTGTACTTCCTGGACTTGTAAGTCTATTTCTTTCACCAGGTGGGGGAAGTTGTCTGTCATTATTTCTTCAAATAGGTTTTCAATATCTTACTGTTTCAGGCACCACCATAATTCATATGCTGGTATGCTTGAAGTTGTCCCAGAGGCTCCTTATACTATTTTCATATTTTTGGATTCTTTTTTCTTTTTGCTCTTCCAGTTGGGTGTTTTTTGCTTCTTTGTATTTCAAATCTTTGACTTGAATCTTGAGATCCTCTAGTCTACTATTGAATTTCTGTATATTATTCTTTATTTTAGTCAGTGTATGCTTAACTTCTGACTGGTCCTTTTCCTTTTTGGGGGCAGGGGGGAGGCATTCTCACTAAGATCTTTGAAGGTCTCACTAAGTTTCTCAGAGCTTTATAGAATATTCTTGAAAAACCTTATAACCATGGTTTTGAACTCTATTATCCAGTAGTTTGCTTTCCTCCATTTCTTTCATTTGTAACATGTTTATTTGTCTCCGCATTTTGGCTGCTTCCCTATGTTGATAGAGTGGCCTTTTGTGTTAGGTGTCCTATAGGGACCAGTGGGTCGGCCTTCCCAGTCACCTGAGGTGGACACTCTCGGTGCACCCCTTTGTGAGTTGTTTGCACAGTCTTCTAGTTAACCCTTGGTTGCTATTGGTATCAAAGAGGGAAATTGACCTCTAGGCTAATTGGCTGCAATGATCCGCTGTGTCTACAGTGCAAGAGCTGCTGTGCAGGAGACACACTTATGGGGCAGGACTTGCTTCAGTGGGGCTTTGGTGCTCACTGAGTCTGCCCCTTGAGTGTGTCTCTTATGGATGTGAAGAGTTGTAATCTGGTATGATCTTCAGTGTGACCACTGGCTCTTGGATCTCCAAGGAGGTGCAAGGTCAGCCACTGTATGGGCCCCCCAGCAGGAGCTACAGAGACATCTGCAGATTCCTCTTCTTTGTATAGGGTTTGGAAGTGCCCAGATGATGCCCAGCTGTGAAGCAAGGGCTTTGCACCTTCTTTTGGAATCTCTGGGGCTCTCTGACCCAGCTGCAATTTGTTATAGGCCAATGTTTCCCAAACTTTTGACATTTGTGTACCCCTTCTATAATTTTCATAACACTGAGTACCCCTCGTCAAAAAAATGGATGTATTATAATAACAATCAAAATATATTCATTTATTTTTATTTTTTGGAGCATACATAAAATAATAATAAAGAAAAATAAAATTATTCATAATAGAATATAAATAAAAGTTATATTATTAATAACATTTATTTGCACACCGGACCATCTGACGCCTCACAAGACTGTCTTTTTTTTTTTTTTTTTTTTTTTTTTAAATATATTTTATTGATACTTTACAGAGAGGAAGGGAGAGAGATAGAGAGCCAGAAACGTCGATGAGAGAGAAACATCAACCAGTTGCCTCTTGCACACCCCCTACCGGGGATGTGCCCGCAACCAATGTACATGCCCTTGGCCGGAATCGAACCCGGGACCTTTCAGTCCACAGACCGATGCTCTACCACTGAGCCAAACCGACCTCGGCCACAAGACTGTCTTGATTGACTCATGAGAACATAGAATTAGGTGCAGCTAAACACGGTGCAGTGCATATCCCCACCAAACTCTAGTGCAACGCATACCCCCACCACACTTCCCATACCCCTGAGGGTATGTGTACCACACTTTGGGAAACACTGTTTTAGGTTAAAGAATAGGCCATTCACATGCAAAAGCTGATGCTCACAGCTTGGGTGGAGTTATAAATTGGGTGGGGCAGATTCTCTGGGAATCACCAGGGTGGAGCAAATAGCAATTGCTGCCAATCAGCCCTGAACCTGAGAATTCTGGTTCTCTGTCCCACGCCCCCATGCAGGAACAATGACCACTGTGGGTCCCTCTAAAAGAAAGCTGCCCTCACCTTCCTGTCCTGATGCCAGACAGGAATTCTCTCTGTATGTGCCTGGGTCCTTCAGAGTATCCCAGAACTAAAGTTTAGAGCAAGCAGGTGCTTGTATCTCCTTCTCAATTAAAAGATCAGCACATCCAGGTGCCAGCACTTTCCGCACCTCTGCTCCCCTTACCAGTCTCAATGTGTTTTCTTTGCCTCTCTAGTTGTGGAACTTCCACGCAGGCAGCTTTGCCACAGTTACTAGTTATTCTGTCATTGAGTTGTGGTTTTGATGTGGTTGTGAGAGGCAGCAAGTATATGTGTTTACCTATGCCACCATCTTGTTTTTCCTCACCCATTCAGTGTCTTTTAAAAAATACTTTTATTTTATTGATTTCAGAGAGGAAGGGAAAGATAGAAACATCAATGATGAGAATATCTGATTAGCTGCCTCCTGCACATCCCCTACTGGGGATCCCAGAAATGTGGCCTTGACCAAAATTGAACCCAGGACCCTTCAGCAAACAGGTTAATGCTCTATCTACTATGCTGAATCAGCTAAGGTATTCATCGTCTTAATTTAACACTCACATTCACGCTATTGGAGCATCTTCTTCCACAGGAGGAAACAAAAACAGAGTTTTACTCTAGAGCAAGTATGTCAAACTCATAGCCCACAACAAATTTTTAAGGCCCCACTAATACAATGGTATGTAAGAAATGTTTTAATAAAAATTTTGTAACTTGCCGAAACGGGTTTGGCTCAGTGGATAGAGCATCGGCCTGCAGACTGAAAGGTCCCAGGTTCAATTCTGGTCAAGGCCATGTACCTTGGTTGTGGATACATCCCCAGTAGGGGGTGTGGAAGAGGCAGCTGGTCGATGATTCTCTCTCCCATCGATGTTTCTAGCTCTCTATCCCTCTCCCTTCCTTTCTGTAAAAAATCAATAATATATATTTTAAAAAAATAATAATTATCTACGATGTTCGCTAATGACTGATTACTATAATCGTGTTGAATTTATTTTCCTATGGACCTTACTTGCAGGTGTGCCATTTCTCTGCACTAATACTAGCAGTGAATATTTTAGCAGTCAATTATCAGGTAATGAGTATTATACTGACTTGTTTGATGTGTGCAACAGGAAATATTTCACTTTTGAAGAACAAGAAAAATAGGTTTATTTGCATTATTAATTTGTGCAGTTAAGTTACTCAGGGTCTAGTAATTAATGTTCAAGAAAAATATTAATTTTTTATTAAAATGTTCTATTATTTTAGGTTAACAATTGCTCATTTATTTCAGTCCTTTGTGTTCAGCATGTCTTTTTAGAAATAAACTTAAATTTTTTTTGAAAATTGAAGCTTTTGTTCTTTTGTGGCCCACATAAACTTAAACCTTATATATTTGGTCCATTCAGCCTTTGGGTTTGACATGCTTGCTCTAGAGCTAGTAAAGGGTGGAACCTGCATCCCATTCCAGCTATGACCGAATGTACCTTCTCCACTGCCTCATGAGCCTTTCCTTCAGTTAAAAAAAAAGTGGCCAGGAAGACAACTGACATGTCCTTACTTGTCCAGAACATGGCTTTTCCCTCACTGACTCTAATGAAACAAAAGCCTTACAAATGGATGGTGCTCTCTATTATGAAACTACCACACTGTGTCATTATTAGTGAAAAGTGTCCTTTCCCCATTCCATTCTGACATCATGGAGGGGCAGGTTTGTATCTTGGTCAGCTCTGAGGGCTCCGCTGTTTATAAGGGCTCAGTAAATGTTGACCAAAGGAAGGATTTAACCAGAGCCAATCTTAGGATAGGACTCAATTCTGCTAAGTTTAACATTAAAAGATTGCAAACATTTTTTATAATAAATTTTACATTTTGTATACTAGTTATGTTTAAAAACTTAATTTCAGAATAAAATTGATATTCAAACGGAAAATTTCTCATTGTTTTTTCAAAAGCAAGATCAGACTTCCTTCAAGAATGTTTGCAAAATATTGACTCTTTAAAACTTTCTAAGAAAGATTCAATACCACTTTTGTTATTTAATGAATTATGGAAATCTCTCATGAGGTTATGCTAGAGTGAAATAAATGAGGGTATGAAGTTCTTGAATCACTATGTAACCGACAATGGCATGGAGGCTCTTCTCAGAGTTAGAAAATACCTTTTAAATTATTTAAAAAGAGAATATCAGAGGTGAAATAATGACTGACCACGTTTTGCAACATCATACCTGTTTCAGTGTTATAATACTACTGGGTCTCTCACATCCTTACTAACACCCCAGACACCAGTTTTGTCCCCACAGTCTGGAGTTCAGGAACTTCCACTGCTTCTCCCATTATCTAGAATAGACAATGTAAACTTGCTATGGTATTAATGTGCTATGACAATTGGGTGGTCCTGTCCATTTCAACCATTGTTTCCTATGGCTTTTGAAAATAAGCATTTCCTCAGATTAGTATGTCTAACAGGAAGAATCTCTGTACTCATTTCATACCATGGCCACTTCAGAGTCTGGGTTTTTCGTCATAGTCTTGTTTCCACAGAATGACCTTGCTCTGCCATAGGCCTAATTTAGTTCAGCTCTCACAGCTCCAGGGAGGCTATTGAAATTGATCCAGCACAGCATCCTCTACTCTACTGAATGAAACATGGGTTCTCTTTGAGGATACTCAGGAAGAAAACCTATGGAGAAACTCAGTCTGAAACAGACCATCAAGCGTTTTTTTCTCCGGAACAGGGATATGGAAGCATTGTTGCGTTGAGTGAGATTTCTGATTGGAACTGTGAGAGTGAGAAATATGCTTTTTTATTCATGGAACATGTTCTCAGAATATCAAATTCTGGAGATACTCATGCATTAGTGGAGAAATGGAAAGAAATCTTATAGGAGAGAGAAGGAATAAACTCTGAAATCACAACATTTCTTCTAGTAAAGCATCTGTCACATGATAATCATGAGGTGGGTAGTAGTGCAGACAATTTTACAGGAAAAATAGAATTAAAAAACAGAAAGACAGAGTATCAGATCTAGGGAACAGAAGAAAAGGCTCTCCCAGGTGCTCTCCAGAGACCATTTATCCACTCAAATCCATTCTTCATAGTTCTGGAATAAATTAGGTCATTGTAGAACTAAGGAAAATCACATAAATATGACAAACAAAGCAAAGGCTACCTGTAGAGAGTGCCTGGGAAGGCACATGTGCATTCTTTAATTATTGTCAGCTGAACTCAGTGGCCTTGACAAAGCCACGCCCTGGGAGCAGGCTTTGCCAAAAAGGCAAGAGTGTTATCAGTTTGACCTTCATTTCAGCCCAGGTGCCAGTAGTGGGTTTTGATAGGTAAATCCAGTCAAGCACCAGGCATGCTTGGGCTTTCTCAGGAATGCAAGTAATCTCCTTTGTCTTGACTTTTGGTGAAACTTCCTGGTATTTGGGGATATAAAATAAACATTCTGTATCAGCTATGTGTCACTGTCTCTCCCTCAGAAGAGGGCAGCGGTCCTACCTGGTTCCCAGCCTTTTCCTTCTATCTCTGTGTCTTGTCTCTTTCTTTCATATTTTTTTAATCCCCAGCTCCTCCACTCAAAGAACCGGTTCATCTCTCTTTCCATGCTGGATGTGGAAAAGAGACCACCCCGTCAGTTACCAATTAATCTTTTGCTTTTAAAAATTACAATGGATCCCAGCTTTCAGGTAACTGGATGTGCCTTGATTTAACAAAAGTTCACAGACAAGAATGTTTTTATAGGAAATCTAGGACAGTTTCAACAAAATGATATCAGTATATCAACTCCTCCAACTACTGTGAATCTACACTAAAGTATTCAAATTTTATATAATAAGGCACCTAAAATAAGAACCCATTTTTTATTCATAAATTTTTCTAGAACAGATATTATTTCTTTCTCTTTAAAAAAAAATATATTTTATTGATATTTTACAGAGAGGAAGGGAGAGAGATAGAGAGCTAGAAACGTCAATGAGAGAGAAACATCGACCAGCTGCCTCTTACACACCCCCCGCCAGGGATGTGCCGCAACCAATGTACATGCCCTTCGCCAGAATTGAACCCGGGACCCTTCAGTCCGCAGACCAACGCTCTACCACTGAGCCAAACCGGCTTCCGCAATTTTCTTTCTCTTTTCATGTTAGATGTTTTTATAAGCACTATAAATACATTAAAATATTTTACAAAACAATTCAGGCCTAACAGAAAAGAAGAGTCACTCTCTCTCCTAAGTACTGTGAAAGCCCTTTACTTCTTCTTGGATGTTAAGTGCATGAGTGCTGTGTATGCTTTGAGTTTTGTCTTTTTCCAGCCTAACAGATCCAAACAGGAAGAGTTTCCTAGAAGCAAAAAAGTAACCATTTTTAAAAGAAGAAAGCCACCTTTCTTCAGAGTGATGTGGCTTTCATAAAATCCCAGGTGTTACTTTCTGGCTGATTGGCCTTATACACGGAACTTCACTTCCTGGGCCTGGGTTTTCTTTTTAGTAAGATGGCCACACAAAGGATACTCTCATAGAGTGGGTGAGAGATTAGATAGCCTTTATACAGTCTATAGTGCAGAATTGGGTATATAGTGGCTGTTCAAATAAATTATGAGATCTAAAATCAAATGCAATGGATGGTGTAAGATTATGTTATTAATCATATTTTGTTTGGCCATGGTAAAATCAATTCACAATCAAGTCACAATACTGAATTTTCGTTATACCTATAGCATTCTGACCTGCCATTTTGTCATTTGTAAACACATTCTATTTCTTCTACTAAATTGTAAATCTCAGGAAGGAAGGAAGGAAGGAAGGAGCAAGATTTGGTTAATACGGCAATCACTGCCTTGGGCCCAGTTATGAGTAAGACTGGTAGGCATTTAATTATTTTACTCAGAGCCCGACTTAAGACTACCATGACTTTAAAAGCATTCATGCTTTTTGGAAACGAAATCAAGGATTCTAACTTTCTCCTCTTCTAACCATATCCTCAATCATTATGTGTAAATGATTCAGGATAGCTCTTGCACAGATATCTAAGTGAACTGAGGGACTGATACATATTGCCACTTCTCATTCATTTATTCACTCATCCATCCACCCATCCATTCATTCCACCACTAATGAGTCTGCACCTATGAATTGTTCTAGTTCTAGTAGTAAACAGGACAAAATCTATCTGATCCATTGTAATTTAAGAAACTAAACACCTTCGCTGAGTAGTTTTGGAATAATGGGAGCTAAAACAGATTGAGGGATCACTCCAATAATTGTGTAAATAAGGAATAGGCAGGAGCAGAGCAATAGGCAAGTACAGAAAGACAGACCTTCTAAAGTCAAGCTGAATTCTGGAAGCTTGTGGGAGAGTGGTTGAAGTGTTGGTGGTGAGAAGGGGTTGACCTGGGAATATTATGAGGTTGACTAAAAGGATTTGTTGATGAAACAGATGTAAAATGTGAGAGGATGGTAGTAAAGAAGGATGTCTCTCCAGTAGCTCTGCATTTAGCAACTGCATGAATACACTTGCTATTTACTGAGATGGGGATGCATGTGGAAAGAGCAGGGGTTGAACATGTTCAGTTTGAGATGCCTGTTAAACACCCAAGTTGGCTCCTCAGCAATGCAGCATGAGGATTGTGTCTGGAATTAGGAGAGAAGTCAGCTAGAGATGTATATTTGAGAGTTGTCAGCTTATAGATGACATTCCAAGCCAGAATGGGGTGAGGACTTAGTCTGATAGCATTCTATGTGTAGATGTTGAAGGGATGAGAAGCATTCAGGAAAGAAGTGGGTGACAGAGTGGCCAGTTTGGCTGGAGTACAAAGAGAGTATTGTCTTGAAAACCAAGAGAATAAAGTGCTTCTAGATTTATACACTACAAATCCAGTCCATCCACAGATTCTCTTGACTCTGCCTTCCAAATATATACAGAATGTGACCTCTGTTCACTACCACCAAGTCTCCAATGCACTGCACTAGTCACCATTAACTCCATGGTAACCAACTGCAGAATTCTTTATTTATTTTTAAAAATATATATATTTTATTGATATTTCACAGAGAGGAAGGGAGAGAGATAGAGAGCTAGGAACGTCGATGAGAGAGAAACATCGACCAGCCGCCTCTTGCACACCCCCTACCGGGGATGTGCCTGCAACCAATGTACATGCCCTTGACCGGAATTGAACCTGGGATCTTTCAGTCCCCAGACCGATGCTCTACCACTGAGCCAAACCGGTTTTGCCTGCAGAATTCTTTAAAGGAAATCTCTGCTCCCTCACTGGCTCCCACAATGGCCTCTTTTGAACTCAGCAGGCAGAGTGATCCTTTGAAAAGTTAAGTCAGAACATATCCATTATCTGTTCAATGTTGCTGATAGGTTCATAAGGGGAGGAGTGAGTGTTGATCATTTGATTTCACAGAAGAGAGTTCCTCATTGGCAACCCAGAATGGAGCTGTTTAGATGGACTGTAGGGAAGAAAGCTCATTCTAGGGGAGTCAAAATATAAAGGATAAGTCAAGACACATTTCTAAAGGTGTTCAACCTCATAAATATTCAGAGGCAAGGAGATTATGTAGCCACAAGGGCATATCACACTATGCAACCACAAAATCCCATCTAATAAAAGAGCAATATTCAAATTAACCATCACTCCATTACACCCACAAGCCAATCAGGAGCAAGTATGCAAATCAATCCAACCAAGATGGCTGCGGCCACAAAGAGCAGGAGGGAGGCTTGGGTTTCCCTGGCAATGGAGGAAGCCAAGCTTTCTGCACACCTTGGCTGGCTCAGGCCTCCACTCCAGGCTACAAAGTTCCAATTATAGAAGATAATAAATCCCAACAAAAATGGCGGCAGCCACAGAACTGGACAGAGCCTGAGGCTAGGGTTACTCCCAGCAATGGAGGAAGCCAAGCTTCTGCAGCCCTGGCCTGCCTTGGGTTCTGCTTAAGGCTACAAAGTTTCAATTGTAGAAGATAAATAAATCCCAGATACTAGGGTCTTCACTAGGGTTGCTGTGGGGTGTGGCCGGCCTGCAAACAACCACAGGCCCCTGGCCCAAGCCACCCCATGCCCCACCATGATCTAGGATACCCTTCAGGGCAAACAAGCCGGCCCCCACCCATGCACCAGGCCTCTATCCTATCAAATAAAAGAGTATATGCAGATTGACCATCACTCCAACACCCAAAATGGCTGGCCCCAAGTGGTCAAAGATCCTGCCCCCATGTGGACATAAGATGGCTACCACAAAATGGCCAGCAGGAGAGGGCAATTGGGAGGTACCAGGCCTGCAAGGGAGGGCAGTTGGGGGCAATCAAGCCTGCAGGGGAGGGCAGTTAGGGGTGACTAGGCTGGCAGAGGAGGAAAGTTGGGGGTGACCAGGCTTGCAGGGAAGGATAATTTGGAGGGGTGGGGTGACCCAGGCTTGCAGGGGAGAGCAGTTAGGGGGGACCAAGCCTACAGGGGAGGGCAGTTAGGGGTGACCTGGCCTGCAGGGGAGGGCAGTTAGGGCCAAACAGGTGGGTGGGGAACAGTGCAGAAAGAGACTGCACATACAATGCACCTATGGATGAGGACAATGGGGGATGGGGAAAGGACAGAGGGTGGGATGGGAACTAGGTGGAGGGGAGAAATGGAGGAGGAGGAATGAGGAACATTTGTAATAATATGAACAATAAAGATTTATTTTAAAAAAATCAGAGTGAGGGGCAGGGCAGACCCCATGTCAGGAAATAAAACCTGAAAGGACTTCCTGTTTGGTGTGCTTTTGCCGGTCATTTCCAGCTGGCAGGAGCACCCTTCTGTGCAGAAGTAAATTTGCCTTGCCAATCCAGTTTCGAGTGTTTGTCTCATTCCTGGGACATTGTTGAGAGCATCTCTAACAATCACAACTACGAGGGCTGTGCAGGCAGCCTAGTTGCCAATGGAATGGGCACAAGTTTGAAGCTCCCACAAAGCCCTATGGCCATAGAGTTGCTACTAATTTACATGTTGGGCAGTTCCCTAGAAAAGCCTCTTTCACAGGGAATGGCATGATATATAACTACCGTGTTTCCCCGAAAATAAGACCCACTCACAGGTTTCCTTCTGAGTGAAATATAAGGCATCCCCCTGAAATTAAGGCCCCCAGGCTCTGTCTCAGAATGAAAATTAATTTACTGGAAACTGGTCGCTAAGGCCGCTCCGACTGGCGTCTAGCAACCAGTGATGTTACGCGGAGTCCTGACGTCACTGCTGTGTGAATGGAGAGAAATTAGCGTGGAAACTTTGTGAAACCTAAACTGCAAGAACTTGTGACTTGGGTGAAGAATTCATCGGAGAAAATCACTGACAGTTGCATTGCAAATGCACTGCAAGAAGGCTACCTTGACAAGAAGTACTCATTTAAAGACAGTGCTATTGCTAAACATGAGAGATTTGGTCCACTGATTCGGAAAGAAATGGAGTCACAAAAATTCACCAGGAAATTCAGGAACTAGATTGTTATGATGATGTTCCAGAAGATGATGATATGATTGTCATTGAATAAATGAGTACATCCTTGATACTGCAGCATTCACAGTTTGTCTGGTTTGTGTTGACAACTACCGTACTACCGTAATGCATATGGGTAAAAAATGTCCTTTATTTTCATTTAATAATAAATGTGTACCGTATTCTTCTTCGTGGAAATATAAGACATCCCCTGAAAATAAGACCTAGAGCACCTTTGGGAACAAAAATTAATATAAGACACTGTCTTATTTTAGGGGAAACAGGGTAACAAGTATTGGAGAGGATTTGAAGAATATGCAAACCCTTATGTATTGTTAGTGGGAATGAATGTAAAATGGTACAGCGGCAGTAGAATAGAACATGGCAGTTCATAAAAAAAATAAAAACAGAATTACCATATGGTCTAGCTATACAAATTCTAGGCATATATCCAAAACAATCTAAAGCAGAGTCTTAAAGTTATATATGTATGTCATGTTCATAGCAGCATTATTTACAACAGCAAAAACATACAGCAACTTAAGTGTCTATTGACAAACGAAAGGATGAGCAACGTATGGTATGTGCATACAAAGAAATGTGTTCACAATTAAAAAAGAAAGGAGATTCTGCAATCGGCTACAACATGAATGAATCTTAAGGACACTGTGTGAAGATAAATAAGCCAGTCACAGAAAGACAGATATTCTATGATTCTACTGTATGAGGCACTCGGGTAGTCAAAATTATAGAGACAGAAAGTCGAATGGCAGCTGCTAGGGCAGGGGAGAAGGAGGCAATGGGGATGTACAGATGAATGAATACAGTTTGAGTTTTACAAGATGAAGTGTTTGAAGATGGCTAGCAGTGATAGTAGCAGTACATCATGAATGCATTTAATATCAGTAAGTGTATACTAGTACTTAAAACATGGACAATGTAATACTTTCCATAATAAAGATTTCTTTTAAAGATCCTATTTTTATAAATATTTTTTAAATGAAAAGATATAATCTTATATGTTATATAAGTTTATTTAACACAATCAAACAAACTGGATAAAAATTGAATACTTCTTTTTCTGGCCAGGTTGCTCAGTTGGTTGGAGCATCATCCATACACCAAAAGGTTTCGGGTTTGAATGCCTTCAGGGGACATAACCAAGTTGCGTTACAAGTGTGATTCCCAGGTTGGGAGAGTATGGAAGGCAAACAATCAATGTTTTTCTCTCCTCTTTCTAAAATCAATAAAATAAATTCCAAAGTCTGGACACTGGTGCTCAGTGGTGGAGCATCCACCCATGAACCAGACGTCTCCAGGGCACATGCTCAGGTTGTGGGCTTGATCCCTAGTAGGGGCCATCAGTAGGCTGCCATCACTGCTTCTGTCTCATTGAAGTTCCTATCTCTTCATCTCTCTACCTTCATCTCTTTAAAAATCAATAAAAACATATTTTAAACAAAAATATATTCTCAGGTGAGGATTTTTAAAAAAGTGTATGACTTCTCTAGTGTAAGACACACCATCAAGAAAATGAAAGCACAACCCACAGAATGAGAGAAAATATCTGCAATTCATGTTTGATAAGAACTAGCAGCCAGTAAATATTAATGATCCTTGCAAGTCAACAAGAAAAGGACATCCAGTTTTCTAAGGGAAAGGATATAAATAGACATTTCTACAAAGAATATAAGTGCTAAAAAGAATATGGAAAGGTGCGTAACATTGTTAATTATTAAGGAATTTTAGATCAAAACTACAATGAGATATCACTTCACATCCACTAGAATGGCTATAATAAAAAAAAGTTAGACAATAACAAATGTCAGTGGTAATAAGGAGATACTGGAATCCTTACTCATTGCTGGCAGGAATGTGAAATTGTGCAGCTTCCTTGGAAATACTTGGGCAATTCCTCAAGAGGATAAACATAGCGTTCTCACATGCCTCAACAATTCCACTCTTAAGTATCTACCCAATAGAAATGAAGACAAATGTCCATGCAAAAACTTGTACTCAAATGTCCATAGCCGTATTATTCAGAATAGCCTCAACGTAGGAAAAAAAACTTTCACCAACAGATGGATCTAAGAATAAAATATGGTATATCCACACAAAAAGAACATTATTTAGCCAAAAGGAAAGGAACTTTGGATGCTATTTTCTACATGGGAATCCTTGAAAACATTATGCTAGGTGAAATTTGCCAGTACAGAAGACTACTACATGTAGGATTCCATTGCTATGAAGTGTCCAAAATAGACAAAATCATTCAGCTAACAAGTAAAGTAGTGGTAGCTATGAGGTACAGGGACGGAAGAATGGGGAGTGATCAGGTGTGGGCAAACTACGGCCAGCAGGCCGGATCAGCTGTTCTATCTGGCACGCACGGAGCCGAAAGAGCGGGCCATAACCTTTTATGTAATGATGCTTACTTTGAATTTATATTAGTTCACACAAACACTCCATCCATGCTTTTGTTACGGCCCTCCGGTCCACTTTAAGAACCCATTGTGTGCCGAAACCGGTTTGGCTCAGTGGTAGAGCCTCGGTCTGCGGACTGAAAGGTCCCAGGTTCGATTCTGGTCAAGCGCATGTACATTGGTTTTGGGCACATCCCTGGCAGGGGGTGTACAAGAGGCAGCTGGTCCATGTTTCTCTCTCATCAACATTTCTATCTCTATCTCCCTCCCTTCCTCAAGTGCAAATGTTATGCTATGTGAATGATATCTCAAAGAAGCTGTGATTAACAGGCATGTAAAATAAAATTACAAAATTCTGTGATGCATGTTTAGGGAGAAAATTGACAAAGAAAAGTGACAAAGCAGATATCATAAAAGAAAGGGTCCTGATTATCTCTGAAGCAAGAGGATTTGTGATTGACAATGGCACATGGGAGACTTCTATGGAATTAAAACTACTGATTACATGATCAGAGTTGTACTTACACACCTTTCTCTCTCCTCTCTTGCTCCCTCCAATATTAATAAAATTAGCCCTCTTTACCATTTGTAGTGTACAGTTCAGTGGTATTTAGTACATTTACATTGTTGTACCACCATCATCAGCATCCATTTCCAGAACTTTTTCATCATCTCAAACTGAAACTGTCCTATTACTCTTCTCCCAACTCCTGTAACCTCCACTTCACTATTTGTCTCTATGAACTTGACTACTTGAGGAACCTCATATAATATATATATATATATATATATATATATATATATATATAATTTAAGTCATAACACATGTCCTTTTGTGTGTGACTACCTGTTCTCTTTCAAATAATTTACTGAAAAAATATATTTGTTTTATTCACAATTTGTGACTGTGCTATGAAACAATATTTAAATTTGAGAAATGAAAAAGGTAGTGATTCTTGGCTACAGTCCTTTTGATCATGTACAGTGCAAACTGTAACAGAATGTATATATATTTTCAACGATTTTCATTATGTATGAAACTGAGAAATTTTAGATGGTGATTGGCAAGTGACATGGGCTGAGAGTGATGGTTTGATAAAGATGAAACATTACTGCATATAATGATAATGGATCCAGCTGTTAAAATTCCCCAGTGTAACTTGCAAGTCCACTAGGACCTCTATGAGGTCCCCTTCGGTCCAAATCTCCATTCCAGCCAGCACCACCTGTGTGTTTATTCCCCTAGTGAAGCTGTTGGCCAGGGCAATGATGTCCATCACCCTCTGGACCGTCTCATTGACGTTACTGCCCCACATTTGGAACCGCTGGTTGCTGACCACAACAAACATCTCCACGTACTTGGTGAGTGACCACAAGTAGGAGAGCTCCTGTAGACCATTAGGCTTCCTGCTCCCTTTCTAACAGTCTGGCCTAAGAGATGTGTATAATAACATAAAGCCTCATTGAGGGATCAAGAAAATTTTGAGTATTATGCACATGTGTTACAGAGCAAGTTTTAGAAGAGATGAAATGAGCAATGAAGTGTGGAGCCAATGATCTTCAAGCCCCTGGTCTAGAACATTAGGAGTTGGCCAACCAACTGACACAGGAGGAGTGGTGTGTGTGTCGGGGGAGTGTTCCGTGTGGCACAGTTGAAGAAGGCCTGGAGGTTTTGTTTCCTCTCTCAAGGTACAATCTTGCAATTTAGAGTTTGCAGTCCTTTTTATTACAACACATGATCAAAAGGACTGTAGCCAAGAATCACTGAAGCTAATGCTGTGGAAGTAAGCAACAGGAGAGATAATATCTGGAGGATAACAAGAGAGAACAGACACAGCCAGAGGTAGGCAGTTGCTATCAGGAGGCAGGACATATCCTTTATGCAGCCAGCATAAACCTGCACCTAATCCCAGTGCCTAATGCTCTGCATGTCAAGGAGCACTTCTGCTCACAGACACAAGCCCTCCATCAGCTGATTCATTAGGGCCATGTCAGTGGCCTTTGTGAGGGACTCTGCCGCCTCTTTGCCTTCTCAACAGAAGAACCAAGAGATTATGTATGAGCCTAACAGAGTGCTTCAGACATGGGATCCCCAGACAAAAGGCCTGGCGCTGGTACTGCTGCCAGGATGTTCACGTGTCAGGTTGGGGATTGTGCTGGTGTTGGTACTGAGTTTCCCACAACACTTGTGCTGTGACCTGAAATCGGTATATTCCTCATCCTATGAAATAGTCATCCCCAAGGCTCTGACAGTTGAGGGAAGGCAAGACCCAGAGGAAGAGGCATCTTATGTGATTTCTATGCAGGGCGAGAAACAGCTGATTCACCTGAAAGTGAAGACAGACTATTTTATCAAGAACTTTCCAGTCTTCAGCTACCACAATGGCACCCGGGGACAAAAAATGCCTTTCATCTCACATGACTGTCACTATGAAGGCTACATAGAAGGAGTCCCGGGTTCTTTTGTTTCTGTCAACACCTGTTCAGGCCTCAGGGGCATCCTGATTAAGGAGGGGAAATCCTATGGCATTGAGCCCATGGACTCTTCAAAACGGTTTGAACATGTGTTGTTCACCATGGCCCATCAAGCTCCAGTCTCGTGCAGTGTCACTTCCCAAGACAGCCCAGTGGTGTCCGCCGGCAGACAACGAGGGAGCAGGAAGCCTGGCCGTGTGCAGGAGCTGTCCTACTTGTGGTCACTCACCAAGTACGTGGAGATGTTTGTTGTGGTCAACAACCAGCGGTTCCAAATGTGGGGCAGTAACGTCAATGAGACGGTCCAGAGGGTGATGGACATCATTGCCCTGGCCAACAGCTTCACTAGGGGAATAAACACACAGGTGGTGCTGGCTGGAATGGAGATTTGGACCGAGGGGGACCTCATAGAGGTCCTGGAGGACCTGCAAGTTACACTGGGGAATTTCAACAGCTGGAGACAAGAGAAGCTCCTCCATCGTGTGAAGCATGATGTTGCCCACATGATTGTCGGACAGCACCCTGAGCAGGGTATGGGGCAGGCATTTCTCAGTGGTGCCTGTTCTAGTGGTTTTGCAGCAGCTGTTGAATCCTTCCCTCATGAAGATGTCCTCCTGTTTGCAGCGCTCATGGTCCATGAGCTTGGGCACAACTTGGGTATCCGGCACGACCACTCAGCCTGCATTTGTAAAGACAAACACCTCTGCCTCATGCGTGACAACATCACTAAAGAAAGTGGCTTCAGCGACTGTAGCTCTGAGGACTTCCACCAGTTCCTCCGGGAGCGCAGAGGGGCCTGCCTATTTAACAACCCTCAGCGGCACAAAGGCCGCTTGCGTAGGGGTTCCTACTGTGGAGATGGTGTGGTGCAGGGTGAGGAGCAGTGTGACTGTGGTTCTGCCTGCTACACTGACCCGTGCTGTGACCAAACATGTAGCCTGAAGGGGAGTGCACAATGTAGTGATGGACTCTGCTGCTTTGGTTGCCAATTGAGAAATAAGGGATTCCTGTGCCGTTCTGCTTCGGGAGAGTGTGACCTCCCAGAGTATTGTGATGGTAGCTCTGCAGAGTGCCCCACAGACACCTATAAGCAAGATGGTACACCGTGCGGTAGACCGCACTACTGTGTTGGGGGTCACTGCAGAAACCCTGATAATCAATGCATGGCTATGTATGGAGACACTGCACGGTCTGCTCCAGAAAACTGTTACATTTCAATAAACAGCAAAGGAGACCGGTTTGGAAATTGTGGCCGTCCCACCTCAGCAATGCCAAGATATGTTAAGTGTTTTGATGATAATATATTTTGTGGGAAAATTATATGTACAAATATTAGACGGGTCCCATCCATCAAACCCCATCACACACTGATCCAGATTCCTTACGAAGGTGACTTCTGCTGGAGCTTGGATGTCTATAACATTACTGATGTCCCTGATGAGGGAGATGTGCACTCTGGCACTGCTTGTGGCCCAAACAAAGTCTGCATGGATTACTCCTGCACCGAGCATGCTGTGCTCAAGTATGACTGCAAACCAGCAGAAATGTGCAATGGGAGAGGAGTCTGTAACAATTTAAGGCACTGCCACTGCGAGGCTGGCTATGCACCCCCCGACTGCAGAACCCCAGGAAATGGGGGTAGTGTGGACAGTGGTTCTCCTGGAAAAACAGAGGATGAAAATCCAAGTGAGGATGAAGGGAACAGTTATAGTGTTGCTCATGGTAGTTTTGGCAGAGGAGAGAATAGGGATGAAAGCAAAAGCGTAGAGAAGTTGGTGTATGCATTCCCCTTGCTTATTTTTGCAATATTTTTATGTCTAATTATAGGTGTCTGTGTTCTGTCTAGACATGATTTTTCAAAATGCTCACAAGAGGCCCCAGAAGAAAGTGATGAAGTAGTTGCACAAGAAAAGAAGAAAGTCATAGGAGAGCAAACCCCAAAGACAATGAATGAGTAGTGATAGGAACAAGTTTTCATAACAAACAGTTCATACACTTGGTCAGAAGGAGACTCAGTATAACAAATCTAAAGTAGGTTTTGATAGTGGCAGTGGTTCTGATTGGGACTCTAAAGATTGTAGAAATATACTAATGTGGGCGGAGGAATTTTATTCTTCTGTCTTATAGTAATTAATTATATATGCATATAAAAAGCATTTATAAAATATTTTCACATTTTATAAAGCCATTTAAATAAACTTTTCTTATGAATAATTCCTGTCAATGCACTGTCTTAATAGAACCAATTTTTTAGTTGCCAGCTTGTCAGAGAATGCCACCTTCTATCCTCTTTGTTAGACATATATATGTGTGCCAGGTTTTTCATCCCAATCATAACTTTACATTATATTAGAAAGGTTATTTGATTTGTTGTTCTATTTGAATTGGAGAAGTATACTCATGAAATAAAAAGATTTTAAATTAAAATGTAAGCAACAGTGTTCACATAAGGCATCATTTTAGGCTTTCTGTGGGCTATAAACTTTAGATTTGGGACTCTCTGGAAGGGCTCTATCTGACCCAGGGCGGTGTGATCACCCTGTATCTAAGCACATGGAGAGAGTAAGCAAACGAGGCAAGAGGCAAGCTTGTGCAGTGCTGAGTCTGGTTGGCAGTATTCATTTTTCTTTTTTTTCTTCTTTACATCTTATATTTATTTCTCATTTCCATTACTAAGTTATTATATTATTCCTACAACCCAAAGGTACAAAGCATTGGAGGGTTGTTAACTGTCTATAGGAAAGCACAAAGCCTATAAAATAATGACATTATCAAGTCTGCCAAGACTCTATTCTAAAAACTTTACTAATGTGTTCATTGTCTTAATTTAACAGTCCCATTCACTATATTAGACCATCTTCTTCCACAGGAGGAAATAAAGACAAGAGTTTTGCTTTAGAGTTAGTAAAAGGTTGAAATTGAATCCCATTCCAGCTATAAATGAATGTACCTTCTCTAGTGCCTCATGAGCCTTTTCCTTCAGTAAAAAAAATAAAAAAATAAAAAAATAAAGTGACCAAGACATCTGACTTATTCAGAACATGGCTTTTCCCTCATTGACTCTAATGAAACAAAAGCCTTAGAAATGGATGCTGCTCTCTATTATGAACCCATCACACTGTGTAGTCATTATTGGTGAAAGTGTCCTTTCTCCATTCCATTCTGACATCATGGAGGGGCAGGTTTGTATCTTGTTCAGCTCTGAGGGCCCCGCTGATTTTAAGTGTCCAGTAAATATTGACCAAGGGAAAGATTTAACCAGAGCCAACTAGAATGCAATTTTGCTAAAGTTTTACATGAAAAGGTTGCAAAAATTTTATACAAAATTTTACATTTTTAACCTGTCATATTTACAAACTTAATTTCAAAATAGAATTTTGGTGTTCCATTGGGCAAATTTCTCACTGACATGTTTTGTCAAAAGCAAGATCAGACTATCGTCAAGAAGGTTTGCAATATGCTGACTCTAAAAAATTAATACTACTCCACCCTGGACATTAAGATTTACATATTTTTGAACTATGGAAGAATTTCTAAGAAAAATCCAATACCATTTTTATTATTTAATACAATTATGGAAGTCCTACATGAAGTTGCGCTAGAGTGGAATAAATGAGGATATGAAGTTCTTGAGTCGATTTGTAACCAATAAAGCCAAGATATTTGCTTGGCTTTGTTGGTTACAATATCTTCTCACAGTTAGAAAACATGTTTAAATTTATGTAAGAAGAGAACATCAAAGGTGGAATCATGACTGACCATGTGTTTGCAACCTCATGACTATTTCATTGCTGTAATCCAACTGGGCTCTTTCCCATCCTTACTGAGATACCCCAAACACTAATTTTGTTCCCATAGTCTGGAGTTCAGAAACTTCCATTGCTTCCCCCATTATCTAGAGTAGACAATGTAAATGTGCTATGGCATTAATGTGTTATGATAATTGGGTGGTCCTGTCCATTTCAACCATTATCTTTTATGACTTTTGAAAATAAGCATTTCCTCAGATCAGTCCACCTACCAGGGAGAATCTCTGTGCTCATTTCATGTGATGGCCACTTCAAACTCTGGGCTCTTTATCATAGTCTTGTTTCCACTGAATGACCTTGCTCTTCCATAGGCCTACTTTAGTTCAGCTCTCACAGCTCCAGTGAGGCTACTGAAATTGATCCAGCACAGCATCCTCTACTCTACTGAATGAAACATGGGTTCTCTTTGAGGATACTCATGTAGAGAACCTATTGGGGCATGGGGAAACTCAGTCTGAAACAGACCATCAAGGGGTTGTTTTCTCCAGAACAGAGATTTATAAGCATCGTTGTGTTGAGTAAAATTTCTAATAGGTACTGTAAGAGTGAGAAATGTATTTGTTTATTCATGGAACATTTCCTCAAAATATCAAATTCTGGAGATAGCCGAAACCGGTTTGGCTCAGTGGTAGAGCGTCGGTCTGCGGACTGAAAGGTCCCGGGTTCGATTCCGGTCATGGGCATGTACCTTGGTTGCGGGCACATCCCCGGTAAGGGGTGTGCAGGAGGCAGCTGGTTGATGTTTCTCTCTCATCAACGTTTCTAGCTCTCTATCTCTCTCCCTTCCTCTCTGTAAAATATCAATAAAATATATTTACAAAAAAAAATTCTGGAGATACTCATTTATTAGTGGGGAAATGGAAAGAAATCTTGTAGGAGATAAAAGGAATAAACTTTGAAACCACAACATTTCTTCTAGTAATTCATTCTGTTACCTAATAATCATGAGGTGGGTGGTAGTGCAATTTCACAGGAAAAATAGAAATTAAAAAATAGAGGGGTTCCAGAAGGAAAGGAAACAGAGGAAGTCATAGAAAAACAGTTTCAAGATATAATGACAGAAAACTTTCCTGAGATAGAGAAGAAAATGCCCATACAAATACAAGAAGCTCCCAGAATCCCAAGCAAAATGAATCCCAAAAGACCAAGAGCTAGGCACATTATAGTTAAAGTGCAAAATAACAACGACAAAGCAAGAATCTTAAAAGCAGCTAGAGAGAGACAGAAGGTCACATATAAAGGAACCCCCATCAGACTAGCAACTGATTTCTCCACAGAAACTCATCAGGCCAGAAGGGAATGGGATGAAATATACAAAGTCATGCAAAGGAAGGGTCTGAATCCAAGAATACTGTACCCAGCAAGGCTATTAATCAATATTGAAAATGAAATCAAGAGCTTCACAGACAAAAAAAAGACTAAAGGAATTTATCTCCACCAAACCAGCAATGCAAGAAATGCTAAAGGGTTTACTGTAAAAATAAAGAAATAGGAAGCAAAGAAGGAACACAGGGGTATAGAATAAAAATGGCATCAAATACCTACTTATCAATAATAACTTTAAATGTAAATGGTTTAAATGCTCCAATCAAAAGACATAGGGTAACAGATTGGATAAGAAAGCAAAACCCATACATCTGCTGGCTACAAGAAACACACTTCAGAAAAAAAGATGCACACAGGCTGAGGGTGAAGGGATGGAAAAAGATTTTCCAGGCGAACGGAAATGAAAAAAAGGCTGGGGTAGCAATACTTATATCAGACAAATTAGATCTCAAAGTGAAGGACATAAAAAGAGATAATGAAGGCCACTTCATTATACTAAAGGGAGCAATCCAACAAGAAGAAATAACCCTGGTAAACATATATGCACCCAATGTGGGAGCACCCAAATACATAAAAAAACTGCTGGAGTACATGAAGGGAGAGACTGATTGTAATACAATCATAGTAGGAGATTTTAATACCCCACTGTCACATTTGGACAAGTCACCTAAACAAAAAATCAGCAAAGAAATATCAATCCTAAATGACTCACTAGACCAGATGGAATTAATCGACATCTTCAGAACATTCCACCCCAAAGCCACAGAATACACATTCTTCTCAAGTGCACATGGGTCATTCTCAAAGATAGACCACATGTTGGGACATAGGCAAAGTCTCTTCAAATTCAAGAAGATAGAAATCATATCAAGCATCTTTTCAAATCATAGTGGCATAAAACTGGAAATTAACTACAATAAAAATAATCCAAAGAAATCAAACACATGGAGACTAAACAGCATGCTATTAAACGAGGACTGGATTACCAGAGAAATCAAGGAAGAAATTAAAAACATCCTGGCAACAAATGACAATGAAAACACAACAATCCAAAATCTATGGGACACAGCAAAAGCAGTCTTGAGAGGGAAGTTCATATCTCTACAAGCCTATTGCAAAAAATTAGAAAAAAAGGTAACAGATTATCTAACTCTAAAACTCAAAGAGTTAGAAAAAGAGCAACAAGAAAAGCCCACTGTAAGCAGAAGGAAAGAAATAATAAAAATTAGAGCAGAGATAAACGACATAGAGACCAAAGAAACAATACACAAGATCAACAAAACCAAGAGCTGGTTCTTTGAAAGGATAAACAAGATTGATGAACCTCTAGCCAGGCTAACCAAGAAACAAAGAGAGAGGACCCAAATAAACAAAATCAGAAACGAAAGAGGTGAAATAACAACAGACCCCACCGAAATACAAAGGATTGGTACAAAATACTATGAGCAACTCTATTCCAACAAATTGCACAACCTGGAAGAAATTGACATATTCCTAGAAAAATACAACCTTCCAAAACTCAATCAGGAAAAATCTAAAAATCTCAACAGACCAGTTACTTCGGAAGAAATTGAAACAGTCATCAAAAAGCTGCCAGCAAACAAAAGCCCAGGGCCAGATGGCTTCACAGGAGAGTTTTACCAAACATTCAAGGAAGAACTAAAACCTATCCTCCTCAGACTATTCCAAAAAATTCAAGAGGAAGGAACACTTCCAAACTCCTTTTATGAAGCCAGCATCACCATAATACCAAAACCAGATAAAGACAACTCAATGAAAGAGAATTACCGGCCAATATCCCTCATGAAAAATAGATGCCAAAATACTCAACAAAATTCTAGCAAATCGGCTCCAGCAGTACATCAGGAAGATCATACACCATGACCAAGTAGGTTTTATTCCAGGAATGCAAGGATGGTACAATATCCGCAAATCAATAAACGTGATACATCACATAAATTGAAAGATAAAAATCATATGGTCATATCAATTGATGCAGAAAAAGCATGTGATAAAATCCAACACCCTTTCCTGATAAAAACTCTCAACAAGGTGGGAGTACAAGGACCATACCTCAACATAATAAAAGCTATCTATGATAAACCCACAGCCAATATCATACTCAATGGGCAAAAACTAAAGCCATTCCCTCTTAAAACAGGAACAAGACAGGAATGCCCACTCTCACCACTCCTGTTTGACATTGTACTGGAAGTACTTGCCATTGCAATTAGACAAGAAGAGGAAATAAAAGGCATCCAAATCGGAAAAGAAGAAGTAAAGTTATCCTTATTTGCAGATGACATGATATTGTACATAAAAAAACCAAAAGACTCCATCAAAAAACTAATAGACTTAATAAATGAATTTGGCAATGTAGCTGGATACAAAATTAACGCCAGGAAATCGATGGCATTCCTGTACACCAACAATGAATTTACAGAAACAGAGACCAGAAAAGCAATCCCACTTACCATTGCACCAAGAAAATTAAGATACCTGGGAATAAATTTAACTAAGGAGGTAAAAGACCTATATACGGAAAACTACACAACACTGAAAAAAGAGATAGAGGAAGATGTAAACAGATGGAAGAACATACCATGTTCATGGATTGGTAGAATCAACATCATCAAAATGTCCATACTTCCCAAAGCAATTTATAGGTTCAATGCACTCCCCATCAAAATACCAACGGCATATTTCACTGACCTAGAAATAACTCTCCAAAAATTCATTTGGAACAATAAAAGACCTCGAATAGCAACAACAATCCTGAGAAAGAAGAGTAAAGTAGGAGGGATATCAATACCAGATTTCAAGCTGTATTACAAAGCCACTGTTCTCAAAACAGCCTGGTACTGGCACAAGAACAGACATATAGATCAATGGAATAGAATAGAGAATCCAGATATCAACCCAAATCAATATGCTCAAATAATATTTGACAAAGGAGGCACGAGCAATACAATGGAGTCAAGACAGTCTCTTCAATAAATGGTGTTGGGAAAATTGGACAGATACCTGCAAAAGAATGAAACTAGAGCACCAACTTACTCCTTACACAAAAATAAATTCAAAATGGTTACAGGACTTAAACATGAGATGGGAAACCATAAAAATACTAGAAGCATCCACAGGCAGCAAAATCTCAGACATATGCCAAAAGAACTTCTTCAATGATACTGCCCCTTGGGCAATGGAAGCTAAAGAGAAAATAAACAAATGGGACTACATCAAAATAAAAAGTTTTTTCACAGCAAAAGAAACCATCAACAAAACAACAAGAAAGCCCACTGTATGGGAGAACATATTTGCAAATGATATTACTGATAAAGGTTTAATCTCCAACATCTACAAACAGCTTATTCAACTCAGTAAAAGGAAAATAAATGAGCCAATTAAAAAATGGGCAATGGAACTAAATAGAATCTTCTCAAAAGAAGACAGAAGGAAAGCCAAGAGGCACATGAAAAACTGCTCAAAGTCACTACTTATCCAGAGATGCAAATCAAAACAATAATGCGATACCATCTCACACCTGTCAGAATGGCCAACATTAACAAATCAACAAACGATAAGTGTTGGCGAGGTTGTGGAGAAAAAGGAACCCTCGTGCACTGCTGGTGGGAATGCAGACTGGTACAACCACTGTGGAGAACAGTATGGAGTTGCCTCAAAAAACTGAAATTGGAACTCCCATTTGACCCAGTAATCCCACTCCTAGGAATATATCCCAAGAAAATAGGAGCACTAATCAGAAAGGATATATGCACCCCTATGTTCATAACAGCACAATTTACAATAGCTAGGATTTGGAAACAGCCTAGGTGTCCATCAGCAGATGATTGGATCAAAAAAACTGTGGTACATCTACACAATGGAATACTATGCTGCCATAAAAAAGAAGGAATTCTCATCATTTGCAGCAACCTGGATGGAATTGGAGAATATCATGCTGAGTGAAATAAGCCAGTCAATGAAAGAGAAACACCACATGACTTCACTCATTTATGACTAATAAAGAACATTATAAACTGATGAACCATAAGTTAAATATAGCAACAGTAAAGCAATAAGCGGACTGTCTAATTACAGCAGGGAGGGGAGGGAAATATGAGGGAAATAAGAGATCAACCGAAGGACTTGTACACATGCTGGTTAATGTTTCTCTCTCATGGATGTTTCTAGCTCTCTGTTCCTCTCCCTTTCTTTCTGTGAAAAATCAATAAAATATATATATATATATATATATATATATATATATATATATATATATATATTTAAAATTATAATGGATGCCAGCTTTCAGGTTACTGATGTGTCTTGATTTAATAAAAGCTCACAGACAAGAATCTCTTTATAGGAAAGTTGCAACAAAATAACATCTTCCATTTTTTAATTGGCTCATTTATTTTCCTTTTACTGAGTTGAATAAGATGTTTGTAGATGTTGGAGATTAAACCTTTATCAGTAATATATAACCAATGGACACAAAACTCAGGGGAAGGAGGGAATATTTTTTTGGGGGGTGGGGCAATGGTAATATATGTACACAGATAATAATTTAATAAAAAAATTTTAAAAATAATAAAAAATAGAAAGAGTATCAGAGTCAGGGAAACAGAGAAAAGGCTCTCCTGATGCCTCCCACTGACCACTTATCCACTCAAAGCTGTCCTTCATAGTTCTGGGATAAATCAGGTCATTGTAGAACTAAAGAAAATCACATAAATATGCCAAACAAAGCCAAGGCTACCAATTAATACTTTGCTTTTAAAAATTTGCCAAAGCCTGTTTGGCTCAGTGGATAGAGCGTCAGGCTGTGAACTGGGGGGGGGGGGGTCCTGGGTTCAGTTCCGGTCAAGGCCATGTACATTGGTTGCAGGCACATACCCAGTGGGGAGTGTGCGGGAGGCAGCTGGTTAATGTTTCTCTCTCATGGATGTTTCTAGCTCTCTGTTCCTCTCCCTTTCTTTCTGTGAAAAATCAATAAAATATATATATATATATATATATATATATATATATATATATATATATTTAAAATTATAATGGATGCCAGCTTTCAGGTTACTGATGTGTCTTGATTTAATAAAAGCTCACAGACAAGAATCTCTTTATAGGAAAGTTGCAACAAAATAACATCTTCCAACTATTGAGAGTTTGCACTAAAGTATTCAAATTGTATATAATAAGGCACCTAAAGTAAGAACCTGTGATTCATAAATTTTTCCAGAAGAGATCCTATTTTTATTCTTCTTTGTTGTCATGTTAGGTGTTTTTATAAGCTCTTTAAATATAATAAAATATTTTACAAAATAACTTAGGCCTAAGAGAAAATAAGAGTACTTCTCTCTCCTAAGCACTGTGAGAACCCTTTTCTTTTCTTTGGATGCTAAGTGAATGGGTGCCATATATGCTTTGAGCCTTGTAGTTTTGCAGCCTAATAGATCCAACTAGAAAGAATTTCCTGAGAGCAAAAAAATAAATAAAAATAACCCAGTTTAAAAGAAGTAAGTCAGCCGAAACCGGTTTGGCTCAGTGGATAAAGTGTCAGTCTGTGGACTGAAGGGTCCCAGGTTCGATTCTGGTCAAGGGCATGTACATTGGTTGTGGGCACATCCCCGGTAGGGGGTGTTCAGGAGGCAGCTGGTCGATGTTTCTCTCTCATCGACGTTTCTAGCTCTCTATCCCTCTCCCTTCCTCTCTGTGAAAAATCAATAAAATATATATATATTTTAAAAAGAAGTCAGCTTTCTTCTGATTGACGTGGCTTTCGTATTCACCTCCCTTAATCCCAGGTGTTACTTTCTGGCTGATTGTTCTTATATATGGAATTTCACTTTCTGGGCCTGGGTTTTCTTTTAGTAAGATGGCCACACAAAGGATGCTCTCCTAGAATGGATGAAAGATTAAATTAGGTAACATGTGTGCTATTTCTAGTGCAATACCAGGCATACAGCGGGTGTTCAAATAAATGCTGATAAGATCTAAAATCAAATGCGATGATTGGTGTAAAATAATGTTACTAATCATGCGTTGTTTGGCAAAGATAACTTTTTTCTTATAAAATATTTATTTTAAAAATTATTCAATAAAAAATACAAACAGCAGTTGAGCTCATAAATAATTTAGCAAATGGCAAACAGACTTATTCTTTTAATCTTTATTGTTTTTTTGTTTTGTTTTGTTTTTTAATATTTTATTGATATTTTACAGAGAGGAAGGGAGAGAGATAGAGAGCCAGAAACGTCGATGAGAGAGAAACATCGACCAGCTGCCTCCTGCACACCCCCCACCGGGGATGTGCCCGCAACCAAGGTACATGCCCTTGACCGGAATCGAACCTGGGACCCTTCGGTCCGCAGACCGATGCTCTTCCACTGAGCCAAACCGACCTCGGCTAATCTTTATTGTTTATATAGGTCCTTCTTCCCCTCCCCCCATTAACCACTTCCAATCCTCTCCCATCCTCCCCCCATCCTAAATCCTCACTACCCCATTGTCTGTATCCATAGGTTATACATATACGCATACAAGTTCATTGGTTGATCTCTTCCCACCCACCCTCTCCCGCCTTCCCTCTGAGATTCAACAGTCTGTTCATGCTTCTATGACTCTGGGTCTGTTTTTGATCATCAGTTTATTTGGTTCATAAATTCCACAATAAGTGAGATCATATGGTACTTATCTTTCTTTGACTGGCTTATTTCGTTCAGCATAATACTCTCCAGGTCTATCCATGCTGTTGCAAATGGTAAGAATTCTTTTTTATTGCTGAGTAGTATTCCATTGTATGAGCATAGGGGTGCATATATTCTTTCTGATGAGTATCAAGTTTCTTATATTATATTCCTAGAAGTGGAAGGACTTGGTCAAATGAGAGTTCCATTTTCAATTTTTTAAAATATATTTTATTGATTTTACACAGAGAGGAATTGAGAGGGATACAGAGTCAGAAACGTCGATGAGAGAGAAACATCGACCAGCCGCCTCCTGCACACCCCCCCACTGGGGATGTGCCTGCAACCAAGGTTCGTGCCCTTGACCGGAATCGAACCCGGGACCTTTCAGTCCCCAGGCCAACGCTCTATCCACTGAGCCAAACCGGTTTCAGCCATTTTCAATTTCTTGAGGAAATTTCATACTGTTTTCCACAGTGGCTACACCAGTAGTATTGTAGGGTTCCTTTTTCTCCCTTGCCAACATTTGTCATTGGTTGATTTGTTGATGATAGCCACTCTGTCAGGTTTGAGGTGATATCTCATCACTGTTTTGATTTGCATCTCTCAGATGATTAGTAACTTTGAGCGTTTTTTTCATATTTCTCTTGGTTTTTGGTATGTCCACTTTAGAGAAGTGTCTATTCAGGTCCTCTGTCCACTTTTTAATTGGATTGTTTATTTTCCTTTTGTTAAGTTGTATGAGTTTTCTATATATTTTTTAGATTAATGCCTTATCAGATGTATCATTGGCAAATATGTTCTCCCATGTAGTGGAATGTCTTATTTTGATGGTCTCTTCTGCTGTGCAGAAGCTTCCTATTTTCATGTAGTTCCATTTGTTTATTTTCTCCTTAATTTCCATTGTTAGATTATGAGTGAGATTTTGGTATCTATGTTTTTTTCTAGGACTTTTATGGTTTCATGTTTTACATTTAAGTCTTTTATCCATTTTGAGTTTATTCTTGTGTATGGTATAACTTGGTGGTCTACTTTCATTTTTTTTTGTATGTATCTGTCCAATTTTCCCAATACCATTTATTGAAGAGACTGTCTCTGCTCCAATATATCCTCTTGCCTCTTTTATCAAGTATTTATTGAGTATAGTGGCTTGGGTCAATTTCTGGGCTCTCTGTTTTGTTCCATTGATCTATATGCCTGTTCTTGTGCCAATACCAGGCTGTTTTGAGTACCGTGATTTTGTAGTATAATTTGATATCTGGTATTTTGACTCCTCCACCTGTGTTCTTCTTTCTCAATATTGCTGCAGCTGTTCAAGGTCTTTTTGGTTCCATATCAATTTTTAAAGTATTTGTTCTAGGTCTGTGAAATATGCCATTGGTATTTTAATAGGGATTAAATTGAATCTATAAATTGCTTTGGGTAGCATGGACATTTTAATGATGTTGATTCTACCAATCCATGGACATGGTATATTCTTCCACTTGTTTATATTTTCCTCTATCTTTTCCAATGTCCTTTAGGTTTCTGAGTACATGTCTTTTATAACCTTGGTTAAGTGTATTTCTAAGTATCTTAATTTTTTTGTTGCAATGTAAATAGGATTATTTTTTAGTTTCTCTTCCTCAGAGTTCAGTATTGGTGTATAAAAATGCTATGGATTTTGGGTGTTAATTGTGTATCATGCTATTTTTCCAAATTCATTTATTAAGTTTAGTTTTTTAAGGAGTCTTTATATTTTTTAATTTAATAAATATTTATTGTTCAGATTATTACAACTGTTTCTCCTCCCCACCCATAGCTCCCTTCCACTCAATTCCCACTCCACCCTCTGCCCTTACCTCCCTCCCACTGTCCTCATCCATAGGTATACAATTTTTGTCCAGTTTCTTCGCATACCTCCCATACCCCTTTCCCCCTGAGAATTAGCAATCCACTCCCATTCTATGCCTCTGATTCTATTATATTCATCAGTTTATTCTGTTTCTCAGATTTTTAATTCACTTGGTTTTTAGGTTCACTTGTTGATAGATATGTATTTTTATCTTTACTTTCTTCTTCTTCTTCCTCTTCTTAAAGAATACCTTTCAGCATTTCATATATTACTGGTTTGGTGATGATGAACTCCTTTCATTTTTTCTTATCTGTGAAGCTCTTTATCTGACCTTCAATTCTGAATGATAACTTTGCTGGGTAGAGTAATCTTTGTTGTAGGTTCTTGCTATTCATCACATTGAATATTTCTTGCAACTCCCTTCTGGCCTGTAAAGTTTCTGTTGAGAAATCAGCTGACAATCGTATGGGTGCTCACTTGAAATTAACTGTTTTCTCTTGCTGCTTTTAATATTCTCTCTTTGTCTTTTGCTCTTGGCATTTTAATTATGATGTGCCTTGGTGTGGTCCTCTTTGGATTCCTTTTGTTTGGAGTTCTGTGTGCTTCCTGGACTTGTAAGTCCATTTCTTTCACCAGGTGGGGGAAGTTTTCAGTCATTATTTCTTCAAATAGCTCTTCAGTATCTTGCTCTCTCTCTCTCTTCTTCTGGCACCCCCATAATTCTGATGTTGGTAAGCTTGAAGTTGTCCCAGAGACTTCTTATACTACCTTCAACTTTTTGGATTCTTTTTTTTTTCTTTTTCGGTTGTTTTTTTGCTTCTTTGTATTTCAAATATTTGACTTGATTCTTGTGTCCTCTAGTCTGCTATTGGTCCCTCTATAATATTTTTTTATTTCAGTAAGTGTATATTTAATTTTAGTTGGTCCTTTTTCATATCCTAAAGGGTCTTGCTAAATTTATTGGCCTTTCCTAAGAAACTCTTTAAAAAAAACAACCTTATAACTGTGGTTTTGAACTCTACATCCAGTCGTTTGTTTTCCTCCATTTCTTTCTTTTGTGATCTGTTCCCTTGTCTCCTCACTTTCACTGCTTCCCTGAGTTAGTAGGGTGGCTTTGGGTGCTAGGTGTCTTATATGGTCCAATGGGTAGGCCTCCCAGTTACCTGAGGTGGATACTCTTGGTGCACAACTTTGTGGACTGTATGTACAGCCTTGATTATTGTTGGTGTCACTATGAGGAATTGACCTCTAGGCCAATTGGCTGTGAGGACCCGCTGTCTCTCAGCTTTTCTGCACTTGTGCACGTCTCAATGCTCTTTTCTCTTTTCTTCTAGTTGTAGAACTTCCACTGAGCCAGTTTTCCCATGGTTCTGGGTGGTAGACGTTTTGTCTTTTAGTTATAGTTTTGAAATTGTTGTGCAAGGCAGCAATTTAGGTGTTTACATACGCCACCATGTTTGTCTCATTTTTTAAGGAGTCTTTAATGTTTTCTATGTACAATATCATGTCATCTGTGAATAATGAGAGTTTTACTTCCTTTCCAATTTGGATGCCTTTTATTTCTTCATGTTGTCTGACTGGTATGGCCAGG
Source organism: Vespertilio murinus (assembly GCA_963924515.1). Classification (NCBI taxonomy): domain Eukaryota; kingdom Metazoa; phylum Chordata; class Mammalia; order Chiroptera; family Vespertilionidae; genus Vespertilio; species Vespertilio murinus. The sequence continues at coordinate 8,959,406 of OZ004720.1, read as the reverse complement.
ACTTCCAGCAATATGGTGAGCAAGAGTGGTGAAAGAAGGCATCTCTGTCTTGTTCCTGTTCTAGGTGAAATGATTTTAGTTTTTGCCCACTGAGTATGATGTTGGTTTGTCATAAAGGGCCTTTATTATATTGAGCTTAAATAGAGAAAATTAAGGTTAAGGGCTTGGATGACTAGGGTAAGGATCACAGTTTATAATAAGGGAAGAAAAGAAATAAAACTAGAAGAAACATAAATTTAAAAATTTTTTTAAATAAAGGAGAATAGAGGAGAGAGCAGATAGGCCTAAATTTAAGAAGTGAAACAAATTTAAAAATTAGAAGAAACAAGCAAGAGAAGATAAAAAGAAAAAAAAAATTGGAGTAGTGAAGAAAGAAAAAAAGAGAAGGGGAAATGGAGTAGGAAAGCAAATTAGATATATGAATAAACCAACATAGACTAGAGAAATAACATATCAATAAAGCAGATAAAGAAAACCATTTTTGAAAAGGGGGGCAAAGGAAAGAAAGAGGAAAACTGAGACAGGTAAAGGACAAGAAAAATGGGAGGAAAAAAGAGAAGTAAGAAAGAAAAACGGTACAAAAAATTTAAAAATATAACATTACACTTGAACCAAGAGGGAGGCCTAGGTAGTCTCCTAAGCTGCTGCCTCATCAACAATTTAAAAAACAACAACAACTAAAATCGAAAAGGATTTCATCAAAACCACAGGAAAGCTGGCGGAATGGGATATTTACCACTAGAAAGAAGGAGAAACGCCGCTGCCACCATGTGGAGTTTAAAGTCGCAGTGGAGCCGCCGCCGCTGCTGCCACCGGTGAGGGAGGCCCACCGAGAGCAGAGCCCGCCCTGCCCCGGGCCCAGGGAGTGGGCCGCCTTGGGAGCCCGGCTTTCGTGCTCGCAGTTTCCCCAGCCTGTCCGCCATGGGAACGAGGGAACCAGTGCCGGGTTGCAGCCGCACCTTCTGCTTGCGGCCTAAGCGAGCCCGTTGCCCGTCTGTCCCTCTGCTGCCGGGCCTGGCTGGAGCCTCTGCTGAGCCCCCTGAGAGCCAGCGCCAAGGCAGAGCAGACCTACTCGTGGAACATGACAGAGGTCCAAGAGGTTGTACCCAGAACACTCTTTGCGGCCTGGGACTCTAAACACCTAAACCCGGGGGACTCTGAAAGCCGGAACGTGTGAAATGAGAGTGGCGGAGGTTACTATGGCAGAGTTGACCGGAGCCTCCTCATTCTTCCCCTTCATTGTCCTCCTGCTCGCCTGCAGCGGTGGGCCCAAGCCCCAGGGGGAAATTAAAAAAAATTTCATCAAAACCACAGGAAAGCTGGCAGAGGGGGATATCTACAAGTGTAAAGAAGGAGAAGTGCCGCTGTCACCATGTGGAGTTTAAAACCACAGCGGGAGACCGAAACAAGATGGCGGCCTAGGTAGTGTCCTAGGCTGCCCACCTCATCAACAATTTGGAAAAAGACAACAGCTAAAATCAAAAGGGATCACACCAGACCCACAGGAAAGCTGGCGAAATGGGAAGGCTACAACTAGACACCAAGCAGGGTGCCGCTGCTGCCATGTGGAGATTAAAATTACAGCGAAACCAGACCAGCCATAGCCGCTGCCGCGAGGAATGAGGGAAGCCAGATCTTGCTCCGCCTCGGGGCCCAGGGACTGGGCCAGCCGGGCCGGCCGCCGTGGGATCCAGGGAGCTGATGCGGGGCCTCCGCCACACCTTCGGCTCCTTCCCGGACAAGAAGCCTTTGAGCGCGGCCTCCCTGTCCGCAACCATCCCGGCCCAGCCCGCAGCCAGCTCAGCCCAGCCTCTGAGCATGCTGTGCTAGTGAGGAACTGGCGCGGCGCCTTCCCTTCATGGCCCCAGCAAGTCCTTCCTCCACCACCGCCCCCAGCCAGCTCAGTCTGGCCTGCAGCCAGCTCGACCCAGCCTCCGCGCATGCCGTGCTGGTGAGGAGTTGGCACGGCACCTTCCGTTCACAGCCCCGGCCAGTCCTTCCTCCACTGCCGCATGGCCAGGCCAAAGCTTCCGCCACTACCGCCATGTAAATTTTAAAACTACAGGGGAAATTGAGCCACAGGAGCTACCGTCGCTGCCTCCCCCGCTGCCGCCCCCACGAATAATGGGAATCCACCGAAAACAGAGCTCACTCCGCCCCGGGCTCAGGGAGAGTGCGGCTTCAGAACTTAGCCTCTGCGTCCACAGCAGCTCCGCTTCCACACCAAAGGAGACACCACTGAGGGCAGTCTCTCTGCCCACAGCCATCTCAGCCCGCCCACAACCTTCCCAACACACCCTCCGTGCTGGTGTGGAGATGGCACGTGCTGGTGAGGAGCTGGCACGGAGCCTTCCGTTAGTGGCCCCAGCGAGTCCTTCCTCCACTGCCGCATGGCCGGGCCGAAGCTCCCGCCACAGCCGCCATGTGAACTTTAAAACTCGGAGGCTCGGACTCTATTCGTGTGGTCCTGAGATATTCACCATAAAACAAGAAGACTGCCAAATGAGGAGCGGATTCTATTCATGTGATCCTGAGATAGTCACCATAAAACAAGCAGACTGTCAAATGATAGCGGCGAGGGGAAGGAGACCTGGGGGGAGATAAGAGAACAACGGAAGGACTGGTATACATGAATATAAGTACAACGAACGAACACAGAACTCTGGGGAGGGAGGGCATGAATGGGAGGGGCGGGGCAATGGTAAGCTATGTACACATATAATACCTTAATAAAGCCACAGCGGAGCCTCTGCTGCCGCCGCTGCCACCACCAGAGAGGAAGGCCCACTGAGAGCGGAGCCCGCTCCACCCCAGGCCCAGGGAGCAGGCCGCCTCGGAGTCCGTCCTCTGCGCCCGCAGCCTTCCCGGCCTGCCCGCCGTGGGACTGAGGGAACCAGTGCCGGGCTGTGGCCGCACCTTCTGCTTGTGGCCTGAGTAAGCCCGTTGCCCATCCATCCCTCTGCCACGGGGCCTGGCCGGAGCCTCTACCGAGCCCCCGAGAGCCAGTGCCAAGGTGGAGCAGACCTACTCGTGGAGCGTGACAGAGGACTGAGAGGTTGTACCCAGAACACTCTTTGCGGCCTGGGACTCTAAACACCTAAACCCGGGGGACTCTGAAAGCCAGAACGTTCGAAATGAGAGGGGCGGAGGTTACTATGGCGGAGTGGGCCAGAGCCTCCCCATTCTTCCCCCTCGTCGTCCTGTTTGCCTGCAGCAGCGGGCCCGGGATCCAGGATAAGAAAACATCAATCTACAGACCCGGAGGAGCCATGTGACCGAGGGGAGGAGGAGGGGAGGGGTGCGACCCGGGGGAGTAGTGGGACCCAGGGGAGCAGTGGGACACAGGGGAGCCGTGTGCCCCTGGGGAGTGGTGCAACCCAGGGGAGCCATGTGCCCCAGGGGAGCCGTGTGCCCAGGGGGAGCGGTGTGACCCAGGGGAGCCGTGTAACCCGGGGGAACCATGTGCCCCGGAGGAGCCGTGTGTACCGGAGGGGCGATGTGAACCGGAGGAGGAGCAGATTCTATTTGTGTGGTCCTGAGAAATTTGGGCAGTCTGAAGCCATTTGCTACAGAACACTTTGTTGTATTTCCCTACAAAAACAAATGGAAGAGCGTGTCCCACTTGAAATTCAAATATGGAAGGGGAAAAAAAGAAGAAGAAAAAAATCTGAGGAACAGAATAAACTGGTGAATATAATAGAATCAGGGGCTAAGAAAAGGAGAGGACTGATAATTATCAGGGGGATAAGGGGGTCGGGGTACAGTAAGAGACTGGATTAAAATCCTATAACCAATGGATGAGGACAATGGGGGGGGGTAAGGGCAGAGGGTGGGATGGGAACTGGGTGGTAGGGAGCTTTAGAGGAGAAAAAGGAGAAACAATTGTAATAATCTGTGCAATAAAGATTTATTTTAAAAAATAAAATGATACTATATGCTAAATTTAAAAAATAAATAAAAATATAACATTAAAAATGATAGTAAAATTTAAGATAATAAAAATTTAAAATTAAAGAGTGAAGTGTTGTTCGCTTCAGCAGATTTTTTATGCCCCATGGCAGCTGGTTTAGGACCCCACTCCTCTATTCTGTCTGCTAATCCTGAGATTCCTGTTAGGTACTTAGGGGCTGACTACTGTCAGGCACTGTCTTTTGACTTTTGGCACCTTGCTTGAAGTCCAAGCGATCTACAAGTCCTCTGCTTATGTGTCTCCACAGGCATTGGCTGCAAACAGGCGGGGCCAATCAACCCTCTTTGCCTGTCTGATAGCTATCAGTCTTTATCACTCAGCTGTTTCTGACAAGGCTTTAGGTGGGTTGACGCTGTTTCGCTTTCAAGGAATAAGATGGGTGTTCTTTTCCTGACCCAGAGCTACTTCTCTGCAAGTATCCCAAAATATTACTCTAGCCTTGGTTGGTCAGAGATCTTTTTATGGAGACCAATAGAATTGGGAGCAACCTGGAGTTTTTATCAGTCTGGTACCCAGAATAATGGGGAAGATCGGCCCCTCTTCCAATCCAGTCCCTGAGGGCTCCTTGGGACTATTCAGACCAGTAAGCTTGGCCTCTTCCTTTGTTTCCTCTGTAAGGCTCAAACTGCAGGGTGTGGCTAATTGGAAGAGGCTAGATCTTCTGGGAAATAATGGCCGCTTAGGTTTGGAAGCTTAAGAATGTGCCAATGCAGGGCTACTGGCCACATCTCCCTGCCTTGCTTCCCTGCCCAGCCTATCCTCAATCTGTGCCTCTCTCCTTGCGCCAATCCTCTGGGTGATGTTTGCAATTGAAAAGTCCTATGTGCTGGGTTTAGAGAATAATAGCAAAGACAAAACAAAACCAGAACAACAACGAAATTGCGGGTTTCTCTCCCACTAGCACCTCACAGCTCAGGCAGCCTTTTGCCTTTTGCTGAGCAGCATTTCACAATTGTGCTCTTGTGTCCAGATTCCCCAGCAGCCACCAGTCTTGTGGCTTTTCTTTTTCTTTTAAAAAAATATATTTTATTGATTTTTCATAGAGAGGAAGGGAGAGGGATAGAGAGCTAGAAACATCGATGAGAGAGAAACATCTACCAGATGCCTCTTGCACACCCCCTACTGGGGATGTGCCTGCAACCAATGTACATGTCCTTGACAGGAATTGAACCTGGGACCTTTCAGTCTGCAGACCGACGCTCTAACCACTGAGCCAAACCAGTTTTGGCTTGTGGCTTTTCTTGTTCACAGTTGGATGTTACCCATATTGGTGATGAAAACAATTATCTACAATCAAGTCACAACACTGAATTTCCTTTATACTTATGGCATTCTGACTTACCATATGATCATTTGAAAACATATTCTATTTTTTTTCTACTAAATTGTAAATCTCTAAGGGACAAGGAACAAGATTTGGTTCATGTAGCAATCACTGCCTTGGGCCCAATTATGGGTAAGACTGGTAGGCATTTTATTCTTTTTTTAAAAATATATTTTATTGATTTTTTTACAGAGAGGAAGAGAGAGGGATAGAAAGTCAGAAACATCTATGAGAGAGAAACATCGACCAGCTGCCTCTTGCACACCCCCAACTGGGGATGTGCCTGCAACCAAGGTACATGTCCTTGACCGGAATTGAACCTGGGACCTTTCAGGCCACAGTCCAACGCTCTATCCACTGAGCTAAACCAGTTTTGGCAGGCATTTTATTCTTTTCCTCAGTGCCCGACTCAAAACACCATGACTTTAAAAGCAATCATGCTTTTTTGGACACTAAATCAATGATTCTAGCTTTCTCCCTCTTCTAACCATATCTTCAGTCCTTATATGCATATGATTCAGGACAGGTCTTGCACATTCCAGGCCTTTCTGTCTAAGCTTGATGCTTTTTATAGACATCTAAGTGAAGTAATGGACAGATACATATTACCATTCATCATCTATCCATCCATCCACCCATCCACCCATCCATCCATCCATTCATCTATCCATCCATTCATTCCAGCACAAATGAGTCTATACCAATGAATTGTCCTAGTTCTATGGAAATAGTAGTAAACAAGACAAAGTTTCTCTGACCCATTGAAAATTTAAAAAATTACTAACCTGCCCTGAGTAGGTGTGAAGTGACTAGAGCTAACACGACTGAAAGACAACTCCATCTGCTATGTAAGTAAACAACAGGCAGAGGGAACTTCAGAAACAGAGACCTTCTATGTTCTGGAAGCTTGTGGGAGAGTGCATGAAGTGCTGGTGGTGAAAAGAGGTTGATCTGGGAATATTATGAGGTTGAGCTAAAAGGATTTGCTGATGGAACAGTTGTAAAGTGTGAGAGAAAGGTAATAAAGAAGGATGCCTGTCTAAAAAAACTTTTGCACAGCAAAAGAAACCATCAACAAAACAATAAGAAATCCCACTGTATAGGAGAACATATTTTCAAATGTTGTCACTGATAAAGGTTTAATCTCCAACATCTACAGGGAACTTATACAACTTAATAAAAGGAAGATAAATGATCCAATAAGAAATTGGGCAACGGAATTAAATAGAATCTTTTCGAAAACAGACAGAAGCAAGGCCAAGAAACATATGAAAACATGCTCAAAGTCACGAATTATCCAAGAGATGCAAATCAAAATGACAATGCAGTACCATCTCACACCTGTCAGAATGGCAATCATCAACAAATCAACAAATGACAAGTGCAGGCGAGGATGCAGAGAAAAAGGAACCCTCATGCACTGCTGGTAGGAATGCAGACTGGTGCAGCCACTGTGGAGAACAGCATGGAGTTACCTTAAAAAACTAAAAATGGAACTCCTATTTAATCTAGTAATCCCACTTCTAGGAATAAATCCCAAGAAACTAGAAACACCAATCAGAAAGGATATATGCACCCCTATGTTCATAGCAGCACAATTCACCATAGCTAAGATTTGGAAACAGCCTAAATGCCCATCAGCAGATGAGTGGATTAGAAAACTATGGTACATCTATACAATGGAATACTACGGTGCTCTAAAAAAGAAGGAATTCTTACCATTTGCAGCAGCATGGATGGACCTGGAGAGTATTATGTTAAGTGAAATAAGCCAGGCAATGAAAGAAAAATACCACATGATCTCACTCATTTATGGAAAATAAAGAACATTATGACCCGATGACCAAAAAGATAGATACAGAGACAGTAAAGCACTGAACAGACTGTCAAATTACAGCGGGAAGGCTGGGGAGTGTTGGGGAGGAATGGAGGAAGAGATCAACCAAAGGACTTGTATGCATGCATATAAGCACACCAATGGACACAAGACACTGGGGGGTGGGGTGGAATGAGGGCATGCAATAGGGGATTGGGGGGAGGCTGGAAGTTCAATGGTGGGGGGAGATATATGTACTGCTATATGTAATACTTTAAACAATAAAACATTATATATATATATATATATATATATATATATATATATATATATGTGTGTGTGTGTGTGTGTGTGTGTGTGTGTGTGTGTGTGTGTGTGTCAAAAAAATAAGAAGAAATATGCTTCTCCAGTAGCTTTGCCATGAGTAACTGTGTGAATACAGCTGCCATTTACTGAGATGGGGATGCGGGTGGAATGACCAAGGACTGAACATGTTCAGTTTGAGATGCCTGTTAAACACCCAAGTTGGCTCTTCAGCTATGCAGCATGAGGATTTTGTCTGAAATTAGGAGAGAAGTCAGCTAGAGATGCATATTTGAGAGTTGTCAGCTTACAGATGACATTCCAAGCCATGGACTGTGTGAAATTGCCTACATAATAAGTATAGCTAGACCGAAACAAGATGGCAGCCTAGGTAGTCTCCTAAGCTGCCACCTCATCAACAATTTGGGAAAAAACAACAGCTAAAATAGAAAGGGATCACATCAGACCCACAGGAAAGCTGGTGGAATGGGAAGGCTACAACTAGAGACAAAGCAAGGCGCCGCTGCTGCCATGTGGAGTTTAAAACTACAGTGGAACCAGACCCGCCGGAGCCGCCGCCACAAGTGAGGGAAGCCTACCAAGAACAGAGCTCACTCCACCCCGGGCCCAGGGAGTGGGCAGCTTCGGAGCTTGGCCTCCACGTCCACAGCTGCTCTGCTTCTGCCACGAACGAGACACCTTTGAGCGTGGTCTCCCCACCTGCAGCCGTCCCAGCCCACCTCCCGTGCTGGTGAGGAGATGGCGTGGCGCCTTCCGTTCGAGGCCCTGGCGAGCCCTTCGCCCGTCAGGCCCACTGGAGCCGGAGCCTCTGCCGGGACCCCAAGGAGGGGCGCCACTGCTGCCATGTGGATTTTAAAAATACAGTGGAAATTGAGCCACAAAACCCACCACCATTGCCACACCAGCCACCGCCTCCGCGAGTGAGGGAAGCCCACCAGGAGGGGAGCTCACTCCGCCCCGGGCCCAGGAAGGGGGCTGCTTCGGAGCTTGGCCTCCACGTCCGCAGCTGTTCAGCTCCTGCCCGGAACGAGACTCCTTGGAGCAGGGTCTCCCCACCCGCAGCTGTCCCAGCCCGCCTGCCGAGCTAGCAAGGAGCTGGCGTGAACCTCCAGTTCGCGACCCCAATGCCCAGGGGGGTTGTGTTCCCCAGGGGGGCTGTGTGCCCCGGGTGAGCCGTGTGCCCCAGGGGGGTTGGGTGTCCCAGGAGAGCCGTGTGCCCCGGGGAAGACTTGTGCCCCGGGAGAGCTGTGTGCCCCGGGGAAGCAGTGGGACCCGGGGTGGGAGGGGGAGGCGGGGTGAACCAGAGGAGGAGCGGATTCTATTCGCGTGGCCCCGAGATAGTCACCATAAAACAAGCAGACTGCCAAATGAGGAGCGGATTCTATTCTTGTGGTCCTGAGATAGTCACCATAAAACAAGCAGACTGTCAAATGACAGCGGGGAGGGGAAGGAGACCTGGGGGAGATAAGAGATCAACCGAAGGACTGGTATGCATGCATATAAGTACAACGAACGAACACAGAACTCTGGGGAGGGAAGGCATATATGGGATGGGGGGGGGGCAATGGTAAGCTATGTACACATATAATACCTTAATAAATTAAAAAAAAATAAGTATAGCTAGATAAGGGAACAAATCCCAGAATGGGGTGAGGACTTAGCTCCATAGCATTTTATATTTATATGTAGTTGGGATGAGAAGCATTCAAAAAAGAAGTGGGAAACAGGGAGTGGCCGGTATGGTTGGAGTACCAACAAGTGAGTGTTGTCCTGAAAATCAAGAGAGGAAAGTGTTTTCAGAAGAGTTATATACTATAAATCCAGCCTATCTACAAATTCTTTTGACTCTACCCTCCCCATATATCTAGAATGTAACCTCTGTTCACCACCAACAACTCTCTAATGCACCGCAAGTCACCATTAACTCCATGGTAGCCAACTTCAGAATTCTTTAAAGGGCCTCTCTGCTTCCTCACTGGCTCCCACAATAGACTCCTTTGAACTCAGCAGGCAGAGTGATCCTTTGAAAAGTTAAGTCAGAACATATCCATTATCTGTTCAATGTTGCTGGTAGGTCCACAAGGGGAAGAGTGAGGGTTGATCATCTGACTTCACAGTAGAGAGTTATTGATTGGCAACCCAGAATGGAGCTGTTTAGATGGATGAGGAGGGATGAAAGCTCGTTCTAGTGGAGTCAAAATATAAAGGATAAGTCAAAATACATTTCTAAGGGTGTTCAACCTCATGAGTATTCAGAGGAAAGAAGGTTATACAGCCACAAGGGCATACCACTATGCACCCACAGATGGGCAATATAAGATGGTAATTTCAAGTATTACTGTGGAACAGTGGGCACTCTCATAATGCAAACTGACATGTCACTTTGAAATCATACTTTTTATTTCCTAGTCCAATTAAAGTCTAAAGTACTTTATCACAAAGCTATTTTACTCTTAGGTCAGGGGTGTGGAACCCGATTTCAGCCAAGGGCCATTTAGATATTTGTAAAAACAATCTCAGGCCATACAAAATTATCAACTTTAAAACTAGCCTGCTATACTTGGTCAAACATTTAGTCAACTCACCCCTTTGGCAGGGCCAGACGAAATGATTTTGCAGACTCTATACAGACTGCAGACACGACCCCTGTCTTATAGAAAACCATGGAAATTTCCAGTTATTTGCAACATTTTATTGGAAAATAATGGTCACTGAAACCCTCTTCAGAGTATTGCAAAAGAAAAGAACTCTGTGTTCACACATAATGGATATTAAATTGGATAAATCCACACAAGTATAGAGCAATGTAAAGAAATAAAATGTAGCAGCACACAAAAATCAGTAAGTAAATTTAAGTATTGGGTGAAATAAAGAGGTCATATGTAAACACAACATCCATATGGATTTAGAGGAAGGTAAGAGATAAAATGAAAATCCCTTCCAAAATGTTAAAATAACATCCTCCAAAAATAGCCTGTTCCATAGAAGCAAATATAGTCAATATCAACCTCTTAGGAAGTATGTATATTAATCAAATCATAGAAGTATCAAGTTTGTTCATTTAAAAATTGAACAAAAACAACAAAACAGCCAAACATGAAGTTTTTATTGCCCTATTCCCATATCCTTCTCCTCAGGTCCTGAGCCTTGGAAAACCCCATCATCACAACTACAGTAGCTGTGCAGACAGCCTAGTTGCCAATGGAATGGGCACAAAAGTTTGGAGCTCCCACAAAAGCCCTATGGCCATAGAGTTGCTACTAATTTACACATCTGACAGTTCTCTGGAAAAAGCCTCTTTCACAGGAAATGGCTTGCTATAAAACCATAGTTAAAAAAACAAAAAACAAAACTGGCACACCCTGACTGGTTTGGTTCAGTGGATAGAGCGTTGGCCTGCAGACTCAAGGGTCCCAGGTTCGATTCTGGTCAAGGGCATGTACCTTGGTTGCAGGTACATCCCCAACCAGTGGTGGGTGTGCAGGAGGCAGCTGATCAATGTTTCTCTCTCATTGATGTTTTTAGCTCTCTATCACTCTTCCTTCTTTTCTGAAAAAAATCAATTAAAAATATATATATATATTTTTTAAAAGCAGGCACAAGTTTCCTGGCATTGGATTTGGAAAAGATTTCTCACATATGACACCAAAAGCACAGGCAAAAAAAAAGGCAAAATAGACAAAATGGAGTCCATGAAAGAAAATTGTGGGTCAAAAACCACTATGAACAGAGTAAAAAGGTAACACAAAGAGTGAAAGAAAATATTTGAAAATCACATAGCAGGAAAGAGATTAATGTCCAGAATATACAGAGAACTTCTAAGCCTCAACAAAAGAAAAACCAACAACCTGATTCAGAAAATGAGCAAAGGACTCAAATGAATATTTCTTCAATAAAGAGGCAAATGGCCAATAAGCACAGGAAAAATACTCAACAGCACCGATCTTTGGAGAATTCAAATCAAAACTACAATGAGGTATCACCTCACACCTTATAAAAGAAAACCACAAACCAGTAAATAGCAAGTGTTGTATAGGATATGAAGAACATGGAAGCTCTTGTGTACTGCTGGTGGGAATGTAAAATGGCACAGCCTCTGTGGAATACAATATGAGAGTTCATCAAAAAATTAAAACTAGAATTACCATATGGTCCGGTATATAACTTCTGGGTATATACCCAAAAGAATTTAAAGTAGGGGCCTGAAATTATATTTTTATGTCCATGTTCATAGCAGCATTATTTACAACAGCTAAAATATAAAGCAACGTAAGTGTCCATTGAAAAACAAATGGATGAATAAAGTATCCATTGACAAATGAGTGGATGGAGCAAAGTATGGTATGTACATACAAGGGAATGTTTTCACCTCTTGAAAGAAAGGAAATTTTGCAATATACAACAACATGAATGAACCTTGAGGACACTGTGCTAAGTGAAATCAGCCAGTCATAGGAAGACTGATATTATATGATACCACTGTATGAGATACTCAGAGTAGTCAAAATTATAGAGACAGATGTACAATGGCATCTGCTAGGGCAGGGGAGAAGGATGCAACAGGGATTTATAGATTAATGAATGCAGAGTTTAAGTTTTACAAGAAGAGCCTGAAGATGACTACCGGTGAAGGTAGCACAACATTATGTACTTAATACCGCTCATTAAGTATAAACTTAAAAATAGATGAGATATAACTTTTGTATCCTATATAAATTTATTTAATACAATAAAGTACGGTAAATTAGAAGAAAAATGAAATACTTCTTGCTCTGGCCAGGTTACTCAATTTGTTGGAACATCATCCCTTACACCAAAAACGTTCCGGGTTTGATTCCCAGTCAGAGAACATACCCAGGTTGCAAGTTTGATACCTGATTGGGGCACATATGGGAGGCAAAAGATCGATGTTTTTTTCTCTGACATTCATGTTTCCTCCTGTCTGTTCCTCTCTCTCTCTCTCTCTCTTTCTCTCTCTCTCTCTCTCTCTCTCTCTCTCTCTCTCTCTCTCTCTCTCATCAATAAAAACATATTGTCAAGTGAGGAGTTTTTTAATAAGTGAAATACTTCTCCACTGTAAGAGACGCTGTCAAGAAAGTGAAAACAGCCCACAGAATGAGAAAAAAAATATTTACAACTCATATCTTATAGTAACTAGTATCCAGAAAATATTAATGAGTCTTAAAATGAACAAGAAAAGGACGCCCAGTTTTCCAAGGGCAAAGGATGTATATAGACATTTCTACAAAGAATATATAAATGACCAAAAATAATATGAAAAAGTATGTTACATCATTAGGGAATTGCGGATCAAAACTACAATGTGATACCACTTCAAGTACACTGGAATGGCTATAATTTAAAAAATAGGCTAACAAATATCAGTGATGATGAGGAAAAATTAGAATCCTTCCTCACTGCTGGCAGGAATGTGAAATTGTGCAGTTTCTTTGGAAACAGTTGGGCAATTACTCAAGAGGATAAACGTAGAGTTCTCACATGACTAAACAATTCCACTCCTAAGTATGTATCTAAGAGAAATGCAAATATATGTCCATCCAAAAACTTGTACTCAAATGTCCACTGCAATATTATTCACAATAGTCCCAAAATAGAAACTATAATAGAAACAACCAAAATGTTTATCAGCTGATATATCTAATAAAAAATATGGTATATGCACACAAAAAGAACATTATTTGGCCAAAAAAAAAGGGAAGCTTTGACATAATCTACCACATGGCTGATTCTTAGAAACATTATGCTAGGTGAAATAAGCCAGTCATAGAAAATTACCACATGTAGCATTCCACTACTATGAAGTGTCCAGAATAAACAAAACCATTGAGCTAGAGAATAGAGTAGTGGTAGCCATGAGCTGTGGGGAGGGGAGGATGGGGAGTGAATGTTAATAGATACTAGAGTTTTCCTTGGAGGTGAGAAAATGTTCTAAAACTGATTTGGTGACAGAGATAACTTTCTGAATACAGTACAAACCACTGACATGTACACATTTAAGGATAAATGTTAAGGTATGTGAATTACACTGAGTGGCCAGATTATTATGATCTCTGAATGCATAATAATCTGGCCACTCAGTGAGTGAGTGAGTGTGTGTGTGTGTGTGTGTGTGTGTGTGTGTGTGTATTCGTGCATGGATGGGGTCCAGCCACCTGGCTAGGGGGAGGGGACATGGGCAGTTGGCCAGCCTGTCTGCTGGTGAAATTACTGGTAGAGGGGACAATTTTCATATTAGCCTTTTATTATATAGTATATACACTAGATGGCCAATTATGCATTCAGAAATCATAATAATCTGGCCACTCATTGTATATCTAAATAAAGATGTGATTAAAAAGAAAAGAAAATAAAATTACAAAATTCTGCAGTGCATGTTTAAGAAGAAAATTGAAAAAGAAAAGTGAAGAAGTAGATACCATAAAAGAAAGGGTCATAATTATCTCTGAAGCAGGAAGACTTGTAATTGGCAATGGCACATGGGTCTTCAATGAAGCTAAAAACTGTTCATTACATGATCAGAACTGTACTTAAACAGCTCTCTCTCTCTCTCTCTCTCTCTCTCTCTCTCTCTAATATTCATAAGATAAAATTAACCCTCTTTACCATTTTAAAGTGTATAGTTCAGTGGCATTAAGTACATTTACATTGTAGTGCAACCATCAACATCCACTTCCAGAACTTTTTCATCATCTCAAACTGAAACTGTCTTCATTAACCAGTCTTTTTACTCTTTCCCCAGCTCCTGTAACCTTCACTTTACTTTCTGAATCTATGAACTTGACTACTTGAGGAACCTCATAGAAATTAAGTCATAACATGTGTCCTTTTGTGTGTGCTTGAGTTGTTGTCTTCCAAATAATTTACTGAAAAAATATATTTATGTTTTATTCATATTTTATGACTGTGCTATAATTCAAAGGTTAAATTTCAGAAAATAAGTAAGTATAAATGAAATATATATATAAAATATATTTCCAAAGAGTTTCATTATATATGAAACAGAGAGGAGATTTTGGATGGTAACTAGAGAGTAATGTGGGCTGAGAGTGGTGGTTTGATAAAGATGAAACATTATCTCATATAATGAGACTGGATCCAACGGAAAAACAGATGTTTCAGAAATAAAAGACAGAAAGGACAATTGGAAAAGTGAAGTCATGAGAAATTGAAAGGGAAGTAGATCCTACACACAAGTAGGAGGATTATTAGTCTTAGATTGGAGTATGGACAATTTATCCACCAGAGTTGGAGAAAAACTTAGATGCAGGCAACTTAAGTGGTGTCTCCAAGTGAAAGTACTCTTTATTGCTTTTATTTTTCTCAATAAACTATGAGGCACAAAGACATTAGGAAAATGAACTGACCAGCAAAATGTAGGAAGAGGGAGGTACATTTTGAGGTCATGAATGTATTGTGGATTTTTCTATAGACACATTCATTTTTTCAGGGCAGGTGTGAAGAGGGCACAAACAAATAACTACATGACAGCACCCTTACTTGGGAATCATTTATTCATTCAATAAGCAATTCTAGTTCATCTACTTTTTAACCTGGGCACATAAAGATTAAACAGAAGTGGACACTGGACACATGTAGGTCACTTTCAAACAAAGGCTATACCTAGTCTTCAACTGGCATGATTTGATGGTACCAATATGTCTGGGTCATTCAGAGAAGGGCCTAGAGTTACCAGTCAATATGCCCATGAAAATCACACAAAGGTGAAGGCTGCTCTGTCAGTATCTCCCATACACATTTTTTGGCAGTGTTATAAACAGAACTTGAAAGGCTGAACTTTGATGAGGCTAAAAAAAAAATTGGGAGTATTGTCCCTTGCCTCATAGTCTCCAGTCCATTTGGGTCTACCCTGGGGTAAAGAGCAGCCACCTCCTTGCCTATCTAACAGTCTGGCCTGAGGCATGTGCATATCACTATAAAGCCTCACTGAAGGATCAAAAACATTCTGATTTTGATGTCCATGTGTTACAGAAGAAGAGTTTGAGATGAGGTGAATAGGCCATGGAGTGTTCCCACCACTGATCTTCAAGCCCCCTGGTCTGGAACATTAGGAGTTGGCTGAGCAACGGACACAGGAGGGGTGGGGGAGGGTCTGTTCCGTGTGGCACAGTTGAGGAAGGCACAGAGGTTTTATTTCCTTCTCAAGGTAAAAAATCTTGTATTTTAGAGTTTGTAGTCCTACTTTATGATTACATCACCACAATATCAAAGGACTGTAGCCAAGGATCACGGAAGCTAATACTGTGGAAGGAAGCTGCAGAAGGGACACATCTGAAGGATAACAGAGAGGTCAGAGAGATTAAAAAAGACACAGCCAGAGGTAGGCAGTTGCTCAGAAGGTGATAGTTCCCACCCTTTATGTAGCCAGCCTATACCTGGAACTAATCCCAGTGGCTAAGGATCTGCATGTCAAGGAGTGCTGCTGCTCATGGACACAGGCCTTGCATCAGCAACTGATTCCCTGGGGCCATGTCAGTGCCCACCTTGGTGAGAGACTCTGCCTCCTCCTTGCCTTCTCTACAGAAGAACCAAGAGATTATGTATGAGGCTAACAGAGTGCTTCAGACCTGGGATTCCCAGATAAAGGGCCTGGCGCTGGTACTGCTGCCAGGATGTTCACGTGTCAGGTTGGGGATTGTGCTGGTGTTGGTACTGAGTTTCCTGCCAAGCTTGTGCTGTGACCTGAAATCAGTATATTCCTCATCCTATGAAATAGTCATCCCCAAGGCTCTGACAGTTGAGGGAAGGCAAGACCCAGAGGAAGAGGCATCTTATGTGATTTCTATGCAGGGCGAGAAACAGCTGATTCACCTGAAAGTGAAGACAGACTATTTTATCAAGAACTTTCCAGTCTTCAGCTACCACAATGGCACCCGGGGACAAGAAATGCCTTTCATCTCACATGACTGTCACTATGAAGGCTACATAGAAGGAGTCCCGGGTTCTTTTGTTTCTGTCAACACCTGTTCAGGCCTCAGGGGCATCCTGATTAGGGAGGGGAAATCCTATGGCATTGAGCCCATGGACTCTTCAAAACGGTTTGAACATGTGTTGTTCACCATGGCCCATCAAGCTCCAGTCTCGTGCAGTGTCACTTCCCAAGACAGCCCAGTGGTGTCCGCCGGCAGACAACGAGGGAGCAGGAAGCCTGGCCGTGTGCAGGAGCTGTCCTACTTGTGGTCACTCACCAAGTACGTGGAGATGTTTGTTGTGGTCAACAACCAGCGGTTCCAAATGTGGGGCAGTAACGTCAATGAGACGGTCCAGAGGGTGATGGACATCATTGCCCTGGCCAACAGCTTCACTAGGGGAATAAACACACAGGTGGTGCTGGCTGGAATGGAGATTTGGACCGAGGGGGACCTCATAGAGGTCCTGGAGGACCTGCAAGTTACACTGGGGAATTTCAACAGCTGGAGACAAGAGAAGCTCCTCCATCGTGTGAAGCATGATGTTGCCCACATGATTGTCGGACAGCACCCTGAGCAGGGTATGGGGCAGGCATTTCTCAGTGGTGCCTGTTCCAGTGGTTTTGCAGCAGCTGTTGAATCCTTCCCTCATGAAGATGTCCTCCTGTTTGCAGCGCTCATGGTCCATGAGCTTGGGCACAACTTGGGTATCCGGCACGACCACTCAGCCTGCATTTGTAAAGACAAACACCTCTGCCTCATGCGTGACAATATCACTAAAGAAAGTGGCTTCAGCGACTGTAGCTCTGGCGACTTCTACCAGTTCCTCCGGGAGCACAGAGGGGCCTGCCTATTTAACAACCCTCAGCGGCACAAAGGCCGCTTGCGTAGAGCTGGTACGTGTGGAGATGGTACATTGGATGACGGTGAGCAGTGTGACTGTGGTACTAAGTGTGACACAAACAATTGCTGTGAGAAAACATGTGTGCTGAAGGCTGGTGCAAAGTGTAGTCCAGGACCTTGTTGTAACGATAAGTGTGAATTTCAACCAAAGGGCTTCACTTGTCGTGCTGCTGATGGAGATTGTGACCTCCCAGAGTATTGTGATGGTACCAATGCAAAATGTCCTGAAAACTTCTATATGCAAGATGGTACACCATGTAAATCATATTTCTGTGTAAAAGGTGTGTGTCAGAACCCTGATCTTCAATGCCAAGAATATTTTGGGGTCTTTTCAACATCTGCTGATGATGAGTGTTATGAAAAGATAAACATGCTTGGAAACCGGTTTGGAAACTGTGGCCTTCCTTCTGCTGCTGGCCAAGAATATGTTAAGTGTACAAATGACAATATGAAGTGTGGGAAACTTGTATGTACAGGTATTAGAATTTTGCCAGAGATCAAACCCAATCAAACAATAATCCAGTTTCCTATTTCTAGCAAGTTCTGCTGGGCCATGAGTCACTATGACGCTGGTGATAAAGAAGGTGAAGGAAAAGTGCAGTATGGCACTACTTGTTCCCAAGGGAAAGTCTGCACAGATGCATCATCCTGCACTGATTATTCTGTGCTCAAGTATGACTGCGATGTAGAAGCAAAGTGTGATCGGAAAGGAGTTTGCAATAATTTGAAGAACTGCCATTGTAGGTCTGGCTATGCACCCCCTGACTGCAAAAAAATAGGAGATGGGGGTAGTGTGAACAGCGGTCCCCCTGGTTTGCCACCTGAAAGCCCAACAGAAGGAACTGCCCTCACTGCCAAACCTGCCAAACATGAAAAGATCATAGACAGTATGATCTTAGCATTCTTAATACTTTTTCTCATAATATTAGCAGTTGTCAGTATTGCCACGTGCATCATTTGTGGAATTGAAGAAGAGCCCACAGAAGAGAAGCCTCCAGAAGAGAAGCCTCCAGAAGAGAAGCCTCCAGAAGAGGCTGCCCCAGAGAAAGGAGGTGAAGAAGAGGGAGAAGGGGAGGAGGAGGAGGAAGAAGAAGAAGATGATTAAGGAATAAAACAAAAGTAGTGGGAGAAAGAAACCAAATATATAAAACACTTCAAACACTGACCAGGAACCAGAAGTTCAATGACACAAAGGTGAAGTGAAAATTGATTAACTCCATGGCTCTGGCTAGGATTATACAAGAGTATAAATAAAATTTATACTAATTTTATAACAGTATAGAAGCTGAAACTAAAATTTTATCTTTAGTTGAAAATAAACTAATATGAGAAGAGGGATACTCTCATTTTCATTATTCATCTTAGTAATTAAGGTTCTATTTACTTAACATAGTACATATTTTACTACTTTTGCTTTTTAACATTTCATTTGAACTCTTCACATGCATCTTCTGACATCAATGTCTTTGTCTTGGGCCATTTTCTAATTAAATTATTTGTTTTGATACTGGTGAGAGGTAGAGTTCTTTATATATTCTAAGTATTTTTTTAATTAGATAAGTGGTTTACAAATATTTTCTCCCCCTCCATATCTTGTCTTCTCATCCTTTTAACTAAGTCATTCACAGAGCAAGGATTTTTACTTTTGATGCAATCCAATTTATGGAGTTTTCTTCTATGAATCATGTTTTTGGTGTCATGTTTAAGAATTCTTTACCAAGCCTTACCTCCTAAAAATGTTCTGTTTTCTTCTTAAAAAGTTTTATAGTTTTATATTATATTTTACAATTAAATTTATGATCTATTTTGAGGTGATTTTTGTGGAGTTTAGGTTGAGATTCTTTCTTTCTTTTTCTTCTCCTTCTTCTTCTTCTTCTTCTTCTTCTTCTTCTTCTTCTTCTTCTTCTTCTTCTTCTTTTTTTTTACTATATATACACCAAACTTTCTAGTACCATTGATTGAAAAGACTGTCCTTTCTCCACCCAAATTTTTGCCCTTTTGTAAAAAAGCCATTGGCCATACATGTATGCATTCTATTTCTGGGTTCTCTATTCTGTTTCATTGATCTATGTGTCTCATCACCAATACCACAGCCTTAAAATTGAGTAGAGTGGTTCCTCTGATGTTATTGTTTCCCAAAATTATTTTAACTATTTTAGTTCCTTGCCTTCTGGAAAATTTATATTCACAATAAATATTTCACAATATACACATATAACAAATTATCAGGCTGTACACTTTAAATACATATATTTTATTTGTGAATTATTCCCCAAAGAAGCTGAGGGAAGGGGAAGCTGAGGAAAGAAAATGCCAAAAGTTTGATAGAAAAAGAAGAAAAAACATGAACAGACAATTATTTAAAAATATAGAAATGTTCAGGTGCTAGAAACTTACTGGTAGAAAAACCAAAAGGAAGAGCTCTATTCATAAACATTCTGTCCAATTCCAGGAGCCTTGTGTATCAATTTATAGGAAAACAAACTAAAATCGCTATCCTATATAATAAAAGGCTAATATGCAAATTGTCCCCTCAACCGGGAGTTTGACCAGGAGTTTGACCAAGGGGTGGGGCCAGCCAGCCAACTACCCATGGCCCCTCTGCCTGGCCAGCCCAACCCAATCAGCCCAATCCAGGGCAGGCCAGCCCAGCCAGATTCCATCTATGCACAAATTCGTGCACTGGGCCTCTAATCAGATAATAAATACTAAACTCCTATTTGACCAAAACTAAAAATATAAAAATGGTCCTTAAACATATTAAAACATGTTCAAAATCAAACTAGAAAAATACAAATTAACACTAAAATGCCATTTATCACTTATCAGTTTGGTGAAAATTAAAATGTGTGGCATAGCAACAACATATTTTGTTTCTTAGACTGTAGGAACAGACATTGATACATTACTAGTGGGAATGCAAACTGGCAAAACCCTTCTGAAAGGGGATTGGCAATATCAAACAAAGTTACAAAAGCAGTTAGTACTGCCTTCCCATTTCTAGGATTATTTGTTAATGCATGTGTATAGTTTCAAAACAATGTAAACAACTAAAAGCACAAGAGGATGATTGAAAAAATTAAGGAATATCCACAAAATGAAGTACTATGCAGCTGTAAAGAAGAATGAGAAAGAGCTCTATAAACTTTTATGGAGTGATTTATAAGATTAATATGTAAGTTTAAAAAGGAAAGTGTAAAATGTCATGCTACTTTTACATAAGAAGGGATAAAAAAAAGTATCTGCTAATTTGCAGAAAGAAATTTAAAAAAAATAAATACTATTGAGATTGGTGAGTAGAATCTGGATGGAAAGAATGAGGACATAGAAACAGGTTAAAGACTCAAAGAGGTATACTTGGAGTACATTTTTTTCTAGAGTGCTGACTTTTAGAATCATGGTAACATTTTATAAACCAAAAGGAAATACAAGCAGTAATATATGAGCCATACTATAATAAAAATGAATAATATAACCATACTGAATAGGTCTAGATGGAAAAGTATTAACCTAAATAATTTTGAAGAACATTATTTTGACCTCATACTGGAAAGCTAAAGATAAAAATAACTCAACACAAACATGGTTCTCTAGTTCATATATTTGCTTTTTACAAAGGCAGGGTTAGTTATTCTAAAAATTATATATATATATATTCATTCTAGGATTGAGCAAATATATATATATATATATATATATATATATATATATATATATATGGAAAATAGAGGAAAAAGAGAAAAGGATCAGAGGTTTGAAATGGGCTGTATGGTACAGAGAAGGAATGGTGCAAAAGGCATGGGACAGCAGAGGTCTGTGACCTACCCAAAGA
Source organism: Vespertilio murinus (assembly GCA_963924515.1). NCBI lineage: Eukaryota > Metazoa > Chordata > Mammalia > Chiroptera > Vespertilionidae > Vespertilio > Vespertilio murinus. The sequence continues at coordinate 8,938,289 of OZ004720.1, read as the reverse complement.
TCCACAAACCCCTGCTCTGGAACCTTTAGCTTCAATGACTCAAAAGAGTAACAGATGAGAGAAGGCTGTTCCAGGAGAACAGGGACTGAGGAAACGTGGTTATGTAGTTTTTTTCTTTTCTAAGGGCTAGATTCTGGGTCACAGGACTGGTTGGACTTCTGAAATTTTCCTCTCCTTGGTATACCCCCTTTATAAAAGATAGCAGGAGCACAGCTAAGGATCACTAAAACTTGTTCTTTGAGGGAGGTTGCAAAGTAAGGACTCTCCTAAAGAAAGAGCACAGCAGGAATAGGAAGAAACACAGTCAAACAGCAGTTGTCATCATATAACACTCAGGAATGGGGAGCAACTGTCCTTTTAGTATGCACTGCCTTCCAATTTCTGGGGAGAAATATAACACTGTCCAAGCTGGCATAGCTTTGAGGTCTGGCCAAATGACTGTGTCTTAGACAAAGATTTGGGTTCCAAGGAATGCAAATGAGAGACAGAGGTCTGGGATCACTAGCTATTTCACTTGGGCCATGACAATGACAAATCCCAATTATTTACTTTGCCTCCTTCCCTGCCCTTTCTTCTATGAAATCACCTGGTCAGGGATAAGATTTGAATGATTTTTCTTTCAGAACTTCCCAGGTAGGATGCTTGAGAATAGGTTCTTCCCATATTAAACTACATGTCATCTTATAGCTAGTAGTTACTATACTTCAATGGATGCATCCTTATTAGGAGATACTCATCCATACGAATCTTAATAATGTTCAGACAATTGGAAGAAAAGGCAGAAGATGGCCTATTATTAATTTGAATAAAAAGAAATGCTTATTTGTCAAGAACTTCCCTATTTATACACTTCAAAATAGAAACCTGGGTTTGGGCATGCCTTTTATTCAGGATGAGTATTCAGAGGGTGATCTGGATTCTCTTGCGACTCTTGGCACTTGCTCAGGGCTAAAGAGAATCTTAACTTTACATGGTATTCTTTCGCATCAAGACTATACTTCAAAAACTTTTGAGCTTATCATTTGTAGCCTATCTTTAAAATCAGGTCTTGTGAAGATAAAAAGGATGATCTCTTAACCACTTCATAATTTCAGAACAGAATAGAACCCTCCTCAGATACTATGCCCAAATGTGGACATTTCCCAAGTATGTTAAAGTGTTATTGTTGTTGACAATAAGTAATTCCAAAGAATAGTGTTACCAAGACAATTTGATATAATGGATGCCCATGCCCTGGTCAACAGGTACATGAAGGAGCTAAAAGTGAAAGCAATATTTACTAGACTAGACATATGGACAGAGAGAAACTTAATGAACACCTCCCTGACTGTGTAGGGAGTACTTCAAATGTTTCACTTCTGGAGAGACTAGCATATTTTGAGAAGTGTGAAGCATAATGATGATTATTGGCCAAAGTCTTGGGAAGTACCAGGACCATTCATTTATCACTGATATCTGCACTACTTAGAATGCAATTGGTTTTGAATCTTTCTCTCATGAAAATATGCCACATTATGCAACTCTCATGGCTGATGAATGTGGCCACAACTTGAGAATGAAGCATGACCATGTGTCCTGCAGATGTCATGGCCAGACCTCTGAATTATACATAAACTTACTACTGTAAATATGGTCCTCAGCAACTGCAGCTTCCACTACTTCCACAAGCTGTTACATAAGCACAGATGGGACTACCTATTTCATAAAACTTAGTTCCAAAGCTCCTTTGGAAACTCAAATAGTGGGAATAAAAGAGTGGAAGGAGAAGAATGTAATTATGGTAGTGTCCTTGATTGTTCAAAAATCACTGTTGTTTGCCCTCATGCTGGTTGAAGGGTTCAGTATGTACATTTGGATCCTGCTGCAAGAACTGCTGACTTCTAAGGGCAACTACACCTTGCCGCTTCAGATCTCCGAGAATACTGTAATGGTACTTCCATTACAGACAAATACCTACAAACAAGGTGCAGACATAGTGCAGATAAATACCTACAAGCAAGATGACGCCCCTGACAAATAACAAGGTTATTATTATCAGGGCTAGAAGAAAGCCTAGAGAATCAGTGTGTTAAAATCTTTGGAAAGGGCACACAGAAGTTGCTCGGGAAAGTTGCTATCATCACATGAATACCAAGAGAGACAGGGCAGGTCTAGAAACTATGGAAGTGAATCTAAAGGGGTTTTTAAGGTCTTTAGCAAGTGTGACATAAAATGTGGTAGGCTGCTATGTGAAAATATCTAGAAGTTTATACATATTGAAAAACATCAATACTTGGTTCCTCATACAGGTCACATGGTATTGGGATGCAGAGAAGTTTTTTTTAAGCCACAGACAGGACTAATGAGAAGTTGCTGAAGATGGTCCACAGAAGATCTGTATAAATCAAACTTGCTAAGATACCACTATATTTCACTATGATTGCAACCTTACCTAGTGTCATGGGAAGGGTATTTGCAACAATTTTAAGAATTGCCACTGTGTCTATGTCTACCTACCTCCTCCATGTGAATCCAAGGTTATGGGGTGGTTTAAATAGTGGCCCAGTTTCATGTGTCCCTTCTGACAGTCAGTATAACAAAATACTGATCAGCCTAACCTGGGTCTTCCTTAGCCTTTTATTACTTCTCATTTCCACCATTTTTTTGTTTGCCTATGTCCATAGAAGATTTAAGACCACTGTCAATGCAAAAGATTCATCTTGCAAAAACAAAATGAACAAATCTGACAAATATTTGGTAATTACCATCTTTCTGGTAATAAATCCAAATATCAAGTAATACTAAAAGGATATTTTTAAAAAATGACTCCTTAGTTCTGGTGTCCCTCAAGGTCTATGGAGATAGGAATACTTTCTTGCTTCCATCTTTCTTTCTATATGCCAAATGCTTGTTAGTTTTTAAATTTTAAAAAAGTAGCTCCCTGGGTGAGGCAATCTTTCTTGTTCTGTGCTACCCAGAAATCAGCTCTCCAGAGCTTTGGGGCAATGAGAAGACTTAAGATATAATGTTAACAGAACAAGGCCATGTTAACCTCCATAATAAGGCTGAAACTCATGGCCTAAAATCTAAAGAGCTATTATTGAGCTCCCTAAAATTCCTATGGAGAGCTCCTTTGGAAAACTCTCTGGAACTTCCTTTTCAGAGTATCCTATCAAATCACCCATTGTAATCTCCCGTGTCGATTTTCTTTAATTTTAAGTATTTTGCATTGGACAGACCAAGGAATTTAACAGGTGAGAATCATATGATTATGAGTTCCAGATATTTTATCATTCCAGTCAGTTTTGTCCACCTGACTGTCCCCTTTGTTTTGGCATCATAGAACAAGCCTCAGATTGGATTTGTTCATAACTAGAACAATCAAACATTACTTGTTATGTGATTCAAGAAGAAACAGATTAGACATTCCAACCCATAAATGAGGCTCTAATGTAGTAGTAATATTTTTTCCCCAAAAAAAGATTCAAATTCTACTTACTAGTCATTCATTCATTTATTCTATAAACATATTTAGCTCTGTTAAGTTGAACCATATAAAATTGATATTAGACCATTTCACCTACAAAAATGGCAAGTTCAAATGGTTAAACCTAATTCAATTTTCAACACTATTAAACTTTCTTAGGACTTCTTCTTGTAAAGGACAGTTTAGAGTTTTTGATTCTAGAGTTTCCTCTAGTCATGATTTCTCTTAAATCTTATTATCCCCTGTAACTTCAAAAGACTGGCTTTAATTTTCTAGAGTAGGATGGTCCGACTTAGAATGGCACTGAACATATGAGATTAGACTATGGTGTATCTGAGGATCTCACTGTCACTTTTTTCATAGTTGTTGTCCTTGCTTATTCTGAGTTTCCAAACCTCTTCAAAGAACAGAAACTTCCTTTGTCCAACCTCAGAGACAGAAATAGCAATGATATCTGAGAAAACTGTTGCATGCCACCCTACTTCACTTGAAACCATGGAATAGAGAGCCTGGAAGTGGCATCTTACCTAATAATAGACAAACATGTAAATTGATCATATCTCAGATACGCCACCAGCCAATCATGAGTGATATGCAAATTAATCCAACAAAGATGGCAGTTAATTTGCATTCGCAGGTACCTAGTGATGGGCATGAGATGCTTGTGGCGACGATGTAGGCATTCTGCCCCACCTCGGATCTCTCAGGGCCTCTAGGCAGCATTGGAAAGTGGAGCTTGAGTGGAAAGGGACTAGGCTGGAGTGGAAAAGTGATGCTGGCATCCAGGGAAAGGAAAGCCCATTCTAGCATGAAGCTTTGTACATTTGGGCTTCTAGTGTATAAATAATAAACTATAATTTTTTTCCAAGAAAAGACTTAGACAAGTCTAATATTCACCAAGGTAATAAGTCCTTCTCTTAGATGAAAAGTGGCTTCATCTCCTTGAACAAAGACTTCAAGAATCACTAGTAAATCTGAAATTAATGAAAAGATCCTGCCCAATTCACCTAGAATGGCTACTAAACTATGGCACTATATTCCTTTTCATTTCCATAGTGTAAGGCATGGTTATAAAAGACTAAATATGTTCCCCAACACTTTTCCCAATCCTTTAGTGTGGCATAACTTCAGTTCCTATATCCCAGTACTAGTTTCAAAAATTAGTGGAGGTGCTGGTAGCAAAAGCAAGGGTAGAGTCCAATGGATCTAGGGCCCTGCTATAGAATCTCTTCTGTGAGCATAATAATGGTGTCTGGGTGTCTGCATCACGCCGAGTTTCTTGCTTTAGTTGAAAGAACTTGTACTGTGTCCATCCATATACTGCACAGTTGAGCAGACCCTGGGATGATGCTGTTAGAGCCTGGAGAAGATGAAGGGGTGATGGGGCCCATCCTTCAGATTTTCAGAGATCCAGGAAATAGTTCCCATTCCCTTTATTTATAAAGCATTGTTATATTTCTTCTAACCCATACCTCAAGATCTAGCATCAGTTTTTAATATTTTTCTAGCTCTCCTGAACTCGCTCTTTACACTGTACCTTGTCATGTATGATTGAGAGAGAGTTGGTCATATTTTTTAGTGTTTGCATAAGGATAATAAAGTGGTTTCAATGCCCCTCCTTATTGCCCCATTTTCAGGTCAGGATTGAGAAAACTGCCCTATCAGCCAAGTCAACCCAAGAGCCTTCTTAAATTTGATAAAGAAAGAAGAAAGAGAATTGTCCCATTTCTTTACTACCTCCCCATTCACCTAGAATACCTCATTTTTCCTATTTAATTCACTCTGGATGGGAGAGAATCATGTCATTATTAGTGCTTCATAAGAACATTTGTTTGTTTTTTGTTACTCATCCCTTAAACACACATCAATAAAATGAATTTGACCACGCATAAATATGCTCTGAAATGCATGGGAGCATTTTCACAAATTATCTACCACATCTGTGAGGAAAACTTCACATCCTTCATAACTAAATATATTTTCTCTTTTGCAATGTAGAAATACCCTGATGGGAAAAATTTTTTGCTTACAGAGTTATGGCAGTATAAAATAATAGGAAAAGAGGGCATGAGAACAGAAATGCTAGATGTTGAAGGTGTTACCTGAAGTACATAGAGGGCCATGTGAAGCTTGGTGTCCTGTGGCTCAATCAGCTTTATGATCATCAAAATGACAGCTATGAAAACACAAAATATAAATCTTGTCAGCCCTGGCTACCTGAGCATAAAACTCTTCAATAATACATGCCTAAGCATTGTTAGAATGGAAGTTATGGGCAGAGTGAAGAGCAACAGTAATATTAAGCAGTTATGTGAACCACTGGGGCTTTGGGTCTCCAATTTTTACTCCTCAGTGATTAAACTTTATAGATTATTAGTGTAGCGATAATGGCAAGACATTATACAGGAAGACAGTCACACTTTTTAACATTTTCAAGTTTATCAAGCTCTTTTATAAACATTATCCAATCTGATCCTTGCTACAACTTTATGTAGCAGGAAGGACAGGTATTAGTATCTCTGAGTTCTGTCAGGACATTTCCTCTCATATTAGGTTGCATCAGTTGTCTAATTATCTTAACTTGCAAAACATAAGAAGAATTTAAGGAGGTTGGGAAAAACAGGAAAATATGAGTGGGAACAACTTAATGTCACAAACTGGACAGGAATTTGAAGGAATCCTTCTTTGTGAGACCTTTTTTGCTTGATCAAAACCCCATAATGCCCTCTTCATTGCCCAGCTCTTTCCAGTAAGATACCTACCTGGGCCCCAGCAGCACAAGAAGGCCACTGGGTAGAAGCGTACTCGCTGCTCTACAATGTGAATCACTGCCCACTGTTCACTTCCCAAAAAGCCAGTTGATTTCACAAACTTCTTGTACAGAGTCTGAGCTTGGATGAGTAAGACCTAGACAGGGGTACAGCAGTGAATAGTTTGCCTAAGATTTAGTAACTTTCTAGGTCTATCCTCCTATAATTTTAGAAGGATCATACTCTTGGGTTCTGATAGAAGGAAAAGCCCATTCCTCTGTCTTTACTATCTGAGACCAGGCTTTTTCTGAGAGAAAATTATCTTCAGAATAAACTTTTGCTTGTATAGGGAAATAGACATATACTAGCCAAACTTGTGGTTACCATGTTCAAAACATGAACCTTAACAATAACCCTCAAGATGTTTACTCACTGAGACTGAACACAATATACATGAGAAATAAAATTACTACTAAGATCTATGCCCTAGCCAGTTTTGCTCAGTGAATAGAGTCTTAGCCTGAGGACCAAAGTTTCCTAGATTCAGTTTTGATTAAGGGCATATACCTTGGTTGCGGGCCCTGGTCAGGGTGTGTGCAGGAGGCAACCAATCAATTCTCTCACATCTGATATTTGTCTTTTCCTTTCTCTTTAAAAGCACTTTCTCTAAAAATCAATGGAAAAATATCCTCGGGTAAGGATTTAAAAAAAAAAAAATCTGCCCTAACTGGTTTGGCTCAGTGGATAGAGAAGGGTCCCAGGTTCCATTCAGGTCAAGGGCATTACGTTGGTTGTGGGCATGTCCCAGTGGGGAGTGTGCAGGAGGCAGCTGATCAATGTTTCTCTCTCACTGATGTTTCTAAGTCTCCTTGTCCCTTCCTCTCTGTGAAAAAAATTAATAAAATGTATATTTTAAAAAATCTAACCAGGCCCGCTTTTAAAACCCTTTATTAGAGGTTATTTAGAAAGTATTCTATACTTAATATCCTTAAAATAAATTCTTTAGCACTGTGACTGAGCTTAAATTCTCAACTGTAAGCAAAAAGAAAAAAGTCTTTTTTTGCCCTTTAGCTAACTGAAAAAAATATAAATCAGTTCAGAAGTCCAACATTATTTTAGTGGGGAATGAATTATGTAATAATCTTGGTAACAACTTTGACCAAATTTAAAACTTTTCTCTAATAATTCAGATCCATACTCTAAATTAACAACCAATTAACTTAAAGTTTAGCCATTTAAGTTTCTTTTTCCCACAGTAATAGGGATCAAAAGGAGGCCTGAACTTATTTGAGAATATTCATGGCTAGTAGAATCAGTTCATCATCTGTTGTTTAAAAAAGAATCAGAATGTGCCCAGCTGGTTAAACATTGACCTATGAACCAGTGGGTCACAGTTCGATTCCTAGTAAGGGTACATGCCTGGATTGAGGGGTCTATCCTCAGTGTGGGGAATGCAAGAGGCAGCCAGCCAATTAATGACTCTCTTTCATGTTTCTCTCTCTCACCTTCCTCTGTGAAATCAATATAAATATATTTTTTTAAAGGAATCAGAATGACAATTCTGAATGCCCATTGAAGCCTGGGTTATTCTGAAGCAAACAAAAATTCCCAAGGTGCCAGGCTACCTGTCTCTCTTGTCAATCAGTTCTAAATATAAACCATTAAAGCAATTTTAATGTAAATTAGTCATTGTGCAATCTTTACAAACTTGCTGATTTGAGCTACGTTATCTCCATAACTTATATATGAATTATCAAAGGAAATTTCCAACAATTATATTTGGTTCACTGCCTGTACTAGGAAACAAAACATATTTGGAGGATAAATTTGGTCTGCAGGTAGATAGTTTGTAATCCCTGAACTAACATATGAAGAAAATATTTACTGAAAAAATAGATATGGCAAATTAGAAGGCATATTGCTTGCTTACTGATTTTGTACTAGGCCAGTGGTCAGCAAACTCATTAGTCAACAAAGCCAAATATCAACAGTACAATGACTAAAATTTCTTTTGAGAGCCCAATTTCTTAAAGTTAAACTTCTTCTAATGCCACTTCTTCAAAATACACTCACCAGGCCGTGATATTTTGTGGAAGAGCCATACTCAAGGGGCCAAAGAGCCGCATGTGGCTTGCAAGCCGTAGTTTGCCGACTACCCTACTAGGCAATTATATATAAACCAGAGGCCCGATGCACAAAATTCATGCAAGAGTAGGCCTTCCTTCCTCCAGGTGCCAGCACTGGCTTCCCTCTGGCACCCAGAACCTGGCTTTATCCAGAAGGATGCCTGGTCTAATTAGCATATTATATTATGCAAATTATGCTTTTATTATTATAGATTATTATAGATAATATATTGTCTCATAGCTGATCATTTTAATTGTACATCATTCTGATGATGTCAGGTGAATATTTAATAACTGTCTGAGTCACTTAGCACCTTAACCCAGTTAGACATATCATAATCACAAATTTATAGCCAATAAAGAATTGAGAAAAGAAAACTCTTTCATTATTTGGAAAATTAAACCAAAGCTCATCCCACATATTCCTAAGTATCTATATATACTAGTATAAAACACTAATATGCAAATAGATCGAATTTCAGGACAACCAAACAATGAACAACCAGTCGCTATGACATGCGCTGACCACCAGGGGGCATGCGCAGAACATAGCAGTGGTCAGCAGCATGAGGAACATGGAGGGCGGCAGCCACGGTGGGATGGTAGAGCAGGTAAGCAGGGGTGCCAGACCAAGGCGGGACACTAGTCGCTATCATCGGGGCAAGTCTCTGGTGGTTACTCAAAATTCTTAGCGCTCGTGCACCGTGGTCCTGCCCGGCACTAGCACCCGCTGCTGGCACTGGAGCTGCCACTTCCACCCAGTGCCAGTGCCTAGTGCTGGCCCCTTTCACTTGGTGCCATCAGCAGGTGTGAGCTGTGGCTGCTGGCTCCAATTGCCGCTCAGGGCTTCTACACCTCCCCCTGCTCCTGAGGGGATGGTCAGGGCTGGCAGCTGCCTCTTGCACCTACTGCTCACATGGCCCCACTCACACCCACTGCCAGAGCCACAGCTCACACCACTGCCAGCACTTGGCGCCAGTACCGATCACTCCTGAGGGCTTCTCCACCTCCTCCTGCTCCTAAGGGGTGATTGGGCAGCAGCCACTGCTCACATCACTGATAGCACCAGCCCCGCTTGCACCTGCTGCTGGCACCAGCCCCAATTGCTCTGCGTTGTCAGTGGGTGTGAGTGGGGCTGGTGCCATCAGCACATGGGAATGGTGGCAGTGGGAGCAGGGCTGCCAGCAGACAGGAGACTGGAGGCTATAGTGGGAGGGGCTTGGTGGGGGAGCAGAGGATGAGTTGAGACTTGCCCCTGTGCCCACAGCAGCCTCACGGCCCACAGTTCCTTTAAAGTTGCACAAGTTCATGCACTAGGCCCCTAGCCCTATATAATAAAAGGCTAATATGCAAATAGACCACATTGTGCAACGACCAGTCACTATGATGCGCATTGACCATCAGAGGGCAGGTGCTCAACACAGAACCTGCCACCTGGTGGTCAGTGCACTCCCACAAAGGGAGCAGCGTTCAGCTAGAAGTCAAGCTCCCGGCATCATTAATCCTACCAGACCTGAGGCCCTGGGCTCCTGAGCATTAAAGAGAAAAAATCAACATGATATAGAAAAATGTTAGTTACATGCAAACAAGTGGTTAGAATAAGATGGAACTTGGAGACATTGTAGAAAATAGGTCTAGGCAAAGTACCAAAAATTAGGTACAGCAGTATAGTGGCAGATTCAGAAATTACCAAAAAATCGGTACAGTGGTCTGGTAGGGTTAAGGATGTCTGACTGATGGGTTAGGCGGGAGCGGGCCTAAGCCATCAGTCAGGCTCCGGACTGCAAGATGATGCAGGCTGGGCTGAGGGGACCCTCCCCGCATCGAGTGCATGAATTTCGTGCACTGAACTTCTAGTTATTCTATATAAAGGAGAGACTTGACACATTGTAGTTTTCTGCTCTGGTCCTCCATGGGGATCCAAAGAACATATATTACTTCTAGAATGAGGATAATTCCTAGAGAATGAATACAGGGTCTTTTTCCCACTCATCATTTGATTTTGGGAAGTCCAAAAGACTAAGGTAATAATTAAATTGTCAATATCTCCTAGCCACTTTGTTAAGTCTGGGACTATCAAAAGTGATTCCTACCTCATCTCTTCCAGGCCTTGGGAATACTACCCAATCCCTCCCTATCCCCGCTTTCCTTCCATAAAGGCAAATAAGGTGGCACCATACCACAATGGTGAAGAGGCTAAGTAGAAAGCTGGTTAGGAAAACGATGAGCCCATAAAAATAAAGTGTGCCACAGACTGATGTGTTGGCAGAAGGCAGGAGTTCAGCCATGGCTGATGGTGGTGAGTGCATCAGGATACACCTAGGAAGAGAATCAATGGACAAGAGTACTGCTACAGATATAAAACTAGAGAGATACCTATTAGTGCAACAAAAGTTCATGAGTATAAAATTTTACTTACCATTTTGCTAACACTTTGTTATTTCTCTTAGACACATCATTTTCTAGTCACCTTGTTATATTTCTATGTATGTATTTTCATAATGACTACATATTATTCTCATTATTCACGTAGCTCATTTAGAATATAACACCTTAGCCAGAATTTATGTAGAAAGTTCTCTTCTATCTCCATTTATAGAAAAGAATATGTGTTGACTACCGTAAAAATGATAAATTTGGTCCTTACTTACCCGTGGTTCTGGCTAAAGTTGTGGTAACATTCACTGGCATTGCCCAGAGAGAATACAGGTATCATCAATAGTAGAGGTATCAGGCTGGGAGGAAAAAAACTTGTCATCCTAATATTCAGACTGTTTTATGCCCTTTTCCATTTGCAAAATATTATCCTGTTCTTCTCCCTCCTCTATCATCCACCACTCTCCACTTATACATATACATTTAAATTCTCTAAGAAAAATCATTCAAAACCTTAAGTATACTGTCTTTTTCAAAACCTGGGAAAGTGACGTGAAGAATGCATTTTATACTTAGGGTAATGAACACTAACAGAGTTTCATTGAGAGTCTCTGAGAGTTGTGTGGTCCTATAAAATTCAAATGGGTCAAAATGAAAGGAAAACTTTTACAAGGAGCTCTGTGCTTGCTCAGTCTGTTTCACTTTCCATGGTGACCAGAAATAACTTCATTCTCGTAAGCCCTTTCCTGGGAGCTTTTCCAAAATAGACCTTTAAATAACCAATTATTTACCAGAGGAAAAAATCCAGGAGCTGAAGTTACAAATCTAAAACCAACTCTATAATGACCACTTAAATGAGATCCAGACTCCTTCTGGGCTTAATAATTTTAAGAATCTCACCCAATGTTATAAAGGTAGATGAGATCTTGAAAGCCCCTATTACAACTCTTTAAGAGATATAGAAAGGAATTAAAAGTCCAAAGACTTAAAGGGAAATACCTGATGGTCAAATAGAGGTGGATGACAGAATTGAGGCTAAAAACCAAATCTGTAATTTCAAACTGTTTGCCTATCCTATTTGTTGCTTCCTATTCGTTAAGGTTTCAAGAGAACCTAGGCATGACAGACTCAATAGATATAAAGGACACTGTTCTCCTATTTGTTCGCACCTAGACTCCAGAATAATGAGAGTCCACACCTTGCTAGGAAAGAAAGCAAAATATCTTACCTTGATGAAATGATGGCTATCTGACCAAGTTGACAAGTATTATTTATAACCTATGAAAAGAATAAATGTGAGCAATATCTTCGGATACTGCCAATCATGTTATAATAAATACCAGGTCAGTGTCACTTGACAGAAAAATTCACAAGAGTCAGCTTGCTTCCGTTAAGAAATATTTGTTATAAAATTCAGTAAAATATTTCCTTAGCATTGGAGATAAGAGAATTTTATCTGTGTTACTATATTCTAAACTAGAGGCCTGGTGCACAAAATTTGTGCAAGGGGGGGGGGTCACCCTCAGATTAGCCAATCCTGAGGATCAGTCCTAAACCAGCAGTCAGACATCCCTCTCACAATCCTGGACCACTGACTCCTAATTCCTCACCTGCCTGCCTGGTCACCCCTAACTGCCACACACACACACACCAACACCACCACCACCACTACCGGTCTGATCTCCCCTCACTGCCTCTGCATGCTGGCCTGATTATCCCCAACAATCCCTCCTGCTGGCCTGGTCACACCCAACTGCCCCTCTGCCAGCCTAGTTGCCCCTATTGCCCACCCACCAGTCTAATCGCCCCAACTGCCCACCTAGTCGCCCCCAATGGCCCCCCCAATGGCCTGGTTGCCTCTTACTGCCCCCCCTTCCAGCATGGTTGCCCCTAATACCCCCCCTCCCCCGCCAGCCTGGTCACCCCATGCAGCCTGCTTGTTCAGTTGTTTGGTTGTCCCTCACTAACCCCCCTGTCAGCCTCGACATAGGCAAGCATCTTGTGAGGATCTGAGGGTAAACTTGCATATTATCTCTTTATTATATAGGATATTATCTAGGAATAGAAGCTTAGGGCACAAAATTCATGCACTGGGAGTTGTCCCTCAGCCCAGTCTGCACCCTCTTCAATCTGGGACCCCTCAGGGGATGTCTGACTCACAATCTGGGACTGCTGGCTCCTAACCACTCACCTGCCTGCCTGTCTGATTGCCCCTAAAAACTTTTGCCTGCCAGCCTGATCACCCCCTAACCACTTCCCTGCCAGTCTGATTGATGCCTAACTGCTTCCCTGCCATCCTGATCACTCCCAAGTGCACTCCACTGCTGGCCTTCTCCCCTCCCCCCGCAACTGCCCTCCCCTGCCGGCTTGGTTGCCCCCAACTGACTTCTCGTGCTGGCCAGATCACCCACAACTGCCTCCCCTGCCGGCCATCTTGTAGTGGTCATCTTGTGACAACATAGCTGCAGCCATCTTATGTCCACATGGGGTGACCATCTTGTGACCACATGGGGGCAGCCATCTTGTGACAACATGGGCTTGGCCATCTTGTGCAAGGGTGTTGGTCAATTTGCATATTACTCTTTATTATATAGGGTTATCCTATCTACTAAAATAGTAATATGCAAATTGACCATACCTACACTACACTGACAAGCCACACCCACCAGCCAATCAGAAGCAAGATAGTTGGCTTGGGTTTTCCTGGCAATGGAGGAAGCCAAGCTTTCTGCCTGCCCTGGCAGGCCCAGGCCTCCACTCAAGGCTATGGACAGTCAGATATCCCTCAAAAGGTCCCAGATTGGAGAGGGTGCATGCTGGGCTGAGGGACACACACCCCCATGCACGCATTTTGTGCACCAGGCCTCTAGTAATATAGGATAGTACAATAGTCACAAAGAGAATCTGCAGGACGTAGCTTAACATAAGATTTGAATACCAGAACAAATTCTCTTTTTAAAAAAAGGCAAATGTTAAATCACACAATGTTCCATCTTCTTTTTTTAAAAAAAATATATTTTATTGATATTTTACAGAGAGGAAGGGAGAGAGATAGAGAGCTAGAAACATCGATGAGAGAGAAACATCGACCAGCTGCCTCTTGCACACCCCCCACTGGGGATGGGCCCGCAACCAAGGAACATGCCCTTGACCGGAATCGAACCTGGGACCTTTCAGTCCGCAGACCGACGCTCTACCACTGAGCCAAACCGGTTTCGGCAATGTTCCATCTTCTAATAACAGTTCAATCCTCTTCTTTTATATCCAGGGAGGTGACAGATCTTCACTCCTTATGAGTGAAGTAAAAGTCTCTATATAGGATGACCAGCAGAACCCAGCCAATTTGGCTCAGTGGATAGAGAGTTGGCCTTCAGGCTAGAGTCCTGGGTTTGATTTCAGTCAAGGGTACGTACCTCGGTTGCAGGCTCCTCCCCAGCCTGGGCCCTGTTTGGGACTCGAGTATGAGGCAACCAATTGATACGTTTCTCTCACATCAATATTTCTCTATCTTTCCCTCTCTCTTCCATTCTCTCTAAAAATCAATGGAAAAAATAGCCTCAGGTGAGGATTTTTAAAAATTAATAAAAATAATAAAAAATAAATTTTAAAAATATGTCCAGCAGAAAGCATAACAGGCCAGGATTAGTATAATAAGGGCAAGGTCAAATAAATTCTTTGGATTATAAGCTCTTCAAGAGTTGTTAGATTCTAGAAGAAAAAACATTTCAAAAATCTCCAGTTGTGTTAGACACTGTAAGACAGACTACAGAAGAATGGTCCCTACCCACTAGGAATTTATGGTAAAAGATTTTTAGCATAGCCAAAACCGGTTTGGCTCAGTGGATAGAGCATCGGCCTGCAGATTGAAGGGTCTCAGGTTCGATTCCGGTCAAGGGCATGTACCTTGGTTGCGGGCATGTCCCCAATAGGGGAGGTGCAAGAAGCAGCTGATCAATGTTTCTCTCTTGTTGATGTTTCTAACTCTCTATCCCTATCTCTTTCTCTCTGTGAAAAATCAATAAAATATATATATTTTTAAAAGATTTTTAGCATAACACCTTAAAGAGATAACAGAAAACAAGTGTGGGTTTTTGTTTTTTTTCCTATTTTAAGGCAGAGACTATATGGGATGGTATTGTTAGGGATCAATAAGCATTAAGTGAGCAAGTAACCAGAGATGAGTAACTGACTTGCCTTAAGAACTTTAAATCAAGAAGAGCAAATGAGCCGAAGCTGGTTTGGCTCAGTGGATAGAGTGTCAGCGTGTGGACTGAGAGGTTCCAGGTTCGATTCTGGTCAGGGACATGTATCTTGGTTGCGGGGACATCCCCAGTAGGGGGTGTGCAGGAGGCAGCTGATCTATGTTTCTCTCTCATCAATGTTTCTAGCTCTCTGTCTCTCTCCTTCCTCTCTGTAAATATTAATAAAGTGTATTAAAAAAAAGAAAAAGAAAAAAAGAATCCTACCCCCACTAGCGATGGGGAAAGAGAAAAGATGATGCATGTTAAAAAAAAAAAAAGAAGAAGAAGAATAGCAAATGATTTCAAGTTGGATCAATAAAGACAATGCTGACTTTAGGTAAAATGGGAAATAGGTAAAATTAGTCTTTGGTGACTTCTCCTAGTTATGTCCCTTTTTTTTTCTTTTTAATATATTTTATTGGTTTTTCAGAGAAGAAGGTAGAGGGACAGAGAGTTAGAAACATCCACCAGCTGCCTCCTGCACACCCCCTACTGGGGATGTGCCCGCAACCAATGTACATGCCCTTGATTGGAATTGAACCCAGGACCCTTTAGTCCGCAGACCAACACTCTATCCACTGAGCCAAACCGGTTTCAGCTCATGTCCCTTTTTTTTTTTCTTTTTATTATATCCTCTATCCAGCAGGTGACTATCCTGTGTTTAATTCTTATTCTTAACTGAATATCAATGAATCTCTGATAAAAAGTTTATAAGTAAAAGTTTAGGGCATTAGTCTTGCTAGGGTATTTAAAAGAGAATTCAAAAAAGAAAAAGAAAACATATCAAGGCTTTTGGAAGAAAGCTAAAATGACAGAATAATAGACAGCAGAGTTAAATTTTGTGGCTAGATTTTATCTTTTTGGAATATTAGTGTTGTAGCACGTGTAACATAAAGAAAAGCACAATATGTGCATTTGTATGACTATAAAGCAATAGAATAACATATATGACAGTTAATCTTTGTCTCTCCCTCCTTTTTCTTCAAAAATTAGTTTGTTCTGCCTGGCTGGTATAGCTCAGTGGTTGAGCCTTGACCCATGCACCAAGAGTTCACCAGTTTCATTCTCAGTCAGGTCACATGCTTGGCTTGTGTGCATAATCCCCAGTAGGGGTATTGCAGCAGGCAGCCAATCAATGATTCTCTCTCATTATTGATATTTCTGTTTCTATCTCTTTCTCCCTCTCCTCTCTGAAATCAATAAAAATATTTTGAAAAATATGTGTAACAGTATTAAAACATATAAAGACATTTAAATAAATGAAAATTGCTCACATCATAAAACTGTATTCTGCCAAGATCACTTAGAGATATACTAAAAGAGTCAGAAATAAGAAAGAAAACATACTATACAATGTAATACTATTCAGCAATAAAAAGTAATGAATAACTTATATAATACTATAATGGATAAACTTCAAAAGCATTATGCTAAATGAAATAAACCAGACAAAAGAAATTATATACTGTATGATTCCATCTATATAAAATGTTCAGAAAAGGACACTCTATAGACAGAAAGTAGATTAGTGGTTGTCTAGTGCAGAGGGGGTGAAGGGGATTAACAGTAAATGGGAATGGAAGATTTTATGGGTGTGAAGAAAATATTCTGAAACTATCATATGATAATGACTATACAACCTGACAAGTTTACTTTAAAAACCATTGAATTTTATATTTAAAATAGATGAGTTATATAATATATAAAATATGTATATGCACATAAAAAGAATCCAGAGGTACTGACTTAGTGAAAAATTATGGTGCTAAACAGTGCCAAAACTCTTTGTGAACCAAAGGGGGAAAGACAACTAACTTCTCCCTGGGTTAATCTTATTTTCTGATTACCATACATTAATTCCCCTGCCCTTCTGCAAACCAATATCTGTTACCCACACATACTGGAAAAAATACAGCAGAGCAGAACACTTTCCCTTTCCATACCTATAGTTCAAATCCCAGGTTACCAAACTGAACACTTTCCCTGACTCTTCACCAAAATTTTTAGCAACAACAATGTACTGGCATAGAGCCAAGGATTATTTCTTTCACTGAATAGAACCAGGCAGGGCCCTAACCGGTTTGGCTAAGTGGATGGAGTGTCAACCTGCGGACTGAAAGGTCCCAGGTTTGATTTCAGTCAAGGGTGTGTACCTTAGTTGCGGTCAAATCCCCAGCAGGGAGTGGGCAGGAGGCAGCTGAATCGATGTTTCTCTCTCATCAATGTTTCTAACTCTATTCCTCTCCCTTCCTCTCTGTAAAAAATCAATAAAATATATTTTTTTAAAAGAAAGAGCCAGGCAGGAATGGCAGTACTGTGCATAATGTTTCCCATAATCAAGTCTTTTAATTTTTATTTTTTGGTGGCATGAGATATGAGAAAATCATGTTAACAGAATGGAAACTCAGTGAGAACTTTTTGCTTTTATTAAACTCAATTAATTCACCTAGTCTGTGCTGAGTGTTTACACTATTGATCAAGGATATATGGGTTCGTTTTAGCAAACTGTTCTTAACTATTAACTCTGAATAAAACTTACCAAGGAAAATGTGCTCTGTCCACTCTGGGTGTGTTTCATCCTTAGTTCTTTGTACAGATACCAGATGTAATTGACGGTGTAGAGAAATGAAGAAATGTAGAATATCTAGGTAAAAATCAAAACAACCCATCATAACTGACCCACTCTGATTTCCTTCGATTTATTCCATTATTTTCTATTATTTTTAAAATTTCTTTATTGATCAATGTATTACATATGAATATCTCTTCAATAGTTTTTATTGACTTATTCCCCCATTCTTGCCCCCATACCCCTACTCAGACCCTCACCACTCTGATGTCTTTCCATTGGTTAGGTTTATATGCATGCATACAAGTCCTTTGGTTGGTCTCTCCCCCTTACTCCCATCCTTCCCTACCTTCCTTCTGAGGTTTGCTAGTCTGATGGATGCTTCTCTGTCTCTGGATCTGTTTTTTGTTCATCAGTATATGTTGCTCATTATATTCCACAAATGAGTAAGATCATGTGATATTTCTCTTTCTCTGACTGACTTATTTCACTTAGCATAATGTTCTCTAGTTCCATCCATACTGTTGCAAATGGTAAGAATTCCTTCTTTTTTTACCGCAGTGTAGTATTTCCACTGTGTAGATGTACCACTGTTTTTATTTTATTTTTATTTTTATTTAAATATATTTTATTGATTTTACACAGAGGAATTGAGAGGGATAGTTAGAAACATCGACCAGCTGCCTCTTGCACACTCCCCACTGGGGATGTGCCCGCAACCAAGGTACATGCCCTTGACTAGAATCGAACCCAGGACCTTTCAGTCCGCAGGCTGACGCTCTATCTACTGAGCCAAACCAGTTTTGGCTGTACCACTGTTTTTAATCCATTCATTTGCTGGTGGGCACTTCGGCTGTTTCCAAATCTTAGCTATGGTGAATTGTGCCGCTATGAACATAGGGGGTGCATGTGTCCTTTCTGATTGGTGTTTTTAGTTTCTTGGGATATATTCCTAGAAGTAGGATCACTGGGTCAAATGGGAGTTCCATTTTTAGTTTTGTGAGGAAACTCCATACTGTTCTCCACAGTGGCTGCACCAGTCTGCATTCCCACCAGCAGTGCATGAAGGTTCCTTTTTCTCCGCATCCTACCTACTATTCTATTAGTAACTTACTATCTAGTATTTATACCATGTAAAATATGGGAATTCTATCCAAGCCTACCTAAAACATACCTCAGCTTTTTTTTTTTAATCCTCACCCAAGGATGTTTTTCTATTGATTTTAAAAAAGAGTGGAAGAGAGAGGGAAAGACAGAGAGAAATATTGATGTTAGAGAAACACATCGATTGGTTGCCTCCTGCATGCACCTTGACTAGGGCCCCAGCCTGAGGAGGAACCTGCAGCTGAGGTACGTGCCCCTGACTGGAATCTAACCTAGGACTCTTCAATCTGCAGGCCAATGCTCTATCCATTGAGCCAAACTGGCTAGGACTATATTTTTATTGATTTCAGAGAGGGAGGGAGAGGGAGAAACATCAATAAGAGAGAATCATTAATTGGCTGCCTTCTGTATTTCCCCTACTTGGGATTGAGCCAGCATCCCAGGCATGTGCCCTGACTGGGAATCAAACTGTGACCTTCTGATTCATAAGGTCAATGCTCAACCATGAGCCACACTGGCGGGGAGCAGCGGGCAGCTTCCTTTAAAAAAAAAAAAAAAAGAAGAAGTTTTTATTGACTTTAGAGAGAGAAGAATGAAGAGGGAGAGAGAGAGACCTGCCAGAAACCTTGATTGACTGCCTCTTGCACACTCCCTACTGGGGATTAAGCCAGAAACCCGGGCATGTGCCCTGACCGGGAATTTGAATGGTGACCTCTCCATGCATGGGTTGACGTTCAATCAACTAAGCCACACTAGCCAGGGCCTTGTTTTATCCTTTGACTCTTCAGAGGAGCCACAATATTATCCAACTCCTCTCACCTAACTGATCCACTTTTTTGTACAAAATAGGTCCAGAGGCATGAATATATGGAACAGAATGACAGAATTCAGAGGGAAGAGAGGTGAATGGAGATGGTAAGAGATTAACCAAAGAACATGTATGCATAGATCATGGACACAAACAATAGTGTAGAGAAAGCCTGGATGGGGAGAGACAGGGGGAAAATGGAAGACATCTATAATACTGTCAACAATAAAAAAAGATATCATAGAATCTTTTTCTATTTTATTTTTTTAATTGAAAATGCCATAAGGATTTCAATTTATATTTTTATTAAATTTATTGGGGTGACATTGATTAATAAAATTATATAGGTTTGAAGTGTACACCTCTATGATACATGATCTGTATAGTGTGTGCCCACCACCCAAAATCAATTATCTTCCACCATTATATATATGACAGCCTTTACCATTTAGTAGTATTCCCTTCCCTCTGGTAATCACCATACTGTGTCTGTGTCTAGGGGGCGCTGGGTGAAAAGGGTGAAGAAATTAAGCAAGAAAAACTCATAAATACCGACAACATTACGGTGATTAAGAGAAGAAATTGGGGGTCGGGAAGGTAAAGCTGGAGAAAAGTGATGGACAGAGACTTGACTTGGGGTGGTGAACACACACTACAATATTCAGATGATATATATTATAGAATTTTACACCTGAAGCCTATATAATTTTACTAACCAATGTCACGCCAATAAATTCCATTTAAAAAAAGGAAAAAACTATCAGGGAAATTGTTTTTAAAAATAACAGAGAGCTGGCGAAACAAGATGGTGGCCTAGGTAGTCTCCTAAGCTGCCGTCTCATCAACAACTTGGAAAAAAACAACAGCTAAAATCGAAAGGGATCACATCAGATCCACAGGAGAGCTGGCGGAATGGGATGGCTACAATTAGCGGGAAGAAAAAGCGCCACTGCCGCCATGTGGAATTTAAAGGCACAGTGGAACCGGAGCCACAGCCGCCGCCAGTGAGGGAGGCTCACGGAAAGCAGAGCTCGCCCCGCCCAGGGCCCAGGGAGTAGGCTGCCTCGGAGCCCGGCCTCCGTACCTGCAGCCTTCCCAGCCTGCCCACTGTGGGAGCGAGGGAACTGGTGCCAAGCCGTGGCCGCACCTTCAGCTCCCGCCCAGAGCTAGCCGCCTTGGAGCCCGGCTTCCGTGCCCGCAGCCTTCCCAGCCCACCAGCCGTGCTAGCAAGGGAGCCAGCGCAGGGCCTCGGCCGCACATTCCGCTCTCAGCCCCAGCGAGCCCTTCGCCCATCCGTCCCCTCGCCGCCGGGCCAGGCCAGAGCCTCTGCCGAGCCCCCAAGGGCTGGAGCCAAGGCGGAGCAGACTTGCTCGAGGAGCATGACGGAGGACGGAGAGGTTGTGCCCAGAGCACTCTTTGCGGCCTGGGACTCTGGACACCTAATCCCGGGGGACTCTGAAAGCCAGAACGTGTGAAGTGTGGGCAGCGGAGGATACTGTGGCGGAGGCGACTGAAGCCTCCCAATTCTTCCCCCTTGTCGTCCTCCTGCTCGCCTGGCAGCAGCGGGCCAGGGCCCCAGAGGAGAATCGAAAAGGATCCTATCTGAACTATGGGAGAGCTGAGGGAAGGGGAAAGCTACAACTGAAAGGAGGAGAGGTGCGGCTGCCGCTGCCACCATCACCACCAGTAAGGAAAGCCCACTGAGAGCGGAGCCCAGCCCGCCCTGGGCCTGCCGCCTAGGAGCCCGGCCTCCGCGCCCGCAGACTTCCTGGCTGGCCCACCCGCCCACCGTGCTGGCGGGGGAGCCAGCCCAGGGCCTCGGCCGCGCCTTCCGCTCAGGCCGCGAGGCCTTCGTCCATCTGTCCCCCCAACTCCGGGCCTGGCCGGAGCCTCTGTGGAGCCCCCGAGAGCCAGCGCCAAGGCGGAGCATACTCATGGAGCGTTACAGAGGACCGAGAGGTAGTATCCAAAACACTCTTTGTGGCCTGGGACTCTAAACACCTAAACCCAGAGGACTGAAAGCCTGGACATGTGAAATCAGAGCTACTGAGGTTGCTAGGGTGGAGCCTCCCCGTTCTTCCCCCTCATTGTCCTCCTGTTCACCTGCAGCTCAGGCCCCGGGGGATCCAGGATAGGAGGGCATCAATCGAAGGTCCCAGAGGGGCTGTGTGGCCCGGGGGGGGGGGGGGAGTTGTGACCCAGGGGAGTGGTTCGGTCTGTGTCCCGGGGGAGCCGTGTACCCCAGGAGAACAGTGTGCCCCGGGGGAGCAGTGGGACCAGGGGGAGCCATGTGACCTGGGGGAGGGGGGGGCAGTGGGACCCGGGATAGCCGTGTACCCCGGGAGAGCCTTGTGCCCCGGGGGAGCGGTGGGAGCAGGGGAAGCCATGTGACCCTGGGGGGTGGTGGGACCAGGGGGAGCCTTGTGTCCCAGGAGAGCCGTGTGCCCTGGGGAGCGGTGGGTCCCAGGGGAGCCGTGTGACCTGTGGGGGTGGTGGGACCCGGGGAGCCCCTATGTTCATAGCAGCACAATTTACAATAGCTAGGATTTGGAAACAGCCTAGGTGCCCGTCAGCAGATGATTGGAGCAGAAAACTATGGTACATCTACACAATGGAATACTATGCTGCCATAAAAAAGTAGGAATTCTCACCATTAGCAGCAACCTGGATGGAATTGGAGAACATCATGCTGAGTGAAATAAGCCATGTCCTCACTTATTTATGGATAATAAAGAACATTATAGACTAATGAACAGAAATATAGATATAATGACAGTAAAGCAACAAGCAGACTGTCAAATGACAGCAGGGAGGGGAGGGGAGGGTGATCTGGGGGAGATAAGAGATCAACCGAAGGACTTGTATGCATGCATATAAGTACAACCAATGGACACAAAATTCTGGGGAGGGAGGGCATGTATGGGAGGTGGGAGGGGGAAATGGTAAGCAATGTACACATATAATACCTTAATTAAAAAATGGTGGCAAAAAAAATAACAGAGAAGTCAATACCCTCAGCAGTCCCGGATCTGCCTCTTGCTTCAACAGTGTTTGGATGGAACAGACCCAGGGACGCCTTGGACCACCCTCCTACATCTTATCCAGTCACCACCTTCAGAACCACCTCTGGGACTAGCCAACACACTGGTTCTACCTTAACTCCTTACTGCTGAATAACCATGAGCCCTCAAATTCATCAGAATTATTCCAAGGGAGAGGCTGCACCTGACCGGCATCTGTGGGCCTCCTACACCTACTTCTCTCTGGGCTACTATTTCGACAGTGATGATGTGGCCCTTGAGGTTGTGGAGAAGAAACGCGGGGGTGCTGAGCATCTCTTAAAATTGCAAAACCAGTGTGGTGAATGCATTCTCTTCCAGGACATGCTGAAGCCTTCCCAAGATGAGTGGGGCAAAACTCAGGACACCATGGAAGCCACCCTGGCCTTGGAGAAGAACCTGAACCACACCCTTTTGGAGCAGCATGCCCTGGGTTCTATCCATGCATTCCCTCATCTCTGTGACTTTCTGGTGAACCACTTCCTGAATGAAGTGAAACTAATTAAGAAGATGGGTGATCACCTGACTAACATACGAAGGCTAACTGGCCCCCAGACTGGGTTGGGTGAACATCTCTTCAAAAGGCTCATCCTCAAGCAGGACTAGGAGACTTTGGAGCCCAGAGGCCTTTCAGAGGCCCCTCTGCATTCCCCCTAGTAACTAAGCCTCTTCCCAACACTACTAGTCATTCTTTTAATCACCCTAAAGCCTTCTCCCATGCATTGGACCAAATGAAACAATAAAGCTTTTTGCAGAAAAATAAACAAAAAAACAAACAAATAAATAACAAAGAAGATGCCTTAGCTGGTTTGCCTCAGTGGATAGAGCATCAACTTGTGGATTGAAGGGTCCCGGGTACCATTCTGTTGAAGTACACATGCCCAGATTGCAGGCTTAATCCCCAGTAGGGGGCATGCAGGATGCAGCTGATCGGTGGTTCTCTCTAATCTTTGATGTTTCTATCTCTTTCTCCCTCTCCCTTTCTCTCTGAAATCAATAAAAATATTTTTAAAAAATAACTATAACAGAGAAGACAATGGATGTCAGTAAGTCACATGGATAAGGGGCATAGTCTCAAGTGTTAGAAAGTAGTTTAGTGGCAAGAATTTGGCTGAACAACACAATAGCTCATGTACAAGATCCTGAACAAGTTTACTACGTAACATACCAGGTCCTTATATTTTTAGTAAGTAACCATAATATCATGAATTATCCAGATCTGCATTGTCCAATACAGTAGGTACTACATGACTATTCAAATTTAAACTAATAAATATTAAATACAATTTAAAATACAGTTCCGCAGTCACACCAGCCATATTTTAAGTATTCAATACCTAAGTGTGATTATTGGTTAACACATTGGATAGCAGAAAGAGAATATTTCCATCCCCTCTGATTATTTCTTTTTTAATAAATCTTTATTGTTTAGATTACAGGTGTTCCTTTTTTTTTTCTCCCCCATAGCACCCCTCCACCCAATTCCTCACTCCATCCCATGCCCTTACCCCCAACTAATGTCTTCATCCATAGGTATAAGACTTTGTCCAATCTATTCCCACACCCCTCAGACCCCGTTCCTCCTGAGAATTGTCAGTTCACTCCCTTTCTATGTCCTTGATTCCATTATATTCACCCGTCCATCCTGTTCTTCAGACTTTTTATTCATTTTATTTTTATTTTATTTTTTAATATATTTTATTGATTTTTTACATAGAGGAAGAGAGAGGGATAGAGAATTAGAAACATCGGTGAGAGAGAAACATAGATCAGCTGCCCCCTGCACAACTACTGGGGATGTGCCCGCAACCAAGGTACATGCCCTTGACAGGAATTGAACCCGGGCCCTTCAGTCCACAGGCCAACGCTCTATCCATCTGAGCCAAACCAGTTTCAGCTTCACTTGATTTTTAGATTCACTTGTTGGTAGGTATGTATATGATGTCTTTTTGTTGTTCATAATTTTTATCTTTATCTTTTTTACTTATTCCTCTTCTTAAAGAATATCCTTCAGCATTTCATGTAATCCTGAATTGGTGGTGGTGGACTCCTTTAGCTTTTTCTTGTCTGTGAAGCTCTTTGTCTGACCTTCAATTCTAAATGAGAGCTTTGCTGGGTAATCTTGGTTGTAGGTCCTTGCTGTTCAGTCACTGGCAGAATCCTGTTATCAGTACTGATTTCTTTATCCATGTGCTTGGAATGAGGAACAAAAAGGACCTTGACCCACCCAGGTCTTGATATGCTAAATCTTGTACCAAAAAATAAGGAGCTTACCCAGATCCTGATGAATAGGATTTGAGCACACCCGAAAATCCTTTTGATCATAAAATCCCTTTTGGAAACCAATAAACATGCTGTGTTGTCTGAGGTGAGTGTGACTGTCTCTCCATCAGAGAGATGGCGCCCACCTAGCGCCCAGCTTGAAACTATTTCTGTCTCTTGTCTCTTTCTTTTCTCTAATTTCTTAATCCCCAGCTCCTCCCCTCAGGAACCTGTCTTCCTCCCTTTCGGTGCAGGATGGGGAAAAGGAAGAAACACCACACCACAGTACTGTAATGATTTAGATAAAGTACATATGTCTAGTTTCCCATTAGATTTTAATCTCTGATGTGAAGAATCATATTTTTGTTTCTATATTTATACCCCATAACATAACCTTCACTTTCTTGCAACTCAGCACAGAGATTTATGCATAGCAGGCACTCAATAGCTCGAGGTGAATTATGACTAAAATTGTAAACACTTGAGGGTAAGAATTTACCTATCTTATTCATCCATGTGTATGCCAGAATGTAGTATAATGACTAGAACATTATAAACACTCAATAAACAGTTATCTAATAACTTTGATGTCCTTTATTTGAGGCCACAGACAGATTAAGTTTAGTTTCTTAAGAAAAAATCCATAGCAAAAGGATTTCCAAAATGTTTCCATCATTACAAAAATGAACATTTAAAATAAGCGATTATTTATAAAAGGAAGTAAATTACATCTCTTTCCAATCATGACAGTAAAATGTGATTTGATTTCCTTGTCTTTCTCCTCTTGAGATTTAAAGAGAATAGCCATTCTATAATGAGGAAACAGAAGTTTGAGAAAGCAATAGCTGGGTGGATGCGGTCAAAAGGGGAGAAAATGGGAGACATCTGTAATCATAATTTTTTTAAAGGCAATTTCATTTAAGCCCAGTAGAGGGAACCAGGATGTCATTATATCTGATAGATTCCCTCCACCCTCATACCAGACACAGAAAATTCTAAACTTGGCCTTTCTTACAGATTAGAAAAAAACTCTAGAAAAAAAATCTATTCAAGTCTGAGAGATATTGTTGTTGATAACCCTGACCATTGTGGTGAATGTTAACCTTCTTCAATGTATAGATGACTATAAATGTATCACCTTAAGTACTTTGTATTCTTTTGACAAACCCAACTCTTATCATCTTTACTCTCTTAAAATACCAGTGAGGCAAATAGTTACTGAATTACTAACATGTGTAAAGAAGAATCTATAACAGGAAAGATAAGCAAGAAGCTTCTATTCAAGCTTATATTGATTGGTACAAACTTCATAACTTAAAAGTATTTTTACTTATACACTGACATTTCATCCTATTTTTGTTATAAGAAAACCACACTGATAAGTGAATTTGTTTTTAAAGCGACTTATTTAAGGTCTGTTAGATGGCAGAAACTATTTTGCATCTACTATTAAATTAATGAAAAACGAAAGTAATAAGTTATTTGCCAGAGAAACCAAGATAACGGCATAGGTAAATGCCTAACTTCAGCCTCACACAACAATTTAAAAAAATACAACTAAAATACAAAATGGACATTATCCAGAATTATAGGAAAGTTGACTGACTGGAAATTCTACAAGTAGAAGGAAAGAGAAAACCAGAAGGAAAATCAGAGGAGCTGTAAAAGCCTAAGGTACAGAGACACGCTGCGCGAGTGGGGAGAGGACAGAGTCAGAGAGGAGGGGGCGGCTGAGTGCCTGGCTGGCATTCCCTAGTAGGAAGGATATAAAAGCTCCAGACTGCACTGAACCCCAGTTCTGGGTGAGACCCTGGGGACCCAGGCTCATACAGAGGGATTCTAGGCTGTAAGGCAGAAACTCAGGGGAGCAGCGAAAGGCAGAGTCGCAGAGGCACGCACATTGCGCACAGAGGACAGACTGTTGACTGTGCCACTGGACTGCCCTAGCGGGAAGGAGACAAAACTGAACTCCACTTCCAACTGCAAAAACGGACTGCACTGAACTCCACTTCCAACCCCACTTCCAACTGCACTGAACTCCAGTTCCTGGCTCATTGGGGGAGAGACTAGACTGTCTGGTAGTGGGTGAAACTCAAGGGCACCTTTCTATCAGAGTTGCTTGCAGCGAGTACCAAAGCAACGAGTCCCAAAGGACACTGAGGAACACAGACTCAGGAACCTCATAGGGCAGGGCTGACAGGAAGCCAAGGCTGTAGGCTCCACCCTGAAACTCTGCCCCATCCAACCTGAACACAGAGGCTTTTGCAGTTTTCCAAGCCTAGTCAAATAAGGCCGTCTCCAGGCATAGACACAGGTGAGCCTCACAACCAATTGGCCTGGAGGTCAGTTCCTCCCAGTGATACCAACAACAATCAAGATTTAACTACAATAAGGCTGTACACACATTACACAAAGGGGTGCACCAAGAATGTCCTCCTCAGGTACCTGGGAGGCTGACCCACTGAACCATATAGGACACCTTAGCACCCAAAGCCACCCTACCAACTCAGGGAAGCAGCAAAAATGCCGAGACAAGGAAACAGATCACAAACAAAAGAAATGGAGGACAACAAGCAACTGGATATAGAGTTCAAAACCACACTTATAAGGTTTTTCAAGAATTTCCTAGAAAAGGCTGATAAAATAAATGAGACCTATTAGGATATGAAAATGGATCAACTAGAAATAAATAATACATTGTCTGAAATTAAAAATATTATACAAAGTCCTAAAAACAGAATGGAAGATCGCAAGAATCAAGTCAAAGATTTGGAACACAAAGAGCCAGAAGACACTCCTCTGCAGAAGCAAGAAGACAAGAGAATTCAGAAAGTTGAAGATAATGTAAGAAACCTCTGGGACAACTTCAAGTAAACCAACATCAGAATTATGGGGGTCCCAGAAGAAGAGAGAGAGCAAGATACCGAAAACCTATTGGAAGAAATAGTGACAGAAAACTTCCCCCACCTGGTGAAAGAAATAGACTTACAAGTCCAGGAAGCACACAGAATCCCAAACAAAAGGAATCCAAAGAGGACTAACCCAGACACATCATAATTAAAATTCCAAGAGCAAAAGACAAAGAGAGCCGAAACCGGTTTGGCTCAGTGGATAGAGCATCCGTCTGTGGACTGAAGGCTCCCAGGTTCAATTCCAGTCAAGGGCATGTACATTGGTTGTGGGAACATCCCCAGTAGGGGGTGTGCAGGAGGCAGTTTCTCTCTCATTGATGTTTCTAACACTCTATCCCTCTCCCTTCCTCTCTGTAAAAAGTCAATAAAATATATATTTTTTAAAATACAAAGATAGAATATTAAAAGCATCAAGAGAAAAGCAGGTAATTACCTATAAAGGAGCACCCATACAATTGTCAGCTGATCTCTCAACAGAAACCATGCAGGCCAGACAGGAATGGCAAGAAATATTCAAGGTGATGTGTAACAAGAACCTACAGCCAAAATTATTCTACCCAGCAAAGCTATCACTCAGAATTGGAAGGCCAGTTAAAGAGCTTCACAAATAAAATAAACAAGTTAAAGGAGTTCATCACCGCCAAACCAGAATTATACGAATTGCTGAAGGGGGTTCTTTAGGAAGAGGAAGAAAATAAAGATAAAAATTATGAACAACAAATACGTAACTATCAACAAGTGAATCTAAAAACCAAGGGAATTTTAAAAATCTGATGAACAATATTAACTGGTGAATATAATAGAATCAGAGGTATGGAAGGGGAGTGGACTGACGATTCTCAGGGAAAAGGGGAGTGGGGGTGCGAGAAGAGTCTGAACATAAACTGTGCACCTATGGATGAGGACAATGGGGGTGTGTGGAAAGGGCAGAGAGTGGGTGGGAACCTGGTGGAGGGAAGCAATGGAGGGAGGAAAAAAGAAAAGATGACTGCTGACATGTCAATCTGTTTCAAAATAAACACTAGAATACCCAAGAGTAAACAGGGAAGCTTACTGGGACAGTTTTAGTACTGTCATGATCTTCTTTCTCCATAGCAATTATTTCTGATAAAGAGAAATATTAGTACAACAATACTCCTAGACCCTTTTGGAAAAAGCATTGAATTTGTTTTCTTATCCCAAGATTGATATGGGGAATAAATATATATAACCAAATCAATCTCTCAGTGAAGAACTTGCCAACTAATATATTAAAAATCTCAGCATCTTTGACTATAGATCGGATTCCATTTTTCAGAGCTAGTTGCTAGTCTAGACCAGGGTGGGGAAATTTTTTCTGCCAATGGCCATTTGGATATTTATAACATCATTCGAGGGCCATACAAAATTATCAAGTTAAAAATTAGCCTGCTATATTTGGTAAAACATTTAATTAACTCACCTCTAATGCCTTGGCAGGGCCAGACCAAATGATTTATCAGGCCTTATAAGGTCCCAGGGCTGGACATTCCCTACACCTACACTAGATAAAGCCTTTGGAGCCAAATATTATGTCACTTTAACATTTGTTTACTGATTGGCTAAGTTCACAAAAAAGTAGCACCTGAAAAACCTTACATCTCAACTTGTTAATCAAATACTGAAATTATTTCTGATAGCTTGGTTCTCAAACTCACTTTGCTTCTCAGCTACATTCCAGAACAAAATACTAGCTCTTGGTAAATGATTGATTTCTTCTGCTTCAGTTCAGTGAAGTGGCACAAGGGTACGAGCCAGTTCTTCCCCACCCCCAACCATCTCTGTGTTTCCTACAAAAGTCTTTTCATGTAAATCAGACAGAAACTCAACAGGCACATAATGAAGTTATAATGTAATTAGAGGCCTGGTGTATGAAATTAGTGCACTTGGTGGTCAAGTTCTTAAGCGCATCCTGCGTCCTATCACAGTCCAGGAGCCCTCTAGGGATGTCTGACTGACAGCTTGGGCCTGCTCCGGCCTAAACCATCAGACCTCCTTACCGTTGTTGTGGAGGCGAGAGAGGCTCCTGCCACTGCTGCTGTGCTCACCTTCCATGAGCCCAGCTTCTGGCTGAGCAGTGCTCTCCTGTGGGAGCACATTGATCACCAGGGAGCAGCTCTTGCATTGAGTGTCTGCTCCCTGGTGGTCAGTGCACATCATAGCAACCAGTCATTCCCCCCATTCAGTCAATTTGCATATTAGCCTTTTATTATATAGGATAGGTGAAAAGGCCTGATTCTAATTCATCCCAATAGAGGAGGAAAAGCTCAAAAGAAAAAAAATATTCACATATCCTGAAGCTTTAGCATCCCAAATCTGAAAAGAACTTTGAAAGGCCATTTAGTGGAATTATTTCCAAATACTGGTTAAGAATTTAGTGCTGCCGGAACCGGTTTGGCTCAGCGGTAGAGCGTCGGTCTGCGGACTGAAGGGTCCCAGGTTCGATTCCGGTCGGGGCATGTACATTGGTTGCGGGCACATCCCCGGGAGGGGGTGTGCAAGAGGCAGCTGGTCGGTGTTTCTCTCTCATCGACATTTCTAGCTCTCTATCTCTCTCCCTTCCTCTCTGTAAAATATCAATAAAATATGTTTAAAAAAAAAAGAATTTAGTGCTAATCCCTGACACAATAGTCATTGGTCAAAGAAATATTGAGAAAAATATAGTCAGTGTAATAAGTTTTTCATAAAGCTATATTTATTTACTACTTTAAAGAAACCACCCTTTATTCTGAGATTATACTAGTATTTTCCTAGGTTTTTTTAGTATCAATTGTTACTCCTTTTAGGAATTCATGGGTAGTTGATTTTAAGTGCTTTTAATTTAGCAGAATACAAAATTACCAACACTATGACAACTCCCACTTTCTTTTTAAGTTTTACTCATTTACTAAAGTCTAGGAAGCACTGAACAACTTATCTAGTGATCACTTACTTGGCTTTCATGTAAAAATAGAAGATCCATTTCACACAGATAAAAATTATAGGCATATTTGATAGGAAAATACCAATGAGACCATGAGGATTTATTCCTAACAATCCTCAAGGTTTCTCACCAAATTAAATTCTTTCCTATTACTGCTTAAACCCATTTTTGTTTTATTATGCTTCAGTGGAAATGATTAATAACTACTATTTTCTACCAATCTCAAACCAGTTTTCAAAAAGGTTCTTTTCCAAAAGGGTCTTCCTGCTGAAAGAATGAAACTGAAAATCTAGGTTCAGAAACTTGGATATCTTGTTTGTTTAGACCAGGTAACTGGTTCTCTTTCTTTACTATGATGCTTGGAAAACCTAGGATCTCTTCATCTGCTTGTGCAAACAGGAATGCCCTGCTTTTCTCAAGAACCAGCTAGAGGAGAATTTTGAAAACCGGAAACATTTAATCTAAACTGATCAAATTATGAAAGTGAGAGGTAAAAGAAGGGAGGCGAACTTTTACTTTTCAATTGTATACCCTTCTTTACTTTTTACCTGTTTACTGAGAACATATATTAGTTTTATAATTTATACATATCAAATTTTAATACAATACAGACAGCAAATGAGCATATTAAAATGATGTTCAACATCTTTATTAGAGAACTGCAAATTAAAATAACGAGATACCGCTATATCCTTATTAGAATGGTTAAAATCTAAAACACGGACATCAATTGCTGGTGAGGATATAAAGCAACAGGGACTGTTATTTATTGCTGGTGAGAATGCAAACTGTATACAGTCATGTGTCACTTAATGATGAGAATATATTTTGAGAAATGTGTCATTAGGTAATCTCACCATTGTGCAAACAATGAACTTACACAAACCCAGATGATCTAGCCTCCTACATACCTAGGCTATATGGTATATCTATTGCCTTACGCTGCAAACTTATACAGCATGTGACTGTATTGAATCATGCGGGCAACTATAACACAATAATAAATATTTGTGTATCTAAACATTAAGAAGGTACAGTAAAAATATAGTATAGAAGATTTTTAAAATGGTGTACCTGCATAGTTCATTTATATCATGAATGGAGCTTGCAGGACTGGAAGTTGCTCTGGATGAGTCAGTGAGTCAGTGGTGAGTGGTGAAAAAAATGTAGAGGACTATGACATTACTGTACATTACTTTATAAATACTTTACCACTTACATTACACTAAATTTATAAAAAATATTTTCTTTCTTCAATAAACTAAACTTAGCTTACTGTACATTTTACTTTAGAAACTTTAAATTTTTTCTTAACTTTTTGACTCTTTGTAATAACACAGCTTAAAACACAAACACATTGTAAAGCTGTACAAACCCTTTTCTTTCTTTATAATCTCATTATATAAAGTGTTTTTTATTGTTAATGGTTTTATTTTTTAATGTTTTAAATATTGAACACACAAATACACACATTAGCCTAGGCCTACAGAGGGTCAGGATCATCAATATCACTGTTCTCCACCTCCACATCTTGTCCCACTGAAGGTCTTCTGGGCATTCATGAAGCTGTCCTCTCCCAGGACAACAATGCCTTCTTCTGGAACACCTGAAGGAGCTGCCTCAGGCTCTTCTTAAAGAGGTGTCACTCTTTTCAAATATGCACCCATGGTGGTTTGCTAGGTTTGTTTCTTTCTTCATTATAGATTTGCTTATACACAGATAATGTACCATGAATATTCCTCTCTATTAATGAAAACCTTTCAGTGTTGAGGTCTATGTTTTCAAACTCTTTAAGAAGCTTGTTGAGGTCTGCAAAAGCTTCTGCTAACCCCTTCTTGTGAGTTTTCTTGGGAGGAGGCTTTTCTTTCTCTTACAGTTTACTTTTCTCTTGACTCTCCTTCAGCTATGTGTTCCTGTTCCAGTTCCAACAACTCATTAGTCAGTTCCTTAGGCACCACAGTCAGGAGCTCCTCAATGTCATCCTCATCCACATCCAGGCTAAAGTTGTTAGCCATCTTGCTGAAACCTCCTATTCCTTGAAAAATCCTTTGAAATCATGGATTACGATGTCACTAAGCAATAGGAATATCTCATCTCCATTATAATAGTACATGCAGACCTTTGTTGCCCAAAGCACCATTATAGGAAGCACGACTACAGACACTTGGGAAGATAGTTCGGCAGGTTTTTTTTTACAAACCTAAACAAAAGCTTACCATAGAATTCAGAAATCATGCTTTCCCCCAAACGACTTAAAAACGTATATGCACACAAAACTTACACAGATGTTTACAGCATGGAGCCCAAACCTGACTGGTATAGCTTAGTGGCTGAGCTTCCACCCATGAACCCATGAACCTGGAGGTCACAGTTCAATTCCTGATCAGGGCACATGCCCAGGTTGTGGGCTCCTTCCCCAGTTTAGGGCATGCAGGAGGCAGCCAATAAATAATCCTCTCTCATGCCCTAGCCATTTTGGCTCAGCAGATAGAGCACATCGGCCTACAATTCTGGTCAAGAGCACATGCCCTGGTTTCGGGCTCAATCCCCAGTAGGGGGCATGCAGGAGGCAGCCAATCAATGATTCTCTCTCATCATTGATGTTTCTATCTCTCTCTACCTTTCCCTTCCTCCCTGAAATCAATCGAAATACATTTTTAAAAGTTGTGCAATTTCTTTTAAAAATATTTTTTAATCCTAACTGGAAGACATGCTTAGAGACAGGAAGAGGGGGAGGGGGTGGGAGAAACAGGAGGAGAAAGAGAGAATGAGAGAGAGAGAGAGAGAGAGAGAGAGAGAGAGAGAGAGAGAGAGAGAGAAACATGGATCAGTTGTCTTTCATAGACTCCCCAACTGGGGATCAAAGCCACAACCCAGGTATGTACCCTGAGTGGGAATAGAACCAGCAAACTCTCAGTGCACAGGATGACACTCAACCAACAGAGCCACTCCAGCCAGACTATCTGGGTGATTTTAATTATCTTTTTGCTTCTCTGGATTTTTCAAATTTTCTATAATAAACAAATAATATTTTTACTATGGAAAAACAATAAAAGCTATTGCATCAAAGTGTAATAATAAATAAAAGGGTCCCACTTCCCAGGTTGTATTATTTTCTGCTTCCTATTGATCTGAGTGTGCCTTTCATGTAATGTAAAGTCACAATCTAGCAGTACTCACCTGTCCAACTGTTTGCAAGTTATAGCAGACAATGTCCTTATTGGCTGCTGAAGTTCCATAGAGAAGTGCTTCAATGAGCCAGCATATCCCCAGGAGGAGGTCAGAGAAACTCAGATAAAAGAGTGGCCTCATCTGTCAAAGCAACAAAAGCCTCATTTTATAAATTACGTTAACAAGGAATTATTTTTGTTTTACCTTTTTAGTAGAAACTAGGCATCGTTTTTCTGGAGCATCTCCCACTGGTTGACTGTGAGGAATGTAAAGGAATACACCTGGTAGGAGGAAATCTGTTATCACAACTATCCTGTCTGGGAATCAGAGTACTTACAGATTAGCATTGGATCTTGTTCCTCATAGAGACACTCCTTCCTCAAACATAAAATCAAAGTAAAGAACAGGCCCTAGATGGTTTGGCTCAGTTGACAGAGCATCGACCTATGGACTAAAGTGTCCCAGGTTTGATTCAGGTCAAGAGCACATGGCCAGGTTATGGTGTCAATCCCCAGTACAGGGCATAAAGGAGGCAGCTGATCAATGATTCTCTCTCATCATTGATGTTTCTACCTCTCTCTCCCTCTCCCTTTCTTTCTGAAATTAAAAAAAAAAAAAAAAGAATGGGCACCACCAATTAAAAATTCAAAGTGCTCTAGTTGCACAGCCAGGATCTTCTAACAACAGGAAATCAGTTCAGTATTTAGGGATATGGTTGAAGACCCAAGGAAAGTGAAAAGTTTTTTTTTCAACCTTAATGTAATTAAAGTGTATATTTTCTTTTTTTGTTATTGAAGTATAATTGACAAATAGAACTGTAAGATAATTAAAGTGTACAACATGATGATTTGATATACATTGTAAAAGGATTTCCCGAGTTACTTAACATATCCATCATCTCACATATTTACCTGTACACTTTCTTCTTGTTACAGGTTGCCTCTGAATCACTGTCTAATCAGTTAGTCCCATCTAGATTTCCCATAGATTTTTCCAATTTACTATAATTATTTTGCTGTTATTGTTAATCCTCACCAAGGATATTTTCCCATTAATCTTTTAGAGAGAGTGGAAAAGAGAGGGAAAGACAGAGAAACATCAATGTGAGAGAAACATATTGATTGGTTGCCTTCTGCATCCTCCCTGACCAAGGCCTGGGCTGGGGAGGATCCTGCAACCAAGGTATGTGCCCTTGACCAGAATGGAACCTGAGACCCTTTGGTCTGCAGGCCGATGCTCTATCCACTGAGCCAAACCAGCTAGGGCACTATAATTATTTTTTTAATATATTTTATTGATTTTTTTTTTTTACAGAGAGGAGAGGGATAGAAAGTCAGAAACATCGAAGAGAAAGAAGCATGAATCAGTTGCCTCCTACACACCCCCCACTGGGGATGTGTCCACAATCAAGGTACATGCCCTTGACTGGAATTGAACCTGGGACCCTTCAGTCTGCAGGCTGACACTCTGCCCACTGAGCCAAACTGGTTTCGGCTATAATTATTTTTAATTTAATAGACTACTTTGTCTTGTTTAGAATATGCCTTCCATGTGTTTTTGCTGGAAGTAATAAAGAAAAACAGCTAAGTATGGCTTACATGTTTAATCTGAAAAAATTAGAATCTTTCATAGGCCAAGAAAACAATATGTGGGAAACACTGAACTAGTGATCGCTAAGGTCCTTTAGATTCTGGTTATGTAAAAGGTATCAGAATTGAAGCCAGAGAAATTAAAGAACTCATCCAAAGTCAAACTAGACTCCACATCTTTATAAAGCTCTAATGCACTGTCATCCCAGAGGTCACCTTAGAACTAAAGTTTCCAACCAGGAGCAATTCTGCCTCTCCCAGGAGACATCTGGCAATATTTGAAGATAGTTTTGGTTGTCACAACTAGGCCAGGGATGGGGTAGGAAGTGTTGCTACCAGCATCTGAGTATAGTCTGCTAAACATCCTAATGCATAGGACAGCCACCTTCCCCCCACAACAAATTATAATCCAGCCCAAAAGTTCAACAGCGCTGAGACTGAGAATCTCTACTAAGCTCTCTCACTATGTAACTCATATTTTAACTTAATCACATCTGAATTCCAATGTCAACAAAGGAAACAAACATTAGGAAAATCTTTTTTTAATATATTTTATTGATTTTTTTTTTACAGAGAGGAAGAGAGAGAGAGAGTTAGAAACATTGATGAGAGAGAATCATCAATCAGCTGCCTCTTGCACACCCCCCAGTGGGGATATGCCCGCAACTAAGGTACATGCCCTTGACCGGAATCGAACACAGGACCTTTCAGTCCGCAGGCCAATGCTCTATCCACTGAGCCAAACCAGTTTTGGCCATTAGGAAAATATTCATCAAAGGAAGATATGTAGCCTAAGATTACTTTGGCAGGCAATGACAATACAGTATGAAGATTTCTACTTTCACACTCTATGTCTAAAATTAAAAATTCTCTTTTCATTATGCAGCATATTTCAGTGTATGGGAGACCCTGGATGGTTTGTTTGGCTCAGTGGAAAGAGAGTTGGCCTGCAGATCAAAGGATCCCGGGTTAGATTCTGATCAAGGCCATGTATCTTGGTTGCAGGCTCCTCCCCAGCCTGGGCCCTAGTCAGGGCCGATGCAGGAGGCAACCAATAGATATTTCTCTCTGTCTTTCCCTCTATTTGCCACTCTTCCTAAAAATCGATGGAAAAATATCCTTGGGTGAGGATTAACAAAAAACAAAAAGTAGCCCTAGTTGGCTTGGCTCAGTGGATAGCCTGCAGACTAAAGGGTCCCAGGTATGATTCCAGCCAAGGGTACATGCCTGGGTTGTGGGTTCAATCCCCGGTGGGGTGTGCAGGAGGCAGCTGATCAATGATTCTCTCTCATCGTTGATGTTTCTATCTCTCTCTCCTTCTCCCTTCCTCTCTGAAATCAACAAAGAAATATATTTTAATTAATTAAATTAAAGTGTTTTAATTAAAATTGTTATATGGGGAAAGGCTTTATTCTTTTAAAATATATTTTATTGATTTTTTTACAGAGAGGAAGAGAGAGGGATAGAGAGTTAGAAACATTGAAGAGAGAGAATCATCAAGCAGCTGCCTCTTGCACACCTCCTACTGGGGATGTGCCCGCAACCAAGGTACATGCCCTTGACCGGAATCGAACCCCGACCTTTCAGTCCACAGGCCAATGCTCTATTTAAAAGGAAAGCCTTTAAATAAGACAAGTCTGCACTCAAATTCTAGCT
This sequence comes from Vespertilio murinus, assembly GCA_963924515.1. Lineage (NCBI taxonomy): Eukaryota > Metazoa > Chordata > Mammalia > Chiroptera > Vespertilionidae > Vespertilio > Vespertilio murinus. The sequence goes on along the minus strand of OZ004720.1, from coordinate 8,901,259 downwards.
CTAACACTTACTAGGATAAGACTCTAGGAAAGCCTCTCAACCTTATTAGTATTTCATTTTCTCATTTATAATGCCAGATTCATAATATCTACCTTATATAGTTGTTTTAAGGATTATTTGAAAAATGTATTTAAAACACTGAGCACATGTGTCTAGAATATAATAAATACTAAATATTGTGTTTAATTTGAAGGAGGACTATGGTTCAGAATTGTACTTTTGAAAAATTCTTGTTCTGTTACTTATCATATAACTTGAACAAGTAAATCTTATGACTTTGAGCCGAAACTGGTTTGCCTCAGTGGATAGAGCGTCGGCCTGCGGACTGGAAGGTCTCGGTTCAATTCCGGTCAAGGGCATGTACTGTGGTTGCGGGCACATCCCTGGTAGGGGGTGTGCAAGAGGCAGCTGGTCGATGTTTCTCTCTCATCAACGTTTCTAGATCTCTATCACTCTCCCTTCCTCTCTGTAAAAAATCAATGAAATATTAAAAAAAAAATCTTATGACTTTGAGTCTCAATATTCTCATCTGTGAAATAGGGCTACACCATCCTTCTCAAATAATAGTAATGAGGACCATAAGACACTCAGCATAGTTGGAACACAGTAAGTGTTCCACATACGGAACTATTTTTTGTTATTAAAGTGGGCCCATTAAAACCCAATGACATTTTCCACATATATGTTTTCCCATATATGTTCTAAACTACATTTTTGCCTACTCTTGTGCCATTTGGACTCATTAAAGAAACAGTTGTTAGATTTCTCATAAAATATTTTCTGAGCTAGCAAATTCATCACTCTTCTTAGTCCTCTCTGAATCAGGAAGGTTTTTTTGTTTGTTTGTTGTTTTATTACACCTTAAATACATACAAAATTTGTCAACTATACCTCAATAAAAGAAAGGTTCTTGCCTTGAACTTTTTGGTATGAATAGTTTTACATAGGATGTATTTTTGCTCTGTTTTCACCATTAAATTGTAATTGTATAGAAGGCCAGAACAGCAAAACAAGTACATTTTGTAGAGCAAAGTTTTTTAACTATTTCCTAGCCCCTCTAGCAACTTAAACAACATATTAACATCAGAAAACTCACCTGTAAGCAGGACCCTACCAAACTTAAAAACATAGGCACCAAACTACACTGTTTCTTTAATCTTAATAATTAATACATACAAAAAATCCATATTTAGTAGTCAATCTCTCAGTGTTCAAAGTTATAATTAAAATAATTACCTAGAAGAAAAGGGAGACCTATTGACACAGTCTAAAAATATCTCAATGAATCATGACAAATTTATAAGTGAATCATAGAATTATTCCATCATTTATAGGTGGCACCTCTTTAATTATATCAAAAGCTAAGTCACTAAAATTTCAAATCCAACACAAAAAGAGATTGCTCACCTCTGGAGATTTCTGTATATTCTGGAATACAGCATAAGCAATAAGTGAAGTTGAACCTATAACACTAACATAGATAAAAGATCAATAAAACAGGATAATTGGGGTCCCTTCATTTTTGCTATTGATTTTTACAGCTTTATTGATATATAATTGATGTAAAATTACCTGCACATATTTAAAAATATAGACTGCTTCATGAATTTGTATGTCATCCTTGTGCAAGGCCCACACTAATCTTCTCTACTTCATTCCAGTTTTTAGTATATGTACTACCAAAACTTGATTTTTTTTAAGTAAATACTATTGACCAATTTGTTCTTTGATTTTCAGAAGTTAGCCCTCACTCTGAATTTTTTGGTCTTATTGTTGTTGATATTGGTACATTTTATTCATCAGAAAATATCAACATAGTAAAGAACAACATTTCTAACTACAGAATAAAAGCAAATCCCCAGGGAGGGAAATGTAGAAACTTTCAGAATTCTCAAGTTTTTCTTATACTAGTTTAAATAGTCATATCACATGAGATTAAGTAAACGTACCTCAGAGTAGCCATAACAAATTGTATCCACTGTATTGCAAAATAAACCTAAACAAAATGAGAAAATAAAAGTAAAACCATGCCTTTTACATTTAATATTCAACCTTATTCCAGTTTCACTGTTTATTAACTATTTGTGCAGAGCATAAACTCTTTTTCAGTGCCTAATCAAAACACACTATAAATCTGAGAATGAGTAGAAAGTCTGAATAGAACCGTGGAGAAAGGCAGGGAGGCTTCTTTCTTCCTCCCTTACTGCTACAGCTCTGGGAAACAGTAAGATAACTAACAGAGAGGTAGACATAAAGTGACTAAGTAGAAACAAACAAACACAGAGTTAAATGAGAAAATTAATAAAGTTAAGAATAAAATGGAGAAGAGGTAGGAAAACTTAAATTGTAAGACAGGACAGATAAATGGGAAGAATGGGTAAAAAGACGGGCAAGCAAATACTAAATAGAGTTTAGTGACAGCTAGGCAGACAGAGGAAAACAGAATACTAAGCAACAGAGAAATAGGGGGGGGGGGGGAAGAAAACCATATGGAGAGAGATACTTCAGTGAAAAATACAGAACAGGGAAGAAGAAAGGGGGAGCACAAAAGGAGAGAGCTTCCCCACAGCTTTTAATCTCACCAAGTCCAGACTGTCTGTCAGAATCCTAGCCTCCAGCAGGAAGGCCATAGGGACGTTAGCCCAAACTATGCCTAAGCAGCCAGATTCTTCTCCGTGGGGTTCTGAATTCCCAAGTGGTGAACAGGTGGCTCCACCCCTACCCCAGCTGGGCTCCTCCCTATCCAATCCTGCCCTGTACCTTGAGGGCAAGGAGAGGTGGCAACAAGTGGAGGAGAAAGCCAAGCAGAAAGAACAAAAATAGAAAAAGCAGGTGACGAGGAAACAAAGTTCTAAAAAAGCATTAAAATTGTAAGAAGGGGTGAGGCAGGAGTAATAAAAGTAGAAAGAATGAGTCATATTGAAAAGGTAAACAGAGCTGCAAGAAATGGAACAGAAAAAAAGGGAGAGAGAAAAATAGGGAAGGGAGGTCTGCTTAAAACTTGCCCCTTTTTATATACAGAAGTCTGTAATGAGAAATATACACTGGAATGGATATTCACTCAATCAATAAAGTTTTAGTATTACCAGGAAAAACCTGGGAGAAAAGAGGTTATTAATCTCATATTTATTTAATACTGACACCTTCAATATTCTATACCAAAAATCCCCACCAGAAATATATATCATTAAATTATATGATTCATTTAGCATATTTATGTTTATATATCAACTTTGTATAAAGCATTGTTATGGAAGATACAAAGACAAGATACAACATTTATAATAATCTGAACAATAAAGATTTTTTTTAAAAAGATACAGACCCATACTTACAAAAGTTTATAATATAGTAGGAAAAACACCTTGAATACCAAAAACCTTAAATTATCTGCACACAAAATCATAAATCCTGATTGGCAGTATTTATTTTTTTAATATTTTTATTGATTTTTTACAGAGAGGAAAGGAGAGGGATAGAGAGCCAGAAACATCAGAGAGAGAGAAACATTGATCAGCTGCCTCCTGCACACCCCCCACTGGGGATGTGCCCGCAACCAAGGTACATGCCCTTGACCAGAATCGAACCTGGGACCTTCCAGTCCGCAAGCTGACGCTCTATCCACTGAGCCAAACCGGTTTCGGCTGATTGGCAGTATTTATAAGAATTGGTAAAATTTGGACAAAAATTGGAGGGAGAAGCAAACAGAAGGAAGAACATTTCATCTAATGATACTTTTATACATTCTATGAATATTTATTTTTTTAATATATTTTATTGATCTTTTACAGAGAGGAAGGGAGAGGAATAGAGAGTTAGAAACATCGATGAGAGAGAAACATCGACCAACTGCCTCCTGCACAACCCCTACTGGGGATGTGCCCGCAACCAGTGTACATGCCCTTGACCGGAATCGAACCTGGGACCCTTCAGTCCGCAGACCGATGCTCTATCCACTGAGCCAAACCGGTTTGGCTCTATGAATATTTATTGATAACATAAATTAGATCATTTGCTTGGCTTGAATAATTTCAACACATGACATTTATTCATATGAGGTTAAGATAAGTGTGGAGTAGATGGACCATTGTTAAGTGGAGGTAGGCTATGATCACTTTAAATTATTAGATAAACAAATAAATGAAAATACCAGTAAATTTCTGGGTCATAAATCCCTACTATAGTTCTTAGGGAGTGTTTTGCGGCTTCTAATCATATATCTGTGTAATAAGAGTGAGGGACTGATGACAGTCTCACCAAGTGATAAAGGAATGCTTTTGAACAAAGGACTCTTGTCTTAGTCGAGAACAAATCTCAAATTGTTCTGAGAACAGCCATGCGAAATTAGTCTGCTACTCTTGACAGAACTTTTCACTTTTGGCATCTCTTCTAAAATGTCTATGTCACTAGCCAACATGTGGGGATTTACTTTTCCATTTCTCTCTCTAAATTAGTCCCCTGCCTTCTGTATACTCAGCACTGTCTTCCTTTGAAATGTCTCTGGAAAAATAATCTTCCCATCTTCTTTTTCTACAAATGATTAACCAAGCCCAAATGATAAAGTGGGTAATATTTATTTTCAGTTTTCTTTTCTCCTCCTTTTAAAAAAATTTACTTGAAAAGAGAGGAAAAGGGAAAGGAGAGAGGAAAGGTGGGGGGGAGGAGAGGAACATCAATATGAGAGAGAAACATCCATAGATACCCTAACTGAGATTGAACCCACAACCTGGGCATGTGCCCTGTCCAGGAATGGAACCTACTATGGGATAAAGTAGGGGTACGGGATGAAGCTCCACCCAACTGAGCCACACAGGCCAGGGTTCTTCTATTTTTACTTCTTTATTGAGCTCAAACACACCCCAGTAGTCAACGTAATGGGCCACTCTATACTACAATCAATTTAAGTTAATAAATATTCATTAAACTTCTACCATGAGCAAGTTAATGTGGTGATTAAAAAGTCAAAAAATCTGCTGAAACCAGTTTGGCTCAGTGGATAGAGCGTCGGTCTGCGGACTGAAGGGTCTTAGGTTCGATTCCAGTCAAGGGCATGTACATTGGTTACGGGCGCATCCCCAGTAGGGGGTGTGCAAGAGGCAGCTGGTCGGTGTTTCTCTCTCATCGATGTTTCTAGCTCTCTATCTCTCTCCCTTCCTCTCTGTAAAATATCAATAAAATATATATTTTTTTAAAAGTCAAGAAATCACCTACCTAGTAAAATATTTTTATTTAAGCAAAAATACGCAACTAAAAGAAGTGGGTTTTTTTAAAAAAATAATAAAAGCTACCAATTATTGAGTGCTTTCTATGTGTAAGGCTCTATACTAAGCATTTTAATCTTCACCACAACCTTTGAGGTAAGAAGCAGTATTATTCCCATTTTATGAAGTATTGATGAAAATGTGGAGAAAAAGGTTGAAACCTCATAAATTGCTAGTGGAAATATCAGATTTGCATTCACTTTGTCAGTTTCTCAAATAGTTAAACATATACTATATGACTCAGCTTCTAGATATAAACCTAGCTCTACTTCTAGGTATATTTGGATGCAAATGTTCATAACAGTGTTACTCATAATAGACAAAAAGTAGAAATAACATAAATATTCATCAACTGATGAAGGGATAAAGTGTGGTTTATCCATGCAATGGAATATTATTCAGCAATTAAAAGGAAAGAAGTACTGATAACATGATACAACATGGGTGAACCTTAAAAACAGTATGCTACCCTAGCTGATTTGGCTAAGTGGATAGAGCATCTGCCCACAGACTGAAGGTTCCCGGGTTCAATTCTGCTCAAGAGCACATACCTCAGTTTCAGGCTCAATACCTGGCCACAGGTCAGGGTGCATGTAGGAGGCAGCCAATTAACGTCTCTCTCACATTGATGTTTCTCTCTCCATCTCTCCCCATCCCTTCCACTCTCTCTAAAAAAAAAAAAAAAAAAAAAAAAAACCAATGGGAAAATATTCTTGGGTGAGGATTTAAAAAAACAAACAAGCAAACAAACAAACATGCTAAGTCAAGAGACCGGTCACAAAAGACCACAGATTGTATGATTGCATTCATACAAAATGTCTAAAATAGACAAATTTGCCAAAACTGGTTTGGCTCAGTGGATAGAGCGTCAGCCTGCAGACTGAAAGGTCCCAGGTTCGATTCTCGTCAAGGGCATGTACCTCGGTTGCGGGCACATCCCCAGTAAGGGGTGTGTAAGAGGCAGCTGATCTAGGATTCTCATCAACGTTTCTAGCTCTCTATCTCTCTTCCTTCCTCTCTGTAAAATATCAATAAAATATATATTTTTTTAAAAATAACAGAGCGCTAGCTGGTTTGGCTCAGTGGATAGAGAGCATTGGTCTGTAGACTGAAGGGTCCTGGGTTTAATTCTGATCAAAGGCATATGCCTGGATTTCAGGCTCAATCCTCAGTGTAGGGTGTGCAGGAGGCTGCTGGTCCATGAATCTCTCTCACGCACATGCTCTCCCTTCCTCTCTGACATCAATAAATAATAGAGGCCTGAGGCATGAAATTTGTGCACGAGTAGGGTACGTACCTAGGCCTGGCCAGCAATCAGAGGCAATCAGGTTCCCCACCTGCCCCCCTCCTCCTTCCTTCGCTCTCAGCGCCCTGCTGCTGCTGCTGCTGCTGGTTGCCTACCATGTTCCACACCGCCCCCTGGTGGTCAGCATACATCATAGCAAGCAATTGAACTCCCAGTCTCCTGGTACAACTCCCAAGGGGACAATGTGCATATTAGCCTTTTATTATATAGGACATACATATTAAACATACACACACAACAACAACAAACAAACAAACAAAACACACACACACACAAAAAAAAAACGTTGACTCCAAATATTTTAACTGAATATGACCCTTTACAACATGCCCTTTCACACTTATCGGGCTTTTCCCCTTGCTAGAAATATCCTTTGGGGTTTGCCTTGTAAATGCCTCTGCTTTCAAGATCCATCTTAAGAGTCATCTCCTGTCTATAACTTTCCCTGGCCAAAACCGGTTTGTGTAAGTGGATAGAGCGTCGGCCTGCGGACTGAAAGGTCCCGGGTTCGATTCCGGTCAAGGGCACGTACCTTGGTTGCGGGCACATCCCCAGTGGGGGGTGTGCAAGAGGCAGCTGATCGATGATTCTCTCTCATCGATGTTTCTAACTCTCTGTCCCTCTCTCTTCCTCTCTGTGAAAAATCAATAAAATATATATAAAAAAATAAAAATAAAAAAATAAAAATATATAAAAAAATATTTAAAAATATATAACTTTCCCTGACATCCCAGAACAGGGCTGGGCTGAATCTGCACAAGTATTGTCACAGGACGGTATTACCAAGGACATCGGCAGTGTGATATCGCTATTCCGAGCGAGGTCTCCTCCTCCCCGCGCACACTGACTTCCTTGGGCCCAGAGCTCTGTCTCAGCCATCTCTGCCTTCCCACAGGCAAACCCAGGATCCCGTGTGAACCGACCATCCCCTGAACAAATACCTGCTGTAGAATTTTTTTTTTTTTTTTTTTTTTGGAGGGAGCAGGGGGGAGGCTAGCTGGGTGGGGTACTCCGCCTCCAATAAAACCCGGCGCCTCAGAGTAGGCTCGGCTGTCCGACGGGGCGGAGGGCAGGAGGGGCCCGGACGAAGAGCCACGCCTGGCGACCGGGCCAAGGCCTGGCCGAGGGGAGGTGGCCGCCTGACTGAGGGGGACACAGAGCCGGCTGAGGGAGCGTGGCAACTCGCGTCAGAGAGTGACTGACAAGACTAACCGAGGGTAAGCAGCCAGTCCCAGCCGCCTGCCGGGTGGACCGGAGGGGAGGAAGAAACGGGGCTGTGGCGTCGTCATCTTCAGGGACGAGGAAAGGCAGCGAACCAAGAGCTGCAAAGACGCCCCGAAGCACGCGCCTCGCGCCTCGCGCCTCGCCTCGCGCGGGGAAGGACGGGAAAAGGCGTGGCCGGTGGTGCGCCCCCGCGCGTGCGCCTGCGCGCGCGCGTGCGCGGCAGCCTCTCCCGCCCCTCTCTCCCTGGCCCCGCCCCCCACACGCCGCTCCTCCCTCCCCTCCTGGGAAGGCGGAGCGCGCGCGCGTGCGCGGACTCACACCCCCTCCCCGCCCCTCACGTGGCCCCGCCCCCTCGCGCTAGGCGCGCCGCGAGCCTCGGGGGGCGGGGCCTCGCGGTCACGTGCTCCCGACCCTGCGCCTCCTCCGCTACAGCCTTACTAGCTCCCACTGCCAGCATCCGGCGCTATGGCTGCCGCTCTCTCCCGCTCCTCTGCCCTCTCCCCACTGTTTCCCTTTCTCTTGCTCCTCCAGCTTCTCTCCGCTCCGCAGGGCAGCAGCGGCCTGCACACCAAGGGCGCCCTTCCCCTGGATACCGTCACTTTCTACAAGGTAACGGGGGCGGGGGGACCTCGCGCCCAGGGGAGCGCGCCCCGTGGGTGACGCCAGGATGGTCTGTGACTGCGTTCGCGGGGCTCCCCACCGTCGTATCGGGCAGGTGGGCTCTGGGCCGATGCCATGGCATGACCATGGGGATCTACGAGCCCCAAGGCCCCTGCGCGCCCTCGCCTTTGCAGTCTTTTCATCTGCTTCCTCTTTTGTGAAAGACGCAGCTTCCCTTCGCCCGTGGGGAGGGGGCGGTGTCAGGCGAGATCCAATCCTGGAGTCCCAAGTGGGAGACCCGGAGGGCGGGGCCCGGCGGACGCCACTGCTCCGGCCGTGGTTGGGCGGCGAGGTAGAAGCCAGTCCTGTTAGCTTGCATTTCTGCGCCCCTCTCTTCCGTTGGCGTGGGTTGCAGCCAGCTTTGCAGTAGGCAACTGATGTCCACATAGCCTGCGTCTCCTTAAGAATAAGCTTCGGCCGAAACCGGTTTGGCTCAGTGGCAGAGCGTTGGTCTGCGGACTGAGGGGTCCCGGGTTCGATACCGGCCAAGGGCATGTACATTGGCTGCGGGCACATCCCCGGTAGGGGGTGTGCAAGAGGCAGCTGGTCGATGTTTCTCTCTCATCGACGTTTCTAGCTCTCTATCTCTCTCCCTTCCTCTCTGTAAAATATCAATAAAATATATTAAAAAAAAAAAAAAAAAAAGAATAAGCTTCGGTTCTCCCGCCCTACAGGAAATATTTTGGTCCTGAGGACAAGGATCAAGGCATAGAAGGATTGCCACTGTCCACCCACCCCCGCCCCGCACCCAAGTTTACAGAATTTGGGGTCCTGGCCTGGATAAATGGCCGTTGGAAATGTTGAAGGCTGAATATAGTAGTCTCAACCCCCTCTCCTCTTTCACCTGTCTTCACCCACTGGCAACCTTCAAATTTGTTTACAAGGTGGGCAAACGAAGGGTTTGAGAGAAAGAGAGCCCGTCATTTTATTTGCTTAATTTGTACCCATTGCTGGGGAAGTGAAACCCACACGTGGAGTTCTAAATCTCTCTCAAGTGCCTGGACCCTTCCTATTTTCAAAAGCGTTTTTTGTGGGTTTGGCACGTGTGGCCTATTCAAGGCAGAGTTTCAAGAATTTAAAAGTGTCGGTATGGCTGGCTGGTTGTCAGCTCACAACACCCTATGCTTTGGGGGCCTTTTATTGGCAAAGTGACACCTCTACCGCCAAATATGGGACTGGGATAACATCACAGACCAAGTGCGACTTAGAGGAAGGCTTTGCACTATAAAGCAAGCTGTATTTCCTAATCACTTTGCCTCACCATCTTTACTGCTACCACCCTGGTCAATGCTACCGTTACAAGAGCCTCCTCTCAGTCCAAGTTGCTTCTCTCTCCTTTAATCTCCTACCGTTCTTTTTGTCCCTTCTACTCCAGCCACACACATTTTTTGCTGTTTAAACATTCCTAGCTAGTTACTGCATCAGAGCCTTTGCACTTGTGACTAGAACATTCTTTGAAGACCGGTTTCTTCTATTCAGGCTTCAGTTAAATATCATCTTATTTATTTTTGTATTGATTTCAGAGAGGAGGGGAGAAGGAGAAAGACACAAACATCAAAGATATGCGAGAATCATTGATCAGTTGCCTCTTGCACGCCCCCCAACTAGGGATCGAGCCCCCAACTCGGGCCCGTGCCTTTGGCTGGAATTGAACCGGGGACCCGTCAGTCCTCAAGCCGACTCTATCTACTGAGCTAAACCGGCTAGGGCAAATATTAAGTTCTTAAAGTCCTTCCTTAATTTCCCCATCCCCTAGCCTAAAATGCCAGTCACATCACCCCGTTTGATTTCTGTGTAGAGCTCACTCATTACCGACTTTTTTTTTTCTTGTCTATTTTATCATTTTCCACACTAGAATACTGTATGCTTGGGAAGAACCACCTTGCCTATTTCGTTCATTGATCATCTGCACAACCTAGCAGGTTATGTGTCACATAGAAGATATTCAGTAATAATATGTTGAATGAATAAATGTTTTATCTGGTCCCTTTCTAAATCTCACCCTTTTCATTATTATTGATCAAAAGAGGGGCTTCCTAATATTATGTCCAGGGCCTTGGCCCATGCTCTGCCTTTAAGTGATTTCCAATGTCTTTGTTTCTTGCCCTTCACCATCACTAGTGATGAGACCCTGTCCTTTTTCTTTTTCTTTTTTTTAAATATATATTTTATTGATATTTTACAGAGAGGAAGGGAGAGAGATAGAGAGCTAGAAACGTCGATGAGAGAGAAACATCGATCAGCTGCCTCTTGCACACCCCCTACTGGGGATGTGCCCGCAACCAATGTACATGCCCTTGGCCGGAATCGAACCCGGGACCTTTCAGTCCGCAGACCGACGCTCTACCACTGAGCCAAACTGGTTTCGGCTCTTTTTCTTTTTTTAATTCTTTGTTTTTAAATATCTTTTTATTGATCTCGGAGAGAGAGAAATAGAAACATCAATGATGAGAGAGAATCATTGATCAGCTGCCTCCTGCACACCCCACACTGGGGATGGAGCCTGCCACTCAGACATGTGCCTGACCAGGAATTGAACCGTGACCTCTTGGTTCATAGGTCAGTGCTCAACCACTGAGCCATGCTGGTCAGATGCCTGTCCTTTTTACTAATAAAAATTATTTAACCTGCCAAAACCCGGTTTGGCTCAGTGGATAGAGCCTGCAGACTGAAGGGTTCCAGGTTCGATTCCAGTCAGGGCATGTACCTTGGTTGCAGGCACATCCCCAGTAGGAGGTGTGCAGGAGGCAGCTGACCAATGTTTCTCTCTCATCGATGTTTCTAACTCAATCCCTCTCCCTTCCTCTCTGTAAAAAAAATCAATAAAAAATATTTTTAAAAAAAAGAAAGAAAGAAAGAAAAAGAGAGAGATACCTAAAGCAATTAAGAAGTACAGACTGGGTCAAAAAAAATAAGAAAAAAAATGTATTGTACAATGCTTGCCATTCAAAACCATTCTAACAGAAGGTGAAAAGTAAACGATGGAGGCCTTTTAATCCTCTTTAAACAGTAGAGCACTGTGTTAATTTATTCCATATTAATAATATTATTAATATTATTGTTATTCCCGTAATACAAATGTAGTCTCCTTGCAGATAGAGATCATGTGTTGTGCTTTTAAAATCGTTTTCCCACTGAACATGTAGCGTCTGCTACCAAAGTCTGTCCTAGTTCTGTTCATTTAGCAAATATTTTCAGATCATCTGCTATATACAGGTAATGTTGGGCAATAGGGATACAGCAGAAAACAGGTCAGACAAGATCCTTATTCTCATAAGTACATTCTAGTGGAGAGGACAGCCAGACAAGCAAATAAGGATTTCAGAGTGATTAAATACAGACAGCTAAGAAAGTAGAGCAGGGAAAGAGATAGAGTGTGGTATGGGTAGAGGGGGCCTCCATTAGGAGGGGATATATGAATGGAGCTTTGAATGATAGACAATCACAAGAAAAAAACTAGGGAAAGGGCAATCCAGCCAGAGACAGAAAGGAAAAGGCCCTAAGAGGGGAATGAGTTCGGTGTATTGAATTGAAATAAGGCTAGCTGGGCCCAGAGGGATGTGATCTGATTTACATTTTAAGTCTTCCTTGCTTTTAGGCCCCCAGAGCTCAGAATTTTGGGGGTCAGTGACCACTTAAAGATGACCTGTTCTGGCCGAAACCGGTTTGGCTCAGTGAATAGAGCATTGGCCTGCGGACTGAAAGGTCCCGGGTTCGATTCCGGCCAGGCACATCCCCAGTAGGGGGTGAGCAGGAGGCAGCTGATCGATGTTTCTAACTCTCTCTCTTCCTCTCTGTAAAAAAATCAATAAAATATATATTTTTTAAAAAAGATGACCTGTGCCGAAACTGGTTTGGCTCAGTGGTAGAGTGTCGGTCTGCGGACTGAAGGGTCGGTCCCGGGTTTGATTCCGGTCAAGGGCATGTACATTGGTTGCGGGCACATTCCCGGTGGGGGGTGTGCAGGAGGCAGCTGGTCGATGTTTCTCGTTGACGTTTCCAGCTCTCTATCTCTCTCCCTTCCTCTCTGTAAAATATCAATAAAATATATTTAAAAAAAAAAAAAAGATGACCTGTTCTGGTGGCTTCTCCCTCCCCCTTATCCCCCTAGGCAGTGTAAAAATTTTTTTAAACCTAAAACCAAACAGACACCAACACACAATAAGGAACAAGGACCAACAAAAACTGGAATGATGTCAGCTTGACTTAATTAAGGACAGTGATTGCCTGTGATGAAACACTAAGGAAATGATCACTATGATTAGAAAAAAAATCTGTTGGAGAAAGAAAAGGCAATATTACAAAGACAGTTAGATAAAAATATATGCATTGGAAGATACCATCAAAAGAAGCCCTTGGGATCCCTCCATACATTCAAAGTAGAATTACCACATAACCCCTCAGTTCCCACTCCTAAGTATATACCCCAAAGAAACGAAGACGGGTATAAAAACAAAAATTTGCGCCTAAATGTTCCTAACAGATAGCCACAAATAGCCAAAAGGTTGGAATATCCCAAATGTCTTATCAACTGATGAATGGCTAAGCAAATTGGTCTATTTATACAATAGAAGATTTATTTGGCCACAAAAATAAATATCGATCCCATGCTCCAGCATGGATGAACTTTGGAACGTGCTAGGTAAAAGAGGGAAGCCACGTTGTATAATTCCATCAGAATAGACAAATCCATAGGGACAAAGTAGATTAGTGGATGATTGGGATTGGGGGGGAAAGGGAGCACTGGGGAATGGCTGCTTGATGGGTATGTGGTTCCGTTTCAGGTTGAAAATGTTTCTGGAACTAGATATTAGTGATGACTGCACATTGTTGTGGGGATTTTTTTTTTTTTTTGCATAGTCGGCAGGATTGCACAACAATGTACTAAAAATCCCACTGAATTTTACAATATCCAGTGAAGCGAATTTTACAATTAAAATAAAAATCTTGGCCCTACCAGTTTAGTACCTAGAGATCTAGTCAGAGGGAACTGTGGTCTAGGGAAGGGATAGTGTCCCAACCCTGGATTCTCAGCCACTTCTCTTGAGCCCTGAAATTGCAGAGTTCAAACTGTGGGCTCCCTAGCCAAAGTGTCCTCCATTGGTGCCAACTCCCTTTATAGATGGTTAGTTGGCTTTTTTTTTTTTTTTTTTTTTTTTTGGTCAGATTTTTTTGGTTCAATGTTTCCTGAGAAAGCCCCTTTTTCTCCCCCGCCCACTTCCCCTGGGATGATGAGCATGACAGGGGCTAATGTACTGGGTGCTAAGGGTCTCCTTGGCCTTACCTCTATAGCTTTGCTTATTCTAGACAAGGGTGTATTTGTCATATATATATATATTTTATTGATTTTTTTACAGAGAGGAAGAGAGAGGGATAGGGAGTTAGAAACATCAATGAGAGAGAAACATCGATCAGCTGCCCCCTGCACACCCCCCACTGGAAATGTGCCAACAACCAAGATACATATCCTTGACCGGAATAGAACCTGGGACCCTTCAGTCTGCAGGCCGACGCTCTATCCACTGAGCCAAACTGGTTTCGGCTGTATTTGTCTTTGATTTGTGTGAATAAGCATCTAATGGAGCACCAGCATATAAATTGTTAAATGAATCAATAGGTGAATGAATGAATATTAGTAATTGAGATCTTGTCTCCTTTGTGGGTGTGGTTTCCACTCTGTCTCTTAACTAGGAGTCTGTTGGGAAAGGCAGTTAGCCCCCAAAATTCCTGGAACCCCCTATCCACTCAATTCTATACACCTTCAGGTCATTCCCAAAAGCAAGTTCGTCTTGGTGAAGTTCGACACCCAGTACCCCTACGGTGAGAAGCAGGATGAGTTCAAGCGTCTGGCCGAAAACTCAGCCTCCAGTGATGATCTCTTGGTGGCAGAGGTGGGAATTTCAGGTATGAACAAGTCCAGGCGACGGGGAAGGGCAGAGGGGGGAGGAAGCTAAGAATTATTTCACTATTTGTAGAGGGAATGCCCAGCACCTTTCTGAGTCACACACTAAGTAAAAAATGGAGTCATGACCTCTGCTCAGCCTCATGGGTGCCTTAGGGAAGGGAATCCACCGTTCTTCACCCTCCAACCTCCACTGACATTAAATTTACTATGAGAACTTGGAGCTCTTTCAGGGACTATGGTCAGAAGGGCACCATTCCTCCTATGGGACAGCATAGTCTATTCTTCTATCCTTGCTTCGGTTCAAAACCACGAGTTGCCACTAAACCAAGGACAGCTGTCAACCACAGTGACAGCTTTAATAACAATAGTGGCCAACAATTAGCAGTTTACAGTCTGTAAAGACATACAGACATTGCATTTTTAAGCTTCTCTTGAATCCCACTTGAAAAGCAGGACATATTGTCTACCTGTTATACTGAAGCGCCAGGCTGTGGGGGAGGACGTGGCTCATCCAGAACTCAACCTAAATGTTTATTCCCAAGTGCAGTGCGTTCTTCCCTCTCTGTGTCCTCCCAGCTGGAATGCCTCAGCCCCCACTAAGCTCCCACCTCCGTTTTATTTTCATCGTGGCACTAATCATTTATGTTCATTTGTTTATCATCTTTCTTTCTCTCTCTTGGAAGAATATGAGCTCCTTGAGGTCAGAGATCTTTATACTCTCAATCACAACTAGATCTCCAGCACTTAGAACAGTACCTGGCACATAGTGGGCACCTCAGATACTCAGAAGTATCATTTTTCAGATGAGGAAAATGGAGTACAGAGAAGTTAAATGTGGCTCGACTAATGCCACATGGCTAGGAAGTAGTGAGGAGGAATTCAGACACAACTAACATGCTTCTTCCTCTCAGCTCAGACAGGCCTCATAACAATCTTCTGCCCCACGTTCCTCATGGTCTTACTCCTCATATCTGATTTCTGTTCACAGACTACGGCGACAAGCTGAATATGGAGCTAAGTGAGAAATACAAGTTGGACAAAGAGAGCTACCCAATCTTTTACCTCTTCCGGGATGGGGACTTCGATAACCCAATCCTGTACAGCGGGCCTGTTAAGGTTGGAGCCATCCAGCGCTGGCTAAAGGGGCAAGGGATCTACCTAGGTATGCCAGGTTGCCTGCCTACATACGATGCCCTTGCTGGGGAGTTCATCAGGGCCTCCGGCGTGGAGGCCCGCCGGGCCCTCTTGAAACGAGGGCAGGACAACCTGGCAAATGTGAAGGAGACTGAGAAGAAGTGGGCCGAGCAGTACCTGAAGATCATGGGGAAGGTCTTAGACCAAGGTGAGGACTTCCCATCATCAGAGATGACCCGGATCACCAAGCTGATTGAGAAGAACAAGATGAGCGACGGGAAGAAGGAAGAGCTCCAGAAGAGCTTAAACATCTTGACTGCCTTCCAGAAGAAGGGGGCCGAGAAGGAGGAGCTGTAAAAAGGGACCTTAGGGTTTTCCAGAGCTTGGTGTGGGTGGGGAGGGGGAGTTTCCTGCTGGCTGTGAGACCTTTCTGGGATATAAGAAATCAGCATGCTCAGACATTGATGCTGATATGACCATGCTTGGGACATCTCTGTAGCTAGTCCAGGTACAGGTAAACACTTACTCAAATGGCTTATGAATTTCCTCCTCAGAAGGAATTGGTGCTATAAAGAATGTACTGCCCACATTCTTGAAAGGTGTAATTCTAATCCAATTAAAGTTTCCATGTTTTGGTTGAGTGGACCTTAAGCTATTCAGTTTTCTTTCACAAATTACACTCTGGACTATGACCTTTCTCCTTTAACTTTATTTTAATTTTTTTAAATATATTTTATTGGCCGAAACCGGTTTGGCTCAGTGGTAGAGCGTCGGTCTGCGGACTGAAAGGTCCCGGGTTCGATTCTGGTCAAGGGCATGTACATTGGTTGCGGGCACATCCCCGGTGGGGGGTGTGCAGGAGGCAGCTGATCGATGTTTCTCTCTCATCGATGTTTCTAGCTCTCTATCTCTCTCCTTCCTCTCTGTAAAATATCAATAAAATATTTAAATATATATATATATAATTATTGGTTGTTTTACAGAGAGAAAGGGCAAGGGATAGAGTTAGAAACATCTATTAGAGGGAAACATCAATCAGCTGCCGCTTGCAACACCCCCTACTGGGGATGTGCCCGAAACCAAGGTACATGCCCTTGACTGGAATCAAAACATGGGACCCCATCAGTCTGTATCCACTGAGCCAAAGCGATTAGGGCTACTTTATTTATTAATCCAGGCTGGTATGGATTCCACTCTACCAGGGTAACAGACTATCCTGGTAACAATGTAGAAGCTGTTCTGTCCCAGTTCAAAGCCTGCCTTCATTTTTCAGACTCCTCCAATTTTCAGACTCAAGAGGACTGGTTCTGGGTGGTAAATTGCGTTGTCCACATTTTCTAGCCTTTAAAGCTGAATGGCAACATTAATAAACCTCAGTGTAATTATTTTCCATACTTCATAAGATACATGTAGGAAATTCTTCGCTTTGCTGATATAATCTGAGGCGTGTTTTTTTCTAGTTCAATTTTAGATAGCTACATAACACAATTCAGTCCAATGTGGGAATTTAAAAGGAAAAGGGGTTGTTTGCCATCTAAGTTACTTTCTCACTAAGTACCAACTTTTTTTTTAAAAGCAGGGGGAGCCCTGGCCAGCCTTGGTTAGAGCCTCATCCCACCATGCCAAGGTTGTGGGTTTGATCCCCAGTCAGGGCACATACAAGAATCTACCAAAGAATGCATAAATAAGTGGAACAACAAATCTATGAGTCTTTCAAATTTTAAAAAAAAAAAATTTTTAAACATAGGGAGGAGTATTATACTAACTTTGAAATCTGTTCTCTGGATGAGTAGTATATGCAATGAGTAGTAAATGTCATTAACATCCCCATTTTTATGTTTACTGTTTGAAAATTATCAGACTACAGCTCCTGAAATTGCACCCAAAGATAAGTTGAACAAGGTGGCAAATAAAATTGTTCCTTCATTTAGCCACATTGGTATTTAAACTCAATGGAAACAAAAATGCAGGAAACCCTATGTGTATGGGTTGAAGTTGATGGAACAAAAACAACTGTGGTAGCTTTAAGCTAACAACTCCATTAAGTGAAAGATGCTCAACCTAAATGCCTGCCTATAGCCAATGCAGATACTCTCAACATTGACAAAAGAATATAGCATATAGTTAGTTGGCCCAGCAATTTCAGTATTTTCCTTACTTCAATTCTAAATGAAAACCTTGGGAGATCTTTTTTTAGATACTTTTCACTGGTAAACTTACTTCAGTTTATTCTAATTTGTGTGTTTTTTAAATCTTCCTAAAATCATTTCCAAAGAACCAAATATTCAGTCTTACGGAAGAGGAAGACAAATGACTGATAGGGAAAGAACTAAATTTTTCAAACATCCCTGAATGTGGTTTCACCTCAATATGAAAGGAATAAAGGTGGGAACACATCCAAGGATACTTCTTTAGATTGGTCCAATGGATATTCTATACCATGAGTCTTGAGTTGAAGAAACATGGACTGTTGGACAGGACTAGACTATCATACCTCAGAGGCTCTTTGTATCAAATCTTTTTTACTAAAGATGGGCTTTATTTCTAGTTTAGGATTTGAACAGATTTGCACATGCCACATAAGATCCAATTTCCCCTGGCACTTTTTAGCATTTAATTGAATAAGGATTCCTCCCTTTTACTTCTTAGCATCTCATACTATGTGGCTCAAATGCTGCTTATCTATAATGAGTCCTATGGACTGGTTTCCCAGAATAAAGCAAGTGTACATAACTTTTAGGGAATTTCCAGATTACCTGAAGCAAATGAAAACTTGGACCCAACACAAACAATCTCATCTTAGGGAACTTGCAAGTTAACTCAACTATTGCTAAGAATTTAATTTACAAATAGTCCTTGGCATTTGATGCTACAAAACGTTGGCATTAGAATATCAGGAAAGACTGGTTATTCAGTAGAGAATCAAGACAGAATGGGAATTTGAACATGGCCATCAAAACTAAAAATGTGCCGGGACCAGTTTGGCTCGGTGTAATGAGCGTCGGTCTGTGGATTGAAAGGTCCCAGGTTCAGTTCTAGTCGGGGGCATGTACATTGGTTGCGGGCACATCCCTGGTAGGGGGTGTGCAGGAGGCAGCTGGTCGACGTTTCTAGCTCTCTATCCCTCTCCCTTCCTGTCTGTGGAAAATCATTTTTAAAAAAATACTAAAAATGTGAGAGTGTGTGTGTGTGTGTGTGTGTCTGGATTTTAGCTAATTCCATCCAAGCTTCAGATATTTAATTTTACTTAACCCTTACCTCACTGGGTGGTCTTAAATAGTAATCTTGTATGCAGTAACTACTTTTCTCATTGTACCTTACCTGGGACCCACTCTAATTGGGATATGTGGAAGCTGGAAGTTACAAAAAAGTTCTGTGCTTCTGAAGCATAAACTCCTAAAGTACATTAGGCATCCCACAAATAATTTTTATAAGCATTTGGCTCACAGTTGCTTACCCTCCACTTGCATGACATACTGGTACATGTCTGCATTACACAGTGATAGCATCTAAAAAACAGGGAACATGAAAAAAATATAACCCTGAGCCCACCTTTTGGGAAAAGTTAAAAATGGCATTAAAGTATATCCAAGCACTCACCTTTTGCTCAAGGAAAATGATAGTGGGATGGAAGCAGGCAAAAAGTGACTTCTCAGGGCTCAATAAGAGCACTTAGTAATCACAGGACAAAAGGGAAACTTGAAGAAAAACAAACAGCTCCTTTACACTGTGTGGTCAGTGCGGTTGAGTAAACTAGGTCTTCACCTGTGAATTCACATCCTCTTGGATGTCATGTCAATGTGTCTGCAAACATCCAGCTAACTTCCCACCAAATTTGTAACCACATTCTTGCCCCTGGCCTCAAAGTCCTTGTTGCTCTGATCCCCACTCTACTCAACCCTACCCCTCTCTTTCCATTAAGGCCCAGCTACTGGAGCCCTTCATTTTTTCCAGTCACTGGAACGTGCTTAGCTGTTTGCTGCCTTGGGGGTCTTTGCACTTGCACTCCTTTTTCCATGGCTGACTCTTCCTCATTCAAATCAGATGGCAGCACTCAAAGCATCCTCTCATGACTCAATTTATCACGTACCCTGATATATTTTATTAACTTAATCATAAGCTAATATTCCTTGTTACTTAACCCACCTTAGCCACTAACTAGGATATGCGGTCTCACCGTTATATCAGCGGAGCCTAAAATGCAATGTGGCATGTAGTAAAATAAGTGCACAATATATACATATATTGAATTATTGAATGCTAACATGCAAGGCACTACTTTTAAAGAAAAAAAGACTTAGTGGCCTTCAAAAATAAATTTTAAGTTCACAAATATTACAATTCTGCTGAGGAACGTTAACACTGAGTACAAAATTGAGGTGAATTAATACCATTTAAAAGGTAGAAAAATAATAATAAAGGGTAGCTTCTAGGAATCTGAACAAAAATGAACAAGGCAGAAGTGCCAATTTAAAGTTGTTTATATGAATTAACCCATCCAGTTTAAAGTCGTTTTCCTATGCTTAATTCTGAAAAAGGAAGAATATACTTCCCGTTTTAATAAATCACATCAAATAGGTAGGGAGAGTTTCAATAACAAGGCCGTAGATACATTGAAACCCCTTTTTATATTAAAAGTTAAAATGAAAGACAAATCCAGATTGAACATAAAGATTGCAAAATATAATGCAATTTGAACAATTAGAATTATGAAAATATACAAAATTGATGGGCAACACAGCTAGGCATTTGTACATTTTTCACTGTTTGGAGAACACTAAAAATTTATCTACCTTTAATCCACATCAGATAAATGATTTAAACCAAATGTTTGCTTAAAGAGTTTTAACTTAGGATTCTCAGTAGTATAAAAAAGCAGTAATTTTTCAGTCTGTAAACAGTAGTCGTGTTTCTCTCCTTTCCTTTTCTTTTTTTTTTAAATAGCAATTTACCACACAACAACAAAACAAAAAATCCATACAAACCAAAAAACAGCAGCAGCAGCAGCAGCAGCGGGTTATTTAAGAATTCTCTTCAAATACCAATGACATACGATGACTGGAGAGGTTGCTTTTTACTCATGTAAGAATATATATATATATATATATTTAACTGTACACAATTTATAGTGCATGACAGTTTCCAAAAGAACAGATTAATAAAAGATATTGGCCATTTCTGCATAATTTCATTCTTTTTACAATTTTCTCAAAACACAAGAGGTTGGCTCTAATTGAAATGCTACGTTTAGTAGGAAAATCAGCAAGTAACAAAGGAAACATAACCTCAACTTAGCATTGCCTCTAAAACCCACCGTTTTGAGTTTTTAGTAGAGGTCCCAAGCAAGAGACTAGTTAGGTAGACACTGGAGTCACACACTGTCCCTGAGGACCAAGGCCAGCCCACCGAACACACACATGCTAGATTGATCAAGGTCAGTTGAAGACGTTTCAAAGAGCATTTCTAGTTTTATGTACAGTATTTTTGGATATTCAAAAAACATCATTTCAAAAACACATGCCTTACACACATACCCCCACCCCTATACACACACAAAATTCCATCTAAACAGGCCGTTGTTTTATGAAATTATTATATGTTGTCATTAAGTTACATTTGGAATCATTATTTTCAATTCATCTTTGTTGATCAGTTCTTCCTTTGGGGATGAGGTGTGACAGCTGTGGCTACCAACTGACATCAAAAACAGTATTTTGAAATTACTTGATGGACTAAGATTTCCAACAAGTCTTATTTTAAATGACTAATGCAGTAATTTTCTTATAAATTTCCTTTGGGTTTAAACAGTTATTAATCACCCTATCAAACTGTAAGTCTAAGAAAGTCAAGATGAGGAAACAAAACACAATTGTGTTGCATACAGAGACTTCCCAAGCTCTCATCCAATTGCTTTTGGAAGGAAAAAGTACCACATTTCACAGAGTGAGTTGAAAGGACATTTAAGGTCTTCAAGACCAATCCTCCACCAGAAGCTTGAATTTCCTCGCCAAATTCATTTCTTTGCTCTTACAAAATTATTAACTTTAACAGTATTTAGTAACAAAGACCAAAAACAGAAGCACAGGTTCAAATACAAAAAAGTTACCAAAGGAATTATATAAACTGTATAACATTTTCAAGAGCAATGTTTATGTTTTCTGTCAAATCTACTTCAGAAGCTGTCGTCTTCGGGAGCTCCAGGTGAACAACTCACATACCATCCTGGTGTAATTCTCAAGTTTGTAGTAAACTGAACCTCCAAACCAATGAGGAACATTTCCTTTGCCAGCCTATAACCTAAAGCCTAGGTTAAGTCCTTCCTTCTCAAAACCCCCACTTAAAAAAAACAACACTAAAGTATTATATCTTTATTTTCAAGCATATGTGTGTGTGTGTGTGTATATACATATATATATACATACACACACACACACACACATGTGCTTAAAATATACATATATATGTAAAAGCATATACATATACATATATATATATATATATCTCACAAAACCAATGACATTGGTATTACACTTGGCTGCATAACTTAAGTACACTTCTCTTCTTTAAAAGTGATTCCCATCTTTCCCAAAGAGATAAAAGACAAGCTAGTCCTCAGCAGGCTTACAAGTGGTCTGCACTGCTTTCCCCTCAAACAGCTGCAAGGTAACGGAAGCCTTAGAAGCCTATCCGCGATCTCACTCTCACCTGAGCTAGGAGGGTGCCTTGACTCGCAGGACTATTCGGCCAGAAAATGAGCACCTGTGGTTGTCTGAGTGGTGGCCTTCAGTGGCAGATGCTTATGCCAAATTTCACATGAGGCCCTTTGGGCACCTGCCTGGGGTCCTGCAGGAGCCAAGCCGCTTAGGGAGCCTCAAAAACAACCTGCTAATGTGGAAAGAGGGCCTGCTCCTAGTTATGGTCCCCCAATACTTCTCTCTGCTTCCAACAGGCTCAAAGGCCCAACCAAAATGTCCACTGCTGTAAGGGCAGTGCCATCCAGCTGCTCTGACATTGACACTTGATGCTTAATTTCTATCACTGCTTTTATAGGACCTTCCGCCACCAGGAGTTTCTGGTGAGAAAAGGACAGAAGAAAAGTGGGGTTCTCTTGTGGCTGTCAAATGCATATGAACATGTATAAAAAGTGGTCAAACCCAGATGAGGGTCCTGCTTCCGGTATATGTACAATAATTTAATCAGGTGTATACATTTAATACCTAAAAAATTAATTCACAATCAAAGTCCTTCATGCATCTTATGAGGAAGTTCTGGATTCAAATGATGGTCAACCATATAGATTTTGCCTGGGAAGATGGTATCATTTTCTGCCATAGCGTCCTTAGTGCCTGTGGTTCATATTTCCTTAAATTTTTAGTTTCTTTGTGGTTTCAAGTCTTTTTTTCAGCAGCTCCCCAATTTCCAGAAGTGAGTGTAGATAACTGCTTTGCACCTTCCCTTGCACAGTCTTTGAAAACTTTCTTTCTTCCTACAAAGGAGACAAGAATCAGTGGTCCTGCTCAGAAAGCATTCCCCCAGATTACAGTTCCTCAGCTACCAATTAAAATCACCATTACCTTTGTCTGACTGCAAACTCCATCAGAATGGAGTGTCATTTTCAATTTCATAAAATGCAAAGGCAAAAGCTCATTGCAGATGTAATTTTTCCATGTGATTTTTCACTGAGGCATTCTTTGTCATTAAAGTAAAAAGAAACCTGACATTTCTAATGAGAAGCTTCCATCAACAAAAGTAGAAAATTGTAACTAACTTGAACACAAATTACTACTTTCTTATGAGCTACACAAGGTGGAAAAATTGAGATTTCTGATTAATTTCATCAGAAAAAATTCAGAAATTTTATTTTTTATTATTATTATTTTAATTGTAACCCAAGACATGCTTAGAGAGAGGAACAGAGGGAGAGGAAGAGATGAAGGAAAAAGGAAAGGGAGAGTTATGCTTAGATATAATACAAGCATCAAATTTAATAGTATCATAATTTTTAGTTATAATCAACAAGTCTCTCTCCATATTGAAAAGTCCATAGGTTCAAGGGGCCAAATAATTAAAAAATGGGCAAAGCTTTTCCCAGCCTACTCAGATTGTGGGTTAAATAATTCCTGCTCATTTGACTTGTGGTAAAGAACATAAAAAACAAAGGGGACGGGAGTATTCAACCACAAAAAGGAGGTTGGCTAAAAACTGGTTAGGTTTGCCAAGACCGGTTTGGCTCAGTGGATAGAGCGTCAGCCTGCAGACTGGGAGGTCCCAGGTTTGATTCCGGTCAAGGGCATGTACCTTGGTTGTGGGCGCATCCCCAGTAGGAGGTGTGCAAGAGGCAGCTGGTCAATGATTCTCTCTCACTGATGTTTCTAACTCTCTATCCCTCTCTCTTCCTCTCTGTAAAAAATCAATAAAATATATTTTTTTTAAAAAAACTGGTTAGGTTTACATGAAGTTGGCAGTATTTCAAAGCCTAGAAGAAACCAGGAAAGCACATCTTATGACCCAATACTGCTATTTGAGATTTAATCTCAGAAACACAAATGTGCATAAGTATGTACAAATACATTTCATTCAGTACTGTATGTAAAAGTAGTAAAGGAATAACCCGAAATAGCCAATGGCGGTGGTGCATACATATTTTGAATACTAAACAGCTGTTTAGAAGGAACAAGATTGGCCTATATGCATTAGCCTGAACAGATCTCATGAATATAAGATTGAATAAAAAAAGCCCAGCTTCAGAGTAAAATAGAGTGAACCATTTAATTTGAAAACCTAACAGATAGCAGAGTACATTATAAGTTTATATTAAAACCAGATGATTTTAAAAAGATACATATAATACTGTGTATTTTGTCTATGAATATAAATGAAAGAGGGGGGGGGACACAATCTTGGCACACAACCAGTTTCAGCAGATACTCCTAGGAAAGGGGCCAGGACTGGCAGTGGTAGTCCAGAGGCCTTCTAGAATGTTTCCAGTTAGAAAAGTGTGTGTGTGTGTTGGGGGGGGGGGGGGGGGGGGGGGAGAGAAGTAACCTAAAGAGAAAAAAAATGAATTGGGAAAAAAAATTTTTTAATTCAAAAGACAAGTATCCAGCACTATATGGATCCTATATTTCGTGGCTGGTGCTGTTCAGTAATGTAGAACAAGTTTAACAAAAGTAAGTAATAAAAGGCCACTGTTGATTTATTTAATCATCACTATAATCCTAAAAAGTAGGTATTAATATGATTTCCATTTTAAGAAATTGAGCCCTAGCCAGTTTGGTTCAGTGGATAGAGTGCAGGCCAAGGGATTGAAGGGTCCCGGGTTTGATTCTGGCTGAGGGCACATGTCTGGGTTGTGGACTCGACCCCCAGTCTGGGATGTGCAGGAGGCAGCTGATCAATGATTTTCTCTCTCATCAATGATGTTTCTATCTCTTTCTCCCTCTCCCTTCATCTCTGAAATCAATTTAAAAAATATACAAAATTAAAAAAAAGAAATTGAGTCCCAAAGGTTAAGCGACTTTCATAAAGAGAGTAGCCCAAAGTTAAGGATAACCTCTAGAATGTGCAGAGAGTGGTTAAATTCCTTGTTTTAGGAGGCAAACAGATCTTTATATATATATATATATTTTTTTAATTGATATTTTACAGAGAGGAAGGGAGAGAGATAGAGAGCTAGAAACGTTGATGAGAGAGAAACATCGACCAGCTGCCTCTTGCACACCCCCTACCAGGGATGTGCCGGCAACCAATGTACATGCCCTTGACCGGAATCGAACCCGGGACCCTTCAGTCCTCAGACCAACGCTCTACCACTGAGCCAAACCGGTTTCGGCGGCAAACAGATCTTTAAACAAAAACACTCACTCACAGTCACAATAGCAGGGCCGTTGTGCCTGTCACCTTCACACCCGACAGCTCTTCCCACATACCATGTGTTCTGGGCTCTGCCGACTGTCTGATTCCCCACACAATTCACTTTCCTGCCACCATATTTTTGTCTGTTTCCTTCTGTTTGGAATTCCTTTCATCCATTTCTATCTGCCTGGTGAAAATATATTAATCCTCAAATGTCCCCTCCCTGGTAAGACTCTTTTTTACTACCGTATTTGCCGGCGTATAAGACGATTTTTTGGCCCTGAAAAATACCGTATTTGCCGGCGTATAAGAGACTGGGCGTATAAGACGACCCCCTAACATTTCCACTCAAAATACAGAGTTTGTTATATACTCGCCATATAAGACTACCCCCCACTTGGAGGCATATTTTTCAGAGCCAAAAAATCGTCTTATACGCCGGCAAATACGGTAGCTCAGATTTTTGTGCCTATACCCTATTTCCAAATTCATTTGTATGCATCCCTCCACAGCCAGGTCTTTGATCACTTATAAAGTCTTTAGTACAATAGCAAAATCAGTAAGTTTATATCTACTTATTAAAAATCTCAAAGATGCCCAGCTGGTGTGACTCAGTAGTTGAGTGTCAACCTATGAACCAGGAAGTCACCATTCAATTCCCCAAAAAGGCACATCCCAGGGTTACAGGCTTGGTCCCCAGTGCGGGAGACAGCCAAACGATGATCCTCTCCTATCTTATAGATATTTCTAACTCTCTCCCCACCTCTCTGAAATAAATAAAAACATATTTTAAATAAAATAAATAACCCCCCCCCCAAAATACCCAGCAAATCCAACAACATAAGCAACGTGACATTCATTCAAGTGTACAATCTTTTCAGATTTTTTTGTTGTTTTAAGAATAGGTACTGTCATTTTGAGTTTTTGTTTTTCTGCATTATTCAGAAAAGGGGATGTGAGTTTCAAATAGAGAGTTTGGATTTGGTCTATAAAGTAAAAAATTAAGCAGTTCCAAATCTGTAACTAGAAATTACCATATTTCCTTATCAAGTGCCTCTGTTCTCAAGTGGAAGGAAGGAGGCAAGACTCCTACCTGGGATGTACCTACTTCTTTAGATTCAATTTCTAGGCCTTCACTGAGTTCCCAAGTGCCTGGAAGTCCCAAAGTCTAATGACAGATACAAATGTGTCATAGAAACACAGGAGAGAGAGAGAGGTGGGAATGGTTCTGGATAGTGGCACTGGGACTGATGGGAGGCTGGGGACTGGGGGACAGAGGGGCTGGAAACAGAGGAGGGGACATGCACCCCCCCCCCCCAACCAATACAACAAACTACTACTGCAGGCACCTTCTAATCAGAATTCCTGTAAGGGGAGAATGATAAATTGAAAATTAACATGTCCTTATGACAGAGAACATGTGAATATTTCTTTATAACTTATTGCTGATTGCCTACATTCTCTTACCAATGAGGGAGAAGTGTCTTCTAAAATAAGTTCTTCAAGTTTAAGTGCAATTAGATGTGTTTCAAGCCCTTTAATATGATCCACAACATTGGAAATTAAAGTCTGAAGCCCAGAAACATAGTCTTGAAAACTGGTAAAGACAGATGGCTGAAAAAAACAACAACACATTTTTAAATAGTTGAAAGATTATCAAACATATTTCTTATGCTTACATCATTTAAGCTATACTAATTTCAAACTACAGGATTACTTAATGATATTAAACAGTAATAGGAATGGATAGTTTTGATATTAACACAGTCTTGAAAACCACAGTATATTTAATTGCCACCAAACTAAGCAATAATGACTTAAGCATTCTTTAAAAATGAGATTTTAATTCACCCTGGTGAACTAGAGATGAAATTCTAATAGAAAATTATCTTGGCCAATACTCAAATTTGAATTGAGAATCTCCTGGAACACTAAGTGAGATGAGGACCCTAAGACTTCATTTCTTCTCTTTATGTCTTTGAAATTTCCTCTAATGTTAATAACAGAAACAGAATATTCTAGGTTCTAATAGAAAAATGATGGGAGACTACAGTCAAGAAAATTCTGCCCTAGCTGGTTTGGCTCAGTGGACAGAGCATTGGCCTGCGGACTAAGGGGTGCCAGGTTCAATTCCGGGCAAGGGCACATGCCTGGGTTGTGTGCTCAATGCCTAATAGGGGCATGCAGGAAGCAGCCGATCAATGATTCTCTCTCATCATTAATGTTTCTATCTCCCTCTCCCTTCCTCTCTGAAATGAATAAAAGAAATATTTAAATAAAAAAAGAACAATGACAAATTGGAAGAAAAGGAATAACCTATAGTAAAGGATTCATAACTATTATATTATTAAGAGTCCAACAAGTCAGACTATATCAAAAGGTAAAATATTACCACCACAATAGGAAACTTGGGCAATGATAGAACAAAAAATACAGCAAAGAAATCCCAGCAATATATCATACAATTTAAAACACAGATAAATGCAAGAAAACTAGCCAATCAAGTAATAAACCAGCTTTTCACTCAAGAAGTCTTCTTTGAAGGTTCAACATCAATAGAAATTTTTAAATGCAAATTAGAAAAAAAGGAACAGTAATGTTTGCCTATCAGATGGGTAAGGATACAGAAACACTCAACACTGTTGTGGAATGTAAAAATGTACATACATAGTAACTTAGATCTATAAGATATCATAAGGAAATATATTATAAATTCATCTTTGTGTATATGGCCATATTTTAATAGTATAATTTATAATATTTACAAATTAGAACCAACCAAATATTTATCAATGGGAATAAGTTATGGTGGAATATTAATACAACAGGATAATATATAACCATTAAAGATAATGAAATACATATATATTAACTGAAATGAGATGTCAGTGAATGTCATTAAATAAAAAACAAAAACAAACTAATAGTTGCAAAACCTATAGAGCATGATTCTGGTTTGTTTGCAGTGGCTGTCACTGCTTGGTGGGAATATGGATGATCTTCAGTTTATTTACACGGCTAGGTTATTTAGATAATCATAAAAATAGGAAAGTTATTTTTATTTTTGGAATTAGAAAAGCAACAACTACAAAATCCAAATACCAAAAAGCGATTTACCAAGTTCTAAGAGTGTAGCACTCCATTAACACAGAGAGTAACAGAGCAACTTTGATCTATCCTTTCAGACTTTGTACTCATGACTGTTCAATTATCTTAGACACCATGAATGAAGAGACCGGGAAGATGAGAGAGTGAAAGAAAACAAATGTGCAACCTATTAAAGTGGTGAGACCAGGTAAGGCTATTTGGGTGTCATTATGCTAGTATTTCAACTTTCCTGTAGGTGTGCAATTTTTTTAGAAATTGGGGAAAGAAAATAAATGCATATAGGACCCAAGGTCTCACAACATGCAGGAAAACAAAAAGCAGCGTGCAGCCAGATTATTACTTGTATTTTCTGTTATTACCATGATGATGCTGGTTTCTTTTTTCTTCTTTTTCTTTTTCTGTAAATTTAATTTGTATGGTCGCAGGACACTCTCACAGTAACTGGTCACCCACAGAATAATAGAAATAGTCTGAAAGAGGAAAAATTACAAATTCAGGAATAATGATTCCACTCAATATATCAATCAGGAACAGTTAAATGTAATGGATTAAACAAATAAATTGACAGTTTTCTACGTAAATCCCTTCAATTTCTCCTCCAACTCTCCACTCTCTCAGTTTTATGGTCACCGCATTAATCCAGGCCTTCATCATCTCCGGCTTAAATACTCTTAACACCTGCTCTGTTTGTTAGATGTTTGTATGTCTTCTTCTACACTATAGTGAACATATGTTCATATGCATGCAATCATTCATTCATTCAGTAAGGGTATTACAGGCACTTATAATGTGCCAATCGCAAGAACAGAGAATACTACCCTCAGCAAGTTTATAGACTAGTAGGAAAAGAAAAAATATGCCACAGAAATTAAAAAAAAGTTAAGTTATCAGTGTTTGTGATACATCCTCCTCTCTCCTAAAAAAAGGAGAGTTTTGATATATCAGATCCTGGGTCATCTTTCATAATGCAGAATCTCAGTAATTAAAAAACAACAATAATAAAAGAAGCTGAAGGGATTAATTTAACTACATAATAGCTGAGTCAATAAGGAAAATGAACAGAAAACAGCTAGATTTGGAGTGGATCAGAAATCTTTAAAGATGAGTCCACTGTTTTTCAATTAACAAAAGGCAGGGGTGAGGGATTAATTAAATCTAGGTTGCCTATTCAGTGTTCATTTTTGAAAAATTAATCCTTCAGACAATAGAAACAATCTAATTTTTCAGGAAAAACAAAACATACCTCAACAAAGAAGACTAGATTTTCTAAAAGAGTGGGGTGTGTTTTCAAGTTACCATCTTTAACTTCTAACAGATCACCTTTACATTTGCTGAAGACATCTAAAAACAGAAAAATATTTCATGGTTTTATTCAGCCCTGTTTCAATGTTATTCTTAGAAACACAAGGTACAATCTACTAAAGAATAAACAAATAAATATTAAAGCTTAATCAAGAAAGCCTCCCATCCACACACAATAAACCAAATACCAAAGAATATCTATGTTAAGTTCTTTTAAAAGCCACATGACTATTGCTCTATTGTCTTTATAATTTAAAAGGTGGCTTTATAAATTATATATTCTGGCCAAAACCGGTTTGGCTCAGCGGATAACCTGCAAACTGAAGGGTCCCAGGTTCAATTCCGGTCAAGGGCATATACCCTGGTTGTGGGCACATCCCCAGTAGGGGGTGTGCAAGAGGCAGCTGATCGATGTTTCTAACTCTCTATTCCTCTCTCTTCCTCACTGTAAAAAATAAATAAAATATATATTTTTTAAAAATAAATAAAATAAATACATAAATTATATATTCTAGTATCTGAGCCTTTTCACAAATAGGCCATTGGCACAATAAAATTCCCAGTGAATAATTTAGACGAACTTAAACATGCCATTAAGAGCATGGTAGAGATGCACCTTCATAAACAAATACCACATTTGATTCTTACAATCTTGTTCATCTTTTAATCCTCATTCTTCATTTGATCAATAAAATAAAAAACTGTTTAGAATCCTGAGGAGAAAGTCCCTTATAGATTTAAAATGCTTATGTGTATCCTTTAACCAAATAATTCCATTTCTAGGAATTTAATCAAAGAAAATACTCAAATAAGCACCTAAACACTTGTGTCTCAAGATGTTCATTTCAGCATTGTTATATATATCCTGTTAAAAATACTGCTATAAGTAACTCAAGTGTGTATTATTATATATTTGATGGAGAAAAGCATAAACAAATTTGGTACAATGACTAAAAACCATGGAATATTATCCAGTCTTCAAAATTAATGGAGTATACATATAACTGAAATGGTAAGATATCCAAGATTACAGTCAGAAAAGCATATATTATGCCTTTTCAGTTGTTAAAAACAATTACTACTATGTATTTCCATATACACATGTATGGGCAGTTTGGGTGGTTTCTAGGCATATACGCCTCCAAAGCGTCAACGGTTTTACTCTGAGGGAATGGGGCTGGCAAAGGGAAAGACCATACATAGCTGTGTACTATTTATAAAATAGGCTTTTGTAATAAAACATTTTAAAGTTAAAAGCAAATCTTAAACATACCAAAAGTATGCATTACTTTCAAATCCTCTTGCAAGTTCGGACTTAAAAAAAAAATGAACTATTATCAGACAATCAGATACAAAAGAGGATACCACAGTAAGAACACTTACCTTTTAACTGGTCTAGTAAAGACTTAAGAATCTTCTCTACTCGCTCCTGGATCTCTATTGTATCCTCTAAAATTGAAAAACAACGAAAAACATTCTTTTTTTTTTTTTTTTTTTTTTAGCAAGCTTAATACCTGCAAGACACACGAAGGCAAAGACATTTTCTTTTCTCTAAAGAGACAGAGAGACAGAGAAAGATGAAAGGAAAAGAAAAGAAAAAATTGAAAAAGGATAAAGGAAAAGATAGAGGACTAGAAATCTGTGTGTTTCAAATACTCTAAATGACAGGACAGGATGTGCAAACCTTATAATTCAGAAGGGAAAAACCTACCACAGCCTATAGAATATTTGTGATTCTCAATGGTTTTAGAGCTTAGAAAGAAACTCTTCTCCACAAAGTTAAAAACTTCATTTTTCTTTTTTAGAGAATAGTTTAAGGGGTGGGGAATTGGAATGGGGGATTGAGGACAAATATGTGATACCTTAATCAATAAAGAAATTAAATATATATATTTTTTCTTTTTCTTTTTTTTTAAGAAAAAAAAGAAAAGATTATTGTGCAGCCAGCATGGCTCCGTGGTTGAGCAGCAACCTATGTGCCCGGAGGTCACAGTTCCATTCCCAGTCAAGAGCACATGCCCAGGTTGCAAGCTCGATCCCAGTGTAGGGTATGTGAGGAGGCATCCTGATTGATGATTCTCTCTCCTCATTTATATATCTATATATCTCTCTCTCCCTCCCTTCCTCTCTGAAATCATTTAAAAATATATAATAGTTTATTGATTTTTAAAGAGAAAAGGGAGAGGGAGAAAGAGAGGGAAACATCAATGTCAGAATGCAACATCGATTGGCTGCCTCCTGCATGCCCCTACCGGGGAGTGAGCCCACACCCGGGATGAGCCCTTGACTGGGAATCGAATAGGCAACCTCCTAGTGCACAGGATGATGCCCAACCAACTGAGCCACACCAGCCAGACCTAAGGGCTTCATTTTTAAATAAAGAATTCAATCTGAAATCTAAATGTGTTGAACCTATTAAGATTTCAAATATGGAAAGAACTTAAACTTCTAAAACAATACTTTGTAACTTTTTAATGTACTTCCCTGTAAACCAGGCATTTCCAGAACAGCTTCCAGCGTCCATCTCCTTTAAAGTTTTCCAAATAGCGAGTTATAGATATTCTGTCGCATTTACTAAGTACAATGTTGCAATGACAAAGACCCACTGAATAGACTCATGCAAACACACACTTACCTAAACCATTGGTATCCAGCTCATACATATCACAAACAAGATGAAAAGAACTGGTCTGACACTGAGAACAGCCAGAATTAAGGAATCCACCCATTCTGGTAGGCACAGGACCAAGGAAAGGATACTGAAAAAGAAAGAAATAAAGTGATGTTCTTTAAGTTCATCTAATTTCATACAAAATAAGAAAACAAATGTCTATCTTAGTGATTAAATTCCATTGATCAGCAAATTATAGTAGTCCCCCCTACCCTCTTTATCCACAGGGAATACAGTCCAAGATCCCAGTGGATGCCTGAAACTGTGGATACTGTCAAACCTTGTATATACTATTTTTCCCTACACATACATACCTATGATAAAGTTTAATTATAATCAGATAAGAGACTAATAACTAAAATAAAATAGAACAACTATAACAACCCTATATAATAAGTAAAATGCAAATTGACCATCACTCTTAACACACAAGATGGCCACCCCATGTGGACACAAGATGGCTGCCACAAGATGGCCAGCAGGGGAGGGCTGTTGGGAGGGACCAGGCCCACAGAGGAAGGCAGTTGGGGACTAGCAGGCAGGCAGGAGAGGGCAGTTGGGGGGGGGGGGGCGCAGGCATGTAGGGGACGGCGGTTGTGGGGGACCCAGGCCTGCAGGGGAGGACACATGGGGGGGGGGCATGTAGGGGAGGGCAGTTTGGGCAGACCAGGCTGGTAAGGGAGGGCAGTTGGGGACAACCAGGCCAGCAGGGGAGGGCAGTTAGGGGCAATTGGGCTGTCAGGGGAGGGCAATTGGGTCAGCAGGGGAGGGCAGTTAGGGGTGACCAGGCTGTCAGGGAGAGCAGTTAGGGGCAATCGGGCCAGCAGGGGATGGCAGTTGAGGGAGACCAGGCCTGAAGGGGAGGGCAGTTGGGGGCAACCAGGCTGGCAAGGGAGGAGTTAGGGGTGACTGGGCCAGCAGAGGATGGCAGTTGGGGGTGAGCAAACCTGCAGGGGAGGGCAGTTAGAGGACTCTCAGGCTGGCAGGCAGAAGTGGTTAAGGGCAATCAGGCAGGCAAGCTGTTGGGAACCAGCAGTCCTGGATTGTGAGAGGGATCCCAGATTGGAGAGGGTACAGGCTGGGCTAAGGGACAACCTCCCTCCCCCACCTCCCCCCCTGCACTAATTTTGTGCACCAGGCCTCTAGTATAACATAGTGTAAGTTAAGTGAATGTGGTCACTTATTTCAAGGAACTCCTTGCTGAAATCTTAGTATAAGCTCAGTGCTTCTGGGAGCAACACATTGCCAGCAATCAAAATATGTAATTTGCTTATGTCTTCCACCTATAAATTTAAGCCTTTTCTAACTTAACTAAGCATTTATCACACACTGTGGTAATAACTTCTGCAATTTGATGTACAACAAAAAAATAGCACAAATTTCTTTCTCTCCCCAGCCCCCAATTTTATGGATGGAAGATTGCTTCTTACTGTAGATTTTAGCATCCTCAGCATAAGACTTTTTTTCTTAATTAATTGTGAACTTTCATCTTTTCACTTAAAAGGAAGCACTTTATGGTTTCTCTTTGGCATATCCAAATTGCTGGTATTACTACTGTGTGCTTTGGGACTATTAAGTAAAATAAGGGTGACTCAAAAACAAGCACTGTGGTACCCTGATAACCAAAGCAGCTACTAAGTGACTAAAGGACAGGTAGTGTGTAAGTGCGAAAATGCTGGACAAAGGGATGATTCGCGTTCCAGGTAGGATGGAGCGGGACAGAGCAGGACAGTGTGAGTGTGCTACTCAGAACAGCAAGCAATTTAAAACTTATAAATTGTTTACTTCTAGAAATTTCAATTTAATATTTTCAGATTGTGTTTAACTGCACGTAACCAACTGTGACTATGGAAAGCATAACCAGGAGTAAAAGAGGACTATGTTAACAACTAAATCATTATAGAGAAAATAATTTATAATCACCCTGCCCAGCTGGCGTGGCTCAGTGGCTGAACGTCAACCTAAGAACCAGGAGATCAGGGTTCGATTCCTGGTCAGGGCACATGCTCAGATTGCGGGCTCGATCCCCAGTAGGGGCTGTGCAGGAGGCAGCCAATCAATGATTCTCTCTCATCACTGATGTTTCTATCTCTCTCTCCCTCTCCCTTCCTCTCTGAAATCAATAAAAATATATATATTTTTTTAATTTACCATCACAGCCCTGGCCAGTGTGGCCCAGTGTGGCCCAGTTGGTTGGAGCATTGTCCCATACACCAAAAGGGTTCGATTCCTGATCAGGACACAAATCTACTAGATGGCAGGTTCTATCCCGTCAGGGACCATGGGGGAGGCAACACATCGATATTTCTTTCTCACATTGATATCTGTATCTATCTCTCTTGCCCTCCTTCCCTCTTTTCTCTAAATATAAATGAATATATCCTCGGGTAAGGATTAAAAAACAATTTACTATCAACAACAAAAAAAGGCTATTTTGTTTTTCCCCGCTTTCCAGTTTGGATACCGAAACAGCCTCTCCAACCTCCTAAGTTTATATTTGCCTTTTTCTTACAAATGTCATAAACTGGGACAAAATTATGTTTCTTACAATTCACCCACCCAAATTATGTTATTAAAAAGAAAGTCAGAAATCACTGAAGCTCTGATAGTATATACCTGGATTTCCTTCTCAATAAATCGCTTTCCTGTCTCCAGGGCCGACTCCAGCTGTTGAAGGAGCAAACGAAGAATATCAGCCCCGGAGGCAACCCCGTTCTCGGTGGTCTTCTCCGAGTTCTTTGGCTCCACAGGGTGGTTAAGACTTGGGAGTCCACTGATCAGCCTCAATGTTAAGGAACGGATTCTTAACCACATGGTCTCCTCCTCCAAGGAAAGTTTCTTATGCTCTTCAGAAACATCCCTTTAAAAAAATCCCCAAACCATCCCTTTTACTAAATGTGTTGTGTTTAAATCTTTCAAAGTTAACTTTCATCGGATAAGATGTCTTGGAGTGGTCCCAGCCTTCATTTACTAGCCGAATGATCTTAGACAAACCAAAACCATCCAAGCCCCCATTTAGGTATTCATAAACAGGAATGACAACCTAACAGGTTGTTCTCCCCTTAACTGAGACTTTCTGATAATACAATTCAAATGACAGAAAAGTAACAAACAGAAGGAAAATGCCATGATAACCAAGCATCCACCATATTAACAAACTTACAGATTTCAGATTTTTGCAATACAGAGGTACTAAAAGTATACAACTAAAAGTATTTATACAATTTATTTTAAGCAAATAACACAGGTTCACAATATTCATACCATTTTCCAAACTGTATCGTTTTATGACAGGATGTGTAGAAAAGATTAACCTAGTAAGCCTGAAGCTATTAATTTAGAAGAGTCTGCTTACAAGGGTAGTTCTTCACTGATGTCTGGAAGCTTGGTACTCCACCATTCTCTAAATGACAAGAGTGGCTCACGGTGCCTAGATTGTACAAACCTATTGTTTATGGTGACACCTGTTTTCCTTCTGAGTGTCTAGAACAGGGGTGGGCAAACTTTTTGACTTGAGGGCCACAATAGATTTTTAAACTGGACCAGAGGACCGGAACAAAAGCAACCTGACCATGCTGGCACTCTCATCTTGGGCTGCTGGTGAAGGAGCGGAGGGGAGAGCAAGAGAACCCTCTGCTCTTTCGGCTCCGCGGGCCGGATAGAACAGCCGAACGGGCCAGATCTGGCCCGCGGGCCATAGTTTGCCCACGGCTGGTCTAGAATGTTGGTACATGCTACACAGAGCGTACCTATGTAACCAGCTGCTAGAAACCTTGGGCACCAACTCTCTAAAGGGCTTCTCTAAGCAGAAACATTGAACACTTATTATTGTATTTTCCGTGGCTAGAGAAAGGAGCGTGTGTGATAGAGCACCTCCTGGGTGGGAGAGGTACTAGAAGTCTGTGCATGGGATTCTCCAGACTCCAACTGTATGTTTTTTCCCTTGCTGAATCTATCATGTATCTTTTTATTATAATAAACCTTAGTTGTAGGACAATTATGTGATACCATAATCAATAAAATTTAAAATAATAATAATAATAAAATAAAATAAACCTTAGTTGTGAGAGCAAGGATATATTAAGCCCCATGAGTCCTTGCCAATCACTAAATGTGTTCTTGGCAATCCCCAAGTCACAATACATTCAGAACTACCCCTCCTAGACATCCCTGCATGATCTATTTCCCTAAGTTCCACTTTCCTAGACGCAGATCTGCCGAACTAAGTAGTATATGAATTTTTCAATCTTAATACATAAAGATATCACTACAATTCCTGGTTAGGGAAGGTTATATAAAGTTCCACCCCCATGTAAACGTACAAAAACGATTTTCCCACCACCTTGCCCGGCATAGTATTAATCCTTTTTATCTTTATCTGACAGGTTAAAACACTTTTATTGCTATAAGATACATTTCTCTGAATTTCCTATTAAGCCATTTAACCAATTAGTTTTTTAGTTATCTTCTTCTCAGTTCTCTCTATATATGAAGGCTATTAATATATATATATATATATATATATATATATATATATATATATATATATATATAACAAGCCCTGATCCTCATGACCTAGGGGTTAAAGCATCGGGCAACACACCAGAGGGTCGTGGTTTAGAGGTTTTATCCCAGACCTCAGTGAGGGCATGCAGGAGGCAGCCAATCAATGTGTCTCTCACATAGGTGTTTCATATTCTCTCCCTCCTCTTTCCCTACCCTCCCCCCGTCCCTTCCACTCTAAAAAAAACTCAATGAAAAAAATATCCTCAGGTGAGGATTAAAAATATATATTTTGTTAAATATTTTCTGGTAAGCTGATATTTACCAACTTACCACATATCCTTAGACCTTTACTTCTATATTTGATGTAATGCTAAGAAAGGCTTTCCCCAACCATTTTTATTTTATATTTTCTTCTAGAATTTCTAAGAGGTTTTAACATAATCTTTAATCTATGTGGAGTCTGTTTGCATGGGTGCTATGAAGAATCAAACTTTTAATCCCAACAGAGGGGTAAGATTTATTTTCTTCCTTTGGTTTACCTATATTTTCTGATTCCTACAATAAACATCCTACATAATAAAAGGCTAATTTGCAAATCAACTGAATCACAGAATGACTGGTCGCTATGATGAACACAGACCACCAGGAGGCAGACACTCAATGTAAGAGTTGACCCCTGGTGGTCAGTGTGCTCCCACAGGGGAGCACCGCTCAGCAAGAAGCGGGGCTCACAGCTGGCAGTTGGACAGTTGGTGGGAAGTGGGCCTAAGCCATCAGTCAGACATCCCCCAAGAGCTCCCAGACTATGAGAGGGTGCAGGCCGGGCTGAGAGGACACCCTCTCTTGGCCCCCCAGTGTACGAATTTCATGCACCGGGCCTCTAGTGTTATATTTGTGTAAAAAGGTTTAAAAAAAAACCAATTCTTAGATTCATTCTAATTCTTTAAATCGCTTGTGGGGTTCTTCCAGTTACCTATCTTTTGGATCCCAGCTGAAGAAAACATTTAAGTCTCTGTTGTCTCGCAAGGTTTCCCATGGAATGTCATCTTCTTCTGGCCGAAGATTCATTGACTTTATACTTTCTGCTAAGCTGATTGATCTGTGATACAGAAAATATATTTATGTATTATTTAAGTTATAAACCAGCCATAAAAACATATTAGCTAGGACTCTGTTTTATTAGAAAGGAATGGAGGAAGGGAGGATTTACTATTAAGAAGTAAAGGCTCGCCCTACCTCATTTGGCTCAGTGGATATAACAACAGCCTGCGGACTGAAGGGTCCTGGGTTCGATTTCAGTCAAGAGCATATGCCCAGGTTTCGGGCTCAATCCCCACTAAGGGGCGTGCAGGAGGCAGCCAATCAATTATCCTCTCTCATTGATGTTTCTATCTTTCACTCTCCTCTCTCTGAAGCTAATAAAAATATATTTAAAAAATAATAGTAGTAGTAGTGAAGGCTCATAGAAGGTGAAAGATAACCAAGCACAGATCATGCCAGCTTGAGTCTGGAAGCCCAACCAAAACAAAGTAGATTCCTGAAATCCCATGTGTGCAGGGATCCTTATAAACACAATATTGCCCAGAGTCTAGCTGGCTTCTATATGGAACCTGGCAGTACTCTCATTGCCATGACATATATCAAGTTCTCTTCCCCTTTCTTTACTAATTCCCTCCTATTACTCATTTTCCCCCATTTTCCTTAGCTTAAACCTGTTAATGTCACCCATGAGCCCATTAAAGGCTCTCAGGATTTGATCTTATCCCTTAGTTCCTTTTTACCTCTTATGCAATCCTATATAATAAAAGCCTAATATGCAAATTGTTTGAACAGGAGTTCAACTACTCTCTATGACATGCTCTGACCACCAGGGGGCAGTGTGGAACATGGCAGGCGTCATGGCAGCCATCAGTGTTGGCAGTGGGCGGGAGTGGAGGTCCTGCCAGCCCCAATAAGAGCAAGACCACAGCAGGACTGTGGAGCAGGCGAGCAGGTGGTGCCAAGCCAAGGCAGGTGCGAGCAGGGGCCCAATTGCCCTGCCAATCACCCCGCAGACAGCAGCGGGGCCACCGCCCAGCTTCCAGGTGCTGAAGGCGTTGGGTGGGGTGCCTGGTCACAATCAACTGCCCCCCAGGCAGAATGGTGGAGCAGGTAAGGAGACGGTGCCAGGCCATGGCAGGGTGCCAGGTGGGGCTGCGGTGCTGGGGGCGCTAGCTGGAGCCTGATCCCTACAGGCCACTCCAAGGGACCCACTCATACATGAGTGCATGCACCAGGCCTCTAGTACTTACATATTTGCTTCAAGTAGAAGGTCTAACAACATCCGTTCAGTACGGACTTGTGCAAAATGAAGAGAATTATTCAGCCTGTTCCTAAAAGCGATAAACTCTGGGATCTTCTCAAATGCACCATATTTGTAAGCTTGAATAATATATTCTGAGGTCTAGGAAGGAAAGACATTACCTTGGTATAAATATTTCACAGGTCAGACAATCAAGTCAAACTAAAATTAAGTAAGATGTTGAATCTAATCTTTAAAGGCCTTGATCACCAAGTAGATTATCGGCTTTTTAAAAGATCTTTTTCCTTCTTTCCTATACCAGAGTCAAATGTCTTCTTTATTAATATTTCCACTAGTAATATTCAGCTGCTGCTGCCACCACACAAACTTTTTATTCGAATTTTGTCTTTCAATTCAACAGGACTGGAGGTTTGTTATACCATATCAGTCAAAAATTTGGTTTGTGCCATTATGGAAGGGATATTACTCCATGTTTTTCTGCATCTAAGACAAACTATTTTATACAAAAGTTCCAAAACACTAGAACAATATAACCACCCTACCAACACCACCAATACAACCCCCCCCCCCCCAAAAAAAATCACTCTCCTTCAGAAAAAAAGGCTGCTGCTCGGTTTTGTTTATTTCTAAATATAGTATCACAAACATAGGGCATGTATTATATCAGGACAGAAATAAGGCGCCAAACAAAAGACCTATAAAAACTCATGTCATAGTCTGTTCTGAGAACAGAAAGACTTCAAGAACCAACTACTACTTGTCCATCCAAACTACCTAAGACCTCTGCTAGAAAATTCCATAAACAAAGTAAGTGAAGGCAACATTCACCATATCTACTTTAATTTAAATTAATACACATTTACAGATGAAAATTGTAAACAGAGGCAAGATAAAGCATTCTCAACAGAAATTCTGGCACAACAGAACAAAATCTCAGGGAAGAACATTTCATAGGTGGGCCTATGCCATCAGGATTAGAAGTCAGGAGGGCACCCCTTTGGACCAAGGAAAGTGTGAAGTTCAAAGCTGATGTCTGCCCTAAAAAATCCTTTCTAGATCCTTCCCAGTCTTTTTGGCATAACCTCAATCAGCTTTACCCCCATCTCCATAACGTTCCAATTATCTGCCCAATAGGAAAATAGGCCAATAGTTAACAACATACCCTCTGATACACAGCCTCGCAGGGTTCATTTCAGGCCGCGGGATTGCGCCACGGGCGCTAATTCAACTGCATTCGATGCGGCTTTTAAACCCCCATGGGACACCTCGGCGAGCTGTTTGCCTGCAGTATCTGGAGAAATTAAAGACGGACGGACACAAGAAAATTAAAAAGATTACTTGTGATCCTGCAGGTTTAAAGAAGGACTATCTGAAAAAGCTCAAGTGTACCTTCTTGCTGATTAAAGGACAGTGATAGGCCCTATAAGAAGAGGCCAGGGCACTCTAAACACATATGCCTATCTGATGGCCACTTGGCTTGGAAAGCATAGCAAGGTTTGCCAGCAGCCCTTGCAATAGGAACTTACAAGTTAAAAAAAAAAAAAGAGCCGGTTAGGAACATATGATTCAGAAATTAATCAGGATAAAATGTGGCTTTGGTGATTCCAATCAAATTTATCAATTACAGATCCAAAATATTATGTTTAAAAGCAGGAACCCAGCCTTACTGAGTGTAGAAGCGGTTTTAATTTGAAGTGGTCCATGGACTACCACTTTAGAAAAAGGCAACAGCTTTAGAAAGAGAAAATGGAGGCAACAAAGAGGGAATGTAGTCCTTTAACAGACTGAGAAGGTAACTCTAGCTCGCTGGTTGTTATTTGACGATAGTCCTCCTTTAATGCCGTGGTAAACTGTCACTGCAGAACTAGGAAAGGGCTCGAGCAGCTACTCATAGGACAGAAGCTGGGAAAGGACTACAATTGGAAGAAACACCCCCTATGAGAACTGCAGGCAAAACTGGAAGCCACCGGCACTTTAAAGCCTTCTAAATATCAGAGGATGTTGTCCGTACCTATGCCTATTCATGTACAAACCACTGAAGCTATTTAGATCCCATTTGGATTCCTGAAATGAACCCTGGTCACTAAAAATTTGCATAATACATGGACATCAAACCCCTGAATAATAATATCTATGGATACCTAATAAAAGACTTTTAAAGGGAAAATTTTTAAGTATAAATATATAAGTAATTTTTGGAGATATGAAAATCTAGCACTAATTCTCACATTGTAAAAATCTATTCCCAAGTAATGACGACAGCAGACAATAACCTTCTCAGAGAGAAAATTCCTGTGCAAACCTTCCAAATATAACTTTCGATTCCACCGCACAAAGCCTTAAAAAGCAGAAAACCAAACTTTCCATTTAGGAGTAAAAGTGTTTTTTCAAAGAGCTAGTTAGGAATTGAAATACATCAGTCACTCAAGGAAACACCAAATGGAGACACTAAAAACTACCAAGAATAAAAGCTATATAGAGCGTAAGAGGTTTTGTTTCCAGAGAGATACTTCCAATACTGCACCAGAAGATTTAGCACATACACTACCAACACTGCCACCGTGATCTTTCTCAGCCTCAAATTCCTACAGGAAACATCCACACCGGTCTCCATTTTCATATTCTGGGACGGGGCTAAGCCCTAAGGCTTAAGGTGTGTTTTCCTTGCTATCTTGTGTTTGCTTTTGCCTCCAGAATCCCCAAAGATTATCTATGATTAAGTAAGTTCTGTCTTCCCAGATAGCAGTAATAAAAACAAAAGTGTCAAGTAGAACATCCTAGTTCCAGATCAGTAAAACACTATAACGTTATCAGGTTCAGCATCACAAGCATTGAGATGAATTGTCACTCCTGCCACATACAGCCATCAGCAACACACCGAAGAGACAACAAGCCACTGAGGACAACATGTCCTCTCTAATCGCTCCTTTCCCTGTGTGTTCAAAATAATTCTTCAGTCACAACTGGGGGGGAGGAGAGGGGGGAGATAATTAAAGCTTAGCTACTGCTTAAATAATGTACCTTTGCTGGCCAAGTCATGAACAACATGACTCTTTAAGAATGTTAAATGCCTGGAAACAAGTAAAACCAGCCACCAAGCTTGAATTAACGCCTTATTTACCCCACTCCCACTTCAAATCTATCTGAGAAACAAAACTTTGAAAAGAATTCTTTAGTAAATCAAATATTTAATTAACCTCTTCCTTAAAATATGAAAATGAGAGCTAGAATGAGATTTAAGTACCAGTTTTTTCTTTAGTGCTAGTAAAACTACTTGAAAACAGAAGGCAAAGCACAGGTAATTGAATGCAGTGAAAATTCAAGAGATTTATAACTGCCTACTCGTGCTAAGGAATTTTAGAAATCCAAGGCCCAAGAGATACTCCCTGACCTCTAAGCCAGGCCAGCACCTTCTGAGCAATATGTTCAAATGCTGATGCCTACTTCCCTCTCTCCCTGGTAGGAGCTATAGCACAAAATGGAATCTGAACAGAGATACCAACCGCTTTGGAGGAGGGAAGAGGTCAAAGGGAAGGAAAATAGGGCTCAAAGCCAATGAATGAACATCAGTCCTTGAGGCCATGCCCTGAAACTTGTCGGGACGTAATTATTACAAGCTCAGAACAACAAACCTGTATTTTAATGTTGAGAAATGCTTCTGCCCTGCCCTGGCTCTAGCAGATAGATTAGCCAAAGCTGTTATAGTTACAAAACACTTTTTTAAAAAGCCTCATGAGTGTTCGTCATGAAGAACTCAGAAACCAGCTTCCTGGCCCAGTTTCTTGGTTGCTAT
Source organism: Vespertilio murinus (assembly GCA_963924515.1). NCBI lineage: Eukaryota > Metazoa > Chordata > Mammalia > Chiroptera > Vespertilionidae > Vespertilio > Vespertilio murinus. Next base: position 8,858,232 of record OZ004720.1, on the reverse strand, counting down.
TAGAGAAGAAAATAAAGAGCTATGGGCAGATATCTGGAATGGCCCAATTCCAGGCAATGGGTCTTGGAAGCACGTGAGAACCAAGTTGGCAGTGACCATCCTAGAAGACATGCCTTATCTTCACACATGTCCCTGGGTAGTTTTGCATAGTTGGTCGACTGAGAGACCATACATATGGCTTTTCCACAAAAACGACCGCTTAACTGACAAGTGGAGACCAAGTCTGCTTGCAATGAAAAATATGGTGCAAATCCCATCCTTTCATTATGGCACATAAAAGCTCTATCTTATTCATTGATGAAATGACCTTCAATTGGTCAATTTTATCATTCTAAGAAAACATAAGTGCATTTGCTGTTGACAAAGAGCATAGTGGTTACAGACTTCAGGAATAAGTCAAGGTAACGGAGCGCAGCTGCTATCGCAGAATCTTACACGGTATCTCATGCCCTTGGAAAAAATCTCTAAGAGATTAAAAGACCAACCTAAGAGCATAAAACTTCCTATTATGTTAATACCCAGTTTTAACACCTTTGTATGGATCCTATTAAACAAGCTCGTTCTATCAACCACAAATAACTTCACCTATACCTATAGGCCTTGCCCAGCAAGCTACATCATTCAGGCACTTGCAAATACAGCAAGGTACACCCTAACGAGTGTACCTATGACACAGGGAAGATGCTCTCGTGTGCATTCAGCAGGCAAGACCATAAAAAAAAACTTTTTTTTCACTTACATCTTTCTGGTTGGAGTGGAAAAACCTGAGTGCGAAGTTACAGGATTGGGATGCAGCAGCATACTGACCTAGGGACTCAGCGTATCGGGTCAAAAGATAACTAGATCGGAAGAAAAGAGAAAAAACATGTTATACTTACCCACCTATAATATCATATACTATACTTCAAATTATTTTGACAGAGAAATAGTAAGCATATGGAAAATTTAAAACATCTTGCAACAGAAATCTAATTTACCGAATCAAATTTTTAAAAAGAACAAAGTTAATTCAGTTTTGGGGAAGCTCTAAGTTTAATGCCATGCTTTCTTATACTCAGATAATCAATGGAGCACAGAGTATGAAAGAACAGAATATTGTCTTCCTAAAACAGGTCTACAGGGAATAGAGAAAACATCCCAATTCATCACAAAGAACAGTTCCAACGCAAATTCAAAGAATCTCTGAGGACAACAAATGAAGTATAGGTGTCAACCTCAAGTCCAAGCCAAAAGTAAAGATTTCAAAACCATGTATGCTAAGAAAAAGGGTTCAAAGTATATACCCATTCGTTGTCTCTGAGGAAAACTTTCTTACCATTTCTAAACTGCAATTTTTAACATTACAAAATGCTGGCAAAATTGCCGAAACCGGTTTGGCTCAGTGGATAGAGCGTCGGTCTGTGGACTGAAGGGTCCCAGGTTCGGTTCCGGTCAGGGGCATGTACATTGGTTGCGGGCACATCCCCGGTGGGGGGTGTGCAGGGGGCAGCTGGTTGATGTTTCTCTCTCGATGTTTCTAGCTCTCTATCCCTCTCCCTTCCTCTCTGTAAAAAATCAATAATATATATATATATTTTTTAAATGCTGGCAAATATAAATTCTTATAATGGGTCATAATACGTGATTATTTCATCTTAAAAGTAAAACGACTTTACTGCTAAAATCAAAATGTTCAAGCTTCATGTGTCAGAGCCCCACACTGGTGTAGCTGACTGCTCATTATTCAGAGTATATACTACCAACCCAATGGTATCATGCTGGATATGCTTAGCATCCAGGCTGGAGTACAGATCCAACACAGGTTCAAATGCTCCCAGCATACAGTAGATTCGAACAAGCAGCAATTTGAATTGAGCATTGGAAGGGCTATGGATTAATCCCTCTTCCAGCAAAGTCAGGGCCTGCCACACAGCAGTCTCGTCACCTAGAACCAAAATATAATAACATTACCCACAGATCTTGACAGCAAATATAAGGTTCTCAAAAACAAAAACTTACATCACCTCCCCTAATTTTTCTAAGAATGAGTTTAGATGGCAGAGAATACATTTTAGATATACACCTGTAAGCAAAACAGGAGATTTCCCTGAATAGTTACCTCAATTCTTAAATATGCATCTATAAAATTGACCCAAACTTTAAGCTGCCAGGTCTTATAGAGGGAAGTAATGGAATCTCAGAGTCCTAGATTCCAAGAAGAGATGAACTTTGAAGGAGAACTGGTGTCACCAATCTTTCCAGTTGAGGATTTTCTCTACAAGACAGATGCTTTCTCTAAATGTCATTTTTTTTTCTTGTATATGTAACTCTACCAATAGGATATCAAATAATATTTGAAAAAAATTGCTCATTCATAATGAAAATAAAGTGATGCGCATTTTGAGCCACCAAAACTCAGCTCACATGTAACTGTAGTATTAAAGATTAAGTATATGCTCTTTTAAGAATCTACCGCCCGTTTGGCTCAGTGGACAGAGTGTCAGCCTGCGGACTGAAGGGTCCTAGGTTCGGTTCCAGTCAAGGGTACATGCCCAGGTTGCTGGCTTGATCCCCAGTAGGGGCCGTGCAGGAGACAGCTGATCAATGATTCTCTCTCATCATTGATGTTTCTATCTCTCTTTCCCTCTCTCTTCCTCTCTGAAATCAATAAAAAATATATTTTAAAAAAAGCAGAGGAATCTTTTTAAAAAATAAAATTTTAAAAATCTATATAGCCCAGCCTTCATGGCTCAGTAGTTGAGCGTCCAACTATGAACCAAGAGGTCACAGTTCATTTCCCAGTCAGGGCACATGTCCAGGCTGCAGACTCGATCCCCAGAGTTGGGTGCAGGAGGTAGCCAATCAATGATTCTCTCTCATCATTGATGTTTCTATTTTTCTCTCCCTCTCATTTTCTCTCTAAAATCAATAAAAATATATTTTTAAAAGAATTTATCTAAAGAAATAACATGAAATGCAGATTAAGCTTTATTTACAAAAATATTCATTGTACTAATAAATGGGGGTGACTGAATAAATTACAGTAACACCCACCCATGGAAACATCAGACAGCCATTTGATGTTAACAAAGAGTTTTTAATAACAAGGGTAAATACTTTTGTAATAATTATCAGTAAAACACATACAGAAAATTCAAATTAGCATGAAGAGTTCATCTTCAATCTAAAAAATATGCAGAGTAAGGAAAAAGGAAATGTGCAAAATCTGAGACTGCCTGTGGGAGCAGGAAAAGTGAAATTAAAATAAATTGCTTTCCAAAATCTTAAAAAAAAAAAACAGCTAAAGTAAAAGCTCTATCTATTAAGCTTTTAAAATTATATTGTATATGTTTTATCATAAAAAAGAAACAAATTAATAAAAAATTGAAGTTCTAGATAAATATCTTAATCCTATCCAAACTATGTGAATTACACATAATCTAGTTAAACTACCATTAGGATTTTAATATAATGCTTCTGAACTATAATTATTTTACACAGTAGTCATAGCATATATCCAATTTTGCATTCCGCTCTTTTATTTGTGTTTTCTCATGTTGCCTACGTTTGAGTAACACTAGATATACGACCTGAAGATAAGAGTCATGGGTGGTTCCTAGTCTCAAGAGGCTCAGAACTGAATAAAAAAGAGAGTTGAGCCCTAGCTGGTTTGGCTCAGTGGATAGAGTGTCAGTCTGTGGACTGAAGGATCCCAGATTTGATTCCAGTCAAGAGCACATGCCTGGGTTTTGGGCTCGATCCCCAATAGGGGAAGTGCAGGAGGCAGCCAATAAATGATTTTCATCATTAATGTTTTTATCTATCTTTCCCTCTCCCTTCCTCTCTGAAATCTATTAGATTTTCCTGATTGCAGGGGAAGGGATAATGGAGACTTACCCTAGAGAAGGACAAGGAAGAAAAATCTAAAAGCATAAATCAAATTCTTAGACTATATAATTAGTCCATGAGTTTATAGTCAATTAAAAAAAAAAGAGTAATATCAAACTGAAACAATTGCTCCTTACCTGTTTCTCTCCATATATCAATAAGCACGTGGACAGCAAGGAGACAGTAATAATCTGAAAACTGCAATTCGGTTTTCAAACAGGATTTCCCTGCAGGGGGGAAAAATCATCTGTATTTAACATTTATTTAACTATTACTGCTCCAAAGAAGTTTTGTAGATCAGGCACAGTGAGAAGAAGGAAAGAAGAGGGGGGAAAGAAAATAAGAAGAATGGTAAATACCAAAAGAAAATATAAGCCATGAACTAAAGGATTCAAATGGTGAGACTAGACTCAGCTGGACAGAAGGGTTCCAGAACAGAGGTGGTATCCAAAATGGTCCAACAGGGAAAGCAGCAAGATTTGAAAGGCCTGTAGGTGAAGCTCAGAAGCTAAGGCCATGTACAACTAAAGTAATGTTATGCTCATTACTTCACCTAAATGTTTAGAATGCTGTTAAAGAAATACTGGTATTAGCCGAAACCGGTTTGGCTCAGTGGTAGAGCGTCAGTCTGCGGACTGAAGGGTCCGGGGTTCGATTCCGGTCAAGGGCATGTACCTTGGTTGCGGGCACATCCCCGGTGGGGGGTGTGCAAAAGGCAGCTGGACGATGTTTTCTCTCTCATCTACATTTCTAGCTCTCCATCTCTTTCCCTTCCTCTCTGTAAAAATATCAATAAAATATATTTTTTTTAAAAAAGAAATACTGGTATCACCTAATCAGGTATTTTATCACACCTAGCAATCTGAAGATCTTCTACTTCTAAATACTTCACAATTTACAACATTCTTTTTGTTCACTTGTGTAGGAATATAAGCAGAAAATGTGACAATTATCATAAACTATGCAATTCATATGAGCTCACCATATCGGGAAGAATATGGACAATATAAGTAGTTAAAACTCCAAGCTTATTTAACACTGTGTGCCGACTATTCTTAAATTTTTAAGAAATGAAATGTGGAAGAAAATAGTATTAATAATAAGAAGAAAGGCTTTGCATTTTGTTACTTGGGTAGTCTTACCACTTGACAAAATATTCTCTTTGCCAATCTCATTAAAACAGGATTTAATGATTCAAAACAAAACTAACTTCTAAGTCTTAGCTTATCAGAGAATAATTGCACATTTTGGAAGGTTGCTCACCAAATTCCAGTCCATGCTGGTATCTTAACATCAGTTCTCTGACCACACTTAGTTTCTGATTTTTATCCATCGTGTGGTACAAGCCCAGTAACCTGGTCAGCTGCACCACGCACAAATGCTGCTGCAGAGCTCTGATGTCAGCAGGCAGTGCCAGCTTATCCTCTGTTGGTGTCGACAAAGGAACAACTCCAAGTAACTGATTAATAAACTGCAGAGTGGGGAAAAAAGGAGGACAAGTCTCAAAACAGATCTAGTTTTCAGTAGGCCATAATTAAAAAATACTGAAATGGTCTAGAAAAAGACATCAATCAAGAAAAAATAAAAATTTAAACCCCTCTACTATACCATTTTTATTCACCAAACCATCACATTTTATTTAAATGAAATAAAATATACATTGTTTTATTTGATATGTTGATAGTGTTCATTATATTTTAAAGTTAAAGTCAATGTTTAATTTTATCAGGTATCTAAATAATTATATATTTAAATATAATGTACACCCCACACCTATAAAGCTATATACAGATTAGAGGCCCAGTGCACGAATTCATGCATGGGTGGGGTCCAGAAAGCTGCTATGATGGGGGTTCATTGAGCCAGGCGGCAGGAGGAAGGAGACATAGGAGATTGGCCTCCCCCACCCCCGATGGGGCAGTGATTGGGGATGAGGCTGGCCAGGGAAAGGGGCCAGGAGAGGTTTAGGGGAGGGGGACCCCAATCAGGTCGGTTGGCCACTGCAGTGCGTGTCATAGTAACTGGTCGTTCCAGTTATTCTGATCATTCCAATATTCGTTGCTTGGCTTTTATCCTACATAATAAAAGGCTAATATGCAAATCAACTGAAGGGCAAAATGACTAGACACTGACACACACTGACCACCAGGGGGTAGATGCTCAATACAGGAGCTGCACCCTGGTGGTCAGTGTGCTCCCACAAGGGGAGCACCACTCAGCCAGACGCCGGGCTCACGGCTGGCGAGCACAGTGGCAGGGCCCAGTGGTGGGAGCCTCCCCACCTCTATGGCAGCGCCAAGGATGTCTAACTGCCAGCTTAGGCCCGCTCCCTGCTGGCAGTCATCCCCCAAGAGCTCCCAGGCTGCGAGTGGGCACAGGCCAGGCTGGAGGACCGCCCCCCTCCACCCAGTTTAAGAATTTTGTGCACCAGGCCTCTGGTATATATAGATTATGTGACTATAATTATGAGCAATAAAAATGAATAAAATAATGAAATATATTAGGCATTCCAACAACTCTGACTCTATGCTATTTTATTTTCTTCAATTAGAGATTAGTCCGATATTAAAAGAATTTAGCTCCTAATTCACTGGGACAACAGTTCCCAGTTTGAACCTTACTGGGCAATTTGCAATCCTTTTACAAACTGCTGAGCAGCAGAATCCCACATTTAAAAGGTTGTGGCAGCAAAATTATCCCTCTCAATGAAAAATTTACATAGAACCACACAACTCATTGCAGCAGCTTTAAATCCTTTGTGTCACAGAACAATGGCTACCTTATCATTGTTAGTATTTCAGCATTCCTAGAGGGTTCCTCTCACCACATCACTATGATGGGATCCCCTGAGATGACCTAGGGTTTTCAAACATACCAGCAAAGCAGAGGGGCTGGTACCAGATTCATACTGGCAAACCTTTATGAATCTCAGTTGATGACAATATAAGTGTTCATCTAATGCAGTGTTTCCCAAACTTTTGAAATATGTGTACCCCTTCTATAATTTTCGTAACGCGGAGTACCCCTCGTCAAAAAAAAAAAAAAGGATGTATTTTAATAACAATCAAAATATATTTATTTTTTATTTTTTGATACATAAACAAAATAATAAATGAAAAATAAAATTATTCATAAAGTTATATTATAAATAACATGCACACCGGACCATCTCACGCCTCACAAGACTGTCTTGACTTGACTCATGAGAACATAGAATTAGGCACAGCTAAGCATGGTGCAGCAGTGCATATCCCCACCAAACTCCGGTGCAATGGGTACCCCTGGGGGTACGCGTACCACACTTTGGGAAACACTGCTCTAGTGCATTCCCATCATTTGATGCTTCAACTTATAAGATGGTACGCACTGTAAGACATGGTCAGTTATTCCCTAACTAAGCCCTTAGCACAGAGTTAAGTGCTACACACACTGAGTGAATCTCTCCCACATGTTTCCATAGTCTGCTTAAATCCCTTCAGTAACATGAAACTCAAACACTATTTTTAGAGAATTCTGGCCACTAACAAGATCTTTTTCTCACTAAATTCTGAATTCCCTGTAACAATTTGCTGGTTGAGTGGAAGAGAGAGGTTTGGTCCTGGTTCTCATCCCTTTCCTACAAGAGAGCTTTCAAATATGAGAAAATAAGTAACATAGAATACTACTCTGCAATAAAAAGGAATGAATTACTGATACATTTAACAGATGCACGAATCTCCAGGGTATTATGCTGAGTGAAAAAAGCCAATCTCAAAACGTTACACATAATATGATTCCATTATATAAAATTGTTAAAATGACAAAATTATAGAAATAGAAAACATTAGTTGTTGCCAGAGGGTAGGGGTGAGGAAAAGGGGAGGTTCAGGGAGGTGTCTGGGGGTAAAAAAGAGTAGCACTTGAGAACCTAGTAGTGAACTGATCTGTATCTTGGTGGTGGTGGTGGTCACATAATCCACATTTATTACATACTGCACTAAAAACACAAACCAGCCCCAGCTGGTTTGGCTCAATGGACAGAGCGTCGGCCTATGGGCCCAGGTTCAATTCCAGTCAAGGGCACATGTAGGGGGCATGCAGGAGGCAACCAATCAATGATTCTCTTTCATTATTGATATTTCTCTCTCTCTCTCTCTCTCTCTCTCTCTCCTTCCTCTCTGAAATCAATAAAAATAAACAAACAAAAAACCACCACACTCACAAATGAATGCATACAAAACTTGGAAAATTTGATAAGGTCAGTGGATTGTACAATATCAATTTCCTAATTATGCTATAATTATGCACTATCTTAGCACTAGAGCAAAATGAGTGATGGGTATACAGTGTTCTCTGCATTATTTCTCTTTTAACTGCATATAAATTTACAATTATCTCAAAAACACACACATAAAAACAAAAAAGGAGAATCTATTTACAAAGGGCTTATTCTCATTGTAGCTTAACTTAACAAGAAATCATGCCTTTAATCTGATAGCCCTTAGAGTACTTGGCTTGACAGAGCAGTTATCTTGATATCTCATGTTCACCACTCTCTCACATTTTAGAAAGGAAGCCCAAATACTTAACCTAGTTACAACAAATACAGGCACCCAACAGGATTCCAAATAGTACTTACCTTTGTACACTGTGCAGCAGGCAAGAGATCAACAAACACCTTGAGGTCTGTAAAACAGCAAGGTTTATCCCCAAACTTTTTAAAATACTGAAACATTAATTCTTCTGGGTCACCTAAGAGAGAAAAACAAAAACCACTAAATTATTCATGGACTGAAAGCAATTTCTAATTTAAGTAAAGGTCTGATTTGAAAAACCTTTATTTCATTAGATTAAAATTTGGTTTGAATGCTTGAGTAAGTGTGAATGAGGCCGAGGTCGGTTTGGCTCAGTGGTAGAGCGTTGGTCTGTGGACTGGAAGGTCCCGGGTTCGATTCCGGCCAAGGGCATGTACATTGGTTGTGGGCACATCCCTGGTGGGGGGTGTGCAAGAGGCAGCTGGTCGATGTTTCTCTCTCATTGACGTTTCTGGCTCGCTCGCTCTCTCTCTCTCTCTCTCTCTCTCTCTCTCTCTCTCTCTCCCCCTTCCTCTCTGTAAAATATCAATAAAATATATTTTTTTAAAAAAGTGTGAATGAGAATAACAATGAGGGCTGGAAGGTGGCTTGAGTAGTCAAAAATAAAAATACTTTTAAAAGGAGTAGAATCTTACATTTAGTTTACCTATTAATACACTTAGGAAATGTGAAACTTTTCATTCAATTAAAATTTAAACAGTTAAAAAGTTTTTATTAAAGTTTAAAGAGCTACATTTACATGCAAACATTAAACCAACATGCTTTTCTCTCAACAGTTCCTGAACTACTGCAGAAGTATCAAATAAATGTTAATTAAATGAAAGGTAATGTTGGTTAATAGCCACACCAACAGAAGAGAAAATAAGTGGGAAGAACCACAGGCCAATAACTCCAGCAAGATCACCATAAAAAATTTAAACCTGGAAATGCAGAAAGCTACCAGTTCATTGTATTTTTTCCTCAAATTAAAAACAAAAAAAATAATAATAAAAATAAAATGTTCTCAAAATGAACTAAATTTAAGAAGCAGAGAGTCTAACCACAGAGTTCTGTAAGATTTTAGGTCCCAGTTCCTATTCTCGTCTCTGGGAACAGAGCTCCCTCTTACCAGATTTTCACAGGACTCTGTGATCCCAAGAGACTGAAAATCACTCACTGGTCTGATTTTTTAAAAAAAGAAAAGAAAGTTTTTTTTTAATTGTGGAGACCAGACAAATTCACTAATTTATTAGATGTGGGCTAGCAAGAAGGAAGAGAAAGAAAGAAGATAAATATATTAAGTGTCAAAGCAGAGCCAAAGACTATTATATCCAGCTTTGTAGAGAAAACAGCAATCTGGAATCTATTTTAATAATATTTTACTAAAGGTCATGCAAAAATTTTCATTTGCAATTCTGGAACTAACATACACAGATTATTGAGGTAGACCCAAGAAAGAGGTTAACATGGAATTCAAAATGGATTGTGAGTAATCTACATAGGGAATGACAGAGAGAAGTTCACAGTTCCTTTCAGAAGGAGCTACAAAGAATATTAATTAGATGATTAAAATTAACAAAGATATTCTAGGACAAAACTATTAGAAATGCTCATCATCCCAAAATAACTGGTCCCTTAAAAAATCCCTCTTAAACTTTATAAACTTCCACTGAAAACAAAATTTTCATATCCCTCTTAAACTTTATAAACTTCCACTGAAAACAAAATTTTCATAACAATGAGTGGAGGAAAAAACTTCTTTGGAGCTTTATCTTAAAAAATAAAATAGCCGAAGCCGGTTTGGCTCAGTGGTAGAGTGTCAGTCTGTGGACTGAAGGGTCCCGGGTTCGATTCCGGTCAAGGGCATGTACATTGGTTGCGGGCACATCCCCAGTGGGGGGTGTGCAGGAGGCAGCTGGTCGATGTTTCTCTCTCATCGACGTTTCTAGCTCTCTATCTCTCTCCCTTCCTCTCTGTAAAATATCAATGAAATATATTTAAAAAAAAAAAAATAAAATAGAAAAATTTTTAAAGTTTATTGTCTTAAACATAACAAAATTTAGGGCATTATTATAAGTTAACCCTTAGTATTAACAAAGAATTACTATTTAGGGGGAGAAGGAATGCCATTTTCCCAACAAAATTATAAACTAACACAATATGACACCTTTCACTCCTTGTGCAATAAGCTAAAACTTTCATTTTTATAAAAACATCTACTAAATGCTTCATCAAAGTTCCTGAATCTTCACTATCCAAATAGTTATTTTCTCCCACATGTCATTATCCTTATAAACTTTATCTTCATTAATTGCCATAACTCTGCTAGACAGTCATCCATCAATGTAAGTGCTGAGAGCAGATTTTCAATAAAGCTTTCAGATACTTCAAGAAATTCTGAAACTTTTACAAAACTGGCTCTTTTATTTTGAAATTGATTTTGATATTATTGATCAGCAAAAAGAAAAAGAAAATGTCTGACAAATACTCTGGATAGATAAGGGAGAGACTGAGAGCTAATTTTATAAGTGATCCATTCATTAGTAAATATTTTCAGGTTACGGAGACATTTGCTTCCTATACATGACTCTGTTATTGTAGGCTTCAGATAAATGAATACTGCACTTAGGTATTAAGGGCTTGCTTCCCTGTACCTCCTCCAGGGTTCCCAAATATCACTAGTTTCTTACCCAGTTTGTACTCATCATTAAAACCTTGACGTCGTAAACGTCTAATCAGCTCCAGTTTAGCTAGATGTGGTCCTCGAAGATGGCGAGAACTTTTAGATTCTTCTGTTATCCGATCTTCTATAAACTTCACAGCTTCTTCTGCAGAATAATGCACTTCTCCTTCTAAAGAGCTGGGTATAAACACACGAAAAAGGTATTTTTGTGCCTCTATTGTCCATTCCAAAAGTTAAAGCCACACTGATTTGAAGAAACATATAAAAAATATAAATAAAGCATTTTGATAATTATAAAACAACTAGAGGACCAGTGCATGAATTTGTGCAAGGGTGGGGTCTGGCCACCCCACCCCAATTGGGGCTAAAAGGGTGGGCTGGCTTGGGGGAGGGGATATGGGAGATTGGCTAGCCAACCCACCCCCAAACAAGGGTTGGGAGGCTGACCAGAGGACCAATCAGAGGCAGGGCCAATCAGGGGAAGGGGCCCCGGGTGGTTGGCAGGCTGGCTCCCACCCCCTGGTTAAATTGGGTCAAACTCTGGGTTGAGAGGACAATATGCACATTATCCTTTTATTATATAGGCTACAAATAGAATAAAAGAGCTGTAAGCATATTCTGGCAGATAACATGGCATATGATTACTCCCAATTGTGGCATTTGATTAGTGCTGAGTGATTAACCAAATGTACCTTTAAAAAAAAAAAAAGGATAATTTTTGCAATAAGTTTTACTTTAGCCCTAGCTGGTTTGGCTCAGTGGATAGAGCGTAAGCCTGTGGACTGAAGGGTCCCAGGTTTGATTCTAGAAAAGGGCATATGCCCAGGTTGTGAGCTCAATCCCCAGTAAGGATGTGCAGGAGGCAGCCGATCAATGATTCTCTCTCATCATTGATGTTTCTATCTCTCTCTGAAATCAATACAAATATTTTTAAACATTTTTTTTTTTACTTTAAAATTTTAAAAAATGGAGAAAGAAATCCTACTTTGCAAGTGATAAAATTATTGACAGGAAAAGATAATTCAATTAGGCTTACAATGAAATTTTTTTGCTACAATATACTTAAAAGTGCTATTGAAAAATAAAAGCAAAAAATAGCAAAACAAAGCAACAACAACCAAAACAGTGCCACTGTAATTCAGGAAGAAGACAACTTACTGTTCACCTTCAGCAGGAGGAGTCCAGGACTCTTCAATCAGTCGAAAGACAGAATCGAAGTAAGTCAGATAGAACTGCCAGTCATCTGAGCTAAAAATCAGATTGAATGGTACACGCAGGATTAAACACTAGTTGTGACAAATCTGCCTTAGGAACAATGATATTGAACTTATTTCTAAGTTATATTTTAGTCCTTACTAGAAGCCCATCCGTCCCTCTGGGTTTCCCCCACAGCCCCAAAATCACAGCATTCCAGAGGCATTTTAAAAGTAAAACAACTTGCCCTAACCAGTTTGGCTCAGTGGATAGAGCTTTGGCCTGTGGACTCAAGGGTCCCAGATTTGATTTCGGTCAAGGGCATGTACCTTGGTTGCGGGCACATCCCCAGTAGGGGGTGTGCAAGAGGCAGCTGATTGGTGTTTCTCTCTCATCAACGTTTCTAACTCTCTCTCCCTCTCCCTTCCCTCTGTGAAAAAAATTAATAAAATATATTTTAAAAATAAATAAAATGGATGCATTAAAAAAAAAAAGTAAAAAAACTTTTCAGATACTACTCTTTCCTTCAATAAAATGACCAAGTCCAGGAAATTAATATTCTTAACAGAAAACTCCCCACATTAGCACTTCCTAAATGGGGGAGAAGGGAAGAAGGTTAGACTAATACTAAATATTAAATTTGACAAATGATATGCAGTGTTCATTTTAAAGACCGAATAACTCTTTACTGAAAGATAATGGTTCGTCAAAAACTTTTTTTTAATTTTAAAGTTTTCAGAACATACTTTACGCCCAAAAATCACAAAAGACATAATAGACAAATCACATCGATAATGCCACCTAAAAACCCAATTCTCGTCATATAATGCAAAAAGAAGCATCTACTCACTTTTTCAGTAAGAGGCGCCGGGAAAGGGCATTGCACTCAGGCCACCTGCTCAGCTTCTTGTACATAGCCATGCACTTATTCTCCCGACTCTGAATCTCACTGGTCAACTTCTCTACAATTAAAAGTTATAATAGTTGATAAGCTAGTTTCATTTCTGTTCAGAAACCAAAATAAAGTCCAAACACAGAAAGGAAAATAGCACATTTTTTCCTCTCTCAGAAAATGGAGGCACAAGCTATTGTCTTATTTAAGAAATATTTGACTGAAAAGGGAAAAAAGTACATTTCTGATAGTCAACTTTTACAATATTGTTTTCTGTAAAAGACAGGATCCAAAAAGATAAATAAGTAAATAATAAAAGATGAGGATGCAGAATGTACTACTGAGTTGAGGCTCTAGCATGTGGGATTCACATATAAAGCCCCAATGGAACCTAGGGACTGATATAGTTAGTCCACAGACAGCGATATCCCATCCATACAGCTCCAAAACACTGCATAAGCTTAGACTGGAATGGGATGAGCAAGGTGACAGAGATGTTAGGAGAAAGATAAAAAATGAATAGAGATGAATCAAACTCCCAACAGCTGAGAGGAGGAAAACTACATTTCTTTTTAAAAAAATAAATCTTTATTGTTCAGACTATTACAATTGTTCCCCACCCCCCATAACTCCCCTCAACCTGGTCCTCACTCCACCCTCTGCTCTTACCTCCCCCTCCACCCCCCGGGCTGTCCTCATACATAAGTATATGATTTTTGTTACAACTATATTTCTGACCAAATTAAATTTGCTAACAGGCTAGCAGATTAAGAATACTGACAATTATTATGAATTTCCTACAGAGAATCTAAATTTAAACTACATGCAGAAATATAATCTAGATTAGTAGAAACAGAAAGGCTAGTTTATACCAATCTCCAAGGAGGCTGAAGTTGAGAGTAATATTACACACAAACTCCTGCTACATTTTATATAACTAAAGTAGTTAACTATCATTTAGTGTAACAGTTTTATGACTGCAGTCTAATAAAAGACATATATTACATATTTGTATGAAACAAAGTTTTTTTTATTGACTACCAAATGAGAGAACTGACGTTAATTCATCTATAGTTTAGTTAATCCCAAAGACTCTAAAAACACTATTAAAAATCAGATTTAGCCGAAACTGGTTTGGCTCAGTGGATAAAGTCAGTCTGTGGACTGAGGGGTCCCAGGTTCGATTCCGGTCAAGGGCATGTGCATTGGTTGCGGGCACATCCCCAGTGGGACGTGTGCAGGAGGCGGCTGGTTGATGTTTCTCTCTCATCGATGTTTCTAGCTCTCTATCCCTCTCCCTTTCTCTCTGTAAAAAATCAGTAAAATATATTAAAAAACAAAAAACAAAACAGGTTTAGCTCTGCCAGTGTGGCTCAGTGGTTGTGCGTCGACCTATGAACGAGGTCAGGGTTCAATTCCCAGTCAGGGCACATGCCCAGATTACAGGCTCAATCCCCAGTAGGGGGTGTCTCCTTCCCTCTCTGAAATCAATAAAAATATGTTTTAAAGCAAGCAAGCAAACAAACAAACAACAAACAGCCAGGTTTACTGAGGCAATAACTGCATTTCCAAGAACTTCTCCTAAGGAAATCATCACACATGTTTAAACAGGAACCAAAAATCTGTCACTCCCTGACCAGGTGGCTCAATAGGTTGGAGCATTGTCCTGTAAATGAAAAGATTCAACTCCTGGTCAGGGCACATACCTGGGTTGCCCATTCATTCCCCAAAGTGTTTCTCTCTCATATCGTTTTTTTAAAACAAATAAACAAAAACCCTCACAGACACAGACCAGAGTATGGTGACTGCCAGCGGAAAAGGTGGTGGGAGAAGGTAGAAGAGGATAAAAGGGGGATAGATGGAAATGAAAGGAGACTTGACTTGGGGTGGTGAACACACAATCCAAAATAGAGATGATGTGTTATAAAACTATACACCTGAAATCTAAATATTTTATTAACCAATGTCACCCCAATAAATTCAATTAAAAATACTTTAAAAATAAATAAATAAATGTACAACACAGAAAAATCTGGAAGAATATAAAATGATCACAAGTGACATTTTTGTGTCTTTATATCTTTCTGTTTCAGTATGAGAAGAAATTTTCCACAATAAACATTTTTCATGTTTAAACAAGAAAAAAAAAATACTTTAAAACTTTCAAAATTACCTCCTAATTTTCCTCTGATGACATCTAAGGCTTCCTGGTACTTTCCCAAACGCTCCAGGATCATATAATAAAGTTCAACCTTACAGGAAAAAAACAAACACAAGTGCAACCACTGAAACTTTCCAATAATAAAAAGACAGCCATAAGGATGTAAAGTATAGCACAGGAAATACAGTCACTAATACTGTAATAACTATGTATTGTGCCAGGTGGGTATAAGACTTATCGGGGGGAAGAACTTCATAAATTACATAAATGTCTAACCACTATGCTGTACACCTGCAACTAATATAAAATATTGAATCTCAACTGTAATTAAGAGAAAAAAGTCATTTGTACATTTTTAAAAAGTTAATAGAAAACTATTCTCAAATGAAATGAGATTAACAGTAAGAATCAGCCGAAACCGATTTGGCTCAGCGGTGGAACGTCGGTCTGTGGACTGAAAGGTCCCAGGTTCGATTCCGGTCAAGGGCATGTACATTGGTTGCGGGCACATCCCCAGTAGGAGGTGTGCAGGAGGCAGCTGGTTGATGTTTCTCTCTCATTAACGTTTCTAGCTCTCTAGCTCTCTCCCTTCCTCTCTGTAAAATATCAATAAAATATATTTAAAAAAAAAAAAAAACAGTAAGAATCAGACAACAGAGTCTTCCATATATATTTTTAATTTTTTTTTATATCTCCATATCCATCTCAGACTAGAGTACTTGCTGAAACAGCTCCATGTTAATTATATCTAAGCTGGGGTTTCACAATTACACATGGGCAAGAGTGAAGACCTCGCTCTCTAAACAACAGTTCTTAATATTATAATATTTATTGAAGCAATATCAAAATCATACAAATACAAAAGTAAAGCTTAAATTACTCACTTCAGCCTCCGCTTCTATCTTGTCCTCTTTCACCATTTTTTCTACCATTCTCTCAGCAAGGGGCAGAAACATCGTTTTTGAGAGTTTTTCGTCCTGTGCTGATATAGACTAGAAGAAAAATAATAAATGTTTCATTCTAATTTCTCACTGCCTGCACTATTTATATTACCATGCAGGCCATTACTATGACTCCAGCACATAATTATCATTATATTATGTCAAATATCAGGCCCAATTTGAACCTGCCAAAAAGATACGCTAAAGTGGTTTGCTTTACAAGAGATTTCTTTATTAAAAATTCATTATCCTATGCAATTTTGAAATGCTGAGTTTCCACAACATGACCTAACTTTTAAATAGATTATTCACACATTTCTCTAGAAATATGTTAAGAGGGAGTATGCCTATACTGTTTATTATATACAAAGAGTATCATAAAGTGTTTGAAAGCCTTTCAGATGTTTTTTGAGATGTTCATACATTAGAAGAGAAATGCCAATTATTTATACAGCTTACTATTAGCCACAATTACCTTAGATTGGTAATTAAAATCAATGAATGATATTAATAATTTTAACACTGCCAGATTCTGCTCATAGCTCATTTATCCTCTATAAACAACCTTTCAGGTAGCTATTATGCTTATTTTATATATAAAATGATGTTGAGATTCCCAACTGCACTTCAAGACATGAGGTGAAGCCAATATTTGAACGCAGACTTGTCTACACCCAGGGACTCTCTGTTCTTAACTACTACAATTTAACTCCTACCCCCATCCTCTCCTACAACATCTCTCATTTCGGTCCTGACAGTAGCTCTGGGAGATAAGCATCTCCATTCTGTAAAAGAGCAAACTGAGGCTCAGAAAGCAAAAGTGACAAAACAAGGTCACCCAGTTCAATAACCGATGCACTAACCAACAATACTGTCTTAAAGACAAACCTCAGGTCAAAATATCTAATATCTCAAGGTTCATACTTGGTCAAATAACCCAGCAATGGATCTAAAATTCAGGAGAAATACAGTCTGTGCTGCACACAAATAAACCAGAATACCAACTCATAAAGAATATCAAAACTCCCCAACTCAAGAAGTCAACTGACAACATGGAAAGTCTCTGTTTGAGACATGCTGCAACACATGACTACCCAAGACGTTCACAAGATACCTTAAGGACAATAACTATATACAAATATAAAATCAAATCTCAATCCCATTGAAAATGCCATACTCACTTGCATAATTAAGCTCATCACAGACCAAAAGTAGTAAGGGTTTTTGGGGACAATCTTATATAGAGTCATGCCAGCCTGAAAGACAGAGAGCCATAAATACTTAATTTAGAAAAGATCATTCAGAGGGCAATTGATGATCCAGATATGTGGCAAGATATCTAGGAGAATAACGACACGTTTACATAGTCCAGGCCCTGTAAGTGCCTAGAGACTTGATGGATAATCTATATTGCCTAGCAATATAGGTAATCACTAGTGTGAACTTTTACATCAGAAATATTTCACCTTTGAAACATATTTTAATAAATTAAAACCCAGTATTTCTAGCCCTAGCTAGTTTGGATCAGTGAATAGAGCACAGGACTGTGGACTGGAATGTCCCGGGTTCGATGTGTCAGGGGCACATGCTTGGTTTGCAGGCTTGATCTCCAGTAGGGGGCGTCCAGGAGGGAGCCAATCAACGATACTCTCTCATTGATGCTTCTATCTCTCTCTCCCTCTCCCTTCCTCTCTGAAATCAATAAAAATGTATTTTTAAAAATAAATAAGTAAAATAAAACCTAGTATTTCTAGAAAATACTGCAATACAATATAGACCGAATAGAATACCAAAGCAAACACAAAATTTGGATTATGAATGTACATCAGTAAACAAACTTTACTGAAGACAAGACACTAACCAGTTATAGTAAAACAAATAAAGAAACTTTAAATATAGACAGTATATTTAAAATTAAGCCGAAACCGGTTTGGCTCAGTGGTAGAGCGTCGGTCTGCGGACTGAAAGGTCCCGGGTTCGATTCCGGCCAAGGGCATGTACATAGGTTGTGGGCACATCCCCGGTAGGTGTGCAGGAGGCAGCTGGTCGATGTTTCTCTCTCATTGACATTTCTAGCTCTCTATCTCTCTCCCTTCCTCTCTGTAAAATATCAATAAAATATTTAAAATTTAAAATTAGAAAAGATTACCGACATAACTGAAAATTTTCTTAGGTTAGGAAAATGATCAGGTTCTTTCAAGACACCATTAATTAGAACTGAACCCTTTCATTGTGAAATGCACAGTATACAAATACTGTACTTAAAAGCAGGAACATAAAAAGAAAAGAGTGCCTGGATGGTGTGGCTCAGTGCTTGAGCATTGACCTATGAACCAGGAGGTCATAGTTTGATTCCTGATCAGGGCATATACCTGGGCTGTTTGCTCAATCCCCAGTGGGAGCCATTCAGGAGGCAGCCAATCAATGATTCTCTCTCATCATTGATGTTTCTATCTCTCTCTCCCTCTCCCTTCTTCTCTAAAATAAAAAATAAAAAATTTTAAAGAGGAAAATAGATCTATTAATATGTAACAGAGGATCTATCTATAATTAGCCAAGTAGTAATCAATGCTATGAATTCCGTCAGCTAATGATCAGTTACTTTTTTTTTTTTTTAATCTTTTGACTATCTTCAATCCACTTTGACTATCTTCAATCCACTTTGAAAATTTCATGGAACTTCTATTAAGGAAATGCCTATTCCTGCCAAGGATACAAATATTGTGTCCCAGTCTAAAAGGCACTTAAAAGCTAGGGAAATATAAGTCCTGGCCAGATAGCTCAGTTGGATAGAGCATCATCCCAATACACCAAGGTTGCTGGTTCAATCCCTGGTCAGGGCACATACAAGTAACAACCAATGAACGCATAAACAAGTAGAACAACAAATTGTTTCTCCATGCCTAAGGGGGGGGGGGGGAATAAGCCAATAAATCATAAATAATTGGACCAACAAATCAATGTTTCGCTCTCAAATTAATAAAAATAAAATAAAAAGCTAGGGAAAGATAAGACAAATATATAAATGACTACAATATATTTTGTAATAAAAATAAACATCCTAACCAAAACCGGTTTCGCTCAGTGGATGGAGTGTCTGCCTGCGGACTGAAGGGTCCCAGGTTCAATTCCGGTCAAGGGCATGTACCTTGGTTGTGGGCACATCCCCAGTAGGGGGTGGGCAGCAGGAGGTGGCTGATCGATGTTTCTCTCTCCCTCTCCCTTCCTCTCTGTTAAAAATCAATAAAATATATTTTTAAAAATAAATAAATAAAAATCCTATACAAAAACACCATGCTAGGGTGTTTTTAAGAAAAGCAAGGTTACGCTTGCTTATTCCTTTCTTCTTTCTTTAAGGGAAAGTAGGGAAGGGAATTTTATCAATTAAGCATTCTCCAAAGTAGCAGTCTTTCAGATGGACCTGAAGTTTTAAATAGACTGTCTATAGGCAAAGACAGGGGTAAGGAGATACACACAAATACAAGTATTTGGGCAAATATTTGGACGAATGAATCAATTGTAGGTAGGAACAAAATTAGTCTGATTAAAAGCATAAATCAAAGAAAAACATGCCGACACAAATAAGTAGGACATTTGGCTAAACAAAAGGATTAAGAAGAGTGAGTAGTAGGAAAAAGGATTAAAAGGATTAAATGCCTTTGTTGTAAGCCATACAAAAGGAGTCTGAAGGAGTAAGGGACTAATGTATCTAAATCTATACTCTTCTCACAAGTGTATTTTAGCAGTGAGAAATAAATAGGAAGACAGAAGAGGTGAGGAGAGGAGGAACTAAAGCAGGATGAAATAAATAAAATAGGAGAGACCTCAAATACAGTGTGGAGGTAGAATTGAGATGACCTGGAGAAAAAACAGGTACACAGAGTAGAAGGCGAGTCTAAGGTGGTTTGAGGTCCCTACTTCCAACACCAAACTCAGTAGGAATGGAATGTAAAGTGTTAATTTTACCTGATAATTTGGGGAAAGAAAACATTTTTTAATAAATATTTTATTGATTTTTTTTTTTACAGAGAGGAAGGAAGAGTGATAGAAAGTTAGAAACACTGATGAGTGTGAAACATCAATGAGCTGCCTCCTGCACACCCCGAGAGTTAGAAACATCGATGAGCTGCCTCCTGCATACGCCCTACTAGGGATGTGCCCGAAATCAAGGTACATGCCCTTGCCCAGAATCGAACCTGGGACATTTCAGTCCACAGGCCAAGGCTCTATCCACTGAGCCAAACCGGTTAGGGAGAAAGAAAACATTTTTATAATGACACGCAAAAATAAAAAGAAATAGAACATAAAATATAAATTTTTAATAAAAGACAAAAATGTCACATCCACACCCTACTATCTTACAGACACTAATATTCTTCTGATACACAAAACTTTTGAAGATAGACGAGTCTGAAAACCATGGCTTTAACTGGTGGCTCAGAGAACCAAAATGTCATTTACATAAAAAGGAAAGTCTAATCACAATGTGAATGACTAGAAACTCTTCGTTCAAGGGAATTTTAAAAAGAATCTGCCAGAGACGTCACTGGGGAAGTAGACGTTTTCTGATTCTCTGGCTTCCTCCCTTATCTCCACCAGTTTATGAAAATCATTCACTTATTTAGCAAATATTTATTGTGCAGATGCTATTTGAGGAGCTGAGGATTCACCAGTAAACAAAGGGTCCCAGGTTTGATTCCGGTCAAGGGCATGTACCTTGATTGCGGGCACATCCCCTGTAGGGGATGTGCAGGAGGCAACTGGTCGATGTTTCTCTCTCATCGGTGTTTCTAGCTATCTATCCCTCTCCCTTCCTCTCTGTGGATACTCAATAAAATATATTTAAAAAAAGAAAAAAGAAAAAGAACTATAGCTGTTAACCTGGGCAGGTAGCTCAGATGGTTAGAGTCCTGATATGCCAAGGTTGCGTGTTCAATATCAAATCAGGGCACATAAAACAATTAACCAATGAATTCATAAATAAGTGGAACAACAAATCGATGTTTCTCTTTTTCTTTCTCTCTCCAATCAATTTAAATAATTTGCCTAGATTCTGAAAATTTTTAAAAATTCAAAAAAGAACTATAATTGTTAAGCCACATTGAAGCATTATCTCCAAAAATCAAGACACAAAACTGCCTAACCAGGTGACTCAATTGGTTGAGGATTGTCCCACACACCAAACAGGCTGGGGTTTGATTTCCAGGCAGTGCACATGCCGAGGTTACAGGTTGGATTCCCCATCGGGGCATGAACGGGAAGCAACCCATTTGAGGTTTCATTCTTACATCAATGCTTCTCTCTCTCCTTTCTTCCTCTCTCTCAAAATATCAATAAAAGCATGTCCTTAGGTGAGGATTAATATATATATTGAAAAACATAAAAGATTAATCTTAAGAAGGATTTATATTAATATATCTTCCACCCTCCCTGATTTATTATTATAACTTGATATTTAAAGAATAAAACAAACAAAGCACTGCCTTCAGAAAACATTATACCCACAAACAAAGCATTTTTAAAAGAAATACCAGCTTGGGCTGAAACTGGTTTGGCCAAATGGATAGTGTCGGCCTGCGGACTGAAGGGTGCCGGGTTCGATTCCGGTTAAGGGCATGTACCTTGGTTGCGGGCACATCCCCAGTGGGGGGTGTGCAGGAGGCAGCTGGTCGATGTTTCTCTCTCATCGATATTTCTAACTCTATCCCTCTCCCTTCCTCTCTGTAAAAAAATCAATAAAATATTTAAAGAAAGAAGGAAGGAAGGAAGGAGGGAGGGAGGGAGGGAGGGAGGGAGGGAGGGAGGGAGGGAGGGAAGGAAGGAAGGAAGGAAGGAAGGAAGGAAGGAAGGAAGGAAGGAAGGAAGGAAGGAAGGAAGGAAAGAAGGAAGGAAGGAAGGAAGGAAGACTAGCTTGGAATAAAAAGTAAGGCATGGAAATTCATTTAAAAAAGTAAGTACCAGCTTGACATCATAACTCTCTATGCATGGGTTTATCAGTGCAGGTCTCATTTCCCTGAGATGTCAGCTTTACCCACTCATTAGTCCAAACGAGCACAAATGAGGCTCCTTCACAGGAATACAAGGGACACCTAAAATGTGCTAACTGGCAAAAAAAAATAACAAGTATCCCAAGCAATGGGGAATGCCTCCTCTTCCCCCCGCCCCATCACCAGTGGATTTAAAAATCTCATCAGACTATAAATAATTACAAACTGGATATAAACTTTAAAAGTTTTATTATAACATTTTACTATGTTCTGTTCATTTTTTGCCCTGAGATTTCTGCCCACTTTCTGAAACTGCACAGCAATCTGTTGCAGGGGAAGTTGAAGCCAACTTACCAGAACCAAACAAAACATTACCATCAGGCCACAAAAGAGGAACAACCAAATTTCCCCCAAAGGAAACATTTTTAAATCTTAAATAACAGCCTATCTTTAAAAAACACAAAGAAAATAATTGGCTGATCTCTACACACAAATACATAATTCAGTTCTACAGACATATGTAAATGCATACAAGTGCATGTACACACATCACTGCAGTAAAATCACATTAAGGAGACTGTGACCCCTAACAGCAAACCCCGCAGCCCAGGAGGTCAGGAGATCGTTACCTGCTGCATTTTCTTGTATTCGCCCACTCTGGCATAGGCCATGAAGAGGTGAGAGTGATATTCCTCACTACTGGGAACTTTTTTCACAGCTGCCTCATAAAGTTTCGTAACTAACTCCGCTAAGATAAAGAGCAAGAAGATTTTCTTTCATTACTGAAGTATAACTTAAATCGTAACAGCATTTAATTTTTCATATTAAGTTCAACACTGAGCAAAACTAATCATTCATTACTCAGAAAAACAAATATAGTTAAAAATGTAAAGAAAAGCAAGAGAATAAAAAATATTCAGGACAGCAAGTATCTCTTGGAAAATAAAGGAGGACATGAGATGGATGAGGAACACACAGAAAATATTTTAGTGCTGATAATACTCTATTTCTTAAGTTGAACAGTAAGTTCATGAATGTTCATTATTCCACATCTAACTGTCTAGTGTTACATCAAATATATGCTTCTATAATATGTATTAAGAAAAACAACTATTATTGCACAATAAAGTATTTAAGATATCAACAATAAAAAGCTTTCTTACAGATGAAATGGCAGATCATCTAGAATATCTTAGAAATAATTTAGCAAGGGGAAGAGTATAGGATATAGCCAATGGATATTACACTCTCAGATGGATGTTTTTCTCTCTCCCTTCCTTTCAAAAAAAAAAGCACCAATCAATAAAATATATATATATATATATATATATATATACATGAAGTGAGCCCAGCCAGTGTGGCTCAGTGGATGAGAATCAACCTATGAACCAGGAGGTCATGGTTCAATTCCATGGTCAAAGTCAGGGCACATGCCCAGGATGCAGACTCAATCCCCAGTGTGGGGTGGGCAGGAGGCAGCTCTCATCATTGACGTTTCTATCTCTCTTTCCCTCTTCCTTCCTCTCTGAAATCAATAAAATATTTTTAAAAATTTACTTTAATAAAAAAAAAAGATGAAAAAAGGGTAACTCTCCCTCTTAGCAAATCATAATGCCACAAATGAAACTAAAGTGCTCGTTTCAATTCAAGGATCCTAACACACAGGGAAAAAAATCCTTTCTGTCTACAGTCTTCAGAAAGCATGGTTAATGCATTATTTTACCTTTGCCATCCACTCAAATCCTGAGTGATAAGCAAATCAGACAAATAGAGAACTCAACCAGAAATAACCAAAAACTTAAGCTCAGGTTTAAAACCAAGGAAAAGAAAGAAACATACGACGATGCATCTCGCGGTAAAGAATAGTCAGTGCCTGCAGCGAGTTATCATCTGTGGGTTCAAGGGCTGCCACCTCCTGTGCCAAGGTAAAGGCTTCCTCTTGCTTCCCAGTTCTCTGTAATCCAATGGCCTTTAACACCTGACAGAAAGAAAAGACTAATCAGGTTGAAAAGGAACCACAGAAAGCCAATTTGAAAGCACATGGTAAGTCGTAAGGTATTCCTAGATTGCTAATCAATTAAACCATTTTACTAAAAATATGAACAGATCAAGAATTTTTCCTATTCCGGCCATATTAAGAATGCAAGCTGCTGAAACCGGTTTGGCTCAGTGGACAGAGCGTCGGCCTTCGGACTGAAAGGTCCTGGGTTCAATTCCGGTCAAGGGCATGTACCTTGGTTGTGAGCATATCCCCAGTGGGGGATGTGCAAGAGGCAGCTGATCGGTAATTCTCTCTCATCGATGTTTCTAACTCTATCCCTCTCTCTTCCTCTCTATATATTAAAAAAAAAAAAAAAAAAATCAATATATTTTTAAAAAAAGAATGCAAGCCTGGCCAGGAGGCTGGGTTGGATAGACGGTCATTTCAATAGGCCCAGGTTTGGGGTTCAATCCCTGGTAGGGAAAAATACAAAAGGCAACTAATGAATGCATGAATAGGTGGACAATGGATCAATGTTTCTCTTTCTTCCTCTCTCCCTCAAAAATCAATAAGCATGTCCTCGGAAGAAGTTTAAAAAAGAGAAAGAAAGCCCTACTCAGTTTGGCTCAGTGGACAGAGCGTCGGCCTGTGGATAGAAGGGTCCCTGATTCTGGTTAAGAGCACATATCCTGGTTGCAGGCTCCTCCTGAGCCCAGGCCCTGGTAGGGGTGGGCAACCAATCAATGTGCTCTCTCACATTGATATTTATCTCTATTTTCCCTCTCTCTTCCACTCTCTCTAAAAAATCAATGGGAAAATATCCTCAGGTAAGGATGAGAGAGAGAGAGAGAGAGAGAGAGAGAGAGAGAGAGAATGCAAAACACTGCTTAAAAGACTTTGTGAAGCAGAAACCGGTTTGGCTCAGCGGTAGAGCGTCGGTCTGCGGACTGAAAGGTCCCGGGTTCGATTCCGGCCAAGGGCATGTACCTTGGTTGTGGGCACATCCCCAGTAGGGTGTGTGCAAGAGGCAGCTGGTCAATGTTTCTCTCTCATTAACGTTTCTAGCTCTCTCTCTCCCTTCCTCTCTGAAAAATATCAATAAAATATATTTTTTAAAAAAAGACTTTGTGAAAATAATTAAATTAGATAAGTTATGCTCAAAGAATTAAATAGCTAGTTTCTAACTCAATACTACTCATGGCATTTAAATGATCAACAAGGGGGAGGGTGGGCCAATGGTAAGATATGTACACATATAATACCTTAATTTAAAAAAATGGAAAAAAATAAATGATCAAGAAAATACTCTGAAAATTACTGAAGAGATTAAACATCTTTCTCCTTTAAAGTCAAAATTACAATATATAACCCAACAAATCTAAGTTCAAGTGCAAATGAACTTACCTTAGCACAATGAAGATCCTTATGTTTCTTCAATAATTTATCTGCTTGTTGAATTGCCATTTTATTATTACCATTATCAAGATAATCTATAAAAACAGAAATTATGATAGTTTATTCCTTCAACAACAAATATGAAAAATGGATAGACTGGTATCAAATGTTTCAGAAAGTATAATAATTCCGTATTAAAAGCATCATGGAAAAACATACACACATATCATGGAGCTCAGTTGGTTAGAGCTGCATCCCCATATACCACCAAGGTTGAGGGATCTACCCTTGGTCAAGGCACATACGAGAATCAACCAATGGCCTGGCAGGTGTGGTTCAGTTGGTTGAGCATCATCCCTGCACCGAGAGGACACCATTCGATTCCCAGTCAGGACACATGCCAAAGTTTCAGGCATGATCCCCAGTGGGAAAGCATGCAAGAGGCAACCAATTGATATTTCTCTCTCTCCCTTTCCCTTCCTCTCTCTCTAAAGCCAATAAAAACAAACATCATAGAGCTCATTTTCACTCTAAATAACCAGGATGGTCCAAAATACCACTTTATATCTCTACAGCCATCTCTCATCCAAAAGCACTATAATCAGTTATAGTAGTCCTTAATGAAGATTCAAAATATATTTATATGATAGATTAATTATATTTTTACCTATGATAAACAGGTTTTTCACCCAAAAATTATTTTTTTTAAAAAAATCCTTTCTAGTATCCAAGCTTTAAATTTATCAAATAGACAATGTTCCTTCAATAAAATGTTTAGTAAGTACTTACTTTACCACAAAGTATAATTCTCTGAGTTAGAAAATAAGAGAAAGTTTTACCTGTGCGAAGTGGGGGGAGATGGAAGAGATAAAGTCCAAATTATCAGGAGCAGGCAAGGATGCAGGAAGAAAAGCACTTTCAAATACAGTTTGAAACTGAAACTAGCAATGACTTTGAAGAACAACTGACACCTAGGTTCCATATGCTATGTATCCATTCCTAATCTTAAGGAATATGGGGAGAGGGGGGGAAAAGGAATATGGGGACCTATTATAAAATTGTGCTAAGGGCAATCTGTTATAATTCAAAAGTCTAACAAAAGCTAACATTTATTTCCAGGTGAGAATTACAAGAAAAGTATTTTAAATGGGAAATGGTGGTAGAGCCAACCACAACCTACTATACTAACTGCAGGTCCCTCTTTGCATATCAAGGTCCCATATCAGCATAGAGATCTACTGTGCAACAATGAGAGCAACAGCAACTCTCACTCATTGCTGTGGGAATGCAAACTGGATCAGCCACTTTGAAAGACAGTTTGGTGGTTTATTTAAAAACTAAAATACTCTTCCCATATGACCCAAAAATTGTATTCCTTACTATCTACCCAAATGAGCTGAAAACTTACTTCCACACAAAAACCTGAACACAAATGTTTATAACAGCTTTATTCAAAATTATTAAAACTTAGAATCAACCAAGATGACTTTCAATAGCTAATGGATAAACAGAGGTATGATGGAATATTACTTGGCAATAAAAAAATAAGCTATTAAGTCACATAAAAAACATGAAGGAAGCTTAAATACATATTGCTAAGTGAAATAAGCCATGTGGCCCTGGCCAGGTAGCTCAGTTGGTTGAACTATTGTCCCAATACACCAGGGTTGCAGGTTCAATTCCCAGTAGAAGGCACATAAAATAATCAACCAATAAATGCATAAATAAGCAGAACAACAAATTGGTGTTTCTCTCTCTCTTTCTCAAATCAATAAATTAAAATTTTAAAGACCAATCTATACAGCTATAAAGGCCACATACTATATTATTCCAACTATGTGACATTGTGGAAAAGGCAAAAATTATATAATGAGTGGTTGCCAGGGACTGAAGGAGGAATGAATATGTGAAACACAGGGGATATTTAAGGCAGTGGCACTGTTCTGTATGATACTGTGATGATAGATGCATGTCATCATACATTTGCCAAAACCCATAAAATGTACAACACAAAGAATGAACCATAGCCCAACTGGCGTGGCTCACTGGTTGAGTGTCAATCTATGAACCAAGAGGACACAGTTCGATTCCTGGTCAGGCACATGCCTGGGTTGTGGGTTTGATTCCCAGTAGAGGGGCATGCAGGAGGCAGCCAATCAATTATTCTCTCTCATCATTAATGTTTTTCTCTCTCCCTTCCTCTTTGAAATAAATATCCTATATAGTAAAACCCTAATATGCAAATCGACCTAACAGCAGAACAGCCAACAGAATGACCAGTCGCTATGATGTGCACTGACCACCAGGGGGCAGACATTCAACACAGGAACTTCCCCTGGTGGTCAATGCACTCCCACAGGGGGAGCACCCCTTAGTCAGAAGCTTGCTCAAGGCTGGCGAGCACAGCAGTCAGTGGTAGTCGGAGCCTCTCCTGCCTCGGCTGCAGGCAGGCAGTAAGGAGCAAGGAGTCCAGGACTGCAAGAGCCCCAGACTGTGAGAGGAATGTCTGACTGCCGGCTATCCCCTGAGGGGTCCCAGACTGCGAGAGGACACAGGCCAGGCTGAGGGACCATCCCACACACCCCTACATTCCCCTTCCCTCCCCGCACCCGTGCATGAATTTTGTGCACTGGGCCTCTAGAATATATATTAAAAAATGAACCATAATGTAAAATAGTAAACCATATACTTTAATTATTAATAAGCTATTGACTCAGCTACTTTAATTAATATAACACTAATACAAGGTGTTAATAACAGGAGAAAGGAATAGAGGGGAGGAGAAAGGGGATATATAGGAACTC
Source organism: Vespertilio murinus (assembly GCA_963924515.1). NCBI lineage: Eukaryota > Metazoa > Chordata > Mammalia > Chiroptera > Vespertilionidae > Vespertilio > Vespertilio murinus. The sequence continues at coordinate 8,829,774 of OZ004720.1, read as the reverse complement.
TACTTTCTACTCATTTTTCTGTAAATCTAAAACTGCTCTAAAAAATAGTTTATTAATACAAAATAAATTTAATAATAAATAAATTTAAAAATAATAAAAGCATGGATTCATTTCTACAGAAGGAAAATGAGAAATGTTATAAGTGGGATATAAGGTGGTAGTTGTCAATTCTAAATATAGAAATATAACTGAACACAGATCAATTCTTAATTACCACTACTGGTTCCTCACTGCTCATCAAATCAGGTCCCAAATCAGCATAGGGATAGAGAAGGCATAGACAACTCAAAATCATCTAAGGTCCTGGCGGCCTAGAGTGCTCTGAACAGCAGAAACAGACTATCATTTTACCTAATGGTTTCCATTTCCCCCCAATAATACATTACTAAAACTTTTGACAGAAAAATATAAATACATGAGTTTCATCTAGTTAGTCCTCAATGCACTTAATATTGATGAGCACCAATAATGCTAGGTAAGAAGATTAAAAAGAAGCCTTACTCTGGAGGAAATCACAATGTAGGAAAACAAGAGTCTTGTTGTGAAAGGAATCACAACCTATAAAGGAAGATCAAAGACTTAATAGTCAGGTAGAGAGACTGGAGAATCAAAGAACTCTAACAGCATACAATCTTGGCCTGAATACCCAGATAGGTAATACCAGTTTTCTTAAATCCTTAGCTCAGCTAATAAGCCTTCCTTTGTCCTTTGTAAAATATGGCAGAGATACTTCAGCTCAATAAATGACAGTTCTTCCTAAATACTTGATGCTGATCTCATGCTGAGTCAGTTCTAAGTAACTCCTGACGCAGTCCTAAAAGATTACAGGTTTACAGAACATATCCTGAGCTTTCTCAAGGAGTAGACAACTTTGATGAGACGCCATAGCTGAGATCTGCCCAGAAACGGATCAAGTGAGAGTCAGGACTACAAGGACCTGAACTTTTCCCTCTATCACTGACAAGGCTCCGAAACTGCTGCCCTACCTGCCCATGCCCTCTCCTCTGGAACTGGTTTCTACTGCCCTCTGCTGAAGGGGGAGGGCCGGATGACCATGTCTAGACCATGTAATTGTAGCCCAGTGGGGTGGACATTTGACCCAAGCTGGATAAATCAGGTTTCTTCCTGATAATCTGAAACTGTAGCACTGAAAGCTGGAGTCGGAAAGCTAAAGCTCATTTGGAAAGCAATAAATATGAGTCTGAGATTACCAGTGGCAGCTCAGGAATTCCTGTTTCTGAAGGAGCCTTAGTTAGAGATGCAGGTTAGTTGATGGGGAGTGAAGAAAAGGAGTTATTTTTTTGATTCTTCATTCACATAACATTTATAAAAGAATAAAAAAAAATTTCGCCCTAGCTGGTTTGGCTCAGTGCTGGAGTGTCTTACCGTATTTGCCGGCGTATAAGACGATTTTTTGGCCCTGAAAAATACTGTATTTGCCGGCGTATAAGAGACTGGGCATATAAGACGACCCCCTAACATTTCCACTCAAAATACAGAGTTTGTTATATACTCGCCGTATAAGACTACCCCCCACTTGGAGGCATATTTTTCAGGGCCAAAAAATCGTCTTATACGCCGGCAAATACGGTACATAAAACTTTCAGGTGCAAGGAACAGAAACCCACCTACCACTCCCCTCCCCCTAACCACTAAAGACATTTTTTTAAAAAAGAATTAAAACTTTTTCAATTATCTTTATCAAAAAATCTGGGGAGGGGAAAGGCAGCACTGATTAGCCACAGCTTGGTATGGCCACAAAGCCAACATGTTGGGCCCTGGGTAAATTAATAAACAGTGAAAAAATTAAAAATTTTTATAAAAAAACAGCCTGAAGAACCAAGCAGAGAAAAGAATAGACACACATAGAAGCAGACATGAGCATCTGAAAAGAAGCTTCAGATCCGAACAGCCTTCCAGGCTCCAGGAGGCCCTGAATCACTGCGTGCCTGCCGGGGCCCCCACAGGGTTTATGGCAACCCCTTTCCCTGAGCTGGTATCATGGGTTTCTGTTCCTTGTACCTAAAAGTTTTAACTAAGACACTCAGCACACTGGGCCTGCTGTCAGGCTCCCCTTTCCGGGACGCCTGTGGTTGCTGAGTCTTTTGGGAAAAGTTTATTTTCATTTTACATTACTGACTCTAGAATACAAATTGTGTACTCCTTGGAGAAATAAATATAATATGTAAGGCCAATAAATATAATATGTAAGTCTTTTTTTTTTTTTTAGTAAATCTTTAAAACTTAACTTAAGGGTAATTGTGATTTGACCATGGAGATTGGTGTTGTTTCCTTAATGACAAGAGTAAACCAAAATCAGCCCTAGCTGGTTTGGTTCAGTAGCTAGAGCATTGGCCCTCGGACTGGAGGATCCTGGGTTCGATTCCGGTCAGGGGCACATGCCCGGGTTGCAGGATCGATCCCCAGTAGGGGTCATGCAGGAGACAGTCGATCAGTGACTCTCATCATTGATGTTTCTCTCTCTCTTTCTCTCTCTCTTTAATATATTTTATTGATTTTTTACAGAGAGGAAGGAAGACGGATAGAGAGTTAGAAACATCGATCAGCTGCCTCTTGCACACCCCCTACTGGGGATGAGCCCGCAACCAAGGTACATGCCCTTGACCGGAATCGAACCTGGGACCTTCCAGTCCACAAGCCGAGGCTCTATCCACTGAGCCAAACCGGTTTCGGCTCTCTCTCTCTCTTTCTCTCTCCCTCCCTCCGTCTCCCTTCCTCTCTGAAATCAATAAAAATATTTTTTTAAAAGAGTAAACCAAAAACAGCTATACACAAATCATGCAGATGAAACAGTAAGATGATTAGTTAAAGCAATGTTTTCCAAAGCATAGGTACCAACACAACCGAAATGTTTTTAGGTGGTCCTTGCAGACAGCACTAGATAATACAATGAGAAAGTTGATATCTTTTCTTATATTTCCTTTATATTCAGGAGGTAGTCTCAGTCTGGTGTCAGCTTGCTACTTCTTTAATACTTGCTAATGTCTTTTGTTCACAAGGAAGGAACAGGTCTTAGATTCAGTTTCACAAGTATCAGGCTCTAGTTAAGATTTTTAGTTCTGTTTTTGTTTACATTGTACTCTTTTTCTTCTTGTTTTGGTTAATCCTCAGCTGAGGATACTTTTCCATTGATTTTTAGGAAGAATGGAGGAGAAAGGGAAAGGCAGAGAGGAATATTGATGTGAGAGAAACACATCCTTTGGTTGTTTGCTGCCTGAGCCCTGACCAGGGGAGGAGCCTGCAACCAAGGTATGAGTCCTTGATTGGAATCGAACCCAGGACCCGTTGGTCCACCCTCTCTCCACTGAGCCAAACCAGCTACGGCTCGTGTACTTATTTTTATGGCTTTGTTGCCTCCGAACAAGTGATAGGTTTCCCATTAATCGCAACGGCTTAGATTTTTTTTTAAATAAACTTAAGTTTAAAAATCTATTTAGTGAAAAATATTTCATAAATAATAATATAGATAATTCTATAATAAAGCTAAAATAATCAAATTAGATAAAAGAACTATAGAAATTTGGGAAACATTATGTCAAGTCATTGGCAACAGACCATCGAATTTGCGGAATGAGTGAGCAAGCCATTTTCCTCGTAACACTCCCAACAGCAGCTCCTCTCTGCAGACAGACAGACAGACAGCTGCAGGCCCGGACACATGCAGTCGCTGTCTGCCTGCCCTGGAGAGGCCCTAGGAACAATTTGTCCAATCCTTCTTAGGGATACTGACAGTCAGAAAGGGATCAGTCTTGCAAATAAAAAAGAAAAGGCTCTAAGTTCTATGTTCTTGCAGCTGCCGTGAAAGTTTCCAGAGCAGCTGAAATGACAACCTGCAGAGTTTCCACTTCCTACAAGAGCTTCAGAGACTAATAAAGACATCGCTCCAATTTAGAAAAAGACTGAACACAAAATAGCTCCGTAGTTAAATTACAATGTCCTTGGCTTAAAAATCTTAAGTGTTTATGAATAGGACCCTAGCTTTTACCAAGAATACAAAGGAAAGGTGAAACATACTTGCAGTCAACAAGCCTTTAATTAAATGTGCAAGATGAGGAGGGGGGTGTCGAATTTTAAAAATAAATAATGCCTCTTAATTGATCATCTCACACCCTACATTTGCAACCCCCCCCCCCCATTTAAGTTATTTCTCCACACAATATTCAGAACTATCTTTAGAATAAATTTCCAGCCGGAACCGGTTTGGCTCAGTGGATAGAGCTCAGTGGGGGCTGCAAGAGGCAGCTAGCTGATCGATGATTCTCTCTCATCGGTGTTTCTAACTCTCTATCCCTCTCTCTTCCTCTCTGTAGAAAATCAATAAAAATATATTTTTAAAAAATATTTAAATAAATAAATAAATAAATTCCCAAATCCTTAGATCCTCACATGGCACGAGCTTCTTTTACACACTCACTCCCCCCATCCTTTTCTATCTGGAAAAATGTCCTAACTCACCAAAGAAGTGATTATCAATCAGGAAACACAACTGGTAAATACGTTACACCTGATCCAAACTAGAGAAAGACTGCAAACTAGTAAAACAGTTTAGAACAAAGATCTTATACCAGAAAAGTAAAAAAGAGAAAGAGAGAGAATCCGAAAAACTGGAAATATTTTCTCTTTCACATTTCTCTGTTTCTATTTTGTAATTGCTGACCCAGCAGTTCCTATGTTCGGACCATCACTCCTACCTTTCCCCTCCCCCTAACCACTAAAGACATTTTAAAACTACTACTGATGGCAGAAGAGAGCCCTGGTGCCCACCAAATCATACCCGAGTACAAAATCGGTTGAGAACCACACAGCACACAAGAATCATTTTAGCAAAAGGAGAGCGAATAATAAAGCAGGTGTTCCAGTAAGGCCATGGGTGGTTTTCAAAAACCAAAAATGCAATACCCAAACTTGCCAATTTATGAGTAATAAGATGCATCCTCCTAAAGATGTTTCAACCAATCACATTTATGCAAAGAAAAACTACTATAAACGTAGATACTGAAAATAGAATGTAAGCTCCCCACCACAATTTCACAGCTATTCACCCTTACAGCCCTGTCCACTTACTTCTGCCCCAAACAAAATTCGGCAAGAGCTGAAGACAGTTCAACAGTTGTAAGATCCTAAAACCTTGGCAATACAAATAATGCTATACAAAGATAGCGATGTTACTGGATCTGAAATCTACAAAGGGCTGGACTCTCCTGTGAGAATGCCTGTGTTCAAACCCCAGCTCTGAGCAAAGCTGATCTCTGGCCTTCAGGTCATAGCCACCTTGTAGGATAGCACACAATAAGCACTCCATGCGGACAGCCCTGGAACTTTTGGGTGGTGGGCAAGCATCACCTTGAGTGAGCTTGTTCATTTGGCCGCTAATGAATGTCTGGATTCAAGGATGACGGTGGTTTGGGTACTAATGGATTTAAACACAAAAGCAGGGGCTGCTGGTCAAAAGTCAACAAGTCTGCAACCTTTCTTTTCATATTCCTATCAGTTTATATTAATCGCCTTGGAATTCCTAAAAAGCCTCTTCTAATCCTCTTCCCACATAACTATAACCAACGCTACTAATCCTGTCTTCACTTTTAAGAATATGACATGTCGCTTCTGGTTAACACATCCTGATGTTTATCAATGTGAAATGGACAGGGTTTTTCTTCTTGGATAGCTCAAAGCACTATTAATTCTAAAGGACTGATGGGGCACCAAAGGCATTTTCTTTGGTCCTCAAGAACAACTGTGGAAATCCAATTATTCTTAAAAACATCGAATCTTGTTTTTGCGGGGAAGACTTTCACTGTGCGTTCGCATCGTTTGCCTTCACTCAACATTCCAAATGACGGGATTTGGGAGAGAAGAGGCTTTAGTTTGGCAATTAACAATACTTCTGGTTCCTTTAATTGGCAAGGAGTTGGTAAAGTGAGTGATAATACTATTTTTGGAAGATAAGTAACTGCCCTTTGAGAACAGGGGGACAGGGAACAGGGGGAGAGAAATGCAAATTCTCAGGCATAGCCCCAGACCTGTCTTAAGAACCGGTAGAGTAATAGAAGGCTCCATTGGCAAGATGCCCCATTGAAATTTGTAAGGAATTGCAGAAGACTGAGATGGGCAGGTTTATTAAGACAGTATGGCTTTAGCCGAAACCAGTTTGGCTCAGTGGGTAGAGCGTTGGCCTGCGGACTGAAGGGTCCCGGGTTCGATTCTGGTCAAGGGCATGTACCTTGGTTGCGGGCACATCCCCAGGAGGGGGTGTGCAGGAGGCAGCTGGTCGATGTTTCTCTCTCATCGACATTTCTAACTATCTGTCCCTCGCAATTCCTCCCTGTGTAAAATCAATAAAATATATTTTAAAAAAAACAAAAAAAAAAAACAGTATGGCTTTGAACCTGAACGACCAGAGACCCTTTCAGAATGCCTATGAGGTGGAAAACAATGAAACTAAGATGTTACTTTGCCTTTTTCATCATTCTCAAAGAGTGTTTTCTAACTACATAACTGTATGAACAGAAAATAGAAGTTCATCGAAGCTTACATGTCTTTTATTAAAGACAGCCGTTTCTAATGTATTATAATTTATGAATTATAATGATGACTATATACCAAAAAAGTGTTTAATCTTTTTGTTAAAAAATAAAAAGCAGCCGAAACCGGTTTGGCTCAGTGGATTGAGCATCAGTCTGCGGACTGAAGGGTCCCAGGTTCGATTCCGGTCAAGGGCATGTATACATTGGTTGCGGGCATATCCCGGGTGGGGGGCATGCAGGAGGCGGCTGGTGGATGTTTCTCTCTCATCGATGTTTCTAGCTCTCTCTCTATCCTTCTCCCTTCCTCTGTGTAAAAAATCAATAAAATATATTTAAAAATAAAAAAATAAAAAGCAGCCCCACAGCACAGAACTGTAACGAGCCACTTACTGCAAACCCTGGATACAGTGCTTGCCCTCAATCACCCTTGTATATTTCATCCTTCCCCTCTGAAAATTTATCCTGGAGGGCGTGAGAGGATGGATGCAGCCCAGGGGAAGTGAAAATCAGAGTCCTGTCTTTGCCACTCACCACCAGTGTGAGCTGTGGCAGTCACCACCTTCAGCTCAAAGTGAGGTGGTTTCTAGCACAATATTACCAGGGCGAGCCTGAGACCATCCACAGGGCTCAGGTCCTAGCTCCACCAAATGTTAGCTGTATGACTTCAGACATATTAGCACATCAATAAAGCCCCATTTCCTCATTTATTAAAAAATTAAATTAAAAAAAGGCGGGGGGAGGGGTTGGGGGGAAAAAACTACCCATCTCATAAGAGTGTGTGAAGATTAAATAAGATAACCCATATAAAAAGCCAAGGGCAGAGACTGACATAATGAGTAGTCTACACACATTAAGCTATTATGACTTATCCCACAGGATTGTTCTTGGAGTCAAAGGAGATGTGAGCATAAAGCATCATACAAATTGCAGAAATAAAAGCAAGACCAATTGCGCCAGAAACATTGTTACCCCACCCCCTACCCCCCGAAAAAGTTAAATGATCTCGGCCATTCGGAGAAGCCTCCATTTGGTAGCATCCACGCTAAAAAAAAAACACGGCCTAATTTTGCAAAATCCACTGACCTTGAAGCCTTCTTCAACATTAACTGAGATAGGCCAAGCCCATGCAACCATCTAAGGAGAGGAGGAAACGCAAAGGGGACCACTGTCCAATTACAGAACATCTCCGTTCATCGAAAAGGCGTTTCTCCCGGGCTCGAACCCGCGACTTTCCACAACGGGGGGGGTGGCAGGATGACACGGAGGTCTTAAAGCCGGGGGGCCGCGGGAGGCGGTACGGACGGAGGGGCTCCACCTAGCACGCGAAGGCAGGCTGCAGAGAAAGCCAGCGCGGCTGCAGAACGGAAATGCCCTTGCAGCAGCCCCACAAGACCCTCCAGCGTGATCACCTACCAGTCTCGTCACCGCTATTGGGGGCCCACGACACCCCCCACCCCGAGCCCCCTCGCCGCCCACGTGCGCCCCGAGCAGCTGTTTCTCCACCAAAGACCTCGCAATTGGGAACCCTCGAGTCGGGCCTGTTCGGATTCGATCTGGGTGACCTTGTGTCAGACCCTTCCCCTCCTTGGACCTCTTCCTCCATGTGCACCCAGCACAGCTAGTTAGACCACCCCCTAGGCCTGGTGCCGCAAATAAAAAGATTTCTAGTGAGGGATATTCCCTCAGCTTCCACCGGCGGGGAGGTCTCGGGGCTCCCTCGGTGTGGCTCTAACAGAGGCAAAGCCTGCGGGCGGCGCAGGTCCCAGCGAGAGGAAGCGTCTCCGCGCCGCCGCCGAGCCGCTGCCCCGACCGAGCCGCAGCCGCCTCCGGGCTCGGGAAGGCCCGCCGGCGCCTACGCGAGGCCCGCGGCCGCGGCCTAGAGGCCCGCGCGGCCCGCCCCCGGCGCCCGCGGGGCCCCGCTCCCGGCCTCCCAGCGCCCCTCCCGCGCCTTGGCCCCGGGTCTCGGTATCGCTCGGCAGCCCTCTCGGCGCTTCCGGGCGGCGACCAGGCCGGCCACAGGCACTCACCGTAAATGGGCCGGAGGCGCCTGTCGTTAGGGTCCTGCACATGGCCCCGTGTCGCCATGATGACAAGCGCAGAAGCACAGTGCGCACGCGCGGGGCCGGCCTCCGGGAAGGGGCTGTTAAAGGGCCAGTGCCGATCTCGCTATCTCGCGAGTGTCTATCGCGATGGGTCGCGACCGAGCGCGCACCTGCGCGGGAAGCGCTGCCACCTCGCGCCCCTGTGGGACGAAGGGCCTCGTTCAATAGGAACTTCCTCTCCTTTTGGACGGTGCGATCCACCTAGCGAGTCGAGGCGGGTCTTGCTGTGGAAATCCCTTCCGAGCCACCTCCTGGGGCGTGAGGACGGGAGGGGAGACGCTCTTGGTGGAAAGTTGGGGCTCAGCTGCTCCTGCTTATCCCATTTATCCTCTGTGCTGAAGGACCAGTTGGGCTTGTCTTCGATGACTTGTTGAGGAACCAGGAAATCCCCTGGGAGGATGAGTTCCAGGCCCCTTCACCCCTTTCTCGGGGTTCAGCCAACTAAGAAGCCTCTTAGGTGAATAGTAATCCAGTCAATTAGACTTTAATAAAAAGCTGGAGAGAAAATGCAACTCAGCCAGTAGGCATTGCAAGCACTTTAAATATATCATCTCTTTAATACTCGTAACAACCCTCATATCTTCCTGGGAGGTAGATATGACTATCTTCCTTTCTTTAAGATATATTTTATTGATTTTTTTTTTTTTTTTACAGAGAGGAAGGGAGAAGGATAGAGTTAGAAACTGGGGATGTGCCCGCAACCAAGGTACATGCCCTTGACCGGAATCGAACCCGGGACCTTTCAGTCCGCAGGCTGGCGCTCTATCCACTGAGCCAAAACAGTTTTGGCTACCTTCCTTTTTTTGATCAGTGGGTTTATTCATACATATAGCTATTGAGTGCCTATTATGTGGCATGCTCTGTTGTAGGCATGAAGGATACATCAATAAACAAATAGTCAGTCTTTAATGGAATTTTACTTATAATGGGGAAGACAATTAAATGAGTAAAATAGATATACAAGCCGAAACCGGTTTGGCTCAGTGGATAGAGCGTCGGCCTGCGGACTGAAAGGTCCCGGGTTCGATTCCGGTCAAGGGCATGTACCTTAGTTGCGGGCACATCCCCAGTGGGGGATGTGCAAGAGGCAGCTGGTCGATGTTTCTCTCTCATTGATGTTTCTAACTCTCTATCCCTCTCAATTCCTCTCTGTGTAAAATCAATAAAATATATTTTAAAAAATAATAATAAAATAAAATAGATGTACAAGTGGGCAAAAGTAGGCTTACAATTGTGAGTACACAAGTTAATAAGGCTATTGTAATAATCACAAACTGCATGCCTCCTCTCTCTACCTCTCCCCTTCTCTCTCAAATCAATTTTTAAGAAAAACACTTTTTTAAAAAAAAGAAAGAATAATGAAGGTCAAAAGCCTCAGGTAAGCTGACCCCAGGATCACTCGGAGGTGGATGTGGCCAGGTATGACCAGGCTCAGGGTGAGCTTGCAAAAGGGAGAGGAGGAAGGAGAGCGGGCTCAGGTTGGGTTAAGAGGAACAATACTTGTTCATCATTGTGGCAAATGAAAGAGCCAGTGAGTCACCTGAGTTTCAAAGGTTTCCCAGATGGAAAAATACAGCACCTACAAGGGGGCCGGGGGGGGGCCCTCCTGGCCAGGATTGCGGTTACCCAGCTAGGCTCTTAGGTTACCTTTGTTGGTCTGGCCCCATGAGGAGCGCTGACAGGCTCAGCACCCAGCTCCCTAATTTGGCAGGGCCAGAGCATTATGGCCCTACCTAACAGAGGCCTCTAGATATTTGAGTCACCGTTCTGGGTGGAATATATTTCTCTCCACCCTGAAAGCCTGTTTGGCATCCAACTGGGATGAATTGGCCTTTTTCTTTTCCCATTCCTACCCCTTGTCCTCAGAGCCTAAGGCTGAAGCAGTGACCTGACTCTGGGCCTGTCCTTACCTGCCCCCCGAGAGACAGCTTCCACGCCCTTTGGCAGGCGTGAATCACTTCGGGTAACAAGTGAGATGATCCCACCCCACCCCAGGAAGCCCAGAACACCGTTTTGCTTGCTGTACAATTCAGAACGCAGAACAAAGAGAGCTGACATGGGAAAATGCTTGGCATACAGTAGGTGCTCATTACATGACGCTTTCCATTTTCTTGAATGAAGGGGGGGTCCGCCCTTCATTCTTGTCCTGTTTGGTGGCAGATTAGCTCTGGTGAGAAGAAGCCCTCTGGATCCAGGGCAGTGGCACCCACAGGTGCCTTGTGCCTGAAAGGCTGGGGACTCAGGGCGGGTACGGCATTACTTGGACATAGTGACTGTGGGTCTCTCCACCCGATGACTTTTCTAGTTTTTGTTTTTCTTTCCCATCTTCTGCATATGTTCCTATCTAATCTTAGTAATCCTCCTAAGAATAAACAGGTCACCGCATATTTCATCGTTTTTATAACTGATTTCCTGCACTTTTGACAGAAAGAGAAGCAGCAGCTCTGACTCTGAAATCAAACCAGACTTAGATCGAAATCTGGACACTGATATGTATCAACTGTGTGATCCCAAGCAAGTGGCTGAACATCTCTGAGCCTTAGTTTCTGCATTGGTAAAATTATGATACTAAAAGGACCCACCTCATAAGAGTGATATGAGGAATAAATTCTGTGGTTTATGAAAAGAAACAAGAAGCTGACACCGGTTTGGCTCAGTGGATAGAGTGTCAGCCTGCAGACTGAAAGGTCCCAGGTTCGATTCCGGTCAAAAGCATGTACCTTGGTTGTGGGCACATCCCCAGTAGGGGGTGTGCAGGAGGCAGCTGATCAATGTTTCTCATCAATGTTCCTAACTCTCTATCTCTCTCCCTTCCTCTCTGTAAAAAATCAATAAAATATATGTTTTAAAAAGAAACAAGCAGAAAGAAAGCACTCAACAACAGTTACATACTATTGCTATTTTTAATATTAGTAATAATATTATTACTCCCTTCTCTTAAACTGCAGAAATCACCTCCTGACAAATCAACATAGAACAAGTGCTGGCAAGGATGCGGAGAAAAAGGAACCCTCATGCACTGCTGGTGGGAATGCAGACTGGTGCAGCCACTGTGGAAAACAGTATGGCGTTTCCTCAAAAAATTAAAACTGGAACTGCCATTTGACCCAGTAATCCCACTCCTAGGAATATATCCCAAGAAAACAGAAACACCAATCAGAAAGAATATATGCACCCCTATGTTCATAGCAACACAATTTACCATAGATAAGATTTGGAAACAGCCTAAGTGCCCATCAGCAGATGAATGGAATAGAAAACTGTGATACATCTACATAATGGAATACTACACTGCTATAAAAAAGAAGGAATTCTTATCATTTGCAACAGCATGGATGGAAATGGAGAGTATTATGCTAAGTGAAATAAGCCAGTCAGAGAAAGATAAATATCACGTGATCTCACTCATTTGTGGAATATAATGACCAACATAAACTGATGAATAAAAATAGGACTAGAGTCATAGAAATATCCAACAGACTATCCAACCTATGAAGGAAGGTTGCTTGGGGGGAGAGGGGGGATAAAGGAGTAAGATCAACCAAAGGAGTTGTATGCATGCATATAAGCATAACCAATGGACACAGATAGGGGTGGGTGGTGAGGGCATTGCTGGGGAGGTGGGGGGGGGGGCGGGGAGGGGTCAATGGGGGGAGGGGGAAGAGACATATGTAATACTTTAAACAATATAGAAATTTAATTTAAAAAGTCACCTCCTGATACTTCAGGACACCAAGGAAGAAGGACTTTTCCCCATCTGATGTGTCTCCTTGTAGGAGTAATACCTTGGAATCTCCATAACACTTAGCATAAAGTAAGCCAAAAGAACCAAGTGCAGAATTAAAGGTAGACAAGGCAGAGGAACATAGAACTGGGAGCTAAGAGTTCAGGAGAGCCAAGGTTATAATCTTAGTCTGTCCAACAATTGACATTGTGATCCTGGGTCTCATTTTCCCCATCAGAAAAAGAGAGGGTTGATTCTTAGTCCCCTTTACCTTTCAAACGCCCCTATGTAGTCTCAAGCTCTCCTATGTCATCCACCCTAGCACTTCCAATTATTTCCACTAGGTGGCATATGAATGCCAAATTGCCCAGACTACTTTCCAAAATCAGAAATGATCTGAATTTAATTAATTTTTTAAAAAACATATCAAATATGAAATATGTGTAAACTATATCTTTATAATAGTTTAACTTATCTTTATTATTTAAAATGTTACAGATATCCCCTTTTTCTTTATAATTTTTATACTCAAGTTTATTGCGTTTTTTTATTATTATTATTGATTTCAGAGAGGAAGGGCGAGGGAGAGATAGAAACATCCATGAGGAGAGAGAATCATTGATCAGCTGCCTCCTGCACGCCCCCGACTGGAGATCAAGCCCACAACCCGGGCATGTGCCCTTGACCAGAATGGAACCTGGGACCCTTCAGTCTGCAGGCCAACGCTCCATCCACTGAGCCAAACTGGCTAGGGCTGTTGAGGTATTATTTACATACCATAAAATTCTTCCATTTTAAGCACACAATTCAATGATTTTTAGTACATTTTACAGAGTTGGGCAACCATCGAAATAATCCAATTTCAGAACATTTCACCAGACAAATAATATTGCTTTATAAGCTATAATTTTAAAAATTATGAAATGTTTCAAAATCTGTAAAAGTAAAGAAAATAATACCTGCATTTACATATCACACAGATTTAACAAATGTTAATATTTTGCAAGCATAGATTTTTTTTTTGGTTAATAAGATTATAAAGGTTTTGAGTGCACAATTCTATAATACATCATCTATATATTGCATTGTTGCCCACCACCTACAGTTAAATCTTCTTCCATTATCCTCCTATATAATAAAAAGGAAGTGTCCTGTTGTCTGGTCGGCTATTCAACCAATCAAAGTGTAATATGCTAATGATATGCTAAGGCCTCTCAACCACTCGCTATGACGTGTGCTGACCACCAGGGGACAGATGCTCTGACCAGTAGGTTAGTTTGCTGCTGAGGTCTAGCAGATATGGGCAGGACATATCCTGGAGCCCTCCCTCGGTCCCTTTCTGGCTGGCCAACCTCCAGCGTCCCTCCTTGGCCTTGATTTTGCATGGTAGAGTCCCTTGGCCTGGCCTGCAACCTCTCGAAATCCGGGCTGAGGGAAACCACCCCCATCCCAAGTGTACAAATTTTGTGCACTGGGCCTCTAGTATATTTGATATTTGGAGAGAGAGTGGGCCACAGACTCAGAGCCTCTGACAGGTGGGTATTTATCCAGAGTTTTATAACAATAATAATTTATCTTTTTACTTTATTTTTAATGTTTTTTTTTTATTTATTTGAGAGAGGAAAGAGAAGGTGAGAAAGAGAAACATCGACTTGTTGCTCTACTTTTTTATGCATTTATCAGTTGATTCTTATAATATGTGCCCTGACCAGGGATCAAATCTACAACCTGGTGTATTGGGACGATGCTCTAACCACATGGGCTATCCAGCCAGGGCCAAAAATGGACCCTTAATTTTGAATGAAGCAGACTCTGGGAGGTAGTGCTTGCTGTGTGGTCAGTTCTCTGGTACAAAAAAAAAACACAAAAAAAACCTGAGATAAGATTACAACCAGTCAGGAAATTCACATCACAAGCTAATTCTAAATTTTATACGCAAATACAAATGCCCTAGAAGAGCCAAGAAAATCTTGAAAAAGAGGAACAGAATAAGAGGACTTGCACTGGAAGTCTGAGTAGAGTGGTGAGGAGTCCACGCAGGCACTGGAGGTGGGAGTAGGAGCAACCGAGCAGAGAATCTCTTCCTCATTGCTAAGGCACGTGTCGGTGGAACTTGCTCCCGGCTCGGGCAGTGGCTCCACCTGTCACCTCAGGACATTCCAGGGACTTCAGCTCAGAGTCCAGTCTCCTCCCAGACCTCCGTGAGGGAGGTCACCATACTTCAGGAAGCGTGATCATATCTTATTCCAAGTTAAGGCTATTAGCAAGCAGAGGAGAGAGAAGGATAGAGAGCTAGAAACATCGATGAGAGAGAAACATCGACCAGCTGCCTCCTGCACACCCCCCACTGGGAATGTGCCCGCAACCAAGGTACATGCCCTTGACCGGAATCGAACCCGGGACCCCTCAGTCCGCAGGCCGACGCTCTATCCACTGAGCCAAACCGGTCGCAGCATGAAATGAAACTTTAACTAAAAGCAGTGATGGTGGGTAGTCACCTCCTAGGCCGACATCTTCACTGACAAGGTCAACCTTTACCTTAATTGAGCCTACCTGTCTTTTTGCACCTATGATATCATATCCTTGAAATGTCTGGGTGACTTGTAACTCTCCTTTGTCCGAACCCCTTGGGGCATAGCCTAATGTGTCTGGGTGCCAGGACAGAGACCACAAATTCCTTCATTATCATATTAATTCTTCCTGCACCCACCTAAGCATGTGTCTATCATTTGACTTTTTATCCAATCCCAGAGGTTTCTCCCTCCCCCTCTTTGCTTTCTCCCGCCTCTCTAGTCTATCACCACTGGATTTCACTTAACCCATCTATGTCCCCCCTTTGATTGCAACGTATAAAAATAGAGGAAAACCTGCCATTTCTCCTGAGCATTATCGCAATCCATTGAGGTTCTGCTTCCCAGCAATTGTGGACAGTTTGGCTCAAATAAACTCACACAGAAAACATTTTTTAAATATTTTATTGATTTTTTTACACAGAGGGAGGGAGGGAGAGGGATAGAAAGTTAGAAACATCGATGAGAAACATCAATCAGCTGCCTCCTGCACACCCCCTACTGGGCATGTGCCCACAACCAAGGTACATGCCCTTGACCAGAATCGAACCTGGGACCCTTCAGTCCACAGGCCAATGCTCTATCCACTGAGCCAAACTGGTTAGGGCAACTCACAAAAATGTTTTGAAAAGACTTACATTATCAGATCTCAAGTCTTTTTTTTAAATATAAATATATTTTATTGATATTTTTACAGAGAGGAAGTGAGAGAGATAGAGAGCCAGAAATGTCGATGAGAGAGAAACATCAACTAGCTGACCGACGCTCTACCACTGAGCCAAACCGGTTTCGGCAGATCTCAAGTCTTACCATAAAACTACAGTCATCAAGACAGTGTGGTACTGGCAGGAGTAGACAAATAGATTAGTAGGTATGTTTGGTTTTTTTAATTGATTTTTAGACAGAGAGAAAATGAGAGAGACATCTATTGGTTGCCTTGGTCCATGCCCAATAGGGGATGGGACCCACAGCCTTTTAGTGTGTGGGAAGACATGCCAACCAACTGAGCCACTCAGCCAGGGCCAAGGCAGTGCCCTTCATTATTTCTTCTTTTAAATCTTTGTTGAAAGTATTACATATGTCCCATTTTACCCCATTGCCCCTCCAAAGAAGTATCTTTGAATGTTTATTATAAATCAGGACATAAAGAAAGCGTGATGTGATTCTACAATTAGGAATTGAGTGCCTTCTATGTGTCTGAGTCTGTGTCGGGCACAGGCCCAGGAATGTGTGACTCTAGGCAGCTGCTGGTAAGTCAATGTGGGAGGAAGGGAAGCGGCTGGCACTAGAGATTCAAGGAAAAGTTGCATTAAGTACATATTCTGTTAGAGATTTAAGGCTGAGGCTGGGGGAGTGGGGGAGATGGTGTGTGTGTGTGTTTGTGGTGTGTGTGTGTGGTGTGTGTGTGTGTGTGTGTGTGTGTGTGTGTGTTTGTGGTGTGTGTGGGTGTGTGGTGTGTGTGTTTGTGGTGTGTGTGGGTGTGTGGTGTGTGTGTTTGTGGTGTGTGTGTGGTGTGTGTGTGTGGTGTGTGGTGTGTGTGTGTTTGTGTTTGTGGTGTGTGTGGTGTGTGTGTGTGGGTGTGTGTGTGTATGTGTGTGGTGTGTGTATATGTGTGTGTGGTGGGGTGTGTGGGGTGTGTGTGTGTGTGGTGTGTGTGAGAATTGGGGCTGCGAGGAAGTGTTGGGGAGGGGGAAGTTCATGGTGGCTTTTCAGGCTTGGTGATGACAGCTTTGGCTAGAGGAGAATAATTCCTTCCCCCCTCCCATCCTGCATAGCACCTGACTTTGACAGATAGGGAAGGGCAAGGCGAACCTATCCCAGGGCCGTTAGCCACATTCCACGGCAGTCGAAGCTGAATCTGCCTGAACCAAGAAGAGAAGTTCTGGCCATGCTCCTCCAAATGAGATTCAGTAAATCTGGGTTGTGTTTGCAGGTGTGATGAATGGAAGGTGCCCAGGACCCGAAATTAATTTTTTAAATTATGTTTCATTTTTCAATTACAGTTGACATTTAATATTATATCAGTTTCAGGTGTACAGCACAGTGGTTAGACTTTATATTACTTACAAAGTGACCCCCCCCAATATTTCCCATATACATCTGGCATCATAGTTATTACAATATTATTTTTAATATATTTTATTGAGTTTTTACAGAGAGGAAGGGAGAGGGATAGAGAGCCAGAAACATTGATGAGAGAGAAACATCGACCAGTTGCCTCCTGCACACACACACCTCCAACCCCCGGGATGTGCCTGAAACCAATGTACATGCCCTTGACCAGAATCGAACCTGGGACCTTTCTATCCACTGAGCCAAACCGGTAATAATTACAATATTATTGACTGTATTTCCTATGCTGTACTGTATTACATCCCTGCAGAAATTTAGATGTTTAACAAGCTCTCAAATGATTCTGTGCCAAGGGGTGAGGGTGAGGTATTTCTTATTTTTAAAAAATATATTTTTATTGATATTTTACAGAGGAAGGGAAAGGGATAGAGAGCTAGAAATATCAATGAGAGAAACATCGACCAGCTGCCTCTTGCACACCCCCTACCGGGATGTGCCCGCAACCAATGTACATGCCTTTGACTGGAATCAAACCTGGGACCTTTCAGTCTGCAGGCCAACACTCTATCCACTGAGCCAAACCGGTTTCGGCAGCGGTGTATTTCTTAAATTCTTGTGGGAGAAACACCGCCTCAGGGGCACTGCAGCTGATCTTTTACAAGTGGTCGCCTAGTAACCTTCTCAAGTGGAGCCTAAAGGTTTTCTGCTGTTTGGTCAGAAATGATATGCTGGCAAACTTGAAATGTCTACTGCTGGACACAGGCCAGGACAAAGAAGGCATCCTGAGGAGTTAAAGTGAAGTCTGAACTGGTTATAATTTCTCCTTGCTCCCCTGGCCCATGCTGTCTCCCTCTGTAAACTCTGCATTCAGAACTTGTGAGTCACCCCTGCAAGGGAAGAAAGTGAGCTGATCCCGGGGGACCGGGTCACTATGCTTCTATTTATTTATTCAAAATGTATTTATACCAAGTTGGCGAGTGAGTGGAACAACTGGAACGCTCCTGCGCTGCTGGTGGGAATGCTAACTCGTACAGTTCCTTTGGAAAACAGTTTGGTAGCCTCTTGTAAAATTAAAGCACAGACTTATCATGTGATTCAGCAGTTCCACTCCTCAGTGTTTATCCAAGAGAAATAAAAATATAAGTCCTCCCAAAAGACTCGTACAGAATGTTCACAGCAGCCTTATCCATATTAGCCAAAAACTGGAATCAGCTCGCACATCTATCCACGCAAATGGTGGTACATCCATAGAGTAAAAAGATACCATGGAGTAAAAGGGGACTGAATTATCGATATGGTCATATGATCAATAAATAGCAGGGGTGGACCCCAACCACATACCAAGTGGAAGAAAACTGACACAGAAGTGGACATACTGTGTGGTACTTACATGGAGCTCCACTCTGCAGTAATAGCATATTAGGGGCTGCCAAGGGCTGGGTGAGGGGTGGGGATTGGTTGACAGATGAAAGATCAAAATAGTTTATATCTCAATATAGTTATAATTTCAAATGTCAAATACATTTGAAATTGGGGCTTCATTGTTCGTAAATTATACTTCAGTAAAATTGAAAAAATAGGGTAAAAAAGAAAAAATATGCCATAGATTATTCAACCAAGAAGTCATGCAAAGCAGTCAGCAAATCTAAAAATCTGGACTGCATGTGCTGGTTATATTTTATTAAAAATAGCAAATTGGGCCCTGACTGGTGTGGCTCAGTGGATAGAGCATTAGGTCATAGACTGAAGTGTCCTGGGTTCGATTCCGGTCTAGGGCATGTACCTTAGTTGCAGGCTCAATCCCCAGTGGGGGACATGCAGGAGGCAGCTGATTGATGGTTCTGGCTATCCTTCTCCCTTCCTCTCTGTGAGAAATAAGATTATATATATATATATATATATATATATATATATATATATATATATTAAAGTAGCATATTGGTTGAATAAATTATATCCAGACAATAGATTTACTATAAAATATAGCCTGGCAAGTGTGGCTTTGGACCTGTAAACCAGGAGGTCGCAGTTTGATTCCCAGTCACGGCACATGCCCACATTTCAGGCTTAATCCCATGTGGGATGCAGCTAATCAATAATTTTCTTTCATCATTGCTGTTTCTATCTCTCCCTCCCTCTTCCTCTCTGAAATAAAAATATATTTTAAAAAAGAAATAGAAAAATATGTACTCTAGATAGATATGCTAATATTGAATAGATCTCCAAGAGATTATGTAGAATAAAAAGATAGACCAGCCGGGCTGGGTGTAGCTCAGGGGCTGAATGTGGACTCAGGAACCCAGAGGTCACCAGTTGATTTCTGATTAGGGCACATGCTGGGCTTGCGGGCTTGATCTCCCATGTGGGGTGTGCAGGAGGCAGCCGATCAATGATTCTCTCTCATCATTGATGTTTCTCTCTCTCTCTCTTTCTCTCTCTCCCTTCTTCTCTGAAATCAATAAAAATATATTTTTAAAAAAGATAGAATATTGAATGGTACATTCTCTTTAACATATAATGCAATGCTCTGGCTGGGTAGCTCAGTTGGTTAGAGCATTGTCCCCATTCGCCAAGATTGTAGGTTCATTCCTGGTCAGGGCACATATCGGAGTCAATCAATGAATGCATGGATGAGTGAGACAAGCAGGCCAATGTTTCTCTCTCTTCCTTCCCCTTTCTCTCAAATCAATAAATAAAAATAATTTGGAAAAAAATACATTTAAGCACACAATGTAAAGTGTTTAAATCTTAAGTGTATAGCTTAGTGACTACTTACTAATACATCTGTGTTCCCACTCTGTAGATTGAGCTATAGAATGTTTTCAGGACTTGGAAACTTTCTCATATTCCCTTATAGTCCACAGCTTCCAAATGGAACCATTATTCTGACTTCTCTTACCTTGAATTAATATTTCCTGTTTTTAAAAAACTTTATAACTCTTGGAATCACACAGACTACACTGCCTATTTACATGAAATATTCTGTCCCAGTCCAGTTGGCATGGCTCAGTGGTTGAGTGCTGACCTATGAACCAGGAGGCCATGGTTTGATGCTGGTCAGGGCACATGCATTGGTTGTGGGATGTTCAGGAGGCAGTGATACCAACGTGGGGTGTGCAGGTGGCAGTTGATTAATGATTCTCTCTCATCTTTGATGTTTCTATCTTTCTATCTCTATCTCCCTCTTCCTCTTTGAAATAATATATATATATTAAAAATAAAACAAATAAAATGTATTTTAAAAATATTGTTCTGTTAAAAATAAAAAATAATTTCTAACCTGCTTTTCCTTCTTAGCACTATCTCATAATTTTTGCAAGTACTTACAATAAAATCATGATTTAAAAATTGCTGTATTTTATATAGGATGTTCTTGGTTATATTTAAATGTTTATTTATTTATTTTTTATTCATGAGGGAAGAGGAGTTCAGACAATCCATACAGTAGCAAGGAGTGAAACTGGGACTCAATCCTCTGCCTCAGCCGCTCACGCTTCCACAGCAAAAAAGCAAAGGGCTCAAATATGGGCGGAACCTTACAGACATTTTGCTTGCCAGAGGGCACTGTAATAGCAAAAAGGGTGACTAATAAGTATTAATGGCTCATGACAAGAGGACAAAAGACAATTGCCCTAATATATTAGGCGTCTTAGTAATTTTTGTACGGCATTATTCATGCAAATATTATTAGCCTGTGCCACAAGCAGTGGAAGGGCCCAGAACTGGTTAGGTTTCTGTTCTCATTCCAGATGTGCAGGGGCTGGGACTTCCACGGACCCGCCCCCGGAGAGGCCTGAGGAGCCAATCGGCACATAGAAGGCGGGGCCCTGGGAGCGACAGCCGCGCTATCCAATGGGTGTCCAGGCGGGGCCGCCTCTAGCCAATGGACGCGCTCCTCCGCGAAGGTCGGAAATGGTGAGGCGGCCTGGGGGGCCGTTGTTCAGTGCGGGGGTTTGACTGAAAAGGCTGCGGTGCCGGGGCTGCGGCCGAGTCAGCCCGACGTCCTCCTGATCCTAGGTGGGTGCAGCGGCGGCCCGCTCCTGGGGAGCTGCCCGTGGCCTCCGGTTCGGGAGGAGGCCGGTACCCGAGGGCGGGGAATGGGGGCGAGAGCGCTGTTGGTAGGCCCGGGGGTCGCGGCCGCCGGGGGCGGGATGCCCGCGCCGCCGCGTCCCCTCAGGCCGTTGGTGGAGGCGGCGCTTTCTCCTCCTCAGGCAGCCGGAGCCTCGACCGACCCCGGCGCGGCCGCCGCCGCCCCTTCCCGGCCTGGGCCCCGGCGGCTGAGGAGCGGGCGGCGTCCCGAGCGCCGCCGCCGGGCCGGAGCTGGGCCCGGGCCTCGAGCTGCCGCGGGGAGGGAGGGGGTCGCGGTGGCCGAGGGCGGTCTCGGCGCCGGGCGCCGGTTCGAGCCCCCACGCAGGACCACTGTGTGGCGGGTAACCGTCTCCCCGGACTGTCCAAGTGGGGATGGCTTCCACCTGGCAGGGTCGTGGCCCGGGTGACAGCGATTCCCCCGTGGAGAACGGTTACAATGGGTGGTAACTGCTGCTGTGTGCGGGGCTGGGGGCCTCTCCCCCCGACCCCGGGGTCCACCTCCGACGTCGCGGGGGGAGGACCGTTGGCCCGGCTTCCCCGGAAGCGGTAGCTCCGCCCCCTCGGCCGGACGTCTCGCGGCGACGCCGGGCCCAAACCTCGTGCCCGCGCCCATTGGCTCCTCACGGCGCCCCTGGGGGGCGCTGTCAGTGGTCTGCGTGAGGGACTGGAGGCCCAGGGAGGTTAAACCCCCAGCTGCCGGGGGGGGGGGTGGGGGGTGGGGGGTGGGCAGGACCCGGATCCACCCTCAGAGCCCGAGCCCGAGCCCCGGGTCCAGCCCCTCGCCGGGAGAAATCCGGGTACTTCCCTCATCCCGGGCTCCGCCCCGGGTTCGGTTCGGGGCACTGGGTGAGGTCACACCTGGGACCGGCCCTGAGGAAAGCACCTACCTAGGCTTCCTCCCCCTGTTGGCAACATCATTTATTTCCACAGGTAGGTGCTTCCTGTCCCTGGTTTACACCTCAGACCTGGGTGGATGTCGTGAATCTTGTCATTCCCCTAAATGCCATCCAGTCTGGAATAGTCAGTATCCTTCCTGTCCTTCGTGAGAATTCTGCTTTTTATTGACGTTCTTCCAGGCCTGTGTTTACTTTTTCCTTCGTTGTCTCTTCGGTCCCCACTGCCTCAATGGGCTTTTCCGAAGTCTCGTCCGCTGTCTTTGTTTAAATGTCATCTCAAAAAGTTCTTCACCATCCTTATCCAGCGTAGATCCTCTCCACTCCCATCTCCCTTTGTCTGTGCACTTTTCCATCAAAATACTCATCTTAAGGTGTATCTGTTTCTTTGGCTTATTTTTTCCCCCTCTTTTCCTAAGTTGATTTGTTGGGCACGACGCTATCTTTAATTTGTAAAGTATTCTTAATGCCAGGGCGCAGGGTCTTAACACGTTGAATGAATGAATGTGTTTTGAAAAGCGAGTTCCTTTGGAAATGTCAAAACCTTTAAGGAGCTGTTTAGGGAGGCAGCATTTAAGACTATTTTTGTGTCATGGAAAGGCATAATCTAAAGTAAATATTGGTAATAAAATGGCCAGCACGTTGCTTTCTGCGTTATCTTATTTAAAAAGAAGGAAAAACTGGGGGCAGGAGTGATAGGGGGTTAACTGGGGGTTAACGGGGAAAAGGAGACATGTAATACTTTAAACAATTTTTTTAAAAAAAGGAAAAACTTTACAGTGGAGAAACTTGACAGACACTCCCGAGTGATCAAAGTTAACATCACCTGTAATAATCAGCCTGTTGACATAATATGCTCTCTGATATAATGCACCGAGGTGAACACAGCATCACTTCTGTGGTATTCTTGCTAGATATGTATTAGTCATGAGAAAACATCAAACCCAAACTGAAGGACATGCTATAGAATAGCCAGTACACTTAACAAGGTTATGGGAGGCGAAGAAACAAGAAATATCCCAGGTCAAAGAAGATTAAGGGGAAATAAAATGCAGTATGTGACCCTGGATTTGATCCTGAACCAGAAAAAGGATATTTGTGAAATTTGAAGATCTATTGATTAGTTGTTAGTATTGTATTAGTGTTAGTTTCCTACATTTGATAATTTTACTATGGGTTATTTGGGTGAGAAATATATGGGAGTTCTTTGTGCTTTTTTTTTTGTAAGTCAAATTATTTTAAAGTGAAAGTTAAACAAAAATAAAAAGCCGAAACCCATGTTTTTGGTATTAAATAAAATGCTTTAAATGCACTATTTTTGTGACATATTCTGTGCACTTTTTTTGTGTGTGTGTGTGTGTGTTTTGCTTGTCATCTTTAAAGCAGAAATGAAATTGAAATTAAGTTCTCACTTCTACTTTTGTAGTTTACCAGAAGAGCTAAAGATGGCTGAATTTCTAGATGACCAGGACACTCAACTATGTGACAACTGGTAAGAAATTAATCTTAAGAAATGTTATTGGAATGAGGATAAACTAACTTCTCTGAAGGGTTGGTCTATTTATTGGCAGGTTAGAATTAGAATCATATAAGTTGTTCCACAAATATAGAGGTCTAAAACCTTTTTAACAGTTTTGGATAAAATTGCCTATTTTGGTAATTTGACAAGATAGTTGGTTTAGCTATCATAGTGTGGTGTAGTGAGAGACTAGAGTGATAGGATGAAGCTGGGCTTCAGGGCTCTGGTTCCTGCTTTTAATTAGTTAATGACTTTTGGCAAGCACTGACTGCTTTGGTCCTCACTTTTCTGACCTATAAATAATGGAATTGATTTTTTTGCCTTTCTGAAAAATATCATCATATGTTTTTTTAAAAAATACTAAAAATATCATAAGTCCTACCTGGTTTGGCTCAGTGGTTAGAGCGTCGGCCTGCAGACTGAAGGGTCCCGGGTTCAATTCTGGTCAAGGGCTCATGCCCGGGTTGCAGGTTCGATCTCCCAGTAGGGGGTGTGCTGGAAGCAGCTTATCAATGATTCTCTCTTCATCATTGATGTTTCTATCTCTTTCCTTCTTTCCTCTCTGAAATTAATAAAAGTATATTACAAATATATATATAATAAAAATGTTGGACTAGTTTAATTAAAAAATATATGCTTTTATTGATTTTAGTGAGGGAAGGAGAGGAAGAGAGAGAGAGAGAAACATCAGTGATGAGAATCATTGATTGGCTGCCTCCTGCACAGCCCCCTACTGGGGATCTAGCCTGCAACCTGGGCACCTGCCCCTGACTGGAATCGAACCTGGGACCCTTTAGTCCACAGACCAACGCTCTATCCACTGAGCCCAACTGGCTAGAGTGGTTAATGTGTTTTTTGTTGTTGTTGTTTTGTTTTTAAGTATGTTGCAAGGATATACTGAGTGGCTATAGTGGCTGATTCTCTTTGAGTTGATTGGGAGCAAGGGTTAATGATCTTGGGTTGAACCAGTGTAGCTGAACTGTTTTTATAAGGAATTTTGCTGGAAGAATGTTCAATTGCTTAAAAAAAGAAAGAGAGAGAGAGAGAGAGAGAGAGAGAGAGAGAGAGAGAGAGAGAGAAAAGTAATGTCTTCTGACAGTGCAGATTAATCATTATCATTTCATGATTCCAGAACTGTTAAGTGAAGACTGGGTGTAGTCTCGAATGTTGAGCTTTCTATTTTGGAGTTTTTATAACCCACGTGAGTGACAAGAAAGAGCAACTCTGCTAAAGTGAAACTTAGGAGTGCAGCTAATCTGATTCTTGATTGGGATTTCTCAAGAGCACTTGTATATTTTTATGACATACAAGTGCTCTTACTAAAAGCTAAAGATGCCGAAGCTGGTCTGGTTCAGTGGATAGAGCGTCAGTCTGCGGACTGAAAGGTCCCAGGTTCGATTCCAGTCAAGGGCATGTACCGTGGTTGCGGGCACATCTCCAATAGGGGGGTGTGTAGGAGGCAGCTGGTTGGTGTTTCTCATCGATGTTTCTGGCTCTCTGCCTCTCTCCCCTCCTCTCTATGAAAAATCAATAAAATATATTTTAAAAATAAAATTAAAAAAAAGCTAAAGAAAGCAAAAGTGCCTGTGTTATGTTTAACTTACCAAATTGTGGCAGGAGGAAAGATATATATATACATATATATATATGTATTTTTTTTAAAATATAGGTTATTGATTTTTTACAGAGAGGAAGAGAGAGGGATAGAGAGAAATATCGAATGAGAGAGAAACATGGATCAGCTGCCTCCTGCATACTCCCTATTGGGAATGTGCCTGCAACCAAGGTACATGCCCTTGACTGGAATTGAACCTAAAACCCTTGAGTCCACAGGCTGATGCTCTATCCACTGAGCTAAACCGGTTAGGGCAGGAAAGAGATATTTAGTAAGGGAAATAGTTTGATGTAGATTGATGACAGGTTAAAGTCAAATAACAATTTTTCTTTTTTATCACCTTTTTCTTCTCAGTCTTTTGGCAGAATTAGGATATAATCAGAGCAACTGTTGGTCACAATATTCTTTCCCTGAATGGAATTAAGATTTCATTTCTTAAAATCAAATTTGTATTGTAGCTTTGAGTTTTATATATACTATTACTAATACACAATAATCAAAAAGATATAAATAATTACAAGCAAACATCACTGTAGTTTTATAAGAAAACAGATATATGACTTTAGCATCAGTTAAGATACTCTTTTTAAAAAATATTTTTAAAATTGACTTATAGAGAGAGAGGAAGGAAGAGGGATATGAGAGTGAAACATCAATTGGCTGCCTCCTATACGCCCCCTTCAGGGGACTGAGCATGAAGCCCTGACTGAGAATCCAACCAGCAATCTTTGGTGTGCAGGACACCCAATCAATTGAACCACACTGGCCTGGGTGAGATAATCTCATTTTATCAGTCCAAGGAATCTCAAACCTAGAACAATCTATAAATAACTATGCCAAAGGAATTAAAAAAAAAAAAGGTGGGGGGAGGTAGTTAATGGAAAGCTAATGAAAACAAGGTTATTCAAAGTGAAAGCAATTTATTTAAAGAAAAGAGCAGATTAGCATAGGAGGCTGACTAAGCCAGAACAGACCTCCCATCTAAGTAACCCTGTCTAAATTCTGGGTTTAAAATTTTTGTCTTTAGAGCCATATTCCTATTCTCTAAGAAAAATTAAGGTACTCTTCAAAATATGAGCTGCGATTAGACCAGTAAAAAGAGTAGTTTAGCCCTATCTGGTTTGGCTCAGTGGATAGAGTGTTGGCCTGTGAACTGAAAGGTCCCAGGTTTGATTCTGGTCAAGGGGAGGTGCCTAGGTTGCAGGCTCCATCCTCAGTGGGGATTTTCAGGAGGCAGCCGATTGATGATTCTCATCATTGATGTTTCTCTTTCTCTCTCCCTTCCTCTCTAAAATTAATTAAAAAAATATTAAAAAAGAAGAAGAGTAGTTTATTGTGATTAGAAAAGATGTTTTTACATATTAACTCTTAAGGTGTCTTCTGATTGGGAGGAGAGTGGTTCTAGAGAACAGAAGCTTCCTTCAGCTTTTTATTTTTGCATGTATTAAAGGATTGGTTTCTGGCTTGTCATGTTTATTGTTTGGGAGGCTACTAGGAATTTTTCTTCTTTTTAAAATATATTTATTTTTTTATTTCAGAGAGGAAGGGAAAAGGAGAGGGAGAGATAGAAACATCAATAATGAGAATCCTCGATTGGCTGTCTCCTGCAGCATTCCTACTGGGGATTGAGCCCGCAACCCAAGCATGTGCCCTTAATCCAGGAATTGAACCCAGGACTCTCAGTTCCCGAAGCCAAGGCTCTATCCACTGAGCAAAACGAGCTAGGGCTGGGAATTTTTCATGAAGTCTTGGCTCGCCTTTCAATCATTTCTATCTAAAATGAAATTTTTATCTTCAACTTGCTAGTTCTACCTTGGGGTTTTTAGCAGTTCTATTAATATTATAGAATTGTGTTTTCATTTATCTCACTTTAAAACATCTTTATTTTATCTGTAGGTAAGAAGCAAGTATATTAATATTTTGTCTGCAATTTTATTCTGGATGACACACTTATAGGCACATTCTTTTAATACAATCTTTACTTTAGCTAGCCTGTGAAATTGGAGTTTTCTAATTGTCACATCCAAATTAGTAAAAGGTTAGGCCTTTGAATACTATGTGCCTCTTATTTGAATGTATATATATTCTTGTTAAATTTATTTTTTATTTTTAAATTATAGTTAACAAAATATATGTTTCAGCCGGAACCGGTTTGGCTCAGTGGGTAGAGCGTCGGTCTGCGGACTGAAAAGTCCCTGGTTCGATTCCGGTCAATGGCATGTACCTTAGTTGAGGGCACATCCCCAGTGGGGGATGTGCAAGAGGCAGCTGGTCGATGTTTCTCTCTCATCGATGTTTCCAACCCTCTGTCCCTCTCAATTCCTCTCTGTGTAAAATCAATAAAATGTATTAAAAAAAAAAAAACCCTACCAAAAAAAAAAAATATATATATATATATGTTTCAAGTATACTACACAGTGATTCAACATTTATATACCTTATATATCACAATAAGTTCATCACAATAAGTCTAATGCAGAAATAAAACTTTTGGAAGCAGAAAAACTATACCATCTAATAATTTGAGCAGTGAGATGATTCCTATACCATCCAGCTTAAAAAAAAAAATCACTGCAAAGCTGGAAAGTAGGATTGTTGGAAGGAGATATTATCCAGGATACTTGCCACACAACCAACACGTGTCATACTCATTAAGTATAAAAACAAAAACACTTCACCCTAGCTGGTTTGGCTCAGTGGATAAAGCGTTGGCTTGTGGACTGAAGAGTCCTGGGCTCCATTCCAATCAAGGGCACATGTCCAGTTGTGGGCTCAATCCCCAGTAAGGTGCATGCAAGAGGCAGCTAGTCAATGATTCTCTCTCATTCTTGATGTTTCTCTTTCTACTTCCCTTCTCTGAAATCAATAAAAATACATTTTAAAAACCTACACAAAACATTTGTAGACATTCAGTTGCACTGATCCTATCTATAAGCATGGCTTACTGAATTTTGCCAGGCAGTAACATGTGGCTCCAAAGATAGGGCCAAGAAAACATTAGTCCTGCCAGATCATTCTTATTCATGATGCTTCCAAGTGCTACTTTGTTTTTAATCCTCACCTGAGGATATTTTTCCATTGATTTTTAGAGAGAGTGGAAGAAAGAGGGAAAGACAGCAATATCAATGTGAGAGAAACACATTAATTGGTTGCCTCCTGGATATGCCCTGACCAGGGCCCTGGCCAAGGGGGGGCCTGCAACCGAGGTATGTGCCCTTGATCATAATTGAACCCAGGATCCTTTGATCCCCAGGCCAATTCTCTATCCACTGAGCCAAACTGGCTAGGACCCATGTGCTACTTTGAATGGATTTAACACTGTTAGTATTTTTTGCCAAATGTAGTCAGAACTGATACCTAATTCTTTTTTTTTTTTTTTTGATACCTAATTCTTGTACTAAATGTGCCCATCCTCAGAGTTGTTTCCATGGAATGGCTGAGGTGTAGTTGGACTGTATGCCTAAGTTGGCTGGAAAATCTGCCCAGTGTATGGCTGTTGTGGCTGCATCATGTCTGGAGGGACAAATTGCCCTTGCTCTCAGTAGTCATAGCCAGCAGACTATTGGGTCTTCCACAATTATAGGACTGCTGCTGTTGATCATTGATGTTGTGACCTCTCTGATAGAAAACCCGGTGTAAGAGAAGCCAAGATGGTGGCATAAGGTAAACACCTAAATGCAGCCTACCACAACAATTTTAAAATTACAACTGGAAAACAGAGCAAACATTGCCCTGAACCACCAGAAGGCTGGCTGAGTGGAAGCTCTACCATCTAGGAAGGGAAGAGAAAGGACGCTGAGCCTCAGGAGCTGAGGAGGTGTGGAGATCTGTATGTGTGGAAAGGATGACCGCTAAATACACTGCTGGCTTACTCGAGGCACGCACGGAGAAGGCGGGCAGCTAACATGCTGCTAGCTTTCTTGTTCGGGAGGAAAACAAAACCCCCCTATGGCACTGATAGCCAGCTGCAGTCAAGGAGAGATTGGACTGTCAGGCAGTGGGCAAAACTCTCTCAGAGGTGTGTGTCCTCAGCAGCCATTACTGCGGGACTCAGGAACAGGACCCTCTTAAGGCAGGACTGACGAGAAACCAAAGCTTGTCTGCACCACCCCAAGACTCCTCCCCATCCAAGTGGAGCACAGAAGCCCTAGCTGAGACACTGCTGATCCTCACAGCCAATTGGCTTGGAGATCAACTCTCCCCAGTGATACCAACAACAAGCAAGGCTTAACAACAAGACCGCACACACAGCCCACAAAGGGCTGCACCAAGCCTGTCCACCTCAGATAACTGGGAAGGCTCAGCTACTGGGCCCTGCTAGGACACCTAGCACACAAAGCTACTCCATCAACTCAGGAAAGCAGCTAAAGTGCAGAGAACAGGCAGGCCACAAAGGAAGGAAATGAAGAAAAGCAAAAGAATGGACATAGAGTTCAAAACTACAATTATAAAGTTTTTCAAGAATTTCCTAGAAAAGGCCGATAAATGAGACCTTTGAGGATATGAAAAGGGATCAACTAGAAATAAAGCATACACTGACTGAAATAAAAAATATTATACAGAGTCCTAAAAACAGAATGAAAGATTGCAAGAATCAAGTCAAAGATTTGGAACACAAAGAGCCAGAGGACACTCCTCCGCAAAAGCAAGAAGACAAGAGAATCCAGAAAGTTGAAGATAGTGTAAGAAACCTTTGGGACAACTTCAAACGAACCAACATCAGAATTATGGGTGTTCCAGAAGATGACAGAGAGCAACATACCGAAAACATATTGAAAGAAATAGTGACAGAAAACTTCCCCCACCTGGTGAAAGAAATAGACTTACAAGTCCAGGAAGCACACAGAACCCCAAACAAAAGGAATCCATAGAGGACTACACCAAGACACATCATAATTAAAATTCCAAGAGCAAAAGACAAAGAGAATATGAAAAGCAGGTAGTTACCCATAAAGGAGCACCCATACGACTGTCAGCTGATTTCTCAACAGAAACCATGCAGGCCAGACGGGAATGGCAAGAAATATTCAAGGTGATGAACAACAAGAACCTACAGCCAAAAATACTCTACCCAGCAAAGCTATCACTCAGAATCGAAGGCCAGATAAAGAGCGTCACAAATAAATTTAAGCTAAAGGAGTTCATCACCGCCAAGCCAGAATTATATGAATTGCTAAAAGGGGTGCTTTAGGAAGAGGAAGAAAATAAAGATAAAAAGTATGAACAAACACGTAACTATCAACAAGTGAATCTAAAAACCAAGGGAAGTAAAAATCATGATGAACAATATTAACTGGTGAATATAATAGAATCAGAGGAATGGAAGGGGAATTGACTGATGATTCTGGGGAAATGGGGAGTGGGGCGGGGCGGGAAGAGACTGAACATAAACTGTGCACCTATGGATGAGGACAATAGGGGATGGGGAAAGGGCAGAGGGTGGGATGGAAACTTGGTGGAGGGGAGAATGGAGCGGGGGGGGGGGAATGAGGAACATTTGTAATAATATGAACAATAAAGATTTATTTAAAAAATAAAAAATAAAAAAATAAAAACCAAGGGAATTAAAAAATTTGATGAACATTATTAACTGATGAATATAATAGAATCAGAGGTATAGAAAGGGAGTGGACTGATGATTCTCAGTTAAAGGGGAAAGGGGGTGAGGGAAGAGACTGAACAAAAATTGTACACTTACGGATGAGGACAGTGGGGGGGTGGGGAAAGGGCAGAGGGTGTGGCAGGAACCTGGTGGAGGGGAGCAATGGAGGGAAAAAAGAGAAACAATTGTAATCTGAACAATAAATATTTATTTTTTTAAAAAAGAAAAAGAAAACCCTGTGTAAGTTATCAAAGCCTGACATTGCAAATGATCAAACATAAAGGTTGATGCAGTAGCTCCAACAGCCTGGCTTGACCTTTAGTAGAATAAATCTAATCTCAGACCGAGAGTGAAAATAAATGGTAGGCTTTTTTTTTTTTTAAATAATACTGAAGTGTACCATTGTGCTTCGGGGCATGGATGGTTTTGGAAAAGCCTAGTTCAGCTCTTTTTGGCATCTGACTGTCTTACTTCATGTTGTTGGTTGTGATCAGCTCTGACAAGTAGAAAGTGAGGTTGAGCTTCTATTATTTTTTAAAAATATATATTTTATTGATTCTTTACAGAGGAAGAGAGAGGGATAGAGAGCTAGAAACCTCGATGAGAGAGAATCATCGATCAGCTGCCTCTTGCACACTCCCTACTGGGGATGTGCCGCAACCAAGGTACATGGCCTTGACTGGAACGGAACCTGGGACCTTTCAGTCCGTCCGCAGGCCGATGCTCTATCCACTGAGCCAAACCGGTTTCGGTGAGGTTGAGCTTTTAGAATTGGTGTATAGCAGTGATAATTCAGAGTGTTACACAGAAGACTCAAACCTTCAGGAGTTGATTCTTGAAAGGCAGGGGTAGTAACAGTAATAGCTAATAGATGAGATATTCGCTAAAGAGAAATACTGGAGAATAAAGATTGGACAAGACAGATTTTCACGTGATTACAACTGTGACTAGATCAGTCAGTAATGCTTGCCTTCTTCTTTGATCTCATTCTGTAGCAAAAGGGAAATTCCTTTGTGTAACTTTACCATCCATGAGATCCACTGTCAAAGGAACATTGGCGTGTGCCCTATCTGCAAGGAACCATTTCCCAAATCCGGCATGGAGACTCACATGGCTACCGAACACTGTCAGGTAAACCAGTAAGGACTCAGATATTTTAATGTATTATACTTGCTATTGTCCAATAGCAAGTGAGCAAGTTATCACAAAGCCAATTTATTGATTTTTACTTTTTATCTTAGGTAACCTGCAAATGTAACAAGAAGTTGGAGAAGAGGCATTTGCAGAATCATGAGGTTAGTTTTCCTGTACAATGAAGGGAGTGAGTTGTTATGGGGCCAAGCGTGAGATTACAGAGCCACATGAGGAACAGAAAGCTAGTTTGGATGTCTTTTCTCCACAAGATCCATATACATTGCCTCTCAAAGCCTATTTGAGGCTCTGACTGTTTGTTGTCAGATCTGATGCATGACTGTTGTGCCCCATGCTCAGGCCTCATAGTGTGTCATTCTCATTCTGGGATTTGGCTACTTGCAGCCTCACTGAGTGCTAATCCAAATTGGGAGTAGTCAATGTGGTAGGACCTCCTTTAAGTCCACATCCAGATCTGGATAGCTGTTGACACCTAACGAAATTTCTCAGAGAGCACTTGGTGAGAGAGAACATAGTATCATTTGGTCCCTAGTTGAGATAAAACTGTCCATTGTTAAAAAATTTATCAAGGTATGCAGCTTAAGATTCGTGCATTTCATTCTGTCTCAAATAAATTAACAACTTGTTAATTTATAATTTTAAAGGGTAATTTATATTCAAGGAAGAAAATTAGAAAAGATATAAAAAACCAAGAATCACTTGTAACCCCACAGCTTAGAGATAGATGTCTGACAAATACTTTGGCACTCTTATTACCTTCATTATTTTTTCTAAGCATTTGACCTATGATTGAGGTCACATTAACAATAATAATAAGTATTTCTTTGGATCTAACAACTACCTGCTACATAAACACCCTTCAGTCAACTGCCCTCTCTTCTGGCTTCTTTCCCAGCTATTTCTGGGGTTCACATTGGTGATACAGCAGTCATTTTAAAGATTTGAGTACAGATTATTTTCTAACACTCCTACAAATAAAACTATGACAATGTAGGCCAGAGATTAAAGAGTTTGAAATTTTTTCCTTTAAAAAAAGTTTTTACTTTCTGTGCTGTTCTGGTGAGTTACTAGCACTTTTTAGAGTTGGTAAAATACTATATTATCTAGTAAGTGGCAGTGATCATTTGCTCTTTTGCTGTTGAGTAACTTAAACCTATGACATGTCCTTCATTTTCTGAGTATAAGAATCACTGGTGATTCTCGGCTTATTTGGTCAATATAAAGTCAGTGCTATAATACAGATATGCACATTAGACAAATCAGTGTCTTTCTAATAGGCAGTCTCTTTACCAGATCTTAAAACAAATTGGAATGGTAAGGGGAAATTGGGCTGGTGGAACTTGGACAAACCTGTCTGAATTGTTATGTTTTTCCTCTTTGCTCCTGGGCTTACTTGGCTGATTTTGGATTACTTTGTAATGTGTGCACAAAGTAAGTGAGGGTGGTTGAGTGAGTGGGTTCCTTCTAAAGCTTTCTTCCCTTCGTAGAACCTGGTGGCAGGACAAAGTGAGAAGCCCTGCCTCTTAAATTCATAGAAAAACACGGCAGGCAGGTGAAGCTAGGGTTGGAAGAGAATATTGAAGTAAATAGTGTTTTGCTTTCCTTGCCCTGTACTGAAACAAGATTTTCATATTAACTGCTTAGATTTTCATATTAACTGCTTCATTACTCTGTGTTGTAGGAGACTGAGTGTCCTCTGCGGCTTGCCCTTTGCCAGCACTGTGATCTGGAACTTTCTGTTCTCAAACTGAAGGACCATGAAGATTACTGTGGTGCCCGGACAGAGTTATGTGGCAATTGTGGACGTAATGTCCTGGTGAAAGATCTGAAGACTCACCCAGAAGTTTGTCGGAAAGATGGGGAGAAAAAGAGAGATGAGCCTGCCATACCTCCTAATGCGTATGATGTGTCTTGGGGTCAAGATGGAATATGGATTGCATCCCAACTCCTCAGACAAATTGAGTCTCTGGACCCACCCATGAGGCTATCTCGAAGGCCCCTGAGAGCCTCAGAATCGGAACTTTCCCAGAGTAGGACTACCAACCAGAGGAACATGACAGCCCCGTTTCCAATTCCGAACAATCTATGTGAGTTGTGTTTGGGATTAGAAGGTTATCAAAATCTGTTTAATTCTCACAGGAATCTCTTGAGGGTAAGTGGTAGAGCGGAGATTTGAAATCAGGCAATCTGACCCCGTGTTGTAAACCATTCTACAATGCAGAAAACACCATAAAGTGTTTAGCACAGAGCCTGTCTCATAGCCAGAACTCAATGTTGTTTATTAATAAAGCAATTAAAATAGTATTGGAACCTTTTTAAAAAATATATATATATTATTGATTTTTTACAGAGAGGAAGAGAGAGGGATAGAGAGTTAGAAACATCGATGAGAGAGAATCATCGACCAGTTGCCTCTTGCACACCCCTTACTGGGGATGTGCCCGCAACCACGGTACATGCCCTTGACCGGAATCGAACCCGGGACCCTTCAGTTCGCAGTCTGACACTCTATCCACTGAGCCAAACTGGTTCTGGCAGTATTGGAACCTTCTATCAGGGCATACTTAATATTTGGAGTCTGTGAGAACTGGAGGGCTGGGCCTCTCTTATTCCTGCATAGCTGCCTGTAACCTGGAATATTTGTCGGCATGGACTTGAACAAAAGCATGGCATTTCTAATGTATCTTGAGAACTAGTTTACCTTTTTTTCTCCCCCAGTGGAAGAACAAGAAAGGAATAGAAGCCAACAGTCCCCCATAGAGGGTGGTGAAGACAATCCAAACTTGGACTTCATGTTGGCCCTAAGTCTGCAAAATGAAGGCCAGGCCCCCAAGCTGGCAGAGCAGGACTTCTGGAGGGCTGTGTGTGAGGCAGAGCAGTCCCTGGGCGGCTCCGGTGCTCTGCACGACATAAAGGGTAGGTTTGTTCAATACTCACTGGCCTCTCTCCACAGTTGTGTGTGTGTGTTCTTACGTTATACAGTTTATTTTAAAAGTGAAAGTTTTTCATGAGATAAAATTTGCCTTTTTTGTTTAGTCTTTGCTTTTCCAACTTATTTTTAAAAACTGTACAGAAATAGAATAGCAAATATCCTATATACCCCTCATCTTTATTCACCATTTCTAGTATTTACTTTGATCTTTATAATTTCTCCCCTTGAGCTATTTCAGAATAAGCTGCAGATATAACATTGTACCTCTATATACTTCAGGATGTATATTTCAAGAACAGGGCAGTCTAAGTAAATGCATAAAACATTATATATGTTTTTCATTTTTCTTCAGTGTGACTCATTTTCAAAATAACCTTTTATAACTTAGTCATAATACAATTCCCCCCTTTTTAAAAAAAATATATTTTATTGATTTTTCACAGAGAGGAAGAAAGAGGGATAGAGAGTTAGAAACATCGATGAGAGAGAATCATCGATCAGCTGCCTCTTGCACATCCCCGTTGGGGATGTGCCCGCAACCAAGGTACATGCCCTTGACTGGAATCGAACCTGGAACCTTTCAGTCCGCAGGCCGACGCTCTATCTAGTGAGCCAAACCGGTTTCGGCTACAATTCCCTTTTTAACATATCTTTAAAGTGTTATTTTTATATTATGTATGAAAATATATCAAACTCTTTTTGGTCTTTGTTTTTTCTATTGATTCACTCATGGTGGCTTGCTGCCTCCTTCTTTGTAATCACTCACAGGAGTTAGCCGAGTTTTCTAATGTGCTCCTCAGAGTATAATGCTTCAAGCAGGCACCTGGGGTACTATTGACGGGGACAGTTTTAAACTGAATTTTTGGCTTGGATTTTTAAAAATCATAAATGTAGATTTTGGACTCAGATCCATGTAAGGGCTAAACTCAATAATATTTGTAACTCCTAGTTACTTATAAGAAAAAGAAAAACAAAAACAAACACTTTTAAGCCAGAGAGAGGAAGGGAGAAGGAGAGAGAGAAACCTCAATGATGAGGGAGAATCATCAATCGGCTGCCTCTGGCAGGCCCCTATTAGGGATTGAGCCTGAAACCTGGGCATGTTCCCTGACCAGGAATTGAGCAACACTGGCCAGGTTTCATAAGTCTTTCCTGAGGATTGAAATAATGCACAGAAGGCTGATTAGTGCCTAGAGTTATTGCACATTTAAACTTCTTTCTTAATGAGGGTAGTGGGTAAGTGACTAATATTAGCTACTCAGGGAATGATGGCCAGTAAATCTTTCTCCATAGTGGCAGTTTTTGCTTGGGATTTGTCTCTTGGGCAGTTTCCCTGGGAGGATTTACAACCCCACAAATTGCTCTATTTCTGAAATGTCAACGGGAGTCACACTTTTAATTAAAACCCCACCGTTGAATCAAGTTTGCTTTTGTTCATTGGCATCTGTGTGGCCTCTGATACCTAGGTACAGCTGATGAGACCATGTTGCCTTGTGAATTTTGTGAGGAGCTCTACCCAGAGGAACTGCTGATCGACCATCAGGTGTGTTGTGAATTACTGGAGAGTTTTAAGTAGGAATGTGTGCAGGCCACAGTTGGTGTTGCAGGCCACATGAGGCCTTGAGCAAATTCTTTTTCTTTTCTTTTTTAATATATTTTATTGATTTTTTTTTTACAGAGAGGAAGAGAGAGGGATAGAGAGTTAGAAACTTTGATGAGAAAGAAACATTGGTCAGCTGCCTCCTGCACACCCCCTACTGGGGATGTGCCCACAACCAACGTACATGCCCTTGACCAGAATTGAACCTGGGACCTTTGAGTCCACAGGCTGACGTTCTATCCAGTGAACTCAACCAGTTAGGGTGAGCAAATTATTTTAATAGGCCTGTTGTAGGAGTAGCAACTGTTTTACCATGATGTGGCTGACATATGGCTATGAGAACTTAGTCTTGTTCACTCTTGTTCACTTTTCTTGGGAAAAGCACTGCTCACTCCAGCAGGCCCAGTTTGCTCCCTCCATGTGGTGACGACTCTGTCTCTACTGACCATATGTAACCTGGTCTCATCTCAGGCCACATTTTGTTTATCGGAGCAGTATTGAAGTCTTTGCAGTTCCTTGAAAGGGTCAGGGGTCCTTCTTGCACTTTACTTTTTCTGCCTGGAAGCCATATGGCCTCCCACCCCTGCCTCCTCAACAGACCCCTTGCTCGTAGACTTGTTTCAGACACAACCTGCAAGAAACTATCCTGAGTGACGCTCTGAAGACTAGGCCAGAGGTCCTGCCTATGTGCACCCTAAAAGTTCTGTGCCCCCTTCTCTTAGTCTGTTACCCTGATCTCCTGTCGTCTGCACCATTGGCTGAGTTCCTTGAGGACAGATTCTGGATTTTCCTACTTTCTGAATCTTAATACCTGGTATATATGAAAGGTGTCAGATATTTCTTTTTTTTCTTTTAGTATATTTTATTGATTTTCCACAGAGAGAAAGGGAGAGGGATAGAGAGCTAGAAACACCGATGAGAGAGAAACATTGACCAGCTGCCTCCTGCACAACCCCTACTGGGGATGTGCCCGCAACCAATGTACATGCCCTTGACCGGAATTGAACCTGAGACCCTTCAGTCCGCAGACCAACGCTCTATCCACTGAGCCAAACCGGTTTTGGCATCAGATATTTCTTAAATGAACATTCTTGAGCCATTTAGAAATGATTAGAGAATAATAGACTTTGTTTTAGGATTACTTAGTGGAGGGAACTACTTCTCCCCTCGACACTCTTGCTCTGTGTGATTTGGATTGGCCTAGTCTAGCATTTCCAAAACTTAAGCAACCCCATAAGTGGAATAATACATATTTGAATAAACCTAGTTTTTGGTTTGGGAGCAGCATATGAAAATCCACTTACATAATATTTGGGTCCTTGCTTGCTATGTGATTGTGAGAAGAATCTTGAATATTTTCCAATTAGTTTAAAAAGAATAATCACATGAACACAGTAAAAAGGAAAAAAAGCACAGAAATGTTTAAAATAAAAGTGAGCATTCAATCTGCATTTCCTGACCCTTTCTAGTTCCTCTCCTCAGTAGTAAGCCTTATTAAAATTTTGTGATGCCTAGAAAATGTTTTAGTAATGTATTTTTCCCTTAACCTTTTTAAACCCCTTCTCTCTCCCCCCCCCCCTTTTTTTTTTTTTGAGACAGACAAGCTGTAACCCTTCCCGGGCCTTACCTTCATTTAACATGGGCAGCACTTCCCCCAAAGAGGTGGTGGAGGACCCTGATGTCATCTTCCAGAGGTTTCTGCAGCAGGCTACAAGTAACCATTTCAACTCTCTGATGGGCCTGAGCAATGCGCCCTCTGTGGAGAGCAGCATCATCATCCCATGTGAATTCTGTGGGGTCCAGCTGGAAGAGGAGGTGCTGTTCCATCACCAGGTAAAAGTCCCTGGAGAACCCGTCTATATTCCATGCTGATCCCGTGAGTGAACCTGGGGCTTTCAGAGCTGAGAACGCTTCTTTAGTGTTTAAGTTGCATGTGTACCTGACTTGGCTACTGGACATGCCCTGTTTTGTGAGCTTTCTTTACCATCTGGCAACTGAAGCCATCATGTCACTAGCTTAAGGCCCAGGGAGTCAGGACTCCTATGCAGGTGCGGAGGACCTGTCAACCTGGTTGAGACGAGAGCTCTCCTGATGTCCTAACATTCTACTTTTGACCAGGCAGGTTCTTCCTGTTGTGGTGGTATTTGAGGGAGACCTGGGGGCTAGTTCTACTATTGACCATGGGGTAGATCCCGTTTCCTTGCTGGCGAGATCTGTAAATGAAGGAGCTATACTGAACAGGTTGAAGTCCTTTCTCAGCTTTCTGCCCAATCCCTGTTTGTTATAGGGAGCTAACACTCCAGGTGTCTTCAGGATCGTTTCTGTAGTTGATGCCATATAGCTGTTGCTAGACCACCACACATTTCATTCATGTAAATAAAGACTTCTGCTTTTAGGTCAAGCAGTAGATAAAAGACTGCTGGTTGTCTCCTATTGGAGACTCTGAAATAAGCAACTATGCAATACTCTGTGGTCAAAGTATAGGTAGTGTGCTTTTTAGTGCTCTTGTCACCAGCCATTCCTTGACCTCTGCACAGGTCAGACAGGCTTCTTCAGTACCGTGGGTGCTAATAGGAACGGTTGCTCCTTCCTAGATGCGTTTCTTTAGTCTCAGGCCCTCCCTCTCAGTGGTTGTCAAAGACCCCGGATAAGGTGTGTTCCCCTAACCTGCTGCTCCTTCCTTTCTTCTTACTGCTCCCTCTCCAAGTAATGACTCAGCCCAGAGATACTAATTTTTTGTTCTGTTTTGTTAGGACCAGTGTGACCAACGCCCAGCCACAGCAAACAACCATGTGACGGAGGATATTCCTAGACAGGATTTCCAGTCTCCAGAGACCTCACCCGAGTTGCCCAAGAGGCGTGTCAGACACCAGGGTATTAGCCAGGGCTGAGCCAAAGCTGCAGGTCTGCTGCTGACTCGGGGCTACTTACCGTTTCTCATCCGCTACTCTAACATGGGGGTTCCCTGAATCCTGAACCAAGCACAGTAGGATCTCACTACTAGCACTTGTGGTCCCATGTTAGACTGAGCGGTCTTGAGTGTAGGTTTATAGGGTACTGGCTTGGTAGTGATTACTCAGCTGTAGCTTTCTCAGGGGACTATTTGGAGATAATTTTAGACCTTACTGTGGCTACCTTGGGCCCTTACCTCTAGTTGAAATTTGCTTATTCAATCATTATCATTATTTTTAAAAATATATATATTTTATTGATTTTCCCACAGAGAGGGATAGAGAGTTAGAAACATCAATCAGCTGCCTCCTGCACATCCCCCACTGGGGATGTGCCTGCAACCAAGGTATGTGACCTTGACCGGAATCGAACCTGGGAACTTTCAGTCCGCAGGCCGACGCTCTATCGACTGAGCCAAACCGGTTTGGGCATTATCATCATTATTATTATTAAAGAGTCTCAGGGACTTAGGCAAGTAAACTGTTTTGAAAATTACTACAAAGCCAATTAGACATTATTTTTCAAGGTTTGCTTACACATGGTTGTTGGTTAGTTACACGAGGACTCAATAAGTATATAGTGTGGACAGAGTTGTTCCCAACCGTCTGGAGACTTGGGTTCAGCAGCCTTTAGAGGAGAGGCAGTTGTGTTCTACCCGTAGTCTTCATGTCCTGCTCCAGTTCTAGCACTAATAGCAAGAGCAGTCTTTGTCCTAAAACTGGTTTTCTCTTCTCTTCGCAGGTGACCTGTCTTCTGGTTACATGGATGATATTAAGCAGGAAACCGCTAAAGTGCCCACCTACCCTCTTCCCCCTAGCAGGCCCATTAACAATATGATGGCTACCTGTAACCGGGTGTCAACATCCACATCAAGCCCCAAATCTGGTTCCCAGCCCAGCGTAATGAAGCTCAACAACTTGGACAGCCAGGACATGCCGGGGCGGAATCGAAACAGCCATAATGGGGCCATGGCTGCTGGGCACGTTCCTGTGATTCGCTCTGTTCGGAGTCTCTA
The DNA here is from genome assembly GCA_963924515.1 of Vespertilio murinus. Taxonomy (NCBI): domain Eukaryota; kingdom Metazoa; phylum Chordata; class Mammalia; order Chiroptera; family Vespertilionidae; genus Vespertilio; species Vespertilio murinus. The sequence goes on along the minus strand of OZ004720.1, from coordinate 8,789,391 downwards.
CCCAGAAAACCTTGCGTCCTCTTTCCCCCGTGGGCCTCCAGGGAGACAAGGGTCAGGGTAATTATCAGCAGCTCTGGAGACTATGGGGGTGTGGACTTTGCTTGTGCTATGGCCTGATTCCAAAATGTCCTTTTGCTTTTTGCTGTTGGTTTGTCTGCTCACAGAGAGCTGCTGTGTCTGGTTCCAGCTGTTTGCTGAGTTGTCTGACATTTGCTCAGGGGCATCTTAGAATCTAGTTTCCAATCCTTCTCTTTCAGTGGAAGGAGTGAAGGTAGCAGGAACTCAAGGGTCACCGCCACAACTGCCAGCTTTCGCAACAGGACTGCAAAGGTAACGGGGAATCCGGCCTCGAAATGCTCGGTGAGGACGTGGGAGTGGGCGGTGTGGTAGGTATGGTTCTTAAAGTCAGAGGAGCTGGGCATCAGGCCGCTTGTGGCTGAAGGGCTGTTCGTTTGGCTTTTGATGAAGAGGTTTCTATGGAAGCTTGGCATTTCCAGAGCTCTGAAGGTATACGGCCCGAATTCTCACTTTCTACGTGGGCTTTTGTGTTGTTTTCAATAGGCAAAACCCCCCAAGCAACAGGGAGCTGGTGATGCCGAGGAGGAAGAGGAGGAGTAACGGTGTTTGCAAGACCCTGCACAGGGTTCCTTCTTCTCTGTGCAGCCGCAGTGCAGGCCCTGCCTCGGGCTCTGTGGGCAGAGGAGATTTTAGATTTACCTTTTTCTAAGATATGACCGTTTTGTGTCTTTTGAGATTGTGATGTGGGAGTTTGGGGGTTGGAGGGAGGGCTAGCAGGGAGGCGTTTAAGAAACGTTTCAGCTTTAGCTGCTGCCTTTTGGCAGCACAAAAATACAACTTCTGGCCTCTCAGCCCACCAGGGCTCCAACTTTTGACATATTGTCACCACTGTTTCCTGGTGCTGTGTGGTCCTGGTGAGAGAGGAGAGGGTTGTGGAAACCTGATTTTTCCCTGCAGGGGCCTAAGTCTGGGCACTTTCGGGTAACCTCCTGGGTGCTGCCCTCCCTCCTCTGGAAGTGGGGCTCCAGTTGTGTGTGGGGCGGCCCTGGGAACGTGTTCAGGTCAGTTGCAATATTTGTTAGGAACAGGCTTTTGGAGATGAGTTGAACTAGAATGGACTCCGGCTTTGTTTTAATCAGTTTCTTTGGCATTTGGCATCACTGCCTTCTGTTCTGATGGGGAAATGGCTCCGTTTTCTCTGCTGCCTTCTGAAGGAGACAGTGAGGGACTTCCTGTCCCGCCAGGGCCCGGCTGGGCTCTCCAGACTGGGACCGAGCCCTAAGCTCTGTGACTTAACTCTAAACCAAGCATCAGAGCTCCCATCTCCCTCTTTTTATTTTATTATTATTATAATTATTAACATCCTTATACTAGAAATAAAGTTTGTACTTGAAGTTTACCTGAGTCGTGTGGTTTCTTCTCCTGTGCACTCTGGAGACCTCAGGGAGTTTGGGGGAAGGTGAGCAGGACTAGGCTTTCCTGCTTCCTGGAACCCTGGCAGGTCCAGGGTGAGCTCCTTTTCAGAGCCACCATGGAAAACATTAAGGAGGTTCTTAAAAAAATTACATAGAACTACCATATGGTCCTGAAACCCACTTTTGGGCATTGATCTGAAGAAATCTGAAACACTCATTTGGAAAGATAGGGGTGCCCTTATATTCACTGCAGCATTACTTAACATTACCCAAGACATGGAAGCAAGCTAAGTGTCTGTCGTTAGACATGGAAAAAGAAGACATGGTGTAAATGTACAACAGAATATTACTCAGCCATAAAAAACGAAATGAAGTACTGTAGGACATATAGTCAATATAATTATGGTATCAGGTGGATACTAGATCTGTGTTAATCATAAGATGTAAAAGTCTGATCCAGCCGTGGGCAAACTACGGCCCGTTCGACTGTTCTATCCGGCCCGCGGAGCCGAAAGCGGAGGGTTTTCTTGCTCTCCCCTCCGCTCCTTCACCAGCAGCCCAAGATGAGAGTGCCGGCATGGTCAGGTTGCTTTTGTTCCGGTCCTCCGGTCCAGTTTAAGAACCCATTGTGTTGCTTGAATCAAAAAGTTTGCCCACCCCTGGTCTGATCACTATGTTGTATACCTGAAACTAATATTGAATGTCAACTGTAACTGAAAATTAAACATTTTTTTAAAAGATGGTCACACAATTCTTAGGGAAAATCAAAATTAGATGAAGATTATTTATTGGTGAGACTTTGTTCCTGTAGTGAGCTTTCTTTACACAGCAATGGTGTAAATAGCATCAAATTGAATGAAAAGTTTGTTAAATGCAACCATAAATAATTATAATAAATACACATCAAGTAACTTTACAGCACATGTGTTTTAGGGCCAAGGTTTAGATCTGTCTGGACCTCAGTGTGCTCTCTGGGAGAAGCAGTCATGTTAGCAGCAGGTAACTCACAGCTATCATCTAATCAAGTGATTGGCCAACAGAAGCTTCCCAATCCCCTCATGGGGGAGGTAGCTGACAATTCTCAATTCATTCAAGGGATGGGAAGGGTTAGAGGGAACTAAGAATTTAAAAATACAGGAGGAAAAACCACTTCTAATAAATCCAAAGGCTCTTTCATTATGCAGAAATGAAACAGGATCCTTGTCAGGACTACATCCTGCTGTGACCTCCAGGCTAGGGGGCTGCGGCCACGTGAGGCAGCGGCCAACCACATTCTCTAGATGGGACACCGCAGGCACTCACCTCCAGACACTGATCCTGCATCCAGTATAAGTGATGCAACTGGACAGTAACCCAGTTGATCTTCCTTCGGGAGGGGTCTTCCCTACAACGGTCCTAATGCAGTTCCTAGGAATAACGGGGAGGAGAGGGATGCTAACGGCTCAAAAACGCACGTTCCGTCAGGCAGAGGAGGGAGGAGCACACCCTCCGCCCACCAGCATTCACACTCCAAACCACCTCAGCACTCACTCAGAACTTCCACTATTCACAATATTATACAATAAATACAGTGATGAATTCTGTGAGAACTGGCAAGGCCCAAGTGACAGTCCAACAAGATGGCATATGCTGCTCTTCAACAAAGGACCGCTGGGCAGACCCAGGTGGGGCACAATGCAGGGCAGTGGGTGAGCTGGGCAGCCCGCCCTGGCACGCACGGGGAAGCGAGGGGTGCTGGGTGGGCCCAGCCAGGGGGGCAGAAGGACCGGAAGGTCTTGGTCACTGAAGCAGACCCCAAATTGAGCAGAGCACCTCAGACAGCTCTTTAAGTGGGGGTGGGACGCTTTCCTCAGCTCCTCACCCCGCCACAGCGAGGCAGGGCCCTTTCTGAGCACAGCAGTGGGGAAGGCTTGCATCTCGTGTTTTCCTATTCGGTCCGTCTCACGCATGTCCCTCAACCCTGGAGCTGGGGCGCGCCCGCCTGGCTCTGAACCAACGTCGGGATGAACCCTTTGGTCGCCTGCTCCTGAGAAGCACTCGGGGACACGCAGACCAGGGTCCCAGAACTGACGGAGAGCGGAGAGAGTCTGGGAGGGACCGCTGTGGACTTTTCCTCAGGAAAACCCAGACCACGACAAGGCTCTAAAGAGGAACACATAGACCTCCCACGTGTGGGTGATGGACCGACCATGGAGGACGGCCTGCAGGAGCCGCATCATTATCCAGGAGAAACTCTGGCTCCAGGTCGGTGGGCAGGCCTGGCCGCAGGCTTGTTTGTGGATGTGTTCTCAGAAGGAACAGGACTCTGGGCGATGGCGTCTCATCGCCAACTTCCTGCTGGGTGGTCCCGTGACGTGGAACCATCTGGGGCCCTCGGCACCAGAGTCTGGTGGCCACGAAGGACAGTGTCCAGGAAGATCAAATGAGACACAAACTGGGAACTAAACTACCCTACAAACACCATGAACGGTAGCAAAAGAACCAACCCATCACAAAACGTACAAATAGGAAAGGTTAAGTCTTCCAGGAGGCCCTGGAATGTGGACAAAAGTTCAGAAAGGAAAACGCCGCCAACTCCTCACGCAGGCCCTCCTGGAGGGACGTGTCTGCGGGGCAGCTTCCCAAGCGGCGGCAGTGCCTCGGTGACAGCCTCACTCTGGAGCTCCCGCCGTCAGCCACTGAGGGGGTCTTCGCGGTAGTGGATGGCACAACGCAGCTTCTCCAGCATGATTTCCAGGGAGGAGTACTGGGGAAGCTTGATCATGAACATGCATGTCTCCACGCGGATGTAGCGAGAGTCCGGGGAACCTGTGGGGAAAATGGGGTCAGTGTTAGAGGGAGACCTGGGCCTGGCTGGCCCTCGCGTGGCACGGGAGGTGGTGCAGGAGAAGATTCTGGAGGAGAAGGCAGACCACACTGCTGTCCAGCACAGGCACTAGACTGCTCACCTGAGGGACTCATTGCAGACAGCAAGGGGTGGGTTTTTTAATTAAATTATTTTGCTGCATTTATTTTTTCAAAAAAAATTTTAATCCTCACGCGAGGATATTTTTTCATTAATTTTTATTTGTTTGTTTTTATCTTCGTTCCCATTGATTTTTAGAGTAAATGGGAGGGAGAGACAAAGAGAAACACTGATGTGAGAGAGACACACAGATTTGTTGCCTCCCGCATGCCCCAACCAGGGCCGGGAGCCTGCAACTGAGGTACATGCCCTTGACTGGAATCGAACCCAGGACCCTTCAGTCTGCAGGCCGATGCTCTATCCACTGAGCCAAACCAGCTAGAGCTATTTTGCGGCATTTAAAAGATGAAAGATTAAAACATGTCTAGATTTTTAGCTTTTACAAATAATGGGAAATGGATTAACGTCGGACCTGCCTGGTTACTTGGCGAGGTCAGGTTTGGGAAGCCATGCTACCCTTGGCCTCTCCCCCACTCACTTCTGGGCTTTAGTGTTTGGGTCCCTGATCTGTCGTTCTCCCTCCCTCATGCAGGGCCCCATTCTAATCAGAGAAGGGCCTTCTCCCCACTTGGCACGCGACCAGGGAGGGCAGTACCTGCTGTGCCATCTGGGGGGGCGATCTTCATGGGGTACGGGGGCACATGGGCTGTGTCGGGGCCCCCGTCCTTGCAGGGGCAGGTGAACGGGATGCGCTCCTGGTTGCAGGCAAACTTGATGAACTTGCACAGCTCCTCCTGGGCGAACATCTCCAGGGCCCCCCAGAAGAACTCGATGTGCTGGTCCGTCTCCATCAGCCCCACCTGGTACATGGTGTGGGCCTGGAAGAAAGGCCCCACATGTTAGCAGACCTGGCCTCTGCCGACCCAGGACAGAGCGCAGCGGGGACCCAGGGCGAGGACTATGATGGCAGTGACCGCTGGTTTGTGTGCCTGTGGCCCGGGCACCAGACCTGGCAGCAGGGTTATACATGTTACCACTCTGACCCCCGGTCAGGTCCTGCCACCGTTCCCACTAGAGGGGAAGCCACTGGGCAAGGTCTCTCAAGTAGGAAGAAGCAACCCTGGGTCACAGGGCCGGTTGAGGGGAGCTGGCATGGGCTGAAGCACGGAGGGTCTTGGCAGGAATGGTCCATGAGCTCAGAAAGGTGGCTTAAGGCCTGGGCTCCGGCAGCAGGTGACCTGGGTCCGAAGTCTGACTCTGCCACCTGCTGGCTGTGTGAACTTGGGCAGGTGACTTATCTCCTGGCTTCCGGTTGCTCAGCTGTGAGAGGGCTGAGCATAGCTTCTCCCCACGCGGGGAGGGTGCTGGGCACAGGAGGTGCTGGGACAGGCCCTGCCCGCCGCCCGCCCAGCACTGACCTTCAGGAACTCGAGGTTGATGTAGGGGAGGCCGCAGGTCCGCAGCTCCATCTCCAGAGGGCTGAGCGTGGTGAGCAGCTGCAGGGGCACGATGGAGCCCAGGCCCGCGCGCACGGCCGTGGTGCACTCCTCGTTCTGCAGCTCCCGCAGCCGCAGGCCCCGGATGGCGGCCGCGTAGATGTCCTTGTTCTCCCACCTGGGGGCCAGGGGAGCCGTCAGGGATGAGGCCGAGGCCGTGACGGGGTTGCCCTAGGTGCCCAGTTACCCCGGTTTCCCAGTCCTGGCAGCTCAGTGAACTCTTCCTACCCCCCCTCTGGTGTCACCACCTCGGCTGGTATTTTCTAATATGAACGTCCTGCCGCTGAAGACAGCCCGCCATCTTTCCCGATGTCCAGCGGCCGCCTCACTCCCCCCCCGCTGGGGAGAGCTGCCTGTCACCTAGCCGCTGTCAGACGCCAGCCAGCCGGCTTGGCGGTCCCTCCGTGCACACACTCACGCCACAGGGATGTGCCGGCCGCGGCTGCACAGCTCCACCTCCTCGCCCGTCATGGTCAGGTAGGTGAAGCGGCAGCAGGGCTTGTTGGGGCTGTCGGGGCTCTCGGTGGCCAGGTGCTGGGAGGCGATCTCGGTGCACAGGGCCTCCAGCTCGATCTCGTCGTTGATCTGGAGGCAGAGGCAGACACAGGCTAACTGCCCGCCCGCCCGCTCCCAGGCCCCAGATGGGCAAAGAGCAGGCACGGTTTGGGTGGGGGCTGCCCTTGGCCATCATGAATGGCACGTGGCAGGGCCCGGCCAATCAGCCTGCCATCAGCTCAGGCTGGGCCCTGAGCCACCAACCGCAGGGCCCGTCCCATTTCGTTTGGAAGCCGCAGCTTCATTCACGGACGTGGGTCACCTCAGACCAGGTTCTGATGCTGTCATTTGAGCACCTGGATTTGGTTTGAAGCCACAGGCTGACGCTCTGTCCACTGACCCACACCGGCTAGGGCTGTACATTTAGTTTGAATAGTAAGTCATTTCCTGAGCTGGTTTGAGCTGGGTTTTCTATCGCTTGCCAGCAGACAGCCTGACTTCATCCCATCTGGGGGTTACACGTGGCTCCTCCGCCATTGGCACACCAGAGTTATGCTTCAGAAGTTAGCGATGTGCACACTGGGCTCCTGAGATGCCAGGACCTGACCAGCGGAGAAGAAACCGCTCCTCTGGGGGCGAAGGTGCCAGTAGGGCTGAGCATGCAGGGTCCTGGGCAGCAAGCTGCACCGTGGTGAAGGCTGCAGGCGGCCTGGCAGAAGCCGAGAGGGTTTCTTCCTGGGTCCTGTGCCTCCCCCTTCCCTCCCCTCCCCCTGCCCCCGTGTAGTTCTGGTGTTCCTGGTGGCCTTGCCCAGCCCCTCAGACAGAGCCTTGCTGGACTATCCGCCTGGACACCTCTCACCCCCCTGCCTGCCCCAGGCCCAGGCTGCCACCCACAGCCCAGGGGGACTTCTCAGAGCAGTGCCCGGTGGGCACTCACAATGCCCAGACCACGGGGAATCCTGCTTTGACCGTCTGGACAATCCATCCTCCCCTTTCTGCCGACAAGCCAGCTGCCACCCAGGATCTGGGCTTTGCTGCTCCCTGGAACAGTCTGCCCTCAAGTGGTGACCAAGGGGATGACTAGAGAGCCTGGCAAAGAGGCCAAGTTTTGTGCCAGAGTCAGCTGCGGTCCGTGGACAGGCACAAAGCCAGCTGCCCTAGCACAGGCAATGGCTCAGGGAGGGGGGTTAGGCTGGCGGCCTCGGCCACACCACCGGCGTCTCTAACCTGAGGAGAGGGTGAGGAGAGGGCCCCTGTCCGTGGACGGACCTGGGCCCACCTGGTACCTCGTTCCGGCCAGCTCCCCTCTCTGGGCCTTGTCTCCCTGGCCGTGGGAGGAAGTCCGCGGACGGCCCTCCGCAGCCGGGAGCCCGGGCAGGCCTGTCTCCCGCCCGCTGAAGGCACGGACAGCCCGAGTGGCTCCCACGGGCTCAACCCGAGCCGGGCACCGGGGCGCTGTCTGCAGAGGGATGGCCAGACACGGCCGTCCCTGCCGTCTCTCGTCCACTGCACCAGGAGAGACAGACTCCATCCCCTCTGCCTTCCCTCCATCTCAGGAGGCCCAGAACGGAGTCTCAGTGAGGCCCTGGAAGCTCTTCCAGGTGAAACTGGTCTGCGTGTAGCACTTCCCCCCGCCCCGCCGTTCACTCGGGGCGGGAACTCTGCCGGGCGTGCCGGGGCCTAGCAGGCTGCCAGGTCCCCGCCGTGGCCGCTGTGGTCAGGGTGGGAAGCCCAGTGGTCCCTGGGAGAGCCCTCCGTGCTTAGCTGGGCGAGAGGCGGCAAGAAGGGAGGGTCCAGGGCACTGCTCTGGGCCCTGCTGCCCCCTGAATAAACTGCTGTTCACTTACGCTTTCGAATTTCTTGACGTAGTTGTACGTGAGTATGTCTGCCTCCTGCAGGTCTTGGTCGGGGTCCAGGGGCTCCCCTACCAGCGTCTTCCAGAAGGAGGGCAGGAGGTCCAGGGGCAGAGGGACATCTGCGCGAATTGCAATTCCCAGCAGCTGGCCCAGGAAGTGCAGCAGCTGCTCCTCGCCGTAGGTGATGGGGCTGGGGGTCAGGATGTACTTGCCCTGCAGGAGGAGCAGAGATGGGGTGACAGGGCCGGGAAACGTGCCCCGAGCGGGCCCAGGCGGCAGGAAGGCCTGAGAAGGGCAGAGCGGAGGAGGGCACACCCGGAGCTCGGGCCTTACCTTGTTCTTGTTGACGGCTGAGCTGGGGCACAGCAGCAGGAGGGACAGCGCGGAGCTCTGCAGCTCCTTACACACCTGCCACAGGAAGTGGCGGAAGGAGCCGCCTGCGGGAGGGACGGGAGCCCGTCAGCGCCGGGCTCGGCCGGCCGCCCTGCCCGCCGCCCGGGAGCAGCGCTCACTGGCCGGCCGGGCGCAGCAGGTGCGGTGGGCAGCACACTTGCCTGCGGGCCGGGCGGGAGGCCTGGGGTCAAATCCCGCCGTGGCACCTACTAGCCGGGGGCCTCAGTCCCTCTGTCAGAGGGAACGGGAATTCTGCCAACCTCTGGCCAGTGTCAGGAATCAAGCGCAGGCCCGGGCCGGCAGCCCTCACAGCTGCGCTCACACTGACTTGCGGGCTTGTTGGCTCCTGTCCCCTTCTGTGCAGGAGCAGGGCGCCCGCTTACTCAGCACGCCCCCGCCAAGGCCCGGGGCTCAGTGTTTGTTCAGGGGACGCACAAGCGAACGGGTGGTGCGTGACCCCGTGCCAAGAGCACTGGGCAGGGACCCGCTTCCGTGGCTGCCACTCCAAAGGTGCCTTTGGTCTCTGCGCCTGGGCCTCCTCTCGCCCGCGTGCTCTGGTCAGTGCCCCCGGCAGGAAGCTCTGAGGACAACTGCGCATGCCTGCCCAGAGCCGTGTGGGAGACCTGCTTGGGGACAGATGTCAGGGCCTGGCCCTCAGTCCACTTCCAGAAGAGGCAGAGTTGCCTGCTGAAGCCACCAAGTCCGAGGGCGGGCTTTGGAATGGACGGACCTGGGCTGACCCCCAGGTGGCCGCCTGACGTGGGGAAGCTACTGAACTCGGAGGCGGCCCACGGCTGCCAAGGGGGCAATGCTGGCCTCTGGTGACACCTTGGTGCTCGGAGGAGTGTGGGGATGGACAGGGCCCGACACGTTGTGAGCACGGGGCGGTCGGGAGGTGGCAGAGGACACCAGTGCTGCCGGGACGGCTCCCGGGACGGCGGGAGGGAGACGGAGCTGCCCCAGCAGCCCCCCAGCACCCAGGTGACCCGCTGGGCTCCCCAAACAGAGTGGAGACAGTTCCTGGCTGTTGGGGGTAAAAGTGACCAAAAGGACCACGAGGAAACATTTTCTGAGCTGCTCTTCCTCATCCCTACAGAGTGAGAGGACAGAAAGTCCCATTTCCGTCAGGGGCTCCAAACGACCTCTTCCGGGGCACCATGAGCTCTCAGCCTGGGCGCCCCGGACAGGCCGGGCCGCCCCGAGGACACGGGGACCCGCTGCCGGCGCAGGAGCAGCGACAGCAGAGGCACGTCCCTGAGCCGCCGGCAGGCAGGCCCCGGGCAGTCCGCTTCTGCAGGGCAGAGGACGAGGATGTGGCTTTGGCTCTTGCCAACGGGGGAAGTCCTGGCAGTTTAGGCTAAGAGTCAGCACAGGAAGTGTCCTCTAAGCCCGGCCCCACCCTGACCGGTGGGGGCTCCACTTACTGGTGCCATGGACCTCCTCCCCAGTGAAGCGGATGTTGAAGGCGTAGGTGGGGTCGCCGCCACTGGCCAGTTTGACACAGAGCTGAGAGGAGGGCACGGAGGCCAGCTGCCTGGCAGCTTGGCAGAAGTAGGAGTTCTCAGAAGCTCTGATCTCCCCTGGAAAGAGAGAGGAGCTGAGCACCCTCAACACCCTGGCAGGGTTCGGCCCTCCCCGTCTCTGCCAGCTTCTCAGCCCTCACCCTCTCACCCTGCCCCCTCACAGCCCCTTGCCTCCTCTCTGCTCTGGGGCAGCTTCACTTCTCTCCCAGGGGGCCTGCTGGGGGCACTCCCGGGTCTCTAGTGTCGGCCCCTCTGGCCCCTCCTGCTGTCGCCTGGGGAGGTCACCCCCACCCAGCCCCTCTCTGTGGTGCCAGAAACCCGATGTTCACAGGTCCCTGTCCCGCCCGCCCGGCAGCAGGTGTGACCTGGTGAGAGGGAAGGAAAGGGTCCCCCTCCTCCCGCTGCGCGGGGCACAGAGCGCTGGGCGTGAAGAGGACTGTGCCCGCCCGGACCCCTTCTGGAGGCTCTTCCGTGTGTGCGAACTCCTTGTTTGTGAACGCAAACGCCGCTGTTGTGTGCTCTGGTCTGTGTAGCTGGTCTTACCTCCCACAATTTCCAGGGGGTCCAGAGTGATCTCGGGCGCCGCGTGGTCAGCGGTCCTCTGCACGGTGGCGTTCAGCACCCGGTTCATGACGGTCACCTTCGTGTCATAGAAGATGAGCCCTGCAGGAGGAATGGAGGGCTGGGTGGGCTGCTTCTCCTTCCGTTACCGAGGCCCGGGAGCCGCCCTGCGTCCTTCTGGACACCTCCATTCGGGCCCTGGGTGGGGCCTCAATGGTCTTGATGCCAGACACTTGGTTAGGATCCACCTGAACGTTAACTCACAAACCCGGGGACTGTCACGTCCAGGAGACACCCAGTGGCGGGAAGACAAACCCAAACACACAGCGAACAGAGAGGCTTGCTGTAGCATTTCCTGAGGCAGCAAGAATGAAACCGCCCCCGTGTCTCTCCATAGAGAGAGGCTGTGAGTAAACCGAGCGCCGACAGGTGGTCTGGAAGGTGAGGCGGTCCTGTGGATGGATGCCCAGAGTCTCTGGGGCAGGTTACCAAACAGGAAATGGAGTTGCAGAACAGAATGCATAACACACATTCGGATTGTAAAAATAAGACAGAAATGGGTGTTTGTATGTGAGAAATCTGGAAGCACACCTGCCTGGCCATGGCCATGTAACCTGTGTGTTTGCAGAGCACCGAGTGTCTGCTCTTGGCGGACCAGCTGCTCTGGAGGAGCGCTGCCTGTCACGTGTCCGGCTGGGTGAGGGGTGCCATCGGGCGGCGGCCTGGCTGTGGGCGATGGCCATGGGACACGACGTGACACTGTCTGGCAGCTGGCCCTGCAGGGCCAGGCACTGACCTTTGGCCTCCGCCAGCAGGGCGGCGATGCTGTGGGTGTACATGGGCGTCGGGCGCAGCTCCACCAGGGGCAGGAAGAAGGTCTCCAGCGTGGTGTTGAGGGACTGGAGCAGGGCGAAGCGCAGGCGCAGGCTCTCGATGGGCACGTCTGTGGGGAAGCGGGCAGTTAGGCTGAGACTCCCCCTGTGAACAAACTCAGGTTCCCCCCAAAGTGCCCGAGACCAAGGGCAAGGCCCGGGCAGCCAGCGGGAGGCCCTGGGTTGGCTGTGTATTGTATTTTTAAACTTTTAATTTTGAAATAACTACCAACTTATAGGGAGTTGCAGCCACAGTGCAGAGTCCTGTGTACCTCCCCCCGCTGTGAGCTCTACCCAGGAAGCAGAGCGTCTGGCACTCTCCCTTGTCTTCTTCACACCTGTCCCCTCTCCATCTGGGAGAGGCAGATGTTGGCACCATTCCTTGCCCACGGCTTCCTTCCCAGTATCCAGGAGAGCGGAGTGTGCTGGGGTGTGCAGGCGCAGCAGCAGCCTGGGGCACACGTGGGGACAGGCCCAGAAACAAGCCCGGCCCATCTGCCAACACGTGACAGCGGTCATTTCCGGGCTCACAGAGAACGCCCTTCCTGTGCGCGTTATGTGTGTTCCTGGGACCGTCCTGGGGCCCCGCAGGGCAGGGCAGGGCAGGGCACACGGCGCATTTCCCCGGGGCCACATACTCAGGAGACAGGCCACTCTGGGGTCCGTGGTGTCTGCGGGGTCCAGGTACACCTCGTGGGGGTGGAGCCGCGCGGGCGTGATGGCCAGGTGGCGGCACAGCCGGTTAATGTACTGCACGAGCGCCACGTCCATCTCCAGCGTCCACTTCCGCGAGGCCTTGTGCGCGTGGCGGACATCGATGCAGGCGCACCTGGGGGCAGAGGGCGCGGTGGGGCAGGGGCTTCGCCCTCCAGAGCCCAGGACACAGAGCGAGCCCTTCTCGCTATTACAGACGTGTTGCTTTAGAATTAGCTAGCTGTCCAGTCTGTTCCCTCCCCTCTTAAAATACACTTTCTCATCCAACGTGGGTGATTCCCCTTCCAACAAAACCCCTGACTCGTCTGTTCGCTGGCTTTTAAAACAAGCCGGAAAGCGTGCTGCGCCATGGAGCCCAGGCCCAACTACGATCACCTCCGCGGCCCACGGAAGGCACCAAACAGAACAGCTTCCCCTCCGCAAACAGACCCTCCTCCGTGCCCAGCACTGCGCTGGCGAGGGAGCTGGAGGGAGAGGGCAAGGAGACTGTTTTGTTTGCAAACGCCTTGTCTGCTCGGGGCTCACCCAGAACTAGAAGGGGACAGCAGATGTGTCTGACCATGAAGACAAGAGCAGTGACCTTGCTGTGCCTGACAGGGATGAAGGAATGACAGACTCGGAGGGAAAAGGTTCTTTGGAATAAGAAACCATCCGCATTAGGGACTAAAATGTGTTTCTTCCCTTCCCTCCCCCACTCACATGCTGAGACCCGCTCTGACTGTATTTGGAGGCAGGGCCCTTACAGAGGGCCAGACCGCAGGGATGCCCTGGCCCAGAGGACCGCTGGCGAGCCAACAGGTGGCCACAGGAGAAACCAGCGCTGCTCCACCCTGATTTTGGACGTCCAGCCTCCAGAACTGGGAGAAAATGCGATTCTGTTGTTTAGAACAGGGCTTCTTTTCAAATGGGTATGGAGACATGCTTCACCATATGAAGAATTAGAAAGCAAATCAACAGGCATTGAACATGCAGAGAGAATGGCTTCACAGGAAGTATTTTCTTGGGGAGGCAGTCAGGGGCTGAAAACCCCTCTTATAGGGGTTGAGGGACCTCTTACCTCTCAAAGTGGAGATCATAACCACAGGATAAAATCGCCCTCCAGACGCTACGGATGTCTTGCTTGGCTCGGTCAACAACAAACTTGTGAAATCCTTCCAAGGTCAGATACTTTTCCTCTGGGACTGATGGAAAGGGTCTGGGTTAGGAACTCGGTGAGAACTGCGCACAGTGGGGCCGCACAACAGGCTCTGGTTGCATCCTCTTTCAGGGCCAATCTATCTCGTCCCCTCTATCTCCTGTCACTCCAGCCTTCTCCACCCACTGCTACCTACATGCATCACCTGACCTTATGGGTCCCCAAGCCGCAGCCTTATGTCACCTATCTGGTCAGTCCCTCCTCTCTCTAGTCTCAAACACTCCCGATTAATTTTGTGTCAATGAGAATAGATTTCTCCAATTCTGCTGGGCCTTTAGGAGGCTGAAATTCTAATGTTCCAGATAAGAACCTTCTGGAAGCAGATGTCCAGATTTTACTTTCAGTTACAGTCATCTAGTTTTTGCCCTGGATAGATGATACTGAAGCCTAGAGTGAAATCCTATGGCCCCGCCCACCCACCTGCAGCTGCTGAGCTCGCAGCCCCGCCCAACTGTTCCTGTGCCAAGACCCCACAAGCGCTGGCACACTCGGCCTCCTGGTTAAGGCATGACGGGATTAGGACCAAGGGGTTTTTATAACAGAGATTTCTGGAGCTGCTGTTTGACCTCCTGAAGTTCATGGTCATCAGAGCAGCATTCTGGGCAGGTATGTTTCCCAGGGTCTCTGGAAATGCTGCTCCTGCCAAACTAAAGCCAAGGGCACCCAGGTTCCCGGTGGACGGCCCATCCCCGGGAGGAAGCCGCTCCCTCACCTTCCTGCTTTTTGGCGGGTGACTTTTCGGGGTCCTTTTCATCCGGCTTGCTCTTCTCCGGGGACTTGGGCTTCACGGTCGGCTTCTTCTCGCTTAAAGCAGACCTGCTGCAGCCCAAAGCGGGAGTCAGAACGCCTGGCCCCTGCTCCTGAGGGGACTGGAGCCTCACCTAGGCGTTAGCTCCCATCCCAACTACGCCTCAGGATTCTGACCAGGCTGGGTTTGAGATCGGCTTTGTTCTGACCCAGAAGAGTTTACCGAGCAAATTATCAGGACAAATGACATTGTCAAATATGAAAAACGTTAAACAAACACTTTTCAGGTGTGGTTCCAGGAAGAAACCACGAGCACATGTGGCTCCTTACGTTAATTAGTGAAATAAAATCGCAAGTTCAGTTCCTTGGCTGCACCCACACATTTCGGGTGCTCGCGTGTGGCCACATCTGGGATGGCCCAGCCGGAAACAGCACAGCTCCAGCCCCACAAGAAGTTCTAGCGGACGGAACTGACTTAAAAGCCTGATTTATTTATGATTAATAAAAAGACCCCGAATTTTCTGATTATTTAAACAATTCCTCTAGAGACTTCTGCTAGGTAACACTTTGCTACCAGAGTTTCAACTATGAATACTTGTGAGTCATAAGCCCATAGCTAAAGAAAATTCTATTAATATGTATGCATATTCACATGGACTAGTATGTAGCCATTTACAAAAAGGAATGAGGCCCGGCCGGTTTGGCTCAGTGACTGAGCCAAGAGTTCACCAGTTCGATTCCCGGTCAGGGCACATGCCTGGGCTGCAGGCTCAATCTCCAGAAAGGGGTGTGAGGAGGCAGTCAACTGATGTCTCTCTCTCTCATCGAAGTTTCTATTTCTCTATCTCTCTCCCTTCCTTTCTCTAAAATAAATAAAAACCATATTAAAAAGAAAAAAGGAGCGAGGAATTTCTTTTTGTGCAAAATTAGTAAAGGGAAATAGCAAGGGCTGGCAGTGAGCACAGCTCCCCCCTTGGGTGTGTATGCATTTGCTTGTGTGTGGAGAGTTCTGGAAGGCTACAGAAGTAACACTGGCCGTCTCAAGGGCCGGGAGGCTTGAGGATGCATGGAGAGAAGGGTGGCTTTTCACTGCATATACTTTGAAATTTTGTACTATTTTAGCCGTTTAACATGTAAGAGGAGGGTATGCATAAACACAAAGTAATGTACTTAAATATTAATTAAAAGCAGTTACTATGCTTGGGTAGTTCAATTTTTTTCAATATGCATGTACTCAGCCTTAGCTAGTTCGGCTGAGTGGATAGAGCATCGGCCTGTGGACTGAAAGGTCCTGGGTTCGATTCTGGGCAGGGGCATGTGCCCGGGTTGCAGGCTTGAACCCTGGTGGAGGGCTTCCAGGGGCAGCCAATCAATGATTCTCTGTCATCATGGATGTTTCTATCTCTCCCTCTCCCTTCCTCTCTGAAAGCAATAAAAAAATATTTTTTAAAATGCACATATTCGCCGAGACCGGTTTGGCTCAGTGGATAGAGCGTCGGCTTGCGGACTGAAAGGTCCCGGGTTCGATTCCGGTCAAGGGCATGTACCTTGGTTGCGGGCAAATCCCCAGTAGGGGGCGTGCAAGAGGCAGCTGGTCGATGATTCTCTCTCATGGATGTTTCTAACTCTCTATCCCTCTCTCTTCCTCTCTATAAGAAATCAATAAAAATATATATTAAAAAATGCACATATTCATTTTATAGTCTTTATACAATAACTACACATTACTTGTGTAGTTAACAGAATTTAGGAGTTTTGAACAAGTCTGTACATCTTATGTTTTATTGTTTAGTCTGGAGTGCTGTCCAGCCTGCATGGTCCAGATTTTACTACTCTTGTGAATAAAATGAAACGCTCTCTCAGCTGACAAGTCGAGGACTAAAAGGGCCCCAGCAGCGGAGAAGGGCCAGGATGCCTGGCCTCCCAGGAACCTGCCAGGAGGCGGTCCCCGTGTCCCCCTGCGCGCCCGTCTCCTGGGCAGCGAGGGCGCCCACCTGACACTGTTGAGCACGGCCTTGTCCTTGGTGGGCGGCTTGGTGATGGGCCGCTTGGTGCTCACCACCTTCACGGGGTGCTGCTCCTTCCCCGCTTTGCTGTACTTGCTCTTGTCGAACTTGGGCTTCGGCACGCCGTATTTCCTCAGGATCTGCGGGCACCAAGGGGACGGGTCTCAGGCTCCCCCTGCCGCGCACCCTCGGCTCGGCACAGGCGCGCGCACAGGCGAGGGGCCGCTACCTGCGTGAGCTGGTCCTCCAGCACCTTCTTCGGAGGCCGGACGTTGGTGAAGAAGAGGTGGAGGAGGTTGCCTGGTGTCTGGGAGTTGATCTGCTCTTTGCTGAGATAAATGTCAGACACTTTGATGGGCTTTGCCGGGGTCAGGCTCAGCACCTGCTCTGAATGGGCACAGCTCTTAAATATCTCCGTCAGCACCTCTCGGGCCCCGGGCACCAGCTTCTCACCTGCCACAGAACGGGGAGTGCAAAACAAGTCTGCCGTGAGCATCAGGATGCACCCCACGGCATTTTACTTATTTTTCATAAACAAGTTACTTTTAAGAGTGGGAAAGAGACATTCATGGTGATGCTGAGCCCACCGAAGCCTCATGCCCCCTTTGTGGGAACACACCTCAGCTCCACGGCCAGCCTGCCCTGCGGGAAGGGGGGCCCTGTAGCCTGGGACGGGGGCCACTCCTCTGCACTCGCCCTCGCCGCCGGCTGCAAAGGACCAGCCTCCCGGGTGGCAGACCTCAGCGCTCCCCGGACTCTTCCATGTGGAAGACATAACTTCCACTGGGTTCGAGCCATTTTTAGTGCAAAGTACAAGCTGTTAAACACTTGTTACTTATTAGAGAACATGTTTTAAAATTGACACACTGAGCAGGGTTTTCTGATATGAGCACAGAGAAAATACTTATTTTTTGTCCCCAAACAAGTGCACCAAAAGGTCTCTCCCCTTTCTTGCAGGGACCTGCCTGCATGCCTCCTGGACCAAGGCCCCCTGCAGAGCTGACTGGTCCCCCCCCCCCCCGCCGAGCTGTCCTCCTTATCCTTCCTCTCTGGGGGTGCGGCAGAGCCACACCAGGTCGGGCCCAGCTAGAGAACCGGGGCACGAAGGCCTGCAGGCATCGGGGCTGAGGGTGGAGGGACAGGTGTGAGGAAGAGGTAGTCCAGCCCTAGGGGCTAAGTCAGGAGAACCACAACTTGAAGAATATTGAGAAAACGCATGTGGCCGGAACAAGGCGAATGCATCACCAAAGACTGAGTATGTTATGTGGAAGGTTCGACTCTAACAGAGTCAGGAACTAGAACTGAATTCAGATTCAAAATATGAAAAGCCTGGGAAAGCACTAATTATGGCAGAAAAGGACCTCAGGCTCCCACAGGTCTGACACCTCCCACGTGGGCAGCTGAAGGGGCGCAATGTCCACCAACAGGGAGCAGGCCCGCGAGCGGGCAAGGGCAGGCCAGCGCCCAGGCCTCTCAGCACACAATTCCCCAAACTCAGCGATGCATATTCTAATGCAGTATTTTACAAATTAAAATTAATACAGAAGCCCATGCTGAGCAGATATTAATAGCACTGTACTGAGCCATATTAAAGCCTGAGGCAAAAGGAAAAATCAGAAATATTTAAGTCTGCAAATCCTGTAAAATGTTAACATCTTGTTCATTATACATTAAATGTGACTTTTACGAGCATTTTATTAAAATGTTATTTATCTAGATTATTAACTTTTTGGGAGCCCCGTTAAATTCTGTGCCACGGCCTCACCTAACCCTAGCCCCAATGCTGAGGGGACATCTCAACATTTCATGACCGGGGAGTAAAATCTCAAACAGTAACAACAAAATCCATACTCAGGGTTACATTTTTGTACACAAAACCCAAAACAAACTCAATAACCCTATTATGAAATTTCCAACAATATTAAAGATTTAGAAAAAAGGCCATGATTAAAAGCTGAGAGAGCCGAAACCGGTTTGGCTCAGTGGTAGAGCGTCGGTCTGTGGACTGAAGGGTCCCGGGTTCGATTCCGGTCAAGGGCATGTACATTGGTTGCAGGCACATCCCCAGTAGGGGGTGTGCAAGAGGCGGCTGGTCGATGTTTCTCTCTCATCGACGTTTCTAGCTCTCTATCTCTCTCCCTTCCTCTCTGTGAAATATCAATAAAATATATTTAAAAAATAAAAATAAAAATAAAAATAAAATAAATAAAAGCTGAGAGACTAGTATGAAATACAAACAAGAACACACAGAACTGTGAAGACAAATGGCTGCCGCTTCGGGAGTGCGGCGCGGCGGAGCGGCTGGCTCCGGGCGGGCCTTGTGCTGGCTCAGCGCCGGGGCCCCGCAGGGCCAGCCCTGGCCGCACAAAAGGAGTGGGCGGCCAGAGAGCGTCGCACGCCTCAGCGCCAGAACCACAAAGAGGACCTTGTGACAAGGAGCTGGGACTGTTTATTCCCAATAATTAGTTTTACAGCGGGAGGCATTCACTGTCCTCAAGCCCACAACCACGCGGTCACCAGCAATGTAACTGGTACGTCCTGGCTCGAGGCCAGCACAAGGTGAACAGGGGTGCCTGGCTAGATAAAAAGAAACGGGACTTGGATGCAAGCCCAGGTCCAGGTCTGAAGCCGGCTGTGCGGTGCCGTTCCTGGTCCTTCGGCTGCCCCCCAGCCCTCCAGCCTGACGGCAGGGAGGGTAGGCGTGCTCTCTGCCTGTGAGGAGGCACACATGAATCCTCCGTTAGTCAGCGATGAAACTCTTGTCGTCTCCCCAACTCCTCCAATCATTTCTTAAGTCTGCAAATCCTAGGAGTGCCCCAGAGCTCCTTTATGAGATGTTAAAAATAGGGGACATTGGGACTGGGGAAGGGGATAATTTTCATTCAATTCTTCCTATAAATTTGAAACTGCTAAAAAAGAGGAATATTCATTAAAAAAAACCTGTAACCCACCTTTAACTGACTTGTCATTGAAATAGTCTTCTAGCCCCGGGCTTCCCTGAGTGTCAAACAAGCTCTGGTTCACCACAGACACAGTGAGAATCTCTTCCGTGGACATTTCCATCAATTCGTCTTCACCGTCCAAGCTTGACAAACCGATCAAATCATTGTTGTTAAATAAACTTGCTCGGATTTTCTCGATTTTGGCTCGGGATCTTATCTGTGTGAACAAAGACAAGGGTCAGGCCTGGAGTAGGGAGTGACCTCCTTCGAAAGGAATGACCTTGGCCTCCGACATGCCTTCCCTTGGACTCTCCTCATCGTCAGTGCGGGGCCAGCGGCCCACCCTCCCCGCACCGACAGCACCACCTTTACGGAAACACTTCAACTCTGGCCAGGTCTGTGGCTCTCCCAAAGCCCAGGGACTGGAGTCCGTGCCGGCCTCAGAGCAAGTCCTCAGGAAGAGGGCGGCGAGGTTAAAGATGTGACTAGGGAGCTAGCTGACCGACCGACCGACCGACCGACCGACCACTAGACCCACGAGGCTCTTTTCAGGAAGGTCGTGAGAACCTCCCCGCACGCCCTCCCTACCTGCTGAGGGAGACAGTTTTTGCTCTGAGCCAGGGGTACAGGAGGCCACAGGATGCAGGGTTTCTGAACAAGGAGGCCCAAGGCATAGGTGACGTCCTGACGTGGAAATGAGACCTGGCCCCTGTGTACCACCTGCAACTCAGCAACACCTCAGACAAGACAGAGCCCGTCCTCACCGCTCAGCGCTCCTCCCGTGCCGGCAGCCCGGTGGGGCCTGAGCTGGATGCACTGGACAGAGCCCACTGTCAGGCAAGGTCAGCCCCTGGGGCCCTGCCTTCCTCCCCCTCGCAATGACCCGGTTACTTCTGACCTCAGACGGGACAGCACTCAGAGCTGTGACCTCAAGCTCCGGCAATCAGCCTAACAAATCCCTGTTTCCAAAGGCTGCCGCAGGAGCCCCTATTCCCTAGGACATAATTCTGGGAGCCATAAGAGGCTTGAGGGGTTTTAGTGGCTGCCCAGGCGTGAGAGCGGTTACCTCCACGACTGCGAAGCCTTTGATGGGGCGCGCGGCGAGCGGCTGGTTGTCCAGGGCCGCGCCCGGGTACACGGCGCCCATGTCTGACGCCGAGGCTGTCTCTGCGTTGTCCAGCGGCTCCCCCAGGCTGCCCAGGCTGCCCAGGCTGCCGGTGCTGCACAGGGAGATGTCCAGGCTCTCCTGGCTGGACACCACCTGGGGCTCCAACAAGCCAGGAGGGATGGGCAGCTCCAGGCCTGCGGGCAGCAGATCCACCGACAGGTCGCTGACCGTCTGCGAGACGCCCTGGGAGCTGCAGATGGAGGCCTGGCTGGTGGAGGCAGACGCGCTGATGCTCATGGCGGGGGTCAGGCTGCTGGACGTGCTCACTTCCAAGCTGTCCGTGCCGGGGAAGCCGAGGGTCTTCTCTGGCTCGGCTTTCCCTTCACTGCCCTCGGCCTTGTCTTTCGGCTTCTTGGGGTCTTCGTCCTGCAGGGGAATGTAGATCTCATCTTTGAAGACCCCGCCGTGGGCGTTGCAGGCCTTGCGGATGGCGCCTCTGACGATGCCCTCATCCAGGTGGGTAGGGATTCCGGAGATGACCAGCAAGCGGCTGTGGGCAGTTGGGCCTACCAGGGCCTGGCAGGCGTCGGCAATGGCGTCGCTCGTCACGCCCAGCCCCTGTGGGTCCTTCCGGGTGAGGTGCCGGAGGATGATGAGCAAGGTGAGGGCCCTGTGGAACCACAGCATGTCCTCGGGCTTGCTGCCCCCGATGCTGAGCAGGGCGGGGTCGGAGTCCAGGGCGCGGGACGACTGGCGCTTCCCCGAGGAGGAGGCCTTCTCCCGCTTCATCTTGACCTTCTTCCTCTTGGACAGGAGGCTGGGGCTCTGTGGAGTCTGTCCCGGGGAGGACGAGGAGGAGGAGGACGAGTCACTGAGGTTCGGGGTGGTGGCTGAGGTTACTCCGCTGGCCGTGACGCTCATGTTGGTAGGCAGGGTCACCTCGGCCACTGCCAGGCAGCCTTCCATGAGGGCATGGAAATACGTGGAGAACCTGCCCTGGTCGGTGGCCACGGCTGCCCCTGAGCCTCCGCAGGAGCTGCCCGAGGCCCAGCTCTGGGTCTCCTCGTCGTACAGCTTGTGCAGCTCGGACTGCAAGGCCATCAGCATGGCCAGACAGGGGTTCAGCTGCAGGGCAATGGAGGAGGACAGGCCGGCCGGGTGCTTCCTCTGCTCCAGCGCGTGCACGGTGCGCAGCAGCTCTGCCAGGAGGTGGAAAACAAGTTCCTTCACGCAGGCCGCCATGTCCGTGGTCCACAGGAAGTTTCCTGAAGCAGACACAAAGCAATAACGGTTACTCACAGAGCGCTCACTGTGTGCGAGGCTCTGTTTTAAGCACTTCAATGGGTGCAACCCTCACAGCAGCCTATGAGACAAGTACTTCTATATCCACCTCCACCCCATCGCGAGGGGAAGAAGCAGAGGCTAAAGAGCTGAGGGACTTGCTCAAGGTCACAGCTACCAACGGGACAGCTGGGCAGGCTGGCTCCAGAGGCTGTGGCCTTAACCCCCCACGGAATGGCACGTGATTGCATGAAGCTGGCTTCTGTGTGATCACATGCCACAAAAGCATTGTTTTCTTTCTTGTAAGTTATCAAATTGGTGACAAGTCACTAGAACAATGTTTCCTGAACTGTGGGATGCTTAGTACTGGGGGCAAGTTCACCACACAGCACAGAACACACATGAAAAATCATCCCTTTTCTAGCTGCTTCCAGTCCTCATTTTGTCAACAAGAAAGCCTTCTTGGAGTTGTCTGTTCTGGACAGAGAGTGGGCCACAGACCAAAAGCCTCCCACAGGGAATATTTAGCTAGAATTTCATAACAGTAATCATCTTTTTTTTTTTAAATTGATTTTAGAGAGAGCTCTAAACTCTAGCGCTGAGCTCCAGGGCCCAGGGCTGCCCCACAGGGCGCATGCCCTGAGTTCACTGACCTCCTGAGGCCACTTTCCTCTTACTTCTCTGCTCTCGTCATCTGCCTGACCCCGGAAGACCTCTGAATCTGTAACTCCCCCGCCCCTCTAACATATTATAAATAAATAAATAAAGACAGACTTGTACAGTGAGAATGTGCATGCCCACCAGAACACTTGGCTGTACTTGCTTTATTACATATCTATCCATCTGTCCCTGTAGAGGTTCATCCATAAACTCATTAGTTCTTATTTCAAAATAAGTTGCAGACATTATGTTTTATCCCTAAACACTTAAGCAGATACATTAATTAAAGTTGAATATTCATTCAGAAATTTTTTAGGTAAATTCACATATGGTAAATGCACAACTCTAAAGTTTACTATTCTATTAGTTTCCCAAAAATGCAACCTCTTTTTAACCTTTCAGGAGTTATGAAGTTATGTTTGATTTTGCAACATCACTCACTTCCATGCCATTAACTTTACAACAGTTTTTACCTCCAAAGTTATAATAATGGCATATACTTGTTTTTAAAAAAATGTTTTTATTGATTTGAGAGAGAGAGGAAGGGAGAGGAATGCAGAGATCAGAAACATCGATGAGAGAGAATCATTAACTGGCTGCCTCCTGCACATCCCTCACTGGGGATCGGGCCCACAACCTGGGCATGTGCCCTGATCAGGAATTAAACTTGGTTCATGGGTTGACACACAACCATTGAGCCACACCGGCAGGGATATATTTATTTAAAGTAAAGGATGATAAAATTAATCTTCCTTGCATGATTAGCTGCCACCCCTCAAAACAATGGAAATCCCCTGCAGATCACAGATTTGGAAGCCGGGGCTGCCTCTTACAGGCCGTTCGCTTCAGTGGCAGTAACCTGGCAGACAGGGCGCTGTCCCTGTTGGGCTGCCTATGGTCACTCCCCACCCGTCTTACAAGCTCCTTCCTCAGGTCAACAGAGCCCCCCTCCCGGCCCCGAGGGAGCGCGAGCCTCACCCAGCAGCCCCACCACTTGCAGGAGGACGGATGTCGGCACGGTGTCAGGCTCGTCTTCCGACTTTCCCTCGCCGTCCTCTGACTTCCAGGACAGCAGCTGCTCGGCGAAGGCCATGGCCAGTGGGAATTCCAGGGGCAGGGAATGCAGTACCAGCACAGCTCCGGGAGGCGGAGACACTCCTAAAACAAGAGCCCCAGCGGACAGGACCTGATCAAAATAAGCCTGAGCAAAAGGCTGCCAGGCGTCTGGAGAAACGGCCAGAAAGCCTGGCCGCTCGTCTGCTGAGGCAGGAGGAGCCGGGGACACGCCTCCAGGGAGCCCGCTCACTGTGACAGCGGGACAGGGGGCAGCAATGGGAGGAGGGAAGGATGACTCCCCAGCACGGAAACAGAAAGTCAGATTTTAAAAGATGCTTCATTGGCACGGTCCCAGGTTGGTACAGAAAGCAAGCCCTTTGGTGTAGCTGCAATCCTGTCAGAGCATTAAGTTTATACTCGGTGCAGAGAGAGAGTTACAGGACCATGGGCTTTGATTCTCTTTATCATCTTCTGTCACTGCCATGGCCTGGATGGGACCAAAGCTGCCGACAGCGAGAGGAGAAGGCTGAGGCATCACCCCCACGACCGCTGTCGGACGGAAGCGGGGAACCGGGTCCTGGCCAAGCCAGGAGGACCGGTTGACGGGCCTGCACTTGGTGATGTTTACATGGGAAGGTTTACTTGGGCACAACAGGCAAGACAGAGAACTTCTGTGTTTAATTAAAAAGTTGTAATAACAGCTAGTGTAGGCAAAATACTATGAAAAAACAGACTCTAATAAAGAGACTGAAGTTACTTAGCAATGACCAAATCACTTGAGAAACATCCTTTCATTTCATTCCCTGCAGATGGAATAGCTCAGGACTGGGGCTGCGGAGAAGCTAAGGTTCGTTTTTTGGGACTGAAAGTTCAAAAATATCTTATATAACTGTCTCTAGCAAGCCAGACAGTGTCGGTCTCTTTTGTCAAATACACCCGGAGGTGCCGTGGAACTCTGAGCCTCGGTTGCCCCTGCCTCAGGCACGGCCAGCGGGCTGTGGATGTAATGCGCACGGCCAGCGACAGCTTCGCGGTTTACAGATGGAGGGCTCCCTGGGGGCTAACAGGAGAAGCCAGGGAGAGGGGACCGACCAGCCGGGGTCCCCGGGGCGCTAGCTCTCAGAGGGGAGCCAGGCTCCCGGAGGCCTGTGCCCAGGGAGCCACATTACGCCCGAGAGATGCCGCTCTTAATGAGCACTCGCTGAACGGCAGCTGGGAGTATTCCGGGCCGCCACGAGACTGCTCTGTTGGGAACATCCTAAATCACAGGCTCACAACACACGCTGAGAAAGCGAATCCCCACTTAGCTGGGCAGCATCTGCCAGGCCTTCCCCAGGCGGGAAAGGGAGCTTTTCATTTCCTGCCTCAGCAATTGCAGTGCCCCAAGCAGCTCTGTTCTTTACCGAAAAGAAGCTGGGACAGAGCAAGGTCCGAGTACAAGACCCTTCCCATGGTCAAAGAGAGGAAAGCAGAGAAAACGTCCGCTGTCCTCATTACCACGAGCTAACGGCACTTACCCAGCTTGATGTGGACCTTGTCTGTGGACAGGATCACGGAAGGGTACTGGTTGGTGGTGGGAGGAGGTGTGAGTCCGGTGTTGGCCGGAGATGCATCCCGTGGGTAACACACGGCCTCGATGAGGTTTAGCTGCCCATTTCGCTTGACCTTGTGGCCGAGCCCGTACACCAGCACACGTGCCCACGGCGCCTTGTACAGAGAGGAGCTGAGGAGGAGGGAGGGGAGTGAGGGGAGCCCCCTGCACACCAGGGAGTCAGCAGGTGCTTTGTCATGAAGAAGGAAAGCGAGAACTGGGCACTCATTCCTACCACAATTTCCCCCGAATCCATTATACTTTTCTCTCCCCATTACCATCTGGAGAAAACTTACTCTTTGCGGAATCCAGACTGACTTTCTTTGCAAGACACCACGACAAATGCGGCTCCAGGGAAATTAACATCCATGCTGACTTTGGACTCGGAGATGGGGAATTCTTCGGAGGGGAACTGCTCTGGCGCTGTCTGCAGAGGACGTTTAACGAGGAGAGGCACAGGCTCAGCAGGAGAGCTCTTCGTCTTCCTCTCCCAACAAAGACTGCCACCCCGCACGCAGTCCCCGGTCAGGGGGACAGGAAAGCCCTTCGGAGGAAGGACGCTACGGACAGGACAAGGCAGCAGAGTGTGGAAGCGAGGAGATCGATGTGGGGGGTGGCCATGGGTGGAGGTGGGTTTGGAGAAGAATGTGTCATTTCTAGGAAATCCACAAGACATCCAATAAAAATTGGGGCCCAGTTCCGGGATCTTAGAGCTTTGACTTTTACCTGCAGGAAAGAGCAGATCTGTTTCGTCAGCTCCAAAAGGCTCTCTTCGCCCTGGTGCAGGGTCCGTGTGATGGCCACGTGGAGCCACTCTCGCACTGTCTGGGAGTTGCCCTGGTAGAAGAGGTCTGTGGCCGAGCAGTTCTGGGAGTGGACGCAGTGCTGCAGAGACTGGGCCAGGAGGATGGAGCTGGAGCTGATGGTGCCATCTGGGGACAGGAAGGAACCACAGTTTGCCAGAACCACAACAGCCAATGGTGGTGAGATGTTAAGGAACTGACCAGACTGTCCAGTAGCCGGGCTGAGTTAGCTTGGACAGGATGTCTGGGATAACAGACATAATGAAGATCCTGGGCAGGGAGGTAGGGGGTTAATTTCCCTGCTCTTTAAATTTTGTTTTCTTTTAAGCAGCAAAACTATTTCCTAAAACAAAATCTGAAGTGGAGGCCCAAACACAAGTGGAACAGGTAGGTTCAGGCTTCCCGGAGCCTTCCTGACCTGCTGGGCTGCCCTGGCCCTCCCGAGCCACACTGAGGAACTGCTAGCGTGGCTCAGAATGGAGTCTGCAAAGCAAATGTGAGTTCATCAAGGAAAAAACACTTCCACAAACACTGGAGTTTTCCAGGCATGTTTTGAAGCTCTACGTTACCAGGGTGGGGCAGTGGACCCATGCACTAAAGGAGCTGGAAGAGATGCAGCTCGGACTGCCTGGGGCACCACAACCGTGAGACGCCCTCTAGACTTCGAGTGCCACCTGTCCCCTCACCTCCAGTGGCTCAGAGGTCCAGGGCAGCAAGCTGAAGGCCGGAGTACCCAAGGAAGACTGGACTCGGCAGATTCATCACTTAGCATGAACCAGAGCAGCCCACACCCAGCACCAGCTCTCAGCCCAAGCGCCCAACGTCAGCAGATACGCACAGGCCGGCCCATTAAAACACAAGCTGCCAGAAGTCACATGAGCCAGTAGGTCTGCTTTGGAGGAGTCTGATCACAGGAACATATGCCTTTCTTTACAAAGTCAGACAGAAAGTCTGTGCAACAGTATAGTGACCAGACTTCATAAACATTACCTAATTGTCCTCGATCCACAATTAGGAAGCTCTATGAATGTTTAACAGATCAATGACTAAAGTGAGTGATATACTTACTTCATTTTTTTCAAGGAGTGAGAAGCACTGCCGTGCCCATTGTGGCTCAGTGCGGTTCTCTCCACTGAGATAGTCTGAGGGCCCTGTGCTCAAATCGCTCCCCCACCACCACGGACAACGCGTACCCACGCTCAGGACTGTTCCTCCCCAGGCTGACTGCAGCAGTGCCAGCCGCAAGCCAAGCTTTACCTGGGAGTGGAGGAGCCAGGAGCTGACTGGAGAGCAGCTGCAGGTGCTCCAGGGTAATGTCTCGGATGGCAGGGATGTGGAAGAGGCGGGTAAACAAGTGAGGCAGCTTGGGGGCGAAGATGTTGAGCAGGGCCATGCGGCAGTACAGCCTGGCCAGCGCAGCCTCACAGCGCAGCAGCTCTCTGCGGGGCAAAAGGCAGGGAGATCAGTAGGCGCCTCCCCCGCCCCGCCCTGGACTGCAGGCCTCCCCACAGGCTCCCAGGGGAAAGGCCACGCCCAGGTTTCTCTTCTGTCCTCCTCAGTCACTTGTGTTCAGGCAAACATTTAGTTACATTTGCTTTTTCCCAACTCAAACATCACTGTGGAAAAAATAATGAAAACGTAGGTCCACACAAAAACTTATGTGTGTACATTCACAGCAGTGTTTCTCATAGTAGACAAAAAGTGGATCAACCCAAATGTCCATCAACTGAGTAACGGTAAATCTGCACAATGGAATACTATTCAGCCATAAAAAGGAATGAAGCACTGATGATACATGTCACAACATGGATAAACCTTGACAACATAATGCTGAGTGACAAAGCCAGACACAAGGGCTGCATATTGCATGACTGTGCAGAATTAAGCAAACCCATGGAAATAGATCGGTGGTTGAGCTAGGGGATGGGAGTGCAAACTGACTATAATGGGTATAGGCTTCCTTCTTGGGGTGATACAAATGTTCTAGAATTGACTGATGATGGTTGCAAAGTTTGTGAATATACTAAAAACCATTGACTTGTCTACTTAAAATGAGTGAACTGTACAGCATGTAAATTATATCTCAATAAAGCCATTAAAAATTTCGCTGTGGGAATTTTTAATGTGATGGATTTATAAATAGGCATGCACCTTAAATAATGGCTCATTAGTAATTAAGCAGGTCCCATCTCTTGGTAAAAAGTCTAATCTAGCTACTACCAGCATAGGGAAGACTCACTGCATTTTAGTAGCCAATCACCATGATGAAACATTCTCCTGGCATTAAGCACTTTAAAAAGGAAAGTTAGAAGCAGCCCTGATGTTTCTATCACGTTTAGGTTTAAGCCCTAGTTGGTTGGCTCAGTGGGAGAGCATTGGCCTGTGGACTGAAGGGTTCAGGGTTTGATTCCAGTCAAGGACACATGCCTGGGTTGTGGGCTTGATCTCTAGTAGGGGGTGTGCAGGAGGCAGCTGATCAATGATTCTCTCCCATTATTGATGTTTCTGTCTCTCTCTCCCTCTCCTTCCCTCTGAAATCAATAAAAATAAAATATATATATATATTTTTAAGTTTAGGTTTAATACTCACTTGGAGCCACCAGGGGTCATTTGAAATTGTCTAGGACAGTGGTCGGCAAACAGAGGCAAGGGAACCACATGTGGCTCTTTGGCCCCTCGAGTGTTCTAACGCCACTTCCTTTTTCTTCTTTTTAAAAAATATATTTTATTGCTTTTTTACAGAGAGGAAGAGAGAGGGATAGAGAATTAGAAACATTGATGAGAGAATCATTGATCAGCTGCCTCTTGCACACCACTGGGGATGTGCCTGCAACCAAGGTACCTGCCCTTGACGGGAATCGAACCCAGGACCTTTCAGTCTGCAGGCAGACGCTCTATCCACTGAGCCAAACCAGTTTCAGCTAATGCCACTTCTTAAAAATAGACTCACCCAGGCCAAAAACCGACTTCTGCGCATGGGCCACAAAGTTTCAATCGCACTGTATGTGCACGCCCGCACATGGTATTTTGTGGAAGAGCCACACTCAAGGGGCCAAAGAGCTGCATGTGGCTCTTGAGCCACAGTTTGCCGACCACTGGTGTAGATCCACCTCTCAACCCCTCCACCTCACAGCAAAGCACCTGTGGCACAGGCCAGGTGATTCTACATCCCCTTACTTGTCCCCTTACCTCTTGCTCTCAACTTTTCTTCCCAACTCCTGCAACTGTGCTATTATCTTTACTGGTTGCCTTCTCCCTAACTCCTCGCTTTGAAGGAAAACCCTTGTTGTCAACAATGAGTACACATGTGGTAAAACGCAGGAAGTGGATTTCGGTGACGAGAAAAGAGGGCTCAATTTACCTGTGAATCTGAAGGTTGGTGTTGTCCAGCGTGACCAGTCCATTGGTGGCAGTCCTTCGGTAGCCTGCTGGGGGCCTCTCCAACATGTCGATAGGATACCAGTATCGAACCAGCACCCCTTCACTTCGCAGGTATGTTTCTACCTGCACCAACTCATTGACCTACAGCAGTAAAGGGAAATGTCTATTTGTCTTTCTACGCTAACTTTACCCCTTAGTTTTAAAATACATATAAAACCAAAGTCTTAAAGCAGTAAATGCTAGCTGTATGTCACTGAGTCTAAAAGTTTGAAGACATTTGGTTAGTATTGCATTAACAGTATGGTTTGTTTTTTATACCAGTTAGCAAATTTTTATTAGTAAAATAAGAGTTTCAATGTAATTATGGGTCAGAAATTTAAAAAGAATAGTGCTATATTTCAGTAACAGTTCAATGCATATTGTTGCCAGGTAAATTTTCTGTTCCTTGCTTTGATGTCTGATAGCTCTATTTCATTACTAGGAAAAGTAAAAGTAAACTCATGTATATGCATTCTGGATTCAAATACCAAGTTTTTTTTTTTTTTTGTTTGGGGTCATTATTAAAACAGAGGGAATAGAACTATTTGAGAAATACTAATTATTACTTTAACAAAAATTCTGATTTTTATTTTCATACATTTCCATTGCTGAAAGTATTGTTAGTTATATGCTTTCTAATAACTGGAGTCAGAAGTTTGCACCCAAAAGCAGTGGGAGATTAATAGTACTACTGCTAGAATTTCTACTTCAAAGTTCACTTTAGTAAACCACCAACCGGTAAAAGGAAGTTGGTTGAAGATGTGAAACTTTCCATTTCAAATCATTAATGGTACCTACCATTCTCTCTATCAAGACATACACTAGAGCTTGCTTAAATGGTGACAGACACCTTCTCAGGACTCTTGGGTTTAAACTATACATTATTCCACTGGTTTTTCCTGCACGGGAAACATCTAAATGCAAGCACGTGCCCGCCACCTCAGGATGGCAGAGACATGGCTTTCAAATAGGGCCTCATTTTCAAAAGAAAGCTTCAAGTTGTCTCCCTCACTCCCTTCTGCTCCTTCTCCCTGTCCCCAAACCCTTGCTATGCTGCAGGAGAGGGTCCATCAAAATGGAAAAGAAAACGACAATCTAATTTAATACACTTATTTTATATGAGGGAAATTGAGGCTGAGACAACCAGTGAGATGAAGTGATCAAAATCACAAAACTGGTTGTTGTTGTTTTCTCTAGCCTGAAAGCTGGGGCCTCGCCTCAGATAGCCCGGCCGGCCGAGAACGAAGAGCCCCGTCTAGGCCCAATGGGCTCACATGCTTCCAAAGCAGAGACCGGTCCCCAAGACTCCATCCCAGCCCCCAATAGCCAAAGCCAGTCTGGAAAGGTGGAGCCTAGCCCAGAAGAGTAAGGTTAGACCCCAACAGCCAAACTCAGTCCCGAAGGGCAGAACCTCACCCCTAAGAGCCCAGCCAAGCCCCGGAGCGCCTCATCTAGCCCCTAAGCAATATCCCCTCCTCCAGCAGGTCCAAGGAAGCCAGCCTCAGCGTGTCAGAGTGACTTCCGCAGGCACCGCCCCCTGGAAAGCCAGCAGCCCTTCCACCTCGGCTCCCAGGCCACGTGTGCTCACTTAGGTTTTCAGCATCCCTCGGACGCACTTACGGTCCTTTCCTCTAAGGCAGTCATGTGGGGAGGGGCTTCCCCATGGCCCGGGCCCATTTGATTTTAATGGATTTAGCCCGGAATGGACCAGCAAGGCCTAAGAGCCCTATCTAGTTCCAAAGAGCTGACACAAGTTCCGAGGAGCGGAGACTAGCTAGACCCTAGGAGGCCAAGCCAGTCCCGAAGGGCAGACATCAAACTGTTTCTTTGTTCTGTGTCTGTAACAATCATGACTATGACAGATCAGCCATTCGTCAAGGACAGTGGAGGAATTTCTCTTTGAACTTGGGTGGACAGAATGTAGGGACAGTCTGAACATGGCTGACGGAAAATAATGCCAAAGGCAGGTCTGAAGGAGCTGACGTGCTAAGAGGAGAGTTTATAACCCTTCCTCCCTGATCCGTGCTCCTCTCAGCAAGGTCATCTGACATGACAGCAGTTAGTTTGGTCTCTTCACCCCTAACTTGAAGAGGAACTCATCCCTTTTTAAGGTAGATGGAGTCTGAGCATGAAAGTCTCAGTATCTAGAAAAAGCTGTGTACTCACTGAATCCACATCTAAGACTACTCCATGAAGGCCAAATGTTTTCAGCATCCCTCGAATGGCAAATTTTGGCAGAGCAGTTCCAACAGCACTGCTGGCTACATTATTGCTGTCCGGAGAGCGGGTTACTACCGTGAGACCTGAAGAGGGTAGAGAGAGAGGTTTTTTTAGGAGTAAGTATCATCATTACCTTGGAAGCCTCTATGTTAGGGTCTAAAATATCTCTACAGCATTGAGCAGTACATTTGGTTTAGTTGTAGCCAAAAAAGGAACACAGCTTGGTCTGGAATATAATACAACAAAGTGTTGTAAGAATTCTCACAATTCAACAAGACAAAGAAGCCAATTAAAAATGGGCAAAGGTTTTGAATAAAAATTTCTCCAAAGAGAAATGAAAAGGTATTCAACATCATTAGTCATTAGGGAAATGCAAATCAAAGCCACTTCACACCCACTGGGGGGGCTATAATAAAATGTCCAGACAATAGTAAGTGTTGACAAGGATGTAGAGAAATTAGAACCTTCATACATTGTTGGTGGAAATGTAAAATGGTGCAATCATTTTGGAAAATAATCTGGCATTGCCTCAAAAAGTTAAACATAGCCTTGGCTGGTTTTGCTCAGTGGATAGAGCGTTGACCTTATGGACTGAAGGGTTCTGGGTTCAATTCTGGCCAAGGGCACATGCCTGGGTTGCAGGCTCGTCCCTAGTAGGGGCATGCAGGAAGCAGCCAATCAGTGATTCTCTCTCATCATTCATGTTTCTATCTCTCTCTCTCTTTCCTTTCCTTTCTGAAATAAATACATAAATACATATATATATATATATATATATATATATATAGAGAGAGAGAGAGAGAGAGAGAGAGTTAAAGCTACCATATGAACCAGCAATTCCACTCCTACATATAGAAATAAAAATACATATTCACATATAAATTTGTATACAAGTGTTCATAGCCAAAAGGTAGAAACAACCCAAATGCCCATCATCTGATGAATAAACAAAATAAGGTAATATCCATACAATGAAATATTATTTTGTCATAAAAAGGAATTAAGTACCAACATGTGCTACAACATGGATGAAACTTGAAACATTATGTTGTATGAGAGGCCAGACTCAAAAGATCACATGTTGTATAATTCCATTTACAGTATATGAACTTTCCAGAACAGGCAAATCTACAGAGACAGAAAGTAGATTAATAGTTGCCAGAGGCTAAGGGAGAGAGAAATAGGGAAGAGTAAGGGTACAGAATTCCTTTTTGGGAAATGAAAATGTTCTTGAATTAGATGTAATGGTTTGATGATTATTCCACTTTGTGAATACACTAAGAACTGTTAGATTGTATGCTTTAAAAAGGTAAACTTTATGGCATATGAATTAGGTCTCAAATCAGAAGAAAAAGAAAAGTAAATATATATTCCTGCCCCTGCCCATGATGTTCAAATAGTTTTGTGAAGGTCTAATGAGTGGTGTTAAATTCTCTTTTTTGTGACTTTTCATATTTTCATTTCCTCAAAATGTGTGATAGATTTTTAATCAAAAGTTTATACTCATTCTATGAAAATTCTAAAAAACACAATACAACCACATATTCCTGGTTTATTATTAGCTCAGCTGCCAGGACTAAGCTGGAGAACCCTCTACCCGCCACCCCACTCCTCTCGCTGTACCACTGCCTTGTCTCACCTTCTCATGTCAGTGAGCCCTGAGCATGTGCGAGAGGCCACAGAGGCCAGGCAGGTGTCTGCTTGTGCCCCACCAGGAACTTTAGGGCCTTACATGGGAGAACCAGGAGAGGTCATGTCACTCAGAGTGAGGAGAGTCACCCTAGGAGAGCCAGCAGCTGCTTGGCTCACGCTCATGCTTAGGAAAACTCAATTTCTCATTTCATAGGATGTTTCATAGGTGAAGTAAAGGAGAAAGCAAAACCTTTTCGAACTTTATCAATTGTGAATTTGTTCGCTTCATCTTTAATGTCTTCAATGGTAGGAAGGTAAAGGTCTCTTGGGATGCCACCATTCTCCTCGTAGAGGAATTCAACCGTCTGCCGGGCAATGTCCACCATGCCTAAAAAATAGAACAGCGCTGATAACTCCCCAAAGAGCACATGATCTTCAGGCCAACCACGACACTGACTTATTTCTAGAATGAAACAGTAAGAGAATCTTTCAAACACTACTGGTGGTGCCCTAGCCAGGGTGGCTCAGTAGATAGAGCAAGGGCCTGCAGATTTTATTCCGGTCAAGGGCAAATGCTGGGGTTGCAGCTTGATCCCCAGTAGGGGGCATGCAGGAGGCAGCTGATCAATGATTCTCTAGTCGTTGATGTTTTTTTTCTCTCTCCCTTCCTCTCTGAAATCAATAAAAATATATTAAAAGAGTACTAGGCAGTTTGGCTCAGTGAATAGAGCGTCATCCTGCAGACTGAAGGGTCCCAGTTTTGACTCTGGTCAAGGATACCAGAGTTACTGCCTGGGTTACACCCCAAGTAAGGGGTGTGCAGGAGGTAGTCGATCAATGATTCCCTCTCATCATTGATGTTTCTATATCTCCTCTCCCATCCTCTCTGAAATCAGTAATAAATATATTTTATAATCTCTCTCTCTATACACACACACACACACACACACACACACACACAAACCAAACCACTGTTGGTGGGAATTGGGAATATGATGCCTTTGGGGAAGGTAATTATAAAGAGTCTACCAAACTGAAAGTGCTTAATGCCTTACTTCCTGGAATTTCTCTAATAACTCCCACAGAAATACACACACTAGTGTGCAAAGAACACTCTGTGCGGCATTGCTTATAAAGAAACAATAGAAATAACAAAAATATTCATGAACACAGCATGATTAAAAATGATAGGTCATTATGCAGTCATTTCACTTTAGTTAAGTCAAAAGAACAAACTAGGACAAATGGAGAGTAAGAAGAAAGTAAGGGTAACGTTTTCCTCCTTATTTTTGTATGAATTTGATTTAAAAAAATACATTTTTATTGATTTAAAAGAGTAAGGGAAAGGGAGAAAGAGATACATCAATGATGAGACAGAATCACTGACTGGCTGCCTCCTGCACACCCGACACTGAGGATCGAGCCTGCAACCCAGGTGTGTGCCCTGACTGGGAACCAAACAATGACGTCCTGGTTCATAGGTGCTCAACCACCGAGCCATGCCGGTTGGACGTGAGTTTTACTTTTACTACAATAAACACATGTTGCTTAGTGAAGAGAGACAGAGAGCTACATAACTTCCTTCCCGGACTGGAATCTGCTCTGTCTTCCTTCCCTGGGGAGAACATATCATTATGTTCAATAGCATAGCCACTATCCTATATAATAAAAGCCAAATATGCTATATGACTGGTTGTTTGGTTGGCTGTTCAAACAATCAAAGCATAATATGCTAATGATTTGCTAAGGCCATTTAACCGCTTGCTATGACCACCAGGGGGCAGACAGCTGACAGGTTGACCAGTCGCTATGATGTGCACTGACCATCAGGGGGCAGATGCTCCAACTGGTAGGTTAGCTTGCTGCTGGGGTCTGGCCAATCGGGACTGAGTGAGACAGGCTGGACATGCCCTGGGGCCCTTCCATAGTCCCTTCCAGCTCCTAACCTCCCACATTCCTCTCCAGCTCCGATCATGCACCAGTGGGGTCCCTTGGCCAGCTTGCACCCTCTAGCAATCCGGGACCCCTCAGGGGATGCTGGAGAGCCAGTTTAGGCTGATCCTACAGGCCAGGCCAAAGGACTCCATTGGTGCATGAATTGGTGCACTGGACCTCTAGTTAATTAATAAACCAAGTAAGTAAATGACCAGAGCCTTGAAGACAATTACACTGTAGGGAGAACAAGGGTGGGGACAAGGGTATCCCTTTGCTCTAGCCGCCTTAGCTCCCATACCGCTCAAGAGGTTGTGGGTGAAAGAGCGGGTGCGGACAGCATCTGCTTTTAAGTAAGCCTTACTGCCATTGCATGTATCTACCATTCTTGTACGTATTGGCCTTGCTGTAATGAAAAGGGCAGCATTTTCTGAGCACACTTTAGAAGGGGGCTGAAATTAGAGAAGGTTTCTTAGAGAAAGATGTATCAGACAGAATAAACAAGAAATGGGCCTGATATTAGAAAATTACGGAAAAATAACTTTTGTCACATTTTACAAAGGAATAGAAGGTAGGAGGAAAAAATACTCTGCTGCCTACTAAACAGGAATCCGGGGGCTGGGGAGAAGGCCAAATGAAACTAGAACCATAAAGGATGACTTCCTTAACCTCCTACGGGTTCACCCTCTCAGGGGTGGTCTTCTGGGCACCACGAGCCATCTCCCTATCCTTCCCATCCTCCTTCGGCTTTGTGCCACTGCTACATTGAAGGCTGTTGTATTTGGCAGTAAATGTTTTACGTTTAAATTAGTATAGTTCAGCTGGTTGGCCATGGTCATACAAATGAATCCCAAGAGAATGCTTGAGCAAGATGTACAAGGGCCCAGAGGCCTCGGTGAGTCACTGGCTGGCCCTGGTCCAGCAGCTGCCCTTGGATAACCACATTTCTGCTGTGCTGTCATACGTTCCCTCCTCTGAGCTGGGAGCAGAGGAGGAGAAGGCACCCTTGGCTACAGACCTTCAGGATGGGCGAGGAACAAATGGTAAAAATAAAATAAAAAAGACCCTGTACATACTGTAAAGTCTCTCTCCCCCTATTTTCCTCTCTCCCCAAACATTAAGAGGCGCCAGGCTTCCTGAACAAAGAGTGCTTCATTTTTCTAACGTTAACCCTGCGGTTGCCAAATCAGCTCCAGGTCTCAGCTTAAATCCCATGCTAGTGGAGGAGCCGTGTGGACCGGGCTGCCCATGGCACCGAGGCTGTGGCTTCCTGGTCTGTCCTAATGACAGTGCAGTTTGTTGCTTCATTACTTGTTTCTACAAGGATGTAAGCTCTGAGAGAAGGGACCATCTCGATCTTGTTCACGGAGGATTCTTTTTCCCTAGCGCAGGGCCCAGCACTGGGAGCACATGCATGCATGGACAGATCTGTGAATGAATCAATGACAATAAAGATGCAACCGAAACAAAGCCCTCCTCGCTGGGAAAACCGATGAGCGGCGCTGCTGCTTCCAGGCTGCCAGGCGGGAGCTTGGCATTCCCTTTATTAAGCGACAGTCCTCTGACAGCAGGTAAGATCTGTTTTGTGGCTGATAGAACAAATACGGTGTTTCGTTCAGATGTTGAGAATGAATGAGGAATAAAAAATTATCTTTTTATCTGTAGGACCTACTATATCAGGTGATGGTGCTCCTTCGCTTACCACTCCCAAGGCTTCCCATTGACAGAATAAAACCCGCAGTCCTTGCCAACGAGTCCCCGCTCCGCTCCCTCTCGTTCATTTCCTGCGGCTCCTCCCTCTCGGTGTCCTCTTTGGCTCCTTGGGCTCGGCCTTATTGCCGTTCCCTCCCATGCTCACTCCCACCCGAGGATCTTTCTAATGGTGCTCTCTCTGCCCAAAGCTCTAAATTCAGAAGAAAAGAGAAGAATATAACGAATCTGTCCTGGAATTTAGGTCAACAGCTGAGGTAGGGCTCTAATAAGAGCAGGAAGCTTTCACACTATGTCGTCACAAGATGCATGAATACCCTCACAGGTTGAGTCTAAACAAGATCATTCCACTGTCGTGGCCTAAGCTTTGGGGTAGAAACATGGAGAACACATACACTCTCTCTCCCTGGTAAGTCCTGGCACCAATGAGAAAAGGGGATTACTCCTCTATCACTGGATGGCGGGGACTTGGCATGGAAGTTCCTAAGAACAGTAAAGGTCTTTGGTGGCTTTCTTTTTGTTTGGCCCTAAATTCAGGACAAAAGAGGAGAAAGGTTGCTAACACGGGGACAATAACTAACTTTTTATACCATCTCTGCCGCAATGACTACAGAAAACCAAACCCACGTTCCACAGGAGGACAGTGATGCCTAAAGGAAAAGGCATTTCCGCATCTCAGAAAGCATGTATGTCACAAAATGAGGAAAAGCACGTAAGACGCAGTAATGATCCACTGTCTGGGGCCACACCTGTACCATTCTTCGCTGGAGAAGTCGAAGCCAGGGAGAAAAAAATCTTACCTTGTGAATCACTGTGACATTCAGAACTATATTAAAGGAATACTTACTATGTGCGAGGCACTGTTTTTTAGAAACTTTATCTGTACTAACTCACTGCTTTCTCATATACAGGTGAGGCGGTTACCATTACTGACTCCACTTTAAAGGTAAGGAAAGTTCAGAAAGATTAAATAACCTTCCCAAAGTCACACATCTGGTAAATAGCACAGCTGTGACCTCAGAGCCCACGCTGTTACCCACCAGGACACGCAGCTTCCTGGTATACCCAGGCCACTTCCCGTCAGTAGTCCATAAACTGGAAAACACTGAGTGGAACTGACAAGGAGAGGAAACCCTGGCAATGAAATCAGGCCACGGAGCTGAATGAAGGTACAGCTAGAAGACACCGGGCGGTCCGGCCCACATGTAGATGAACCCTCTTTCCTGCTTCACATTCTGAGAGTCACCTGAGCACATCTCTAGTCAACGAGCGGCCCCCCGGGAGAACGTAAAGCACTGACCTAGCTGTAGAGCGCCCTTGATCTGGTCCAGGCCTGACTTCCGCTCTGCTTCGTTGCGGAAGCGTCTTCGGATAGTAGGGAACACCTTGGTCTCCCACGCTTTCACCAGCAGGGCATAGTGGTCCTCCTGGAGGAAGGCAGACTCGTGAGCAGAGAGAATGCTTCATGCAGTCATCAGTCCCCTCTAACTTGCAACTCTCACTCCCCCACAGGCCAGGAAAGGAAACACACTCACTATACCTCAGATGCCAGGGGAGGCAACAGCTAGACTTCCTTCTCTCTAAAGCCAACTTTACTGCTGGATTGCTACCAAATACTTCATTTCCCTAACACCTCTAGATCAGTATTGAGCAAAAGAGCCCAGCAGGTATTGCTATTGTGTAGTTTAGAAAAACCAACGCTGCAAAGGCACTGTGGAAACCCAATGACATCACTCAAAGTGTAACAATTCCAGTCTTGTATGCTCGGATCAAAACCATTGCTCGTGGCCTGTCCTGGGCACCAGCAAGCTAAGTGGATGCTGCAGGTCTCTTACCTGTGGGATGTCGTCATCGTCATCGTCATCACTTTCATCATCTGCAATGGGAGGGGGGTGAGGGTCTGGGCCGGAGGTGATGAAATTCTCATAGCTGAGCTCTACTTTGTAATGACAGGATGTGTCGCTGTCATACTCTGTAACAAAGCACAATGGCAGTGAGTTCCAGGCAAGAACTGGCAGGCTGGAAAAATCATGCACTTCTCACCATGGACAAATCAGATTCTCTTAATGTATGTGATAGAAAGACTCCTAGTATTTGTAGGGATTTTCAAGTGCAGAGCCAAGAAATAACTATTTATAATTACCCTGAGTCCTGCGGTAGGTCTAATGGGTAAAATTCAACTCGGGGAAGAGTCTGAAAATTTCTTCACCATAAAAATTAAAAAGATACTTAAGACAGTTTGCAAGCCAGTATCCTAAGGGCCCAATATGACTTGCAGACATCTTTAGTTCAAAAAACTCAGTTTTATTCAGTTTGATTATGAAAAATTTCAAATAATAGAAAGCTTCCACAATCAGCTTTTTATTCTTTGATGACCTCAGTTTTAAAACAATTCAAAGAAATGATTAACATTTTTAAATGAGGAGATTTCATAAAAAATTCTGGGATTTTTTTCTCATAAAAAATGGACAACTTTGTAGGCTTGCACTTTCACGTGGCCACATTCCACGTTGCACTGAGTGGTGGCAAGTTTCCTCTATTGGGGGGTGGAGGGGTTCACTTTCAAGTCTGCCTTGCTTCCTCCTTATCCCCATTTCCTTTCACTGGGCCAGTTACCCCATTCCCACGGGAACCAGAACGAGCCCAAGTAAAATTGAAGAACAGCATTTGCATTCCCAGAATGCAGTGGGGCCCTGGGAGGAGGTGGCTTACGCTGCTGAGGGGTGGCCACAGCGGCAATCCTGCACGGTGGCCCATGAGTGCCTGGGTCTGATGCAACACTGGTGCCAGCATCGTTGTCACTGTCAGATGCCATGGCAAAGGGCAGCGCCTCAAAGTTAGCACTGATCTCCTCTGCCAGGTCAGTGCACAGGTCAGCAGCGTTGCGGTGGGCCTGCCCTTCGGCATAGGCAAATGGGCGGGAGCCAAAGTTAGCTCGAGTCTTGGTGTTCTGGAAAAGACAGCAAATAAAGGAGTAGGCATATTTATTTATTTTTAATACCCTGAGGTGACCCTCACTAAATGTCAAACTATAAGAATGGCCCCAGCTATGGGACAGCAAGTGAAACTAGGCCAAGGAGCTGGTATAACTGCACCTGGCACTAGAGCTTTGTAGAAGCCAGCCCTGCCTACTCTCATTTTGCACTCTCACACTCTTTGCTACACACAGTGACCTTTCTATTTTATTGACTTTTTACAGAGAGGAGGGGAGAGGAATAGAGAGTTAGAAACATCGATGAGAGAGAAACATCCATCAGCTGCCTCACATGTACCACAACCAAGGTACATGCCCTTGACTGGAATCGAACCTGGGACCCTTGAGTCCACAGGCCAATGCTCTATCCACTGAGCCAAACTGGTCAGGGCCACAGTGACCTTTCTTATTTCTAATATGTCACTGCATATGCTGTTTCCTTCACCTGGAACATACTTTCTTCCAATTTTTCCCAGTAAAACATCTGTGGAATATATATATACTTCCTCAGGGTAACGGAGACATGATCAGGTTTGCTTCCATTGCTTTCTTAAAGTCTACAGCGTGCAAGTGCACTGTGATGATCAGTCTATGTGGCAGCTCGCCTGGTGGCCATGGTGCCCAGATTAGACACTCTTTCTGGACGTGTCTGGGAGGGAGTGTCCAGGTGAGGCTACCATTTGAATCTGTGGACTGGGTAAAGTAGATTTCCCCCTCCAATGTGGTTGAGCATCATCAAAATTACAAGCAGAATTTGTTTTCCATCCCAACAAGATAACCTACCTTTTTCTGAATGTGAACCACAGGCCACATGCCACCGGAGACGTCCTCGAGGTAAGGCGAGAGGCGCTGCCCGCAGTAGGTGAAGTACACCCGGCCCTTGGCTGGCTGCCCCGGGGGAGGTGGAGTCCCCTCGGTTCTCTCCCAGCCAATTCCCGCCACATCGCCTGTGGGAAGAACAGGAAATAAGCAACCGGTTTTCCCTCTTACTACTACATACACTTCCGAATTGCAACAGTGTGACAAGGCCACATATCACGGACTATCTTCATTTTATTTATTTATGCATTGGTTACATGTGAAAAATACATGAAGTAACCGATTGTATTTAAAGAAGCAAAGTTACTGTAGAAATAAACTAATTTTTATTTTTATTTATTTATTTATTTATTTTGAAATAAACTAATTTTTAAAAAGAAAATGTTTAGGAGAAGCAGAATGCCTAGTGTCTGAGTTAAATTAGCTGCCACAATTATACATTAAATTTAGCCTTTTCCTGGCAGCCAAAACAAAAATGGAAAACAGTGGGTGTGATTTTTAAATGGAGGAATATAAGTTTTTTCCTTTTTATATGTGGAAGATTACTTATGGCATAAAGGTAAAAGGTAATTTCTTAATAAAGTTGTAGAAGACTTAAGAGATGTTCTTAAAATAATTTAAAACTCAACCCACAACATAACCTGAAGGTACTCCATTGAAGCACCCCTTACTTGTATGTATTTAAGGCATTTTTGCAGGATGCTAAGATAACAGAAGCCCTGTTGTTTTCTCATGAGGTTCCTGGGTGCTGGGGTAGAACTTAGAGGCCCAAGAAGAGCGTGCCCACTACATCCGCACTCACACTTCCAGAAACTGCTAGCACAGGAGCGTTCTAACTAACCTATTATTGCAAACGCTCCAATAAGTGCTTGAAGTTCTGTGGTTCTATTTTTCATCACAGGCCTCAGCTGTTTTAGATACACTAGGACTGGCTCCAGTAGTCAGGGAATAGTCAGTTTAATCAGAGATGATGCTAAGACGTCCTGTCTGAAAATACGTAGCCAACATGTTTGGCTGCTTCTAATGTGAGAAGAACGTCTATATTTTGCTACTGCTGGAGCAGGTAGGACTGATCCCAATTCATTACTACACAGATTATTACTTACATGGAGGCCAAAAAAAAAAAAAGGAGGGGGAAAATGATTGGTTTTTAATTGAACTATCTATGTGACTGAAACATCTGGGCAGAATATTTGTTCAAACTGGACCAGATGTTCAGGCTACCAAGAGCAAAGTCTACATTTCCTGTATAATATATTTCACAAATGCTCATGGCTAGTAGTGGAGTTCTCCTTTAAATATATATAATAAAAGTCTAAGAAACTATTACAGCAGAATGACCAGAAAGATTGGTTGCTATGATGTGCACTGACCACCAGGGGGCTGAGGCTCAATGCAGGAGCTGCCCCCTGGTGGTCAGTGTGCCCCCAGCCAACCTTCCATAGCTGACCAACCTCCTGCTGCCCCTCCCCCCACATCCGGCCAACTTCCCAGGCCCATCCCCCCAGGCCAGCTGGCCCCGACTGGCCCTGGACTGTGTGAGACTCCCCAATCAGCCCTGATCACTGGCCAGGTTGAGGGACTCCCACCTAAGCACAAATTAATGTACCAGGCCTCTAATCCTATCTAATAAAGAGGGAATATGCTAATTGACCCTCACACCATCACAAAGCTGGTGGTACCCACAGCCAAGGAGGGAATATGCTAATTGCTACCCTGCCCTCAAAGATGGCGGCTCCAACAGCCTATAAGGAGGAAATATGCTAACTGGATGCCACGCCCTAAAAGATGATGGTGCCTACAGCCACAAGATGGCAGTGCCCAGTCCTCTCAGCCCCACCGGGAAGCAGGTGCACATTAAGGCTGGGCCCGCCTCCAATTCATGCACTGGAGGAGGTATACCTCAGCCTGGCCTGCCCCCTCTCACAGTCCAGGAGCCCTCAGGGTCGGGAGGCAACCTGGTGATCAGGGGAAGGTGACGCTCCATCACACCTTTGCTGCTGCCACTGCTGACAGTGCAAACCTCGGCCGGCCCTTGTAAACTGAGCCTTGGGCAGCCCTGGGCAGCTGGACAGCTGAGCAGCCTCCATCTGAGGTTTGCCTGTGCCTTAGGCCAGCCCTGGGCGGCTGGGCAGCCAACATCTGAGGCTTGCCTGCGCCTCAGGTGGGCCCTGGGCAGCTGGGGGAGGTGAAGGGGCTGGGGGACTCTGGAGGCAGGTGTGCGGAGCAGCCAGGCCCACCCTCAAGCAGGCCTGGCCTTGTGGTGCATCTGCCACCCTGGCGGGACTGAGGGGACTTGGTGCTGCCATATTGTATCTGTGGGCACCACCATCTTTGAAGGCAGGGCAGTCAATTAGCATATTCCCTCTTTATTGACTGTGGGTGCCACCATCTTTGAGATGGCATGAGAGTCAATTAGCATATTCCCTCTTATTATATAGGATATATACGTGTATATATTATTGATTTCAGAGAGGAAAGGAGAAGGAGAGAGACATAGACTTATCAATGATTACAGAGAATCACTGATTGGCTCCCTCCTGCACACCCACACTGGGGATTAAGCCTGCAACCCAGTCATGTGTCCTGACTAGGAATTGAACTGTGACCTCCTGATTCATAGGTTGGTGCTCAACCACAAAGCTATGCTGACTGGGCAAGTTCTTTTTTTCTGAAGCTATTTATCTGCTCATCAATTACAAGCTGATGAAAGACCAAACTTCAGAGAGAAGCGAGATCTCAGAATTTTCTTATGGGAGGAACAAAAGTAAATGTGATTCCTAAGTTACCCAAAGGAGGCTCCAGATAATGTCCTTATAAATGATAGGGTTGGTGTACACTAGAGAATGTGACAAGTATTTCCTTTTCACTGAAAGACAAACTGA
Organism: Vespertilio murinus; assembly: GCA_963924515.1. Taxonomy (NCBI): domain Eukaryota; kingdom Metazoa; phylum Chordata; class Mammalia; order Chiroptera; family Vespertilionidae; genus Vespertilio; species Vespertilio murinus. Next base: position 8,746,162 of record OZ004720.1, on the reverse strand, counting down.
CTGTTTCCAGTTGCTAAGTTCATTTAGTTTCAGACCTACAGAGGGTGGGGAAAAAGCTCTGCTGCACTCACCGGGAGAGAGAGTCACATCTAAGCGAACGCTCTTCCACTGCAACAAACTGGAGCCATTGTAGTGCACAGCCCGGCCATTGCTGTGGGAAAAGAAGGGGAGCCAAAGACAATGCTAACCAGGCAACACGGAGGGGGGAAGCAGTGTGCAGGTAGAGGGGTCAGTGGCATGGGAGTAATTAGTAGAGAAATCCTAGGAGCCATTCTCTTTCCCTAAACATGAACATATTTCCAACCAGTATTTTACACATTTTGGGGGTTAGAGATTAAAATGATATTACTTTAGTATTAAAGCACCCATCCCACTACTTTTTATTTTTTTTAAGGAACAGCAATAGTAGCCACTTACTTGTGGAAAAGACAAGTGCCCACTGGATTAGTCCAAGCCCCATCTCGCTTCTCTGCTTCTGTAGCAAAGCCAAAGGAAACTATCGGCCCAGTGTCGTCATCAGTATCTCCATAGGAAACAATTTCTATTTCCCAGTAAAAAGATGGGGCCTGAGGAAACACCAGAAGTGGGCACACAATCAGAGAGCTGAACTTGCTTTTTCTCTCAAATTTGAAAGAAAGAGGCAAAAGCCAGTATGTCATGCGATTTCTCACCTGCACTGGCAGTGGTGAGGTGGCGTAGATAAAGGTGCCCCGGGGCAGGCCGCCCCCAGCGCTGGGGTCAGCCAGGAAGGTGACGGAGGTAAGGTGCGATGAGAACATGCAGGCTCGAACAGGGGGGAACACTCTCGAGGCGCTCCAAGTTATCTCTTTGGGCTGCGTTGGGGGAAAACTCTCATTCAATAGAATTGCAAATACAAATCCTTTCACTCTTTCAAAGAAGAAAAATAATATTCATTAAATAACGATCTCTTTTTAACCAAAGGAAACTTTTCTTTATTTAAGAAAAGCAGTCTCCTTCCCTAAGCCCAATCCTGCTCTCTCAAAATAATTACTTATAACTCTTTTAACTGTTAATTCTGATCTTACCTCTATATTTCTACTTCTTGCTTATGACACTATCACATTTTATGCATTCATTCATTAGTTGATGGACATTTAGGTTGTTTCCACCTTTTGGGCTATTGTGAATAGTGCTGCTAGAAAGTCACAGATATAGCACTTGTTAATGTTTTGCAACTTCTGCTTTTTAATCTCGCTCTTGTTTTCTCTCTACATAGTCTTACTTTTATGAGATCAGCTACAGATCTAACATTTTTGAAAAAGTGTTCTTTTTCTGTTGTTGATGACATTAAAATGTACAAGTTAGTGAGCTCTGCTCCTCTACTGTAATTTCCCCATGTTCAGAATGACAAAACCATATGCTTTGAGATTCAAAGATGAGAGGAAGTCCCTGCAGAATATACACCTCCACATGGCTTCCAAACGCTCAGTCTAAATCCTATTGACGTGCTAGTTGGCATTTCCAGTGCCCAGCGCTGCAGTCAGGCAGGGGCTCACCTGTCTCCGGTCGGCCTGCAGTGGCGGCGGTGGGGGCCTCGCACAGTCCCGGTAGAGCATCCTCAGCCGTTCACACTGCACCTCCACAACTGCCAGGCGCTCTCCTGGAGGGAATACATCGAATAAGTGGAAACGAGTCTTACAACCCCCAAAGTGCTCCACCCTTTTTGGAGAAGGGTCAAAGCAAAATAATGCTTGCAGAGATGATTCAAATCCTAACAAAAGAGCAAATGCCCTGAGACATCTTTGCCTAATACACACAGCTTAGCAGCAGAGCAATGTGGGATAAAGAGGGATGACTACATAATGGGTACAAGGTTTTTTGGGGGGAGGGAGGATGGAAATGTTCTGGAATTAGACAGTGGTAATGGTGGCACACCTCTGTGAATATATTAAAACCCACTTAACTGTACACTTTTAACTGATAAAATGTATGGTAAGTTAATTATAACTCAATTTTTAAAAAAGGTGTCAGGAGGAATAAAATGTAGTCCAATAAAAGTAAAACAGAATTGTTAAGGATAATAGCAAGAAAAATGTATTGTCTTGTACCATATCTATAGACACCAACACAATGGAAGATGGGATTAGATATGGATTAGAAAGTGGAAGGGAAGTTGAGGCCAAGACACAAGGGTCAAAGTGGAGGTAGGAGAGGGCCGGGCCACGAGGTGTGTGCTCACTGTCCTTTATCTACACCTGGAAGGCACAAGTCCAGATCTGTTTCCCACTAGACAAGTCGAAGAAGGAAACCATGTAGTTACAGGATTCATGGAGTCCGTCACATAAATGTAAACTAGTTACTCATAAGAACTCAGCTCCTTTTGAGAAGCACTTTTTAATGAGCTGCCAGGCCTGGCTGTCAGGGAAGGATTGCCCACAGGGAGCCTGGCAGCCCGGGAGAGGGGCTGAGAAGGTGGGTCGGGGAATTCAGAGCACTGTTCCTTCAAGGGAGGCCTGGGGTCCACCCACAACTTACAACTGTGACTTTTGGTTAGAGCTCGGACAGCATTTTAACATGCTTCCCAGGGTTCCTATGAACTTTCAAAATTTGAGAAAAACCTTTGGCTCAGGGAATGTGTGTATTTAGGAAGAAGAGGAAGCAGCTGAACCTGAGAGTCTGGCTTCTGTAAGAATGCAAATTAAACGTCAGGAATTTTTTTCGTTTCTATAAATCCCCTCCCCCCCTTTTTTTCCAGTTTTAAAATTTGTTCCTATGCTATTTCAACAAGGGATCAAGTTAACTTCTCAGGGATATTGCTTCATGGGAAAAAGTTCTGTAGTGCTCTTTTCCTAGATCAGATGAAATTAGATACTCTTTCCTTGGATGAAAGAAGCTATACAATTTTGATATGACTTGATTAATACAATGGCAAATCTGCTGCTTAATTCATCCCAGATAAAGTAAAATAATAGAAGGAATTCATTTAAAAAATTTTCATTTTAGAGACTCAATATATTACTGTCTATAAATGTTATAACATTTTCATATATGAAATAAAAAAATCAACACATTCTAAATAATCCTATATAATGAAGAGCTAATATGCTAATTAGGCTGGATGATGAATGACTTTCCAGAACAACCTTCCGGAATGACCAGTGGGGGAGACCATGGGGCTTCGAGGCAGCCGGGGCTGCAAGGGCTGAACCCCTTGCACAAATTTCGTGCGTCGGGCCTCTAGTTAAAAATCAAAATCAAAGAATTTTCTCTTCTACCCATCACCTTGAATCCTCTTTATTAAACATTATTTCTTCTAAGCATAGTCTATCACTCTTTGTAGGATGTGAGACTCCCCTGTTGTGTTGCAAAATAACCCAGATGCTAGGGGTGGGAAGAGTTGTTTTTTACAGGTAAATGACTGAGAAGTCAACATCTTAATATTTTACGACATAAAGTGCTATTTTAGAATATAAATCGATAAGCTAATAGTCTTCTCTTTTATAGTAATTAGTCAGTATTTTTCATATGTTTATTTCCAACCCTCTGTTACCACAGTTATTTTCCACTAGGAAAAAAGGGTTAGGTGGTTATTAGTAAAATAATAATTTTACTAAATTATTTTACTTTCTAGCCTGTGCATTAAGTACCAAAATTAATTTCACAAATGAGACCTTTATTTCATAAAATATATAAAAGAGGATACTGAAAGAGCCCTATAGAAAAGCAAGCAATTAATTCAGCAAGTTATATGCTTGCTGAAATCATTATAGAATGTCCTAAACTGAGAATGTTAAAAAGGAGAGGCAGGGAACTAAGGACCTAAAATTTAGTATAACCAAAATTATGGGCAAAAATTAGTCACAAGTAATTTCACCCAAGAAGTCTAGCAAACTCCTTTCTTCTATTATATTTTCCTATTCTCAGGGTCTCCCTGAGTTTTAACAATAGTCCCTGCCTCCACAGCACTATGCTTATTGGAGAAAGGAGATTTGAGAAGTAAAACAGATATAGAATGAAGACTAATTAAAAAGCAGAAACAAACCAGTAAAAGTCAAACGTGAAAAAGGACAAAAATTCAAGGACAGAAACAAGATTAGTTACTGAAAAAGCAAATAAAAATGAGAAAGAGTAACTGATATGAATAAAAATGGCTAAAAAAAGCATAAACTAAAACTATAAAAAGAACTATGAAGGAAGTTAAAGATTAATTTCTTCCTTATAGTTCATAATAATGCTAGCACTAGAACACTGAGGGATGAATGCCAACCTAATTGTGAACAATTTCATACAGGATCCAGTTATATCCTTGGGGACCAGCATAAACTTTCACTTAAAAACACCCAGGCCAACTACCAATTTACAGGAAATCTGAGGACAAAGGGACATATTAAATGACACCACAAGGATACAATCGGCAAAATCCAGACTGTGGGAAACCTTTCAACAAATAAATTACAAGGAGGGGAAAAAGATACTAAGGGGAATCAATATTTTAAAAGAAATGTAAAAGACATAGAAATAAATTACAGTATATGAACCTTGCTTGAATCCTGATTCAAATAAACATATGTAAAAACAAGTATGACTTTTTGAGAGAATTAAAAAGTTGAACACTGACTAGATATTTAGTAATATTAAAAGAATTACTGTTAATTTTTTAGATGTGATAATGGTATCGTGGTTATTTTTTTAAGAGTCCTTATTATTTTAGAGATACATACTAAAATATTTATGGAAAAAATAATACCTAACAATTTGCTTTAAAACAATGAGGAGGGTACAGCATAGATGAAACAGGTTTGGCTACAAGTTATAACTATTGAAATGAGGTGATGAGAACATGAGGGTTCATTATATTAACCTTCCTACTTTTGTATCTATTTAATTTTTTTCATAAACACACACACACACACACACACACACACACACACACACACGATGTCAGTGCAAACTCCTGATTTTGAATTCAAATGTAGTCAATCACAATAGTCAGAAAGTATGTGCAGCCCAAAGGACCATTCATAAATAGTTCTAATAGGGAAATAAAGGCAATGCATTCATATGAATGGAGAAAAAACCCACTTTGACATGGCCCTAAAGTTAAACTGAAAAATGCTGATTTCCTATTCGGTATACACTGAAAGCTTTTTATTTCCATTTCTAGATCTGGGATGAAAGTGAATTGTGATAAGTATTGTCTATAGAATTCAACTATTTGACAGCTGTGTGTATGAAAACTGTTTAATTCTCATTATCAAGTAATGTGTGACAAGACTCAATAAGATAAATACTTTCCATAACAGGTACTCACCAGCACTGCATTCCTGGGCTACTAGGTTAAGAACTTCAACAGCTGCTGGGCACTGTTGTATGAATTCTTCACAAAATAAGCTGTCTTCTAAAAGCTGGGCCATGACCAGGCATGCTCTTAATGTTAAAAGATTTACAATATTTCAAAGTCATCAATGTTCATTCTCTAAAAAGTCAACTGTGAAAAACATTTCAATCAATTTTGTCCCCTAATTTACAAGGCTCAAACTCCCCCTTCCTCTTGCATTTTTTCTGAGCTGGATTGGCTTGGAAATACTTAAGTAATTTATCTTTTCCCACATGGTAACTGCTGGTACTGCACAGACAATCAGAACAGGGAAAAATGATTGTCACCTCCATTAACTGGAGACACAAAGTGCCAGATGAGAAATTAGAGTTGTCTCCAAAAAGCATTTTCTAAACTGTGCTGCATGGGAACAAGAGGAATCCAAATGTTTGGAATATCTGTATTTTCTGACTCTCATCTGAATCAAAGTGCATATGAAAGCTTTCTGAGAAGTTTCGTTATCAAAAGCGAAACTTGTTTCTGTTGCTTAATGGTAAGTTGATGTATTTGCAGGAAAAGACTGCTTTTCTTTCCAACACCAACACCTGTGCGCATTCCCTAGCTTTCTCATTATCAGTCCGGACAATGATGAACTAGATGTGAACTAAGGTAGACTTGTACCATTTAAAAAAGGCAAAGTGACAGGGGAATTCCTGTGAGGGAACAAAGTTCCTTTACCAAAGCACATCAGTGGAGCCTTCATTCTATATATCACATTTTGATTGTTTTTTTAGTTTTTCAAGGGAACAGCTAAACTTCATTTCAAAGTGCAGAACGGGACCCGCCAAGCCCGGAGGGCAGGGCTCACCGAGGACCTCGCCTCTGCAGCCTGCACCACCTTGGCATGTGAGGGGACCTTTGGAGGGTGCTCACCTTGTTCTTATTTCAGCCAGGAGCCGAACAACTGCCATCACAGGAGCTGACCCATCTCCTGTTGCAGGAAGTGAGGTATGAATAGAGAGACTTCCCTCCTGAGGAAGCAACATGGACTGGACTGCCTGTACTACCTTCTCAGTAATGGACAGTTTATGAAGAGGCAATGCCTGATGGTGGTGGGGGAGGGGCATGGCAAAAAGTTAAATTCAAGTAGTTAGTTTATAAGAAATGAGGGTGTTATTATCTGGAGTTAATTCTCAAAATATCAGTTAAAAAATAAAATTGCCATACAGAAAATTACAAACTAGACCAAAATAATAAAAAACATTATACAATGAAATATTTCTAATCAAAGAATTGCATTTTGGCATCAAGTTAACAAATTTCACACAAATATGACTATTAAATAATTATTCCCAATATATAAATACACATTGCGAGTAAAATTCAAGATAATCAAGTATTTGCACTTCTGTACTGTGCACATTATTCATTATAGTGCGGTTACCATTTGCAGTGACAATTTATAATGCATTTAAAAATCACCTTACCTCTGATCTTGGAACACAAAGTCTAGACAATGGAATAGTCAGTGTGTCTGATGCTTGCGAAGTCTTTCTACAGTCTATGGGCGGGAATCTGACTGTAGCTATACCTTCCTGTTCGTTGATAGAAGCCACTACTCCGATGCTTCCTGATATTCCTCTGCCTAAAACCTAGAGACACAGATGGATCAGCCCCACCTACCAGCTCCGTGGAAGTAACTCTACATGTGACAAGTGGGAAGAGTAATTCACAGCTGTCATCAGGGCATTACAGTAACAGTTGATTATAATGCTAATATCATATAATATCAGCAGTTATTATAATACTAAGTCCTGAACATAGGTTAAAATAATAGGCCCTAAAACCTTATGTCAAGGTGGTCACAGTATGATTTAATCTTAATTAAATCTCAAAATTTCAATTATAAAATACTGCCAATACTAAAGACACCACAGGACATAAGTATTGCAGCATCACAGTTAACAACATATAATAATGTTCTAATATTCAGTCTGCAACACAGTGTGAATTAGAATGCACTTCTCAGATTCCTTATCTAGCTTGAAGGACCAAGGATTTGTCCAACAGGTGGTCAATTAATCAATGGATGCTTATAGGCAGAGCAAACAACGCTACGGGAAATGGTGGCTGGTTACCTGAACCTCGGACCCTATCTTGATTGTCTCTTTGAAGCCTCCAAGTGCACACAGTGCGGCGACGGCCTGGCGGGCGATTCTCTGAAGTTTGGCGAGTTTTCTACCACTACTGCTTCCGTTTTCCAAAATGCTTTCGGCATATTTCCCCAATTGTGGAATGTACATCAGTGCCCGAGACAGAACCTACATATAAGAAGCAGTCCATGTAGGAGGAGCTGGAGCTTTGGGCGTTCTGATACTAAGGGTGAAGAAGGGTCTACAACAGTGACTGGGTTTCACGTACTGAAGTAACCGTGGGTATGGGAGGCATGAAATAACTATTAGGTTAAGACCCCTGCCATGCCTGCCATATTTGCTTTGGGTAGTTGGACAGAACTGGAAATACCCAACCTCAAAATATGGGAGAAACATTGTATTAATAAAACCCCTAAAATAAAGCAAAAATTTATCTGAAGGAAAACTGTCAGAGCATACTGCCTACATCTCACACCCAACTACCTTTAGGACATGGTACATAGCGTCACTTGAAGAATGACTATGGGAAAGGGGAAGTGATCACAGAGCTCTAGCTACGATGGGAATGATGCGTTACTGACGGAGCACTCAGAGGCCACCGTAAACTTAGCCAGTACCTTCACAAACGCAATCAACAAGGCTGCACGATTTCCTAATGTTGGCACCACTCAAACACAAGCAAGAAGGGGAATCAAGGGGTGCCATTCTTTCTCTGAGAATTCTGTCCTGTCTTCTCCAAGATTAGAACTGGTGAATAGCCGAAACCGGTTTGGCTCAGTGGATAGAGCGTCAGCCTGCGGACTGAAGGGTCCTAGGTTCGATTCTGGTCAAGGGCATGTGCCTTGGTTGCGGGCACATCCCCAGTGGGGGGTGTGCAGGAGGCAGCTGACAGATGATTCTCTCTTATCGATGTTTCTGACTATCCCTCTCTCTTCCTCTCTGTAAACAATCTATTAAAAAAAAAAAATATATATATATATATATATTTTTTTAAAGAACTGGTGAATAGAGTTGAAACTACTAAAATCAAAGCAAATTTGAGGGGGAAACAGGGAATAAGTATAACTGGCCAATATGGGAACTCTTGCTTTTCTAAAAATGTCCCTTGATAGGAATGAATCAAAAAGAACCCCGTTTCCTTCCTCAGTTCAGCAGCAACAGCGCACTGACCTTTTCTGCCGTTGTGGTCCATATCTGAGCGGCATTTGACTCAGGGGCCATTAGCAAGCTGTGCAGCAGGGCGATCACTTCCGCAGCCATGCTGTTTGCCACATGCCCACTGATGAAGGGTCGGACAGGGTCAGTCCTGCAAGTGCCAACAGGGAACATTGTCAGTGCCCAGTGCCATGGTTAAGGATGTCAAGAAGTGGCTTTCAGTGTTGGCATCAAAATTCACTGACTGAGAAGAAGAAAGTTATCATTATGAAGAAATTTTTTTGGTAACTAAGACTCCTCTGAAACAATGAACCTTCGATTTTGATTGTGCAAGCCGAAGGATCGAGGAGACCACCTGTACCTGCGCTGCTCGCAAGCATGGAACACCTGGCAAACGCATTCACCCTCTCCTCTCCCAGAAAGAATCTTATGTGCACAGCAGAGATGGTGGGAAGAATTGTTTGGGAGAAATGAAGGCAGCAAGGCCGGAGTTCAAAATTGTAGCTGGTGTTTGTGATTGTGACCTTTCTCAGGATAACAAGCCTCTGAGAAAAATAAATGTGCCCTGGCTGGTAAGGCTCAGTTGTTTGAGCATCATCCTGTGCACCAAAAGGTCACCGGTTCGATTCCTGGTTAGGGCATGTACCCAAGTTTTGGGTTCAACTCCAGGCCAAGGTGAGTATGGGAGGCAGCTGATTGATGTGTCTCTCTCCCCTCCTCTCTTTAAAATAAATAAAAACACATTAAAACAACAACAGCAAGCCTCTGGTTCTAGGTGTCCTCTCAGCCAGGAGCGCCTCCCCGTTTGCCCGTCACAACCTCAGGTGGGATTTTAAGCCACCAGTCCCCATTTCCAGCAGGGCAATTGGTGATATAAAATTAAAACCCTAAAAATAAACCCTCCACAAAGTAAATGTGAAAAGAGAGAGGACAGGCTCAACCCTATAAAACCTTACCTGGCAAGCTCAGAGTTCCTCTCTCGGCAAATGGAGGTCTGGGCAGTTTTCTTCTTGTCGCCTGTGGACAGTCCACTCACAGTCTCTGGGTTGACCGCCTCCACAGGTGGCCCAACACTGACGATGAGGCCCGACTGGGCCCACTTGGTTGCTTTTCGGAGAGCAGCTGCGGCCTCTTCCGTGACCACCTCGCAGCAGCCACCCTGCAGGGCATGGGAGACGCTCTCGAGATCCATGTCACTAAACTCTGTGAAATCTGTGCCCAACTACCAAAGCAACTCAGACTCATTGTCAAAATTTCACATATTAACATATTATTTAGAGGAAGGGAAATTCCCCAAAACATCCTGTGTCCTCATCTAGAGGGAGAAAACTATTAGTCTTCTAGATGTTTTTCATGCACATTCTCACTTACATTATCATGGATCACTCTACACACAGTTTTTCCATTTATTTCTATCAGTTATCAAACTATCATGAATATATTCCTATACTGGTATAAAGAGTTATCTAACTTTTTGAGAGTTTTCAGTATTTTATCATATGAATATAACGATTTTAAAAATTTTTATAATTTAAAGCAGTGGTTGTCAATCAGTGGTCCATGGACTAATGGTCCATGAGGTCTGATAGGTTGGTGATCACTGATTTAAAGAATTGAGGTATAGCCCTAATTGGTTTGGCTCAGTAGATAGAGCATCAGCCTGCGGACTGAAGGGCCCCAAGTTCAATTCTGGCCAAGGGCACCTTGGTTGCAGGCACATTCCCAGTAGGGGGTGTGCAGGAGGCAACTTATCAATGTTTCTCTTTCATCAATGTTTCTAACTCTATCCCTCTACCTTCCTCTCTGTAAAAAAATCAATAAAATATACAATAAAAAATAATTTAAAGAACTGAGGTATAATTGACATGTAACAATTTCTTCAACTAATCCCATATGTATGTGTACACAGATCATATTTGTTATTTACAAACAGAACTGTGAAGAACATGGTTTTCTCTGGAAACTGGAGAATGCCTTTGTATCCTCACCTTGACAATAATGAGTATTATCCAACTTTCTTAACTTTCCCATCAGCCAGGCGAAAATGACACATTACTGTTTTTATTCCTCTTCTTTATTTATATATTACTAGAGGTCCAATGCACAAAATTCGTGCACTGGGAGGGGAAGCATGTGTGCACACACCCTAGTCCAGCCTGTGCCCTCTTGTAGTCCAGAAGCCCCTGGGGGATGCCCGACTGCCGTCAGTCAGACATCCTTAGCACTGCCGTGGAGGCAGGAGAGGCCAGTGTGAGCCCTGCTCAGGGCTTCTAGCTGAGCAGTGTGCCCCCTGCGGGAGCAAAATGACCACCAGGGGGCAGCTCCTGAATTGAGTGTCTGCCCCCTGGCAGTCAGTGCGCGTCATAGCTACTGGTCATAGCTACTGGTCATTAGACCATTTGTTTGATTTGCATATTAGCCTTTAATTATATAGAAGGATGTAATTTGTGAGCCAGGACATATTTTTATATTTTGATGGGCTATTCATCTATTATCACTTTTAAAGTATTTTTAGGCTGTAAAACTTTTTTTTAACAGGGCTAAGAAAAAATTTGTAGGTCAAAACTAAGGGTTCTCTTTTACATTTTAACATTAATGACAAATTGGTTTTGACTACTTCTCTTGAAAATGGCCTCAGTAAAGCTACTGGCTTTAATTTCTCACCCTGCCTCTTTGTGGGAACTTAAATTTAAAAAAAGTCTTGGGAAAACCTGAAGCACAGAAAATGTGCTTTAATTGTGGGTCTTGTCAGAGCAGGTGTCTGCATCTTAGGGTTACCTTGGTCATGTCTCGATCCATTTTCACAACTTTCTCCATGTTGGCACCAGTACCAAGTCGGAAGGGCCGTCCTTCTGAGCTACTGAAAAGGGGAGGGAGAGAGGCACCAATATCACTGGCTCAGTCAGAGGTGGGGCTGCATACTGTGGGGCCATCCAGCAGTCGTCAGGTCACCATTACAGGTTTTTTTGTTTTTTGTTTTTACCATTACAGGTTTTTAAAATGCACCCGTTAAGATTCAATTTTTCCAAAAGGAAATTATCTTATGTTGCTTAATTATAGACTTGAAAGAATTAAAACAATAGTTGTTTTTAGAGTTTAAGAATAATTAAAAGCCTATGTGAAAATGATGTACAGATTAAAGGGTTGAATGAAATTGATAGTCTAAACCTGCAATAAAGGCCGAGTGCACAGGAAACACTCAGTAAGTGATCTGAATCCCCAAGTGAGGGGAATTTTAACAACAGCATGGATTCAGTGCCTTGATGTGAATGAATGGATCTCCCTTTTTAATAATTCAGCTTCCTCTGCCACCAACTTATACTATGATGTTTTGCAATGCTCAAATGTTTGTTATAGAGATTTCTTCATAAGCACTGATCTGCCCTGAACCTGCTTAGTTCATGCCAGCAGCCCATTGTGTTTTCAGTTGCTACAATGGCAGACAAGGGATTCAATTATGAAGATGAAATCGTCACCAAATGTAGAGCAGGTGTTTATGACTCTTCCACCGGAGACATAAACAGCTGTTCTACAGGCCCTTGTGCTCTAGGGCAGGCTTTCCCATGTCCTGGATGCCACTAACAGGGCCCCAAAGGCTTGTGGTCATTGGACAATAGTGACATATTTCTACCTTCTCTGAGCAATCATACCATTCATACTTCAATGAATAAAGCCTCAAAATAGTTTATCTTACATCTCCACCCCACAGTCAATGGCATCTTCAAGTTTACTGATGGCTGAAGGATGCCAGTGACATTGTTTGCATTATTCCTTCTCAAAGCCCAAGCCACACAGTAAATTCTCCATCGAATACAAACAATACACTGTCAACAGAGCTTTTTCTCTGCTGGGTTTGGAGAGACAGAACTGAGCTGCGGTCAGCTGTGGATAGAGACCCTGCGTCTGCCTTTCAGCTCAGCCTGTTTTTCCATGGGCAACGACAGGGATGACAGTAGCAGTGATTCTGTCTTAGAACTGCTAAGAGGGCTGAGACAGTTAACATATGTAAGGGGCTTACTCAGCACAGGGCCAGCGACATGGTTAGTGCTGGATGACATGTAGCTATTAAGTCCCTGTTACCTTAGTAACGGCTGGAGAACTTCATGGGATGACTGGTCCTCCCGCTTGTGGATAAAGATAGAGAGCTTGCCATCCACTGCTTCACTCTCTTCTCCAGGATCTTTATCTCCTTTTAAGGAATTCTTGGGACTGGTTTTTGTCAATGTGGTGTCAGGTTCAGAAGCAGTTGGAGAAAGAACGGTCTGACATCCTTTAAGCAAACAGAAAAATTGCAAAGTTGTGCAGTGAGAACACTGGCTTTGGAATCTCTCTTCCTCCCTCTCTCCCTTCTTCATCTCTTTTATCACAAAGCACCGCTGCCACTGTGGACAAGTGAAAGCTCGTGTGAATGCCCACAACGGCAGCGCCAATTTTCCCGTCCCAAAGTTGCTCACCTGGGACCACGTAATCTGCCAGCTTTGCTAAGAGCAGCGAGGCGATCTTGGATGCGGGGTCGCTGGGGTCCTCCTGCTCACTGTTGAGGGAGGGCACAGAGTAGCTCCACGGGGGGAGCTCCACGTTCCCACAGTCCTCTACGCTCATTAGTGGGAGTGCCGCCCGGCACAGCTGAAGGATGATAAGGACCAGCTTAGGAGATGGGCGCTGGTCAAGCAGCAGGGAGAGGAGTTTGGACACACAAGCTGGCTGGCTTAGGATGGCTTTACCTATGTGACTCCTGAAAACGAAGGAAGAAAAGGTACACGATGCTGGGAATGTTAATCTATAGAATTTCAGAAGCAAGAGGTCCCTACCTGAGATTAAATCAATGGATCACTTCAGAAGACCTGGATTTGGAACTGTGCTTTGATGGTCGAGAATTGAGGTTTTTTATTTTGGAATTATCTGATGAAAGCTCAGAATTCACCAATAATACTTAAAAAGAAAGATTTTAAAATATTTCCTGATGCTCACTCACTTACATGAGATCCTGTAGTTCAGCATGACTCACAGAGCACCCAGACTTAGAAGCCCCACCTAGGAGCCTCACAGTTCATCATCCTACAGGTCTTTCTAAGGAGAACCTCGAGACTCGAGGCATCACGCAGAGCTGGGCAGGCCTCACCAGTCTGCGATCAGCCTCAGCTGTCCCTAAGGAGAAAGCTTCAAGTCCCCTAAAGACACACAACAAGCAGCCTGTGCGGACACGCTCCCATGGGCCTCATGGATCACCATGATGGCTAAGATTCCACAGAAATCTTCTTTTAGAGACACAGCATGAGGCTCTGGCTGGGTTGCTAAGTTCATTAGAGCATTACCACAATATGCCAAGGTTCCAGGTTCAATTCCCAGTCAGGGCACATACAAGAATTAACCATTGAATGCATAAATAAATGGAACAATAAATCAATGTTTCTTTCTCTCTCACACAAAGTCAATAAATAAAATTTAAAAAGACACAGCATGAGAAAGTGAGCTAATGATAGGTCCTGACTGATTGTTCCTTATCTTGTTATAAAGAGGGTAAGGATTTTGGTTATTGAATGTAAATGCATAGACTTGGAAGGCAAGCAGATGTTACCAACAAAGTATTGAAGCAAACTATACTATTTTATGATGTGGATATTCACCTGAATAATCCTCACATTTTGGAACAAAATACTATTTTTCAATGACTTTACTCTCTACCATTTTTGAGCAGGAGTATGTCAGAACAGCCCAGTAATTTACATGGTTCAAAAGAGAAGGCCAACCAAAGGAGCCCGTTATTCAAGAGGCAGCAGCCTGCCCCCAGGCTCGGCGGCCCGCCATACCTCGAGAGGTCATTGAGGAGGCTGAGGACGTCCTGGAGAGCATCGTTCCCTGCAGCCTGGTTACCGCAGCACTCAGTGGCCCGGGCAAGATGGTTAGTAAGAAGGCTGGACACCTGACGGGCCAGACCTGAGTGCACAGCCTCTGTGGAGCCGCCTTCAGAGTTAGAGAGAGGAAAAGGCCTGGTGAAACCCCAAGACGTCATGGCGAGCCCGCAGGTTCCCAAGCCCTCCCCCTTGGCCTCCTGTTAAAGCCCTCCCCTCTCGCCCAATTTTTTCTTAACTTGCTCAGTATTTCATTAGCTATCCCATTAGCATCTCCTCATTAGATAACATCTGCATATAAAAAAGTAATAGCAAATTGAAAAATGATTCAATGTTGAGAAACGAGACTATTCTTAATTAAAACTGAATATAATTAATCCATAAAAAATCATAATAAAACAGGCTGTGGTTGGCAGGGAAGAATCACCATTTTTACTGCGATGAAAACATTAATTTTAACTTACACCCTACCTCTTCTCAAAAATAAGTGCTTTTTGGAGCTCCATTTTCACTGTAGTTTCAGAGCCTCTCCCAACCCCATTCTCAAGCATCTATATAATAAAAGGCTAATATGCAAATCGACCTAATGGTCCCTATGATGCGCACTGACCACCAGGGGGCAGATGCTCAACACAGGAGCTGCCCCTGGAGGTCAGTGTGCTCCCACAGGGGGAGCTCCGCTTAGTCAGAAGCCAGGCTCATGGCTGGTGGGAGCAGTGGCAGGAGCCTCTCCCGTCTCTGCGGCAGCGCTAATGATGTCTGACTGATGGCTTAGGCCCGTGGGGAGCCCAAAGGGCTCCGGACTGGGAGAGGGTGCAGACTGGGCTG
The DNA here is from genome assembly GCA_963924515.1 of Vespertilio murinus. NCBI lineage: Eukaryota > Metazoa > Chordata > Mammalia > Chiroptera > Vespertilionidae > Vespertilio > Vespertilio murinus. Next base: position 8,730,896 of record OZ004720.1, on the reverse strand, counting down.
AGGGAACCCCCTTCCCAAGTGTATGCATTTGGTGCACCAGGCCTCTAGCCTCTAATAGAAGCCACTAAAGTTTTTTGTCTTTTCCTAAACTTCGCATGATTTCCTGGATCCCAATGCTTATGTGTACTGTTTATTTTGCTTGGAAGTCTTCATTATCCCTTCAGTAGTTACTGACATGTCACCTTCTTTGGTAAGCTCTGCCTGATCCCTAGCACAGCTGGTCTACAGAAACCTCTATGACCCCACACCACTTTGTATTCACCTTGATTATAGCACTGACCACCCGGTAATCATCTGTTTACTGGTCAACTCCCCCCACTAGACTGTATCTTTTTTTAAACTGATTTTAGAGAGAGAGGAAGAGAGGGAGAGAAATCCTGCGTCTTACCTTCTTCTTTTTCCCATTCCACACAGCGGTTGGCAAGCACCTGGAAGGCTGCCCAGGCCATGGTGGCCACCTTCTGTTTCTTGGTTTGTTTCTCACTGGAGCTGGACTCGGTCTGACTGCTCAGGCTACACAGCCGGTCCATGAGCTGAACGAGGCCACTGCGCACCAGGCACTTCTCTTCACTCCTGGGCCAGGTGGAAAGGGTTTTCAGAACAAACATAACTGACCAGCCCTCAAGAATCTCTCACTTAAGACCCAGGTTATCAAAGGGACAAAAACATGTCGGTATAGGTCTTTGTCTACCACTGAGCATACTCTAATGTATAACTGACATGTTTTCATAGAATGAGGATTTCCTTCATTAATAAGGAACTTCAACTTTTGGTCTGCTCATACAGACCAGCAAAATTAAAAACTTATGACATCAACTCAAGTTTGCTATAACAGAAAAAAAATTATGTTTTTATCAGAAGGGGATTCAAAGAATGACTTCATGAGTGCCTGACTTCTTCAAACTATTAACTGAGTGACTAAGAATGGAAATAGATGTGCACATGCAAAAAAATTTTTTGACAAAATTATAAGTAATTTCCTAAGGACCTTTTTCTTTTCTTCAAACCTCTCCATTCTCCCAATGTAATATAATCTCTAATGGCCACATTTGATCATGTAGGAACTCACAATAAGGAATTTACATAGTAACGTCAGGTGTCAGGAGGCAAGCTCATTTAATCAGAATGATATCATTGGATAATAAAAGCAAAAAAAAATCCAATTTTTTTATCTTTAATATATTTTAATGATTTTTTATGGAGAGGGAGAGGGATAGAGAGCTAGAAACATCGATCAGCTACCTCCTGCACACCTGCTACTGAGGATGTGCCTGAAACCAAGGTACATGCCTTTGCCCAGAATCGAACCCGGGACTTTTCAGTCCACAGGCCAACACTCTATCCACTGAGCCAAACTGGTCAGGGCAAAATCCAATTTTTTTTAAATTAAAAATATTTTTATTTAATTAACTACAATGTGGTATAACTTAAACACAATAAAAAGCATTTCCTTGCTTACCTGGTGTAAGGTATGGTACACAAGAGTCCGATGCTATTTGCACATGCAATAGGGTAACGAGCACACAGAGACACGACAGAGGTCATGGTCTCGCCAAAGGCTTCCTGGACCTGCTCAACCATCCCACCACAGGTTAGTTCTTCAATTCTAGGAAACAAAACCAAAACGCAGTCAAGAACAGTGATAGTGAGCATGAGGGCAATAGATTTCTTCTGAGAAACCTGAGTGTCTAATGAATTTAGAACTGAAGGGACCTTGGAGATCACTGGTGTTTCCCTAATGGCAGGACCACAGGAGACCGTTGGGCAGGACTTCTAAGTGTGCCTCCAAGGCAATGCCACACACTCAAGAACAGTACAAGGAATCCTAAGTTAGGTAAAGTTAAACAGGGTCCCTACTGCGGGACTTCCAGAGCCTTTTAAAGTTAAAGTCCATAGTCTGTCTAAGAGCAAGAAATGGTACCCAAAATTTCCCAAATGTATTAAATAATGAAAATTACTTATTTGAGACACACCTACAGTGTCCCATGCAGCAATGAATGCTGCAAATGTAATTGTACTAATGAGAAAGCCAAGGCCCGGATCAGCTAAGTGTCCTTTTCAAGTTCACACTCTATTAGCAGAGAAGGAGAATCTAGCTGACTGAAGTAAGACTTTCCCAGTGTAAAAACACAACGTGGGCTAGATTCTATAGCAATTGCTACTAGTTTAGAACTGGAACTATCTAGATTTACCCACCAAGATATGCAATGTAGTATTGTTTATACTAGCAAAAATAAACCCTAAGGTTTAAAAATAGGAAGTTGGTTTAATGAAGGTTCAGTAACATGATACAGTGCTATACAAGCACTAATAACATTATAGGAGATGAGATCTATGGTTAGAATAAAGACAGAATACACTAAAATGTTAAGTTTTATTTTAAGTTACTAGATTTACAGGTGATTTTACACTTCGGGATTGTTTGTAGTTTTTCAAATGTTTGACATGTGACATTAGTAATTGAGGGAAATATTATGGAGAAATTATTCTGGAAGTAAGTTGTGGTATTGTTAGTGTTACTAAGTTTTCTGGGCATCCCTGTGGTTGGGTGGGCATGTGACTAGTCTGGCCAATAACCAGAGCTCTGACAAGGGGACCGACGGCTTTTGAGATGGTGGTCTCCTCTGTCCTGGGCTCCTTGTGATTACCATGAGCCAAGATGGGCCTGTGATGGGCATGAGCAAGAACTAAAATTTTGCTTAAACCACCGAGATTGTGGAGTTGTTTGCTTCTGAAGAATAACAGCCTCCCCTGATTGACAGAAATTTCTCAAGATATTCACATGAGCTCCTGGTTAACGCATTTTCCTCCAGCCCCTGCCCTCCTTCGTTGGCCAGAATTCCCCCAGAGAGTTGCCAGGAGGCACAGGAGCCTCCAGCAGTCCCAGCCCAGGATGGAGAGAAAGCCTTTTCTATTTCCCTCTCAAGATCTCTGAAGCACAGTGGGAAACCAGTAATGCAAAAGTCTTCAAACATCAGTTACAAAGCCTTCTTCTAAGTTAGTATCTATAATTATGTTTTTAGAAATTAATACAGTAAATAAGGATAAAAGTATACAAAAATACAACTAAGGATGTTGATTAAAGCACTATTGTTAATGCAAAAACAAACAAAACAGAAAAAAAGGAAGAATGAACAGAAGGGAGGGAGGAAGAGGAAGAGAGAGAAGGAAGAACGAACCGATGTGTCCATCAGCAGGGGATGAGTTAAATAATATAAATTCAGACATCCATACAATGGAGGTCCATAAAGTTCTTAGAAAATGTAAAGCAGATCCATATGTAGTGACATTAAATGATAGATCCAAGATATACAAAGCAAAACAACTCAGATTACAGTAAGGCATGTATTGTATAATAGGTATTAAGTTTTAAAAAATCACACACATCACACTTATGTGTACGAAGAGAATTACGGTAAACAGCTATTTATGTATGTGTACTTGATACAACAAACTGTTCATGAACAATGAAATTTAAGAAGAAAGGTGAGTAAAGAGACCTATTTTCTGTATATGCTGAATGTTTACAAAATCATGAACTACTTTTATACAAATAAAAATATAATATTTTAGGAGGAAACATAAGCAAAACCACAGACTATGATTTGGCCCCAAGAATAATCTTTGGGAGGGTTTTTCTCATACTGGAGAGGACCAGTATAAACCAGCAGAAACAACTGACCTGGGTCCTCCCTGCAGAACCATTGTCACTGGTCCCACAAGATGCGTCACTCCCCCAACTCGCACGGCTGCCGTCAACAGTTCGCGCATGTGCACCAGGGCCTGCTTGCGAGTGTTTCCCCGCCTCCACCGAGTCTGCGCAGCCAAAAGGAAGCTGCTGCTGGACACCTGAAATGCATGAGAAGGAAGTACACCTGAGTCCGGCTAACCGCCACAGCCCTCTGTGCTGTTCAGTGTTATTTATCTCGGGGCGGCAAGCGGCGACATACAGCTTGGTCAGGATTGGTGCCGATGAAAGCAAACAGCTGCCCCAGCAGGACGCTGTAGGTGGGCTTGTCCCTGCTGTCCTCGATGGCCAATGACTGCAGAAGCGTAAAGGAGCTGCTCCGGTGGCTGGTCACGTGGCGCCGCCTGCGGAAAAGAAAACTGTTAGGTCAGAAAAACAGGAGACCCTCAGGGAGTGCCGTTTTTTATTGAAAAGCATTCAACTGCGCGTGGGAATCCAACCTTGGCCATTAGCCATTTACCTCTGATTTGCTCTAGTAAATTCCAAATCTTCATTGCCAATCATTTCCAGGTCAGAAGGAGCCGACATGCTCCGAAGAAAAACAGGCTGCCGCACAGCATGGGATATCACCTTTGTTTCAGAAGCTGATTTACAAGCTGGAACAGAGAGGAATAAAAGCGTTCACGTATCTGCCATCCCATCTGTAAGGAAGGCAGTAACCTGGAACTACCAAGTAGCTTTGCTTTCTATGAGACTTAAACCACCAAACCAGCAAGCAAAGAACAACTAATATTTTTAGGCCAATTTTTAAAACCTAGATATTAGGTTAAAAATAATCTTAGCTTGGAAAACTAAAATCTTTTCACCAAAAGATTCACATCACCAAATTGGGTTTCCAAAGAAAGGCTCAAAAATTTAATTTCATTGACTATCAATGTCCACTTTAGTATAGCATTTTAAAAAGCAAGAGAGAATAAAGTGATTTCTGGGAAGAAAAACTTATTTATTCAAGTAAAATCCAGACCCTTTTTATCGCTTAGAGATGGCTTTTGTTCCCCTTTATCCTGGATTTGTTTAACTAACTTACTACCATTTTGCGACACCTGTTTTGATCACAGTAAGAGTAAATATCACGCTTGAGCTAGAATCTGACCAGCCCCTTCCTATAAGATACACTCGTTAACCCTATCAGGGAAATAGTTGCTTATAAAGGAATAGTTTAATGTAAGAGCCTCTTGGGAAGCATCCGCAGCCTTAGTGAGTCGCTGTCTTTCTATGGGAACTTGAAGTAACCGGGGCTAACGGGGCCAGGGACGTTACGTTATGTAGCGGACCACCCTGGCATGCGATCTCGCTGCACATCTGGCACATTTCCCCTGATGTTCTTACGGAGCGGTAGCCTATGGGGAGGGTCAGAAACCTGGGAGTCAGCCTAGACTTCTCTCCCAAGTGAGAGGAACCCTAGGCAATCAGCTGATTGCAAACTGCTGAATAGTGTCCATCAGGTAATGGGCTGGAATACATGGAGTCTTTCATTTAAGAATATGTTTACTCAACTGGTGTTTTCAGAAGAATTAACATTTGTTATTTTGGATTAGGCCCAAAGTTGTGATCCTCCTTAAATAAGAAGACTCAATGTCACTGAGAAACACATCTTCAGGCTAACAATTAGAATGGAATCAGCGGGGGAAATTTAATAGTGGAAATTTATGCTAGAAGATTCCACCTATTAAAAGATGAAATGCAAACTCAGTTTCAAGAGGAAAATATGATGCATTAAAAGATTCACAATACTGCCCAGCTAGCATGGCTCAGTGGTTGAGCAAACACCTTTAAACAAGGAGGTCACAATTTAATTCCTGGTCAGGGCACATGCCCGGATGACTGGCTCGATCCCCAGTGTGGGGCATGCAGGAGGCAGCCTATCAACAGTTCTCTCTCATTTTCCCTCTCCCTTCCTCTCTGAAATAAATAACTTAGATTCACAATATGACCATCTAATTATATATGTTACTATGAAAATGGCAAACCAACAAAATTAGGGGCATGGAATTATAAAAATACATGTCATTGGGCTTCTTAGATGCTCGCAAGAAAAATGGAAGAGGCAGGCAAGGAAGCATCCCTGGTGCTCAGCTGACTCACAAAACGCCACATGAATTCAATGAAAAGCATTTTTTGGCTGGAAAAGTAAAAGGCAAAATAAAAATGTTAAAATTTCCTTTTTCTTCCTTTCTGAAAGTACACGAGTGATTTTTTTTTTTTTTTTTTTAAGTAGCTGATGCACATTTTGTGAGCCGGCTGGTGCAAAGAGCCTGTGCAGGGCTGGCCTGGAGCAGTACCCGGTGTCTCCGCAGGGGTCCCCGAGATGCTTCTGGTGAGGCCAGAATGGGCCGCAATGGTGACATGCAGCAAGAGCTCGGCTCTGTTCATTAAGCTCTTCACTAACGTCTTCGTTTTAGCCAGTGGGTGCGAGGGTTTCTGAATAAGAGAATTCACTTCTTGTAGGAACTTCTCCCTATAAAGAAAGGCTCAGGTGCATTTAGTCGTTCTCTAGTTTACCAAATCCAAAGTGTTTTTCATTACAAGAAATATGAGTAGACGGGAAACTAAGAAAAAGTCAACTGATAAATATTGCTCACCTCCCCCTTTCCCCATCAGAGGGGAGCAGTGCTATAAAACTGTGGTCAGTTTGAGTTATTTCTACCCAGTTTCAAATGCCATGGTGCTAACTTTTGGAAGTTAAAATAAAAATTCACAAGGTTAGCCCTAGCCAGTTTTGCTCAGTGGATAGGACGTCAGTGTGAGAGTTGAAAGGTCCCAGGTTCAATTCTAGTCAAGGGCACATGCCTGGGTTGTGAGTTCAATCCCCAGTGGGGGACTTGCAGGAGGCAGCCGATCCATGATTCTCATTATGGATGCTTCTATCTCTCTCTCCCTCTTCCTTCCTCTCTGAAATAAATAAAAATATATTTTTAGCCGAAACCGGTTTGGCTCAGTGGTAGAGCGTCGGTCTGCGGACTGAGGGGTCCCGGGTTCGATTCCAGTCAAGGGCATGTACATTGGTTGCGGGCACATCCCCGGCGGGGGGTGTGCAGGAGGCAGCTGGTCGATGTTTCTCTCTCATCGATGTTTCTAGCTCTCTATCTCTCTCCCTTCCTCTCTGTAAAATATCAATAAAATATTTTAAAATATATATATATTTTTTTTTTAAAAATTCACAAGTCTAAAGTATTTCATGAATACACACTATTTTATAAAATATCTGCTGAGACTAGATCTTCACATTTCTTAAGCACCAAGGGAATAAATTAGCTTTGCACAGTTATTAACATCACTAACCTCAGTGATAGGACCATGTTTTCAAGATCATTTCCATCAAAGGAGACTTCCTTCATTGAACACAAAAGTTCTAGTTCTTTCACTTTGTTCTAAAGAAGGAAAAATCAAGAAAAGATGATATGTAGGATCTGCAAAGACTGAGTTTTTCTGCACATGTTAAAAGGAATAGAAAATTTCAGGGGAAAAAACCCCACTTTGGTCCATATTTCTATGCCAGAAGCACATTTGTATATCATCACTTGATACTTCAGTGATTAAAAAATGGTATTGGCCACTTTCTGGGGATTTTTATTTTTTTCAGTGCTTATAACTCTGCCATTGATTTGTTTTTTAAAGGATTGAAAGCAATGTTTGATAATGATGCTAGCTTCTTTATAATACTATTAATCAGTTAAAAGACAACAATCCTTAGCTGGTTTGGCTCAGTGGCTAGAGCATTAGCTTGTGGACTGAAGGGTCTCAGGTTTGATTCTGATCAAGGGCACATGCTCACTTTGCATGTTCAATCCCCAGTAGGGGACCCCATGCAGGATGCAGTCAATCAATGATTCTCTTTTATCACTGATGTTTCTCTCTCTCTCTCTCCCTCTCCCTTCTGCTCTGAAATCAATGAATATATATATTTTAAAGGAATCAACATGTGCATGCCCATAAAAATAAAACTTAACAAGTAATTTATTATTTGTACTAGAGGCCTGGTGTATGAAAATTCATGCACTGGAGGGGGGGTCCCTCAGCTGGCCTGCCCCCTCTCACAGTCCACAGTCCAGGAGCACTCAGGGGTGGGAGGTGACCCGGCAATCAGGGGAAGACAACGTCCCCATACACTTCTGCTGCTGCCACTGCAGGCAGCACAAGCCTTGGGTGGCCTTGGGCGGCTGGGCAGTTGCCATCCAAGGCTTGCCTGTGCCTCAGGCTGGCCCTGGGTGGCCAGGGGGTTGAGAGGACTGGGTGCCACATCATGTGGCTCTGGGCGCTGCCATCTTTGAGGGTGTGACAGTCAATTGGCATATTCTGTCCTTATTGGCTGTGGGCACTGCCATCTTTGAGGGGGGGGCAAGCAATTAGTGTACTGTATTTGCCGGCGTATAAGACGATTTTTTGGCCCTGAAAAATATGCCTCCAAGTGGGGGGTAGTCTTATACGGCGAGTATATAACAAACTCTGTATTTTGAGTGGAAATGTTAGGGGGTCGTCTTATATGCCCAGTCGTCTTATACGCCGGCAAATACGGTATTTTCAGGGCCAAAAAATCGTCTTATATGCCGGCAAATACGGTACTTTCTCCTCATTGACTGTGGCCACTGCCACTTTTGCAAAAGCATGAGGGTCAATTAGCATATTCCCTCTTTATTAGATAGGATTACTGACATGTTGGTCTAATAAATTTTATTTAACCCTTTTAAAGAATGGGTGCATTTTGGAGTGTGCAACATTTTAAGAAGTGGCATTATTTTGCCTCTATACACATGGCATATACCCGCTCACCTCATTGAAATGATAGTCATAGAAGAAAGGCATGTTGTTCTCCAGTTTCCCCTGCATGGCATCGTCCACCTCACTCTGCCATTTCTGTTCCAATTCTGCCACACTCTGACACATTAAAATATAAAACAATGTGAAATTGAATGCAAAATAAAAAAGTGCAATTTATAAATTCTGAAATTTTAGTCATGATAACTTTTAAAAATTCAGATCACTTTGAAAACTTCATTACATTTCTAGGAATGAAATTATTTCTAGCAGTTATAAGAGAAATGTTAGTGTTTTAGATTTCCCTTACCTGCAGCTGTCTCTCCATGGCATTGAGTTTCTTAAAGGTCTCTCCCATAATTTTACACAATAAGTCATATTCCTCAGCATGTTCTTCTTGATACTGGAAATTTATTAGAGACTGCAGTGCATCAACCAAGTTCAAGTGCTTAATAACACATGATACCACCATCTCCTCCATCACATCGGGCTGAATTACCTCTCTGTGATTACAATGGAAAATGGTCAAGGATATGCCATGTGCTCAACTTACCAATACGTTCTTATAGGTTAAAGAATCTAGGCTTTGATTTAAGTATATTAAATATTTACCATACCTTATTCCAACAAAGAGGCATGAACATTATTATATGATAGCTTTCCTATCAAGTTGGCAATAATTAAATATATTTAACTGATAAAACTAACATTGCTGATAAAACTGAAAATCAAAATTAGTGATACTTCATTTCCTATGATTCATACATTTCAAGATCTGGTCACATTAGAGCTGGAAGAGGTGTCGGGATCAAAAAAGACCTTCGGCACCATTTATCTGCCAATTAATTTTATGCAGTTTGTGACTTGTAGTATTTCGTGTGTATGGATAGTGGGCTGAAAGCAATGGTGCTTCTGTTTTTTATTTTCCATTTTAAATGTCATCTATTCTTTATATTTTTCTCTGAAATAGGCAGAGCAGAGGCCTGAAAAATAGGGTTCACTTTAAACAAGATAAGTGAGGACATCTGTAACTGCAAGACTTCAAAATAAAGACCCCGCCCTCACCATCTCTCTAGGCATCAAAAACAACGAAATACCTCTAGGCTCTATGGAAATGAAAGTAAAAGATAAAGCCACCCGAAAAAACCTAGAATTTGTCAAACTGTAGATGCATCAAAATCATAAGGGAAATTTGTGAAAACAGATTATTGGCCCCCTCCTGAGAGGTCCTGATTCAGCAGGTGTGAAATGGGGCCCAAGAACTAACGAGTTCCTAGGTGATGCTAACTGCTGACTACAAGCCCACACCAGAATACCACCATGGATACTTGGTTAACAATCATTAAATAAACATTAAATTAAAGGTTCACTCGCCAGACTATAAGAAAGTTATCCCCCTTCAACTATTTAAACATGTTTTTCCATTGGGAAAAATGAAATGCTATATAGAAACATACTTTATACTTGGTCTAAATTGAGGTCTGGCACGCCCAGAAATTTCCCTGAGCTTTATCATGATTCCTGGAGGCAGCCTGATCCGGGGCAGGTCAAAGTAGCTTCCAACCGGAGGCACGAGGACGTCGGAGGGGTAGGTGAATTCCCTGTCTTCCTCAATGGTCAGAGGCAGTGGAGACGGGCTTGGAGTGAGGGCAGGGGAGATCACGCCATTGGCTTCCACCTGCCACTGGCACCTGAACAGACAGAAAAGAGGGTCTTCACTTTCTCTTCTATCTGGAAAGCTACTTAATGTTTGCAGACAAACAAAACATGAAGGATCACATTATGTATTGAGTATTTATTCACTACTTAAATATGCTCTAAAGAAAATAAGCATATTATACAAAACCACATCTTTGGAAATCTACCTCCTTCCTAACATTTTATTATGAAAACTTTAAAATATTTTAAAAGCTGAAAGAATTACATGGTCATCAGCCATATATAGCCATCGCCTAGATTCTCAAATAAATGTTTCCATATTTGCTTTATCACCCATTACCCATCCTCTGGGGATCCTTTAATTACACAATGACACCCACAGGACTGGCAGGCAGTAGGCACGATCAGCTGGGAAACACGGAAAGCAGCTTTCCACATCAAGCCATTTCTCCTCTGGGAGCAAAACCAGCCCAAGTTGAGCCCTCTGTTACCTTTGTAAAAGTTTGGACCGCAATAGCTCCTGACAGGCTTCTTCTTCTTTGGTAATTTCTGGTCCATTGTACAGGATTCTTAACATGGAACAAGCTAACACAGACAGGCCTAAAGCCAGGTCTACCAGAAAGGGCAAGCCTCCTGACACATCCTCCGAAGACTCCTACAACGCAGACAGGGGCAAACCACACTGGTCAGTGCACATGGCAGAGCCCTTCCACCTGCACTCACCACACTGCACTGTCCCCAACCACAGGGCTCACAGAGCAGCGGCAAGTGCCATTGCTATGGGACACGGGGACAGCACCCAACACCATGAGCAGAGAGATGGTGGCACTGGAATGACCACAGAGTGAAGTCTCAACACAGTTCTGGAGAGAGAAGAGCCAATAAGACTCCATATTAGAAACAGCACAGATCCCATGCATGACTGTTTGGGAAACTCCTCTGCTGTGCCTACCTGGCTATAAGTCACTATTCCGTTTTGTCACCTCCATCCTGTGCTCAAACCAATATGTTGTCAATGATGACAGAGAATTCATTCAATAAATATCTATTGAGTACCTCCTGTTACCAGCCATTGCTCTAGGAGCTTGAGATACAGCAGAGGACAAAACAAAGTGCCTGCTCTCTCAGCACTTATACGTTCTAGCAGAGAATTCCACTCCAGAGAGTCTTAGCTTGCTTAAACTTAAGTGATCCCCCAATCTAAAATGCTCTGTACAAATCAGGCACCTTGAGGGGCTAAGAAACTCCTATTCCTCCCCCTCCTTTTTTTTTTCAGGTGGGAAAATATATTTTTTACATAGATTCTGGGGGCAGAGGGAGGTGGGAAATAACTTATGCACTGCTAAAAAGAGTAGATTAAACCTGTACTCAGAGTATAACACATACAATTAATCAGAGACAGACCTAGTCTAGCAAGAAGAGCCGCTGGGACTAGAATGAAAATAATCTGCCCCTACTACTCTTAAAACCCAGACTTCAACCGCTTAGTGTCTCAGCTTTCTTCGTCCTATGGAAAGATTCTGGAGGTAGATCATCTCTTCGAAGACAGAATCCTGCACATGGTTCTCTGTGTTGCTAAATGGATCTGAGGTCACAGCTAGCTTTATTCCATAAAATTCCTACTCACTATCAGTATTCTACTCCTTTCAAATGGAAGAGATGGATGAAACAGTGGCTCATATTCTGCCCCGCTTCCAAGGCAAATATGATGTATGTAATAAAGGCACAAAGGAGAAAGTACTATGTCCACAGCAGAGGTTAGTCAAGTACCTGAGCTCGAACTGTGCAAGCAAAGCCCCACATGGCTTTGTCAGGAGTGTTGTGTTCACGGCCACTTCTCATTTCAAAGGAGAAGGTGACTGTATCTCCTTCCACCTTAAAATTTAAGGGGGGAAAATGCACTTTAAAAACAAGACACACAGTGTTCAAGAGAGCAATGAATTTCAGAGATTTACTTTCAAAAGGACCACAGCAATACTTCACTCTCTTCCTCACTTGCTTTTTAAATTCAAATTCCATCCCCTCTCATTTGGGCATCAACCTTTCAGGTGTCTCTCTATCCACGTGGCTTTTGGGACGAGGCATCTGTGAAGTGGATCACAACTGCCCAACAGCAGGATCAGAGTAAAGATGAATCAAATCTTAAGCATAATTTTAATAAATATCTCAAATTTCTATTCTTCCTGCCCTCCTCCCCCTCTCCACATCACCACTTCCTGCCAATAAAGCAAGCAAATGGCCAGTGTTGTTCAGAACACAGGGGCAGTGCTGGAAAACCCGCTCTGTGTGGCGGAACCAACACGGGGAACGAGAATCAAAAAGGAAAAGAGAAGAGTTAAAAGCGCTGTGCTGATCGGGCGTCTGATGCTCGGACTAGCCCTCTGGAGGAAACTCGTTGACTGACTAAATTAGAGAGGGTGCATAATGCATAGGAGATAAAGGCTCTGGGAACACACTTGGGGAAGGTTTGGGGGTCTTAATGGGTTTTTCAGTTCATTTTCATGTTCTAGGTAGATCACAGAGCATGGCTCAAATCTTATCAGTCTGAGAACGGATCATCATGTTTGCTCCTAAGGCCCAAATTCACCTGCAAACATTGATTTCACATTTTTAAACTTCAATGGCCCTGTGGTTCCAGGGCAGCCACTATAAGGGTTTCCTGTCTCAGAGAAGAAGCGGAAGAACTAGCAGTCCTGTTAGTGGCCAGGGAAGGAAATGCTGCGACCACCTCAGTCCATGCAGTGACCTGTGGGACAGGCTCTGGAGCGGACAGGGGTCTGATGCCCTGCAAGGGAAACGAGGGTCACTTTGAAAGTAGTGACCTCACAGGCCTGGCAAGGTAGCTCCACCTTAAAAAGCCCCCTTGGCAAATCTTTTTGGATTCTAGTTAATATACGTGGGCCCATGAGGAATATAAGTTCATTTTTCTTTTCTATGAAGTGAATGTGACTGGATACCATACCTTCACCAAGTCTTTCGGCCAACCAGTTCCTAAGACACTACGGCTGCCATATCCCAGTGTATTGCCTCCATACTCAGCAACCTTCCTACTGTTTGTGTTAGGCCCCGCGTATATCACCAACTTCAAAACAGAAAATATACTGTTAGACTGTAAAAGAAAAACAAAAACAACATCTACAAATAAACAGGCTGCAGAAAATGTTTGTTTAAAAACACATTTATAACCAGGCACTGGAGTTATATTATAACTAATATTCCCTGACTTATTTTTAAGGTACAACTGATATTAGTTTGAATGCAACTGACCATTGATATTTACAGGGCAGCTACAGAATAACAAGTATTCCCACCATTTAACTGACTTGGGGACTTCACATTAAAATAGTTATACTCAGTTAACATACATATATATATATATATACATATTTTTTTTTTAAAAAAGCTATTTTAATCCTAAACAACTACATATAATTCATTAATAAAAGGTATAGTTTGCCCCCTTAAATCCTCCCCAAAATTGATAAAGTAAGCAAATACAGATAAAAAGATGGTTCTAGCTCATACAACAACAAAATAAAAGCAAAAAAGAAAAACAACCCAAAAACCTCAATGAATGAGGATTTGAAAAAATGCAACAAATTGAAAACAAGCCATATATTTTTAGAATGTTGTTTCGTGGTGTAAAAAGAAAGTGACACAGATTCGGGCAGAAAGGGGCTGCTTCTTGGTCAGTTTTCATGTATCAACACTTTTCTTCAATAAAGGCTCTTAGCTAATATCCAATTAACCAACTTTCTAATTCACGGGTCATTTGGCATTCAAATACTCTCACAGGAAGAATAAGGCTCTGGCTTCTGTGAATACCAAATCCTGTCTTCCAACATGTACTATGACAGCCTCTGACTGCATCAGTTTGGACCTAAAAGTTGAACTTTTAGTCCTGGACACTTATCATTTTGTGACTTTGTACCCTCCTGACACCAGCGGGACCACTAGAAAAGTCTATATTTCTTCTGTCCACATAGTGAGCATCGCTGAACCTCCACATTTAACACTGGTATCTAGTGCAGGTGCAGGTCAGCATCCATCAGAAGACGTAAATTACTGGCTTTTAATGAAGAAACATAATGACACCAACTAAAATGGCAACTCTTCCATTTCTGTTTTAAATAGTCATTATCGTTTGAATCTAAAACATGGGGGTAGCTGATGCCAGGGCTATGAAGTGGTGTAGACTGATGCCACTTTTTTTAATCTAATTTTTGAATGGCCCACCAAAGACTATTTTCTAAATTCTCTTCCTTGCAGCTACGGTGAGTTTCGGGGTAAGTCTTAAGTAACCTCCTGACATCTGGGAATCTTCACTAGTCCAAAGATAATAGGAAAGAGAATTCTATAATTTGCCAGTAGTGTGTTTTACCATTTCATTGTACATACAGTTAAGAAGTCTTTTCTTCTTAACCTAATAATGTAAGACCACTTGCCCTTACACAGTCTAGGGAGGAGATATAACAGACAGCTAACAATCTACATGTGTAAGTACAAAGCTATTAGATAATCCTTCAGTTGTTCTTTTATATGTTACATGTCATGATCTCATTAGCCTTTCCTTATAAATTCAGCATAATGATTTATAATGTAATAATTATAAACAGAAGAAACATTTCAAGCCCTAAACACTTCCTTTTACTTATAACTTGGTTTGGCCACCAGCTTGGAAACTGTACCTCCTCGAAGTCTATGTGGAGGTGCAGTCTCCTGAGACAATGGCAAAGAATAACCTAAACACAGACAAGACCTAACACACCTGAAACCCTTCTAAAAGGACACCTTCTCCCCAAAAGATACATGAGAAGCTGCAAGAATTGGGCAGTAAGACCTTTCTAGATGAATGGACACACGTCTACAGGAATCCCAAGCACAGAGGGAAGCAGGAAGTAAGCAGAAGAGAAAGAAAAGTTTCCTTTGCCTCGGATCTAAACTTCGAAAGCTTACAAAAGCCCACTTTCAACATGTCATTAAAACACTGCTCTTAGAACGCAGAGGTGCTGGCTTTTTGACTCCCCAATCACTACCTCCAAGGCATTCTCTTAGGTAAGTTCTCCTAAGAGATATCTGCAGACAGAAATAAGTCAAGAATGATGACAAGCAGCAAAGAAAAATAAGAAGCATATAAAGATAATCAGCTTATTAGCAGAGGAACCAATTCTAAAGCAGCCGTGCTTACTTTGTCATAGTCATATTGTGAAGAGCATCTGCTATCGAATCTCAGATACAGGCAGCGAGCCCCTGGGATGTGGACAGTCTCTTTAAATTTATAGTTGTCTCTGACGGGATGGACTGTTTCCACAGTCTTGCCAGCAGCCCACGGAGCAGGAATCTTTAAACCAGTGAGAAAGCCTGGCTCTTCCTTCTCTTCCAGCATTCTAAAACCAGACAAAGAGAACATGACTGAGTTAGCAGCAAGGACAGGAGGAAGAAAATAACACAGTGAAATAGAAAAGGTTAAGAAATGTCACTTGGATTTTCCACAGCATGCAGCATGACAACATTGTGGCTTTTGAATGCTTGATATTAGTGGCGATTAGAAACATTTTTAAAAATCCTACACATAAGGTTCTTTTCTTTTATTGTTGTTATACAATATATTTGCATTTCCCTCTTTTTTTTCAAGGCGGAAGTCCAAATCATACCCAAGAGGACACCTCACCAACTCTCATTTAAAGTTACCCAGAAGAAGAAAAAAGAAGATACAGTAAGCATTTAAATTGGCCAGTTTCCAAATCCCACAGGACCAGCATCCTATAAAGGGTTCTTTTGTTGATAACTGAACATCAATTGCTGAAAACTCTGTAAGTCTCTGCAACTACTTTGTACTGAAATTTTTACTAAAGAAAAGTACTTTTGAAGTTCCTCTTATCTATTGTGATTGCACTCTTAAGGACATCACAGCCCCAGGTTGTGGGATACAAACTCCCAACCCTGCGCTTAGCTGCTGTGGAATTCTCTTCTTCTCTTTCAGCTCTGTGCTATCCAATATGGTAGTTACCTAGTCAAATATGGCTACTTAAATTGAATCTAAATTAAATACAATTTAAAACTCAATTTCTTGGTCACATTGGTTACAATGCAAATACTCAATAACAGCATATGGCTGTCGTCAACAGTACTAGACAATAAAAAAACACTTTTTCATTACTGCACAAAGCTCACGTGGATAGCATACAGCTCTAGAGAAACCTAGAAGTCCTTCCTTTCTGATCAATGCTTTTAAAGACAGCTTTAGTGAGCTGTAATTACATATAATAAATTGCACTAATTTAAAGTATACAACTTGGTAAGTTTGGAAATATGGATACACCTGTGAAATTTCCTCCTTCTTCTTGATAATCCAGGAGACCACTTCTTTGCTTTCTGTCACTGGAAATTAGCTTTCATTTTTCAGTTTTGTATAATTAGAATTATATAGTATACTAGAGGCCTGGTGCATGAAATTCGTGCACTTGGGGGACAGCCCTCAGCCCAGTCTGCGCCCTCACAGTATGGGAGCCCTAGGTGGATGTCTAATTGCTGTGGAGGCGGGAGAGGCTCCCACCACCAAAGCTGCATTCACCAGCCGTGAGCCCGGCTTCTCGCTGAGCAGCAAGCGCTCCCTGACCACTAGGGACAGCTCCTGCATTGAGCATCTGCCCCCTGGTGGTCAGTGCTCATCATAGCGACTGGTCGTTCCACCATCTGGTTGATTTGCATATTGGCCTTTTATTATCTAGGATACCTTTTGTGAGGGTCTGGCTTCTTTCACTCAGCATAAATAGTCTAAGATTCATCCATGTTGTTGAATATATCTATAGTTCATTCCTTTTCATTGCTTAGTAGGATTTCATTGTATGCTTATACCACTGTGTGCATATATCCCTCACTTGTTGATGGACATTAGGGGTGTTTCTTGTTTTGGGGCTATTCTAACTAAAGCTGTTATGACCTTCATATAAGTCTTTGTCCGAATCTTTGCTTTCTTTTTTCTAGAAGTGAAATAGCTGGGTCATATGGTTGGTATAAGTTTAACTTTTTAAGAAACTGTCAAACTGTTTGCCAAAGCCATATTTTGTATCCTCATCATTAATATTTGACAATTTGTCAGTTTTGAACTAATCTCTTGATCTGTGGGGAAATTTATTCTAACCTGCTCCTACAAGACTACACAGCAATTCTATAATTATCTGTAAAATTTTGTCCCTGAATTCTCTTTCTTTTGTCAGTGAGATGACCCTTGCTAAAAATCACTATTGTAAAAGAAGAACTAGGCTTTCACCAGAAGAAAACAAGGCAGGGGTTCCTGCGAGGAAGCAGCTTCGCTCACCTCTCATCAGGAAACAGCCTGCCCTTCTGTTCTGATGCACCACATGGGGAACAGCCCACTTCGGCAAAAACTGGACACTGGGTTTTAAGCAGCAAAGCCGTCTGAAACACAAAACCATCATCATGTCTTAAAGTGCTTACGTCAGTTATCTGGATGGTACTAGAGCCAAACTTAGAATTATCACTTACATCATCTTTTTGCAATCCTAGTCTGCCCTCTTTCACTAAAAAATGCTTTGCTACTTAGACCACTTAACATCATTTTAATTAACTTTGGAATTATTTATATTGGTTACCGATAGCCACCAAGAACTCAGAAGACGAAATATCATGGCAGGATCTCAGTAGCATTATAGATTAGCACTTTTACAGCTGACCAGCAATTAGTATTTGCTAAAAGACTGCAGTGAGCAATTTAGTCAAACAAATAAAATGTTTTCCCTTAATGTTTCAGTTTACTTTTAAGACACGATGTTTTTCTTCATTCCATTGTTAGTTCCCTTGGCTTCTGAGAGACACGGTTATATTTATTCTGCCTTCAGCGAATGCACATGGCCGCGGAACAGTTCACGCTGGCACACCAAGGACCGTACCTGACTGGTATAGAGTACCAGCTGCACCAGCTGAGGCATCAGGGCGTCGGCCATGATCAGAGTCTGCAAATTTGGATGCATCAGGGAAGTCAGTAGCACTGGGAGAAGGTGACCAAGCATGGTAGCTTTAGTAACTTGTTCCAAGCCTTTTAACCTACAAAGAATTTCAAGAAAACACACTGCTTATGTAATCTCCCAGCTTGTGAAAAAGCAACTGACATCATCTTTATTTGGCAAATTCTCTTAAATTAGTGAAGCACTTAGAGTTGGCAGCAATTAAATCCACAAATTCTCCACCTTCTACTACTGAGGGAGGAAACAGAAATCTCATAATAGATTTCATCTTCAACCTATGATTCTGCACACACACAAAATGTTTACATGGTGAATTTCCCAGCACCCCCGAAGCGCGGTAGAAGTGGGTCCTCCAGGCAGGCGGTGGCTGCTGAGGCAGCTGCCATCCGCAGAGCTCCCTTGGCTCGGGGCTGCCCTGAGCCTCTGGCTGCAAGAAAATGAGTGGCTACACCACCAGTTCGCCCGCCCACAGGAGAAATCTCCACTTTTGCCTAGAGAAACTGGCTCGTGTGGGGTGCAGAGGCAGGCAGATTTTTCATTTGACTTTAAAATCACCCCCCCCCATTTTATTGAGATTCAGTTGACATATAAAATTGTATAAACTTAAAGTGAAAAATGTAATGATTTGACATATCTGTATATTGTGAAATGATTACCTAGACACGTCTTTTTTTTTTTTAAGAATTTGCAATGTTTCTTTCTTTCTTTTTTTTTTTACCTTTTATTTTCAAATTGATTTTATTTTTATTTATTTATTTTTTAATTTTATTTTATTAAGGTATTCTTTTTTTTTAAATATTTTTTTATTGAGTTCAGAGAGGAAGGGAGAGGGAGAGAGTAATAGAAACATCAATGATGAGAAAGAATCATTAATTAGCTGCCTCCTGAACACCCCCAACTGGGGATTGAGCCCACAATGTGCCCTTGACCAGAATTGAATCTAGGACCCTTCAGTCTGCAGGCCAACACTCTATCCACTGAACCAAACCAGCTAGGGCACCTCGTCATATTCTTAACATCCTAATCTTCTGCTAGAAGAATTAAGACATGTGACTTACCAAAGAAAGATGTGGGTTAGCTAACTTCTCTAATATCGCTTAGGATACTGGGATTGGAAGGAGAAACAGAGCTCAGATCTCCCAGGCTCTCAGGCTGCACCTCCCGGCAGATCTGTACCACAGGCCGCAGTGGACCCCACATGCCTTAACAAGCCCAAATGTAATGCTGTGCTCAGTTCCAACCCGCCACTACTCTCTGGGAGAGGCTCAGGATCAGGGACGTGGGGACAGACGGTGCCCGGAGGGAAAGTTACACCGCAGGACTGATTGTTCTAGAGCAGCATCTCTAACATTAAAACCATCAACACTCACGGTATGTACGTCCACTTTAAGAGCAAACCACAGCTGAAATTTTAATGGGAAGGACTGGGAAAGAGCTTTATTCCTGGGAATGAGATGTTTATCCTCTATATAGGTCACTCCTGTGTCTGGAGCAGTAAAATTACAGTAAAATTTGAGATACCATGTCAGTGTTATCCTTCGCATAGCAGTTAACTGCCTGCATCACTAAGTCACTGCGACCTCCCTGAGGCACTTACCATGAGAAACGAAGAGCACATGGGGCTGGGCTGGGGACTAATGAAGGTACAGGATCTGAAGGTCAGAGATGGCACTGCCCCCACGACCTAGCTACCCTTAGTTCATGGCTGCCAGCCCGATCATACCTATAAGCACCACTAAAGAGTTCGATTGCACTTGGCTTTGAAACAATTGCCCTTTCAACTTATTCTCACAAAAACCCTGTATATTAACTGAATATCTGATAAAAGATTTCACTTTCATAAGAAGTTCTTCTTCCTGAAGGGCAGCAGCTCACAGTTCACAATCCATTTCCTCACCTCTGCTCACGGTCAGGCATGTCACTATTTATGAGGGCGGTTGTGACCTGCTGCAGCATTTCCAACACTTCGTCACATCCGGTCAGGATCTGGGTGGCGAGAGCCAGAATACTGACCTTGAGCTCCTAGGTAGAAAATACCATAGTGTTATTTTTAAGCTTTGTGACGAACATGCACCCACAATGACAACATGAAATGACATATTTTATGATGCATTTCCAAATTAAATGATGAGGTGGCCAGAATAAGCCCAAAGCAGTAAGTTACGCTAGGATGGCAAGTGGCAATTTGATTTGGGAGGCTAAGGTGGGGAGTGCTGACAGAAATGGGCAGTATTTCCTGGGGGGGGGGGGGGGGGGAGCACACGAGTCCCCAGGAGAAAGGCCTTTCTCCCATCCCCTCCAGCACAAGGGAGCTCCCGGTGGCCAGCCCCGAAACTGTCCCGTGGAAGAGTGCCTTGGGTAGTGTGAGGACAGCTAAAGAGAAAAACAGAACAGTAAAAGGCGCATGTACAGGCGGTGAGTAAAATGAGACAAAAACACAACATTCTGAAACAGTACAAGTGACCTTTTCCCTTAATGTTTTAAACCATTACACTTGAGCTAAAAATTCAATTAAAGTATCAGGCTATTAAGCATTAAAAATAATTATTAGAGAGTTCATGGGAGTACAAATACTAAATAATGTAAGAAACACTGGTTAAGATCATAGGAATGTTTAGTTTACAATTATTTTCTATTAAAAAATATAACCAAACTAACCCATTAGATGGAATCTGTGTTTTTTATTTTTCCCAGAAATACTAAACAGCCCAGTCTATTCTGCCTTTACCAAGATTATTTTTTTCCATGGGTTAAAAATTTATACACATTAGCCTTTCAAATAGAAAACACTGGTTTTCACTGTAGAATTTTGTGGGGTCTTTTTCTTTCTTTCTTTCTTTCTTTCCTTTTCTTTTTTTTTTTTTTTTTTTTTGGTGTTATTAAGAGAAAGAGAATTCTGAACTGACCAGACGAGATAAAGTGTCATTTAAGTGGTACTGACCATCTGAGCCGTCATCTGCTGACTGCACACCTGGCGGTAGCACAGTGCCAGGTATTTTACATGTCTCGTCTCTAATGCTCACAGCAACCTTACAACAGAGATGTTATTGTCCTTTTTTACTGATTAGGAAACTAAGGCAAGAGAAGGTAATGAATAGTATCAGCAAGTTAAATGATTTATTCATGCATTTCTGCCTATTTAAAAACTGATTATAAAATGAGATAAACTCATAAATATGAACTAGCACGTGTATGATTTACATAGTACATAAACATCGAGGAGTGAGAAAAGGGCAAAGTGTAATGAATTTTATCTTTAACTATGGCTTCCTTGGTTAATTTTTCAGTGTGTTTGGTCAACACTTTAGGGAAGAAGCAATTTTTACTGATTTCTCTAATTGTCCCACAAAGATGAAATTCTGAAGAACAATGCAAATACAGCCTTGAGCTTCTGTTAAAATTATAACAACACTATTAAAAATTATTTGATTGCTATAAATTGCCATGTGCAAACAAATTATTGAACTTACACAGAAGCTAATTAAAAATAATTACTAAAAATGAAATGAACTATATAAGGTTCAAAATTATTTAATATGAAGATAGTGAGAAAATTATCATCTTTTTAAAGTTATTTGAATCAAGAGAATATAATAAACGAGCCAAAATGTCAGTTGTTTAAAGTGTTATGCCCCTGGATTAACTTATATTTATATTTATATATATATATAAAACTTTCAGGTGCGTATGAGATCACTTGTAAGAGCCATATTTCATAGTTCTTTAAAAAAGATAAAAGTGAACAAAGGCATGAGAAAACTGACAGTAGCACATGGAATGACACATTATGAGAGTGTCACAAATATGGTACCCACTGTGGAATGACATAAAAATCTATGAAATGAGTGGCTCAATAAAACCTCTCACAAAAATATAAGCTACATGGTGAAATCCGACATCATAATACACAGAGATTTAGCCAATTAAGCTGTGCTTTACACGCTGAGTAGAAAGCATTGTTAGAATAAAGCTTGGTGTTTACCTGTACCTTCAATGTGTCTCCCTGCAAGGAGTTGTCACTGTCATCATTCTCATCAGGTTTAATCAAAATAGTGTTACTGAGAAGGTGGTTCTGAACTGCCATCAGATAACGCAGGCAGGAGGATGCAGCCTTCAACACAAATAAGGGCATTTAAATGATCTAGGTCCTACTGAAAGAAGGGATCACGTGATCCACATGTTTTAAAACATTTCCACAAGGGAAGCAAAAGAGAGAGTACAGAAAACAGACTAAGTTAGTTTCTCAGGTGATTTTTTTCCCACTTGGCTTTTGATACATAATTTAATACATTTACCATGACTTTCTGCCTTCTGCTACATAATTCTCACTAATCACTCACATGCTTGAATTTTTGCCTCTTAATAATTTTCTTCCCCACCCTCGTTCCCCTCCATTCGAGAAGACTCTACCAAAATCCTTAAAAGAATTTTTGGTTCTTATCAGTCTCTGTAAAACACTGGCAGTTTAGAAAACAATGCTAAATTTCAAATTAACGGGGGGAGAGAGGGGAATCCTCACTATTTTAAACAGAACAAAAACGAGACACTTAAAGCAGAAGGCATCATCTTTACAGAAAGTATGTCAAGAGCATTTGCCTGGTTCCACATTTCCTGGACTAGCACAGCCATCCATGGACCTTCATCAATTATGTCCACCCCTCAACATAGTAAAATGAAAACAGAAACACTGGGTTCAATTTTACTTCCATTAAAAACATTTTTGCTGAGATCTGGTCAAGATGATGGACACTGCACTCACCTCCTCTCACGACATCAAAATTACAACTAAATTCTAGAACAATCAAACTGGATAAATACATTTTTACTTACAGGCACAGTTGAAAGGAGCTTTTGAAAATCATCTTTAGAAACAGTTTGGCACTTGGTGATTAAGATACAGGATTCGCGTACAACAATCTTCAGAATGTAATGTAAAAGTTCATCATTTAGTCTTGAAATGCAGGAAAAATATAACAATAAGATACTGATGGTTTAGTAATAAAAAATAATACATTTTATACAACTGGCATAAAATGATAAATGGAAGATACAAAGCTAATTTGTTCTGAAAGCAAATCATCTTACTAATGATGCTATCAAGCTGGGTATATAATCTAAATCAAACTAATAGAAACAAAATGGTACCCAAGCACGTAATCCAAGTATCTTATAAACAGCAAAGAAAACCAACACCTTTCTCCCGTCACTAGGTCTAACCACACCCTCACCCTCTCACAAACCAGCAAATTGGGAAACAATGATAAATTTCCCTAGGCCCAAGTTACATTACTGTTAAAACTGAAATGTGCTAAATGGCAACTGTTAGATTGTCTTACGATTGATCTATGGTTTAAACTTAACATGCTAGCTATACTAGATATTATAGGAGACTAAAGTTGATCACATGTAGTAAGTATAAATTTATTACTGAGAAAAACACAAAGAGCTAGCAGTGATTAAGATAACTGGTGTCACCTGTAATGATCGTCGTCCTCGCTGCCAAATCGGTTGTTTTGAAGCTGCTCAGCTAAATTGGTTAGGATCACATCCCGCAACTGGGAGAGGCCGCTGTTTCTCTCTCCTAACACAGAACAAAGCTCCATAAACAACCCTGGTACTTACACTTAGAAAAGAATTTATTTTTAAAAAACACGTTTTTTTAAACAAGCAGACTGTCGATAACCTAGCACCCAACACTTGTACTTACCTTACACAAGCAAGGAGCAAGAACACGTCACAGCCAATGTGACTTATTTAATGGTGCATCCTGATTTAAGTGGAGTTACCCCATTGATATATTATAAAGTGTGACTTCTAACTCCTTAAATTAACATTGCTTATAAATGCAGTGTCTTTGGCATGGTGAGTTTTATTGTTCAATCTAACTTTGAAGTTGCATTTTTAAAAAATAATATTGTTATTGATTTCAGAGAGGAAGGGAGAGGGAGAGAGAGACAGGAACATCAATGATGAGAATCATTGATTTGTTGACTCCTGCACACCCTCTACTGGGGATTGAGCCTGCAACCCAGGCATGGGTCCAAATCAAACCTGGGACCCTTCAGTCCACAGGCCCACGCTCTATCCACTGAGTCAAACCAGCTAGGGATAAAGTTGCATTTTAATATGGGGAAAAAAAACTTGCTTAGAGATCCCCAAGAAGTCATTATCTTTGATGTTCATTAAAAATCTACAAGCAGGTATAGTTTCTAAGCAGAGGAGAGAGAAGGGTTTATAGAGCACTTTATAGAGAGAGAAGGGTTTATGAAGGTATATAAAACATGTTTGTTTGTTTTTCCAATCCAGTTGAAGTGTTGGCATATGTGCAGATACATTTTAAAAATTAATGCTGACTAACATATGTGAAGGGGAAAAATCTATTATCTTACTATCCAGTTGTTTCCTTAGGGACAAAAAAGAATGGTAGTTCAAGGATAATCAAAGAATAATTCTCACCTTCTGTTAAGACCAGCTTAAGTAAGTTATTGATTTCAGTTTCACCTGGGTACAAGATATTTAAACCGGAGCTGAAATGACAGAAAAGTCAAATGCTTTTAGACAAATGTTCTAGAAAACCCAAACTCTATTTAAATTTTTGTTTTTATAAACATGCCAGTTTGGTTACATAGCACTCTGAGGGAGAGTACATCACTAAAAAGCAGCTGAATCTAAATTCATGTTGTGATACAGTCCACTGGTGATTTCTCTATCTTTCTCTTGTCTCTGAGTTACCAAAATAATAACTTCAATGAGGCCAGATGCAGAACTAGTTAAAGAGAATTGAGCTATAAAAAATAAAAAATAAATAAAAAAGCAATGGAGTCAAACCTGCTATATATGCAGATTGTGCCCTCCAAAATAGTTTTTGAAAAGGGGACTTACTAATTCTCAGCTTTTCTCAAAAATGGTATTGCAAATAGCACCAGAATTTTTTTCTTTTTTTATGAGATTCAACATCTAATAAGTATACAATTGGTACATTTTAACCTATGTATATACCCATGAAAACATCACCACCATCAAGATAGTGAAAGGTAATAACCATCAGCCCCAGAAGCTGTCTTGTGGTACTAGATTTTAATTTTTGCCTTAATGGTCTCTACAAAAAGAGACCCAAAGCATGATCTACTGTGGAAGGAAAAATTGCCCTCCCCTTTGCTCACCCCTGTCATATGGTACTTCCAGACCAAGCACTTAGTTCTCTCTTGTTCAGTAAATTATATTTGATAATAATAAGGCTATATTCCTTATTATTAATGGTTAAAAGCTCATTGTACTAATGTGTATATTAAACAACAATAGAAAATGGCCCATAAACTCTGTCCTCTTGACTAACAAGGTTTTTAAGTAGATTTTTAAAAGGTTAACACTATTGAGAACTTACTTTGTGTCAGGCCTTATTAAAATCTCACAAACCTATATTTTATACTCATTTTATAACTGAGGAATCAGAATACTTAAGGTTACAGCCAGTAAATGGCAGAGCAAAGACTAGAACCCAGATCTGCTTGCTGCCAAAGCCGGCTTCGTAACCAACCTGCCAAACTTTCTCTCAAGGGAGATAAACATCCACTTATAAACCATCAAAACATCCACTTAAAGGGTGTTTGTGTGTGTGTGTGTCTTTTTTTTTAAGATCCAATGCAATGTTAGGTACACAGATGGCATGGGTCCTCTGGGAGTGGGCCATAGCCTCTGTCCAGTTGAATTATCCTCTGTTCACAAGGTCCTGATGGGTGGGATGGAGAAGAGTTGTCTATGCTACCAGCTGGCCGGGAAGATCACGATGCACTGCAAGGGAAGCATTTTGAAGAAAGCACTACGAAAACTACTTGATTACCTGATGGCAAGGCAGACTTCTTTCTGAATTTCAGGGCAAATTTGATCTTTTGGTGCCATCAACAGCTGCCAAAGCAGCAATCCTGACCGTCGAATGATGTCTCGATTCCTTTCAGTTTGTGGGCTGAAGAAAAATTTAAATACCACCTACAGAAACATAAAGGGCATGTCTAAAAGTGCTCATTATACTGGGGATAAAATTATCCCTCTGGAGAAACTACATGTAGATATTCTTATGAATAGATTTTTAACCACAATCTCTTCTATTGTGTAATGGTGTAATTACAGTAAATATTGTACATAGATCAGTGACAATGAACTACATATAGCAATATTCCATTAACTGCTGTGCAATGAATATGATGTTATTCCTAGTTCTAGGATTAGAATGTGGTAATATGCAAAACAGGAATGTTATTAAATTTTCTTCTGGTAGAAATTAGCTGGCTGAAGCGAAAGTGTATGTTTCTTTTTTTCTCTAATATTTATCTCAAAACAGTGTGTTGTCTTGTACCCATGGTGTGGGGAAGTGGGTTTTTGATATCCAAATCCAGCCTAGCACCAGGAATGCTCAAAGCCTATTCAAGAAGGTAAATAATCCTTTTCACTAATATCTACAGGGTAAAATAAGATTGTTGTTAGAGTATTAAATTTGACAGTAAAATTGTAGTC
The DNA here is from genome assembly GCA_963924515.1 of Vespertilio murinus. Lineage (NCBI taxonomy): Eukaryota > Metazoa > Chordata > Mammalia > Chiroptera > Vespertilionidae > Vespertilio > Vespertilio murinus. The sequence goes on along the minus strand of OZ004720.1, from coordinate 8,704,235 downwards.
AAGTTTTCAGGTTAATTTAAATTGGCTAGTTAAAATAAGCAAATATTTAGAAAAATTAATTGTTTGGGACAAATCCTGTTCCTAAAGTGTTAAGTAAAATTTTTATTGGTAGTTCATCTCATGGTAAAATTGCATAACACGTAATGAACCTAAAGCAGTCATATTTTAGTGCAAAAAATTAAAATTTAAAAGCTATCAAGACTATATTATAAAATTTTCAAAAACCTCCTAATATTTAAATTAAAAAGGGGGGATAGTAGAAGAATATCATGTAAGGAAAAATATCCTGTAAGTAAATTACATCTAGAAATTTTTTACTTAGAAAATTAACTTTCATTTGTAATGCTAACAGCAAGACTCTGTAAAAGCATCATGTAAAATATACATGGTATCAAAACAAGCCAAAGGAAAATAGTTTGGGCAAAAAATGAAAAAGGATCGCAAGTCAAATTTATAGAAAAGATTCCTTTATTAACTTTTTGTCGAGAATATGTTTGCATATTTTCAGAAAACAACTCCAAGACCATGTGTATTCCTGCAACAGAGAGGAATTGACAGAACCGCTCCAGCCATGAAGACACAAGAGAAACAGTCCAGAGATGGGAGATGCTGACGACACCTTGCCATACTAGCAGTCAGCAGCTGTGCGTCGCTGCAGGTTGCCCAGGACCAAATCAGAGAGGGTCGGACCTGCATTACCACCATTTGTCCACCATCCAGAACTGAAACATCTTTGCTGACATGTACACATAAGGAACTGTTCGACACTGAAATTGGAACTCAAAAGAACTGTTGGCCCAGAAAGAAACTCACTACAGACCATTATTGTTTGTCTCATTTTTGGTTCTTGTAAGTATACTTCTAGTAGCACATGATCTCACTCATCTAGGGGAAATGATGAACAACATAGACTGATGAGCAAGAACAGCATCGATCAGACTGTCGGACCTCAGAGGAAAGGCAGGGGAGGGTGGGGATAACGGGGAGAGATCAACCAAAGGACTTGTGTTGCATGCATAGGAGCCTAACCAGTGGTCACGGACCACTTATATTCCTGGATAAAAGCTCATTGTACTAATTTTATAACTATGTCATAAAATTATAATTTTATGTCATCCCCTGCTGTATACTCAAAATGAGTATAATGATCAGGGGGTGGGGGACATGCGTGGGGAGGGGTTTGGGATGGGAATGGGGGGATGAGGACAAATATGTGATACCTTAACCAATAAAGAAATTAAAAAAAAAATAACAGTGTGTTTACCTGAAAGACAACAAGAATGCAGCGTATGATACAGGTGTCTCCATTAACCATGGCCTTCTCCATAATGTCACAAATACTGCTGAGATGGTGAGCTTCGATCGGATGCTGTTTGCCCAGGACACTTGTGATTGGAAGATTTGGATTGGTAGCAAGAAGATTGAGTTGGTGTATGCACATCGCACCAACGTGGTGCAATAATTGGTTTATAACCTCATTCGTGGTTATAGCCTCTTCTAGAAAATAAAAAGGAAACCCAGTGAGGAAAGACACCTCTGTGGGCAGTCCCCAAGGAGCAGTCTTTTGACCTACCAAAGATGCGCGAGTGCACACACACACACACACACACACACACGCACGCATGCACGCACACACACATACATACATACTAGGAGAGAGTATCTTGGTCCCAGTCTCTTCAGCTACTGCTAGAGAATCTTTCTCCCTGCCAAGGTCCTGGAGTGAAAACACTTGGGAATTTTCTTTTCTTTCCTTTTTTTAAGAGCATAAGCAGCTACCCTTTCTATATCTTAACAATCAGCTAAATGCTGTGCATGCATTACCTTACAAGATCATTATAAACTTAGACTATTTTAGCCCCATTTTGTAAAGGAGTAAATCAAGAGTCAGAGGGTTAAGCTGTTGAGTGGTAAAGCTGGGACTTGAATTCAGGCCATTTCAGCTCAGAGCCCATGCTGGTGACCATCCTAATAAAATCTCTCCTCTATGGTAGAACTCCCCATCTTTCCCTGATCCACAACACTTCCACATTTTAACCTCATTTAGTCACCACAGCCTAAACAGCCTTTGATCCAACCTTGTGAGGGTTGACAAGTATCTTATATAATAACAAATTCAGGAAATGGAGGTGAAAGTACAAAAAAAAAAAAAAAGATTGCTTTTTTTCCTGCTAAAAGAGCTGAAATGAACTGCCTAAAAAGAACAGGACAGCAGGTAAGCTTGGAGAGGCAGACTTGGGTGGGGGAACCTCACAGCTGAAAAAGGGTTGTGGGCACCGGGAACTATGAGAAAAGGACTCAAGGAAACTGAAGAGAAGGTAAACGTGGCCAAAACTAAACTTTTCGATTACGTGTTAATCCTAACATCAGACAGGGGCCCACTGATTCTGTGTCTTTTGAGTTCCTGATCTTAACAACAATAGAGTTCAAGTTCATACTATCAGTCTTTACTGAGAGTGCTGCGGGCATGTGTCTTCCCCATGTTCTGCTCCAAGTCAAATCAGCCCTGTCTGGCCACAAAGATGCTGGTTTGCACGATCTGCCCCAACCTGTTGGAATTAGTGAGCCGATCAAGCTTGAGGTGGGAGATGAGAGCATCCTCAGCTAGGAACGCCACAGAGTTCGGGGTTTGTTTGTTTGTTTTTAATGAATACCCACTTCTCAGTTTGGTGTATGCCTCTGTCAATTTCCAGAGCCTAGAAATAGTTGTTTTTGATACTTTGTCAGTTTTAGCATTGCTTTACAGGGAGAGAATTTGTGAGCTGCTCCATACCACTAGAGCTGACTTCAGAGCCAGGAGGTTATAAGTACCCATTAGCTTAATGTTGCTTTCTGGCAGGGACGACTCCCCACGACAACATGCCTCTCGCTAAAGATCACCTCCATGCCTTTCCAGAAGAGGAGCAGAGGAAACACAGGGCCTGGCGCAGAGCCCAATGCCTGATTCGTGGATGGGAAATGCCCAGAACCCATGAAATCACTACCCTCTTTAGCCGAGCACAAAAGGTGGTTTTGTGTGCTGGTTGCTCCACTGTCCGGCCAGCCAACAGGAGGAAAAGCAGCACTAAAAGCACCCCAAATCAAGATGAGTGGGAAACCATGCCAATAAACACATTTTTTGGGGGGGGGAATTTAACTTAATATTAAGAAATATAAAGATCTCTTATTGATAACTCTAATTATAAGCTTATGTATAAATAAGTTATCAATATAAAACATTATAAGAGCATATAATCCCATGCCAAGTACAAATAAAGAAGTAATTTTTGTGCCAAAGTTCTGACAATTGCAGAAGAAACGTAATTTTCCTGTAAAAAAGTCTATGGACTACTTCAAAAGCTCGATTATTTATACACTTATTTCCTTAATCATAAACCAATCAGATAGCAAGGATAGGTTTCTAAGTTCCAAGAGGGAAGGCTGTTGACCCATTCTGGTGCCTGGGCCATGTTCTCACTTCCTCTGCTGCTGTACTCTGCTATTTCACAGGGAAAGTCTCTTCCTATAAGGCTGAGTGCGCCTCACCTCTGGGCTCAGTGATGATGTGGCTGACTCCGAGCCTCTGGCAGACGTAATGGAAGGCCTGATTCCCAGGATTACACCACTGATCGATATAGTCATTCGAGCAGGTCCACAGCATGTTGTTCACGGTATCGTAACAGGCACCTGCAAAACCAGCATTCTTTGTTCAACTGTCATGTCACCCCCTGCTGCATACCAAGTCCTCATAAGCACCGCCAAAGGATGGGAAGGCCAGGGTTCTCCCAATGCTGACAATCCACACCCACTCCCACATATTTACTTGGCAAAGCATTAGACTGGGGCTCAGCAAAAAGGCAGGTTTCCATTTCTACTTTGCTTAACTCCTATGTGAAAAATGAGTAAGTCTCCTGGAAGAGACAGTTCTCAGTAACTGACTTATGAGTGACCTTTTTCATTCCCAAAAAGTTCTAAATGGATTACATTAAAATCTGGATATAATAGGACTAGTTAACGTAACACCCAATAAAAGCCTTAGTAATTAAGCCCAAAACTTAAGATATGAGCTTCTGCCGAAACCGGTTTGGTTCAGTGGATAGAGTGTCGGTCTGTGGACTGAAAGGTCCCAGGTTCGATTCCAGTCAAGGGCATGTACGTTGGTTGCAGGCACATCCTCAGTGGGAGGTGTACAGGAGGCAGCTGATCGATGGTCCTCTCTCATCAATGTTTCTACCTCTCTGTCCCTCTCCCTTTCTCTCTGTAAAAAAACAATAAAATATATATTTTTTAAAAGATATGAGCTTCCTAGGATCCAAGGCAAAGAGGAAAATATTACATAATGCTCATTTTCAAACAATAAGAAGTATACCAATTCCTCACAGGAAATAAACCTTTTAACTGCATGAACTTTGAAGAATTTGTTATAGGCATCATTACACAACCTCATGGACAGTATCTTCAGCAGCAACTTATGCAGAGGAATTTCACATGGCAATTTCTTACATTAACCCCCATTAAACAATAGTATGAAAAAATCTTTCCTTCCAGGAAACTGGAATACCACAGGAAATTGGCAAGATTTTTTTAGAGATACTGCTAAAACTCTGAATTTTCCAAGGAGATGTGGGCATTTCGTTCTTACCCAGTCCAGGTACAAGAGCACCACGTCCCAGGGAGCTTCCAGCAGCGTCTATGAGATCGGCCCGACTTGTGAACTGACCATCCGAAATATTATACACCAAGCTAGAGGCTAAGACTTCAGAAACAAACATTAAGCTGTTTAATAGCCTTAAAATGGTGGTCAGTATACTTTCAAAGTTTAAACTTGAGACTTTCAACCAGACTGTCATAAAAATCACCCCTTTTTGTTGTCCATTGATGGCAACACAATATACAGACACATTAAGACCACAAAAAGAAAACTGTGACAAAATATCTTCCTAAATAGTGAACCATATTTTTGAAAGTGGTTTTTAAATGGCCACTTTTGCATAAAGGCTTTTTTCAATATAGGTTAGCAAAAGGAGTTATGATCATTAACACCACGAGGTAACATTTACAAGAAATACTTTACATACAGTCGGTGCTCAATAAAGGTTAGTGGACACAAACAGCTCGATGGCTGTCCTCCCAGGCAGAGACTCTACAACTTGGAGACGCTGTGGCCTTTACCCTTCACACTGGACAATGTAGTGATGACAAGTATGGCTCTGCCACTTCCGTGTGATCCTGGGAAATTTGCTAAGCCTCTCAGTAGTTTCCTCATGTGCAAAGTGGAGATAATTAAAGTACCAATCTTACATAGTTCTTGTGAAGAACACACAAGCTAACATATGTCAGGATCTATACCAGCTCATATGCACTGGCTGCTACTGATATTATTCTCTCCCCTGCTTTCAAACATAAAATTTGAGCCCTGTGTCACTTGAGCTTGTTTTTCTTGTTCCCATCACCCTAGGAATCCAGATCCTCATCATGCCTGACTGTGCCCTTTGTTTCGGTTCTATTTTCTACTGTTCTGTCCTGCACAGCTCAAAATGGTCTTCCCCAAATCTTTCTCATTATACCATGCATATGTTCACCATGCATATGCCTTTCCCCCCACTTGGCCAGGTATATGAATAATATCCACTTTTCATAACTTAAACTCAAGACCTCATTTAGTCACTCCTTCCACCCCACCCCTCAATGACCCTTTCTTTCTAACTCCGCAGCACTTTTATCGGCTTCCCATAGTCCAGGCACTGATACACCATCGCATATCATTTTCCAGTTGTTTCTCACAAATACATCGTTTCTCCCAACCAGACTATGAGCTCCTCAAGGCTAGCACCACTTCTACTTGCTGAGTAGCGCGCCCCGCCCCCTGCCTCCCAGTGACCAATGTGGAAGAGAATACAAAAAGAATTTCAGTATTTATTGATTTGTTGGTCTAAAATAGACTCCCTGTGTAAGCTTTATCCTAGTGGAAAAATAGCCCATGAAGACTCCTTTAATCAAACAGGGCCAATTTCAATTGAGAGAAAAAGCCATGTCAAGAAGACTAAAAAGAGTTTCATAAGACTAAGAATAGTCAATAAAAAGACAAGTAATTTTAAAATGTCCAAAGGGCTTGAATAGGTATTTCTCCAAAGAAGATATACAAATGGCCAATAAGCATAAGAAAAGATATTTAACATCATTAGTCATTAGGAAATACAAATCAAAACCACAGTGAGATACATTTCATACCCACTAGGATGGCTATAATAAAAAAGGGGGTGGGGAATAACGAATGTTGGTAAGGATACAGGGAAATTGGAGCCATTATGCACTGCTGATGAAATGGAAAATATTGAGTCCCCTTGGGAAACAGTTTGGCAGTCCCTCCAAAGGGTAACCATACAGTTACCATTTAACCCAGAATTCAACTCCAAAGTATAAACCCAAGAGAAATAAAAACAAAAACCTGTACATGAATTTTAGCATTGTTCAAAATAGCCAAAAAGTATAAACAACCCAAATGTCAAACAAAACAGAAGAAATGTCTAAACTAAAATTCACTTACTTTTTAAAGACGACAAACCACTTGTTCCACCAAAAAGAGACCGGGTGGCAGAGCTGCCTGACCCCCCTGGAGGTGGGACCAGCATCACCAAGTATGTGCCACAGGTATATATGGGCGTCTTCCGAAGCATTTTTAGGGGTAGCCCACAGCTAGTATTTGCTGATGAAATGAATGAAAGTGGTGAGTAGAAATATTTTACACACATTAATTTGGTTAGCAAAACAGATCAGAAGATAATAAGGGGTCCCCAAATTCATGCAAGAAAATACCCAAATTCAGAAAATAAAACAGGAAGTAACAAGCTAAGGAAAAAATAATGATTTTCTGGCTCTCTAGCCTGGCTTCATTCCTGAAACTTGTGGAATAAAATAGTATCCTTCTTAAATTCTAATATGAACTAGTAAGTATTTAATTTGATGGTCTCATAATGAATTAATAACAAATATTTTCTCTTCCTAACATTTCAATATGTAAAAGAATTAAAGCATAAAATTGCATAAAACTCATTAAACACATTAATCCAGATCCATTTTTTCTACCCTTATTTCTTACTACAGTTGATGATTTGGTATAAATTTACATAGTTGGTATGTAAATTGTAAAATCTTCAAGAATAATGGTTCTTAATCTTTTCTGGGCTATAGATAACCTCAAAAATTTTATGAAAATTATGATGGATACATATGTTATTTAAAACCATGGGGGAGACTGTTTATCCCACCCAGTTAAGAACCCCTGCTTTAAAAGTATAGAATAGTGTGTTTAGTAGGTGACCTTTTATTAAGAATAGGAGGGAAATAAGAACACAAATTTGTCTTGAATTTTATTTGCATAAAGAACTCTGTAAAGATTAATATAGTTACTTACAGGGGGCAGGTTGGGGACAAAATATAGAATACACCAAGATTTCTCTACATATAACTCTTTATGTTGTTTTAACCTTTCAAACTCTATAAATTTATCATCCATTCTAAAATATTAAAGTACAAACACTAAATTAAATTCTGGAAAAAGCAATCTCTGCTGTGGGAGGTTTGCCTCTTACTTGCTTGGTCAAGATTATATTTGGTGGAGACAATGCTAAATACGAGCTTTTTACATTTACGAAGCATGTGCTAAACATAAAATCAATTACTGAGAAGGTGTTTACGGTTAAAGATAAAGCTGTTTTATATTATTACAGATGCATGCTAATTCATATCCATAGCCAACAACATGTATTAGTTTGGAATTTTAAAAAATGGGCAGTAAGTGGAAAGAGACAAAAAGGTGAATTATGAAAAGCAAAGTGTTTTTGTATGGTGCACTGCAAGTGCTCAGTAAAAAGTACTGCTGGGGAGCATTTGAGGTCTTGCTCGCTGGCATGAGTCGTTAGTCTGGCTCAAGCAGACTTACAAAATTAAAAAAATGTATCTATTGCCTGAGTCCACAGGCAGCTCTCACTAATTACTCATCAAGCCAAGAAGAGACATGGAGGAAATTGCATGCATATTACTAAGTGAAAGAAGCCAATCTGGAAAGTCCACATACTGTATGATTCCAACTGTATGACATTCTGGAAAAGGAAAAACTACGAAGATAATTAAAGAAATCAGGGATGGCCAGCATTTGGGGGTGGGGAGGGATGAATAAATAGGCAGAGAACAAAGGACTTTTAGGGCAGTGAAACTACTCTCCATGACGTCATAATGATGGTTACCTATCCCTTATGCATTTGTCCAAACCCAAAGAATGTAACCTGAGGTAACGATGGACTTTGGGTGATGACGATTTGTCCACATAGCTCATCAGTTGTAACAACTATACCACCTGCTGCAGGATGCTGCTGAGGGAGACTATGCATGCGTCAGGGCCGGCAGTATATAGGAAATATTAGTCCCTTCCTCTCAAGCTTGCTGTGAAACTAAAACTGCTCTAAAAAATCATCTTAAATTATAGATATCCAGCTGACTGGAGCTAGCCAAGCTAACAGGTGGCAAGGGAAGGGCAGCGTACCTGCTTGGTCCTCTTTCAGTGTGTTGGAAATGGTGGAGCCAGTGAGGGCGGCCAGCGTAGCGGATGGGGAAGCTCTGTAGCGGGAAAGTCTGCTAAGAAGCATCTCATTAATGCTTTTCGCAGACTCACCCTCTTTTCTCATTAGAATTGTGCGTTCCTGAAGAGGACTGGCAACATACACACCATTTTCAACCTAATATTTAAAGAAAAAGAGGTCCTTAAGTGACATCTATTTCCATGTCGTTAGCAAGTTTCTATTCGAGAATTGCATTATCTAGTTGCGCAAAACCATTTCCAAAAATTGTACCTGAGTAGGGGTAAACCGCAAAACCTAAGTGCTCCACAGAAACTGCTGAGAACAAAGGAAAGGCCATGCAAAGTTTGAGAGCTTTCATTCTTCACAATAGCCCAGTTCCTAAAAGTAATGAGCCGAGTTTAATAAATGCTATAAAAGGCTGTTGATTAAAATTTCGTATATTGAATTCCTCAGGCAGCTCTCACTAATTACAAGCATCTGTCAGGTACAAGTACACTGAGAGGAAAACAAATCAGTTTTTTATTTACTATTAATATGAAGAACAACTAGGAGGGTAACGTCTTCTTGAAATCGAATTAGTGGCTAAAACCCAAACTCTGCATGAACAGCAGTTAACATTAGCCCCAGCTGCTTGGGCACTGGAAGCGCAGTCCTAGAGAAAGGCAGACTTTGTTTGCTAAAAATACATGCCAACATCAACTGGATCCTTGCTGGTGCGTTGGCAGGTCCTCATTCATCACTTGATTATTCCCCAGCAAAATCCCTGGAGTGGTGATTTCAAAATTCCTTTACCAATTTTGAGCTTGACTTTAAGCAGACCACTTGGCAATCTTTATTGCAACGAAGATCCAGAGCACTTACTGTAAGCTGCCCCCACTCATCTCTCTTCCAGCTCAAGCGTCTTTGTTTTGAGCCTCGTTATTGTTCCTTTCCTCTTTATTCAGAGGAAGAAGCACTTCACCTCATGTTATGTAAGGTTAAGTCTCCCACCCCTGCCTCCTCTCTGACTGTTCTCTTAATGCTGTCTGCTCCTTCACTGCCAGTGTCTCCCTCTCTATTAACTTACTGGTTTCAAATATTCACTGGTTTCTAGATTTTAAACACAAGCGTGGTAGCCCATGGAAATACCATCCCTTTTCTCTACTTCCATTTGCTGTCCAGTTTCTCACATATATCTCATGCTGTTTCTGCATCCCACGCCCCCTTCCAAACCTAGGCTCCTGGATCTGGCTGGAGTCTCAGAAACTGGTGCCACCAATAAAGGTGGCCACGGCTGGCCTGCAGCTGTGGGGTATAGAGGTAAAAGGGAATAGGAGTACAAAGTGGCATGGCTTATAAGAAGCAAATAAAGCCGAAACCGGTTTGGCTCAGTGGATAGAGCGTCGGTCTGTGGACTGAAAGGTCCCAGGTTCAATTCCGGTCAAGGGCATGTACCTTGGTTGCGGGCACATCCCCAGTGGGGGGTGTGCAGGAGGCAGCTGATCGAAGATTCTCTCTCATCGATGTTTCTAGCTCTCTATCCCTCTCTCTTCCTCTCTGCAAAAAATCAATAAAAATATTTTTTTTAAAGAAGCAAATAAAAAGCAAAGCAATCCAAAGTAAAAATTTGGTATCAGAAGAGGCAAGAGAAAGCAAGCAAGCAAGCAAACTCAGGAGCATAGCCAGGAAGGAGATGTGCAGAGTAGCACCTCCTGTGTGCTGGGCAGTGTTCTAGGACCTAAGGACACAGCAGTACACAAAAGAGACTAAAATCCCTACCCTCCTGGAGCTGACGTTCTAGGCAAGGGAGACAATGAAGAAATAAGCAAATAACGGGTAAAATAAGAGCCACGAAGAAAAATAAAACAGAGCAAAAGAGATTAAAAAAGACATTTTATTTTACATGAAATATTTTATACAGATTGGTGATATTTGAGCAGAGACCTAAAGGTGAGAGACTATGCCATGTGGTTATCTGTAGGATTCCAGCACAAAGGTCCCCAGACGGGAGCACACTGGGTATTCTGGCAGGTCAGCAAGGAGGCCAGCTGGGCTAGAGTGGCATGAGAGGGAGTGTGGTTGGTGCGGAGAGTGATAGGAGAAGAGGGATCCAAACCATGCAGCACCTTTACAGAGGCAGTAAGATTTGAGATACACTTTGAAGGTAGAGCAGGAGCATCTGCTGACTGGGCATAGCATTTGGGAAGGAAAAAAAGCAGAATCAAGAGTGACACCAAAGGTCTCTGGCCAGCCCTGGCAGGTCACAGATACCATTCACTGAAACAGGAAAACCCATGGGAGCGGCAGGAAAAGTCTCATATTCTATGCATATACAAATAAATACCCTCATCGATACCCATCTAGAGTTCTGGGGACAGGCTTTGGCCAAGAAGCAAATGTGAGCATCATCAGTTTATAAAGGTGTTTAAAATTATAAGACAAGATGAGATCGATTGAGAAAGTTAGCAGGGGTCCTGAAATTGGTCCTGAAAAGGAGGAAAGATGAGACTGAGCAGGAACAACCAGTGACAGAAGTCCTATGGGGTTTCCCAAAAGGCAAACAAAAACAATTTCAAAAATGTGGGAGTGGTAAATCACATTAAAAACTCCTAAAAGGTCAAGTCAAATTAGGAGTTGACCTTGAATTTATTAATGAGGAAGTCCCTAGTGAATTTGAGAAGAGCTGTTTTGGTGGTGTGATAAGAATACAAGACTGAATAAAGTGGGTTCAAGAGAGAATAGAGAGGAAAGAACATAAAAACGGTAAGAATAGCTCTTTGAAGAGCATTGCCGTAAAGGGACACCAGAAATAGGGGAGTGGAGGCAGGTATGGGTTGAGGGATTTGTTTTTTAAAGACAGGATATCCGCCGAAACCGGTTTGGCTCAGTGGATAGAGTGTCGGCCTGCGGACTGAAAGGTCCCAGGTTCGATTCCGGTCAGGGGCATGCACATTGGTTGCGGGCACATCCCCAGTGGGGGATTTGCAAGAGGCAGCTGGTCGATGTTTCTCTCTCATCCATGTTTCTAGCTCTCTATCCCTCTCCCTTCCTCTCTGTAAAAAAAATCAATAAGAAATATATTATAAAAAAAAACGAGACAGGATATCCTCTACCACAGCAGTTGCCAAACTTCTGGACCTCTCGGACCAGACCACCAGTTGGCGACCTCTGCTCTAACATATCTGTACGCTGCAGTAAATGGTCCATTGAGAGAGGAAAGCTGCTAATATGGGAGGACAAGAGCAGAAAGAACCAGCCTCCCTACCCCAGCTTTCAATACGCAGCGGGCAGAAAATACAGCCTTTTCTTGTACTCAACAATGTCACTTGGAAATCAATCTACTTGAGTCTATGCAGATCTGCCTCATACTTTTTAATGGCTACACAGTGTTCCATGATTGAAAGTATCATAGGCAGTAAGCCAGATAGCTATGTTTAGCTTCTCAAGTCAGCATTTTAGAAGCTTCTAAACTAGTGGTAGTTAAAATTTTTTTATTTAGTAAGGAAAAAATTCAAACATATGCAAAAACAGCGTGTAGTATAATGAACTTCCATGTACCCATCATCCAGATTCAACTATAATCTAGATATTGCCACACCTGTTTAACTTATCAGCCTCTTTTGTTGCTCATGCATCTCTTTTTTAATAAATCTTTATTGTTCATATTATTACAAATGTTCCTCATTTTTTTCCGCCTCCATTCTCCCCTTCACCAAGTTTCCATCCCACCCTCTGCCCTTTCCCCATCCCCCATTGTCTTCATCCATAGGTGCAGTTTATGTTCAGTCTCTTCCCGCAACCCCCACTCCCCATTTCCCAGAGAATCATCAGTCCACTCCCCTTCCATACCTCTGATTCTATTATATTCACCAGTTAATATTGTTCATCATGATTTTTACTTCCCTTGGTCTTTAGATTCACTTGTTGATAGTTACGTATTTGTTGTTCATACTTTTTATCTTTATTTTTTTCCTCTTCCTACAGAACCCCTTTTAGTAATTCATATAATTCTGGCTTGGCAGTGATGAACTCCTTTAGCTTAAATTTATTTGTGAAGCTCTTTATCTGGCCTTCGATTCTGAGTGAAAGCTTTGCTGGGTAGAGTATTTTTGGCTGTAGGTTCTTGTTATTCATGACCTTGAATATTTCTTGCCATTCCCGTCTGGCCTGCATGGTTTCTGTTGAAAAATCAACTGACAGTCGTATGGGTGCCCCTTTATAGGTAACTACCTGCTTTTGTCTTGCTGCTTTTAATATTCTCTTTGTCTTTTGCTCTTGGAATTTTAATTATGATGTGTCTTGTTGTGGTCCTCTTTGGATTCCTTTTGTTTGGGGTTCTGTGTGCTTCCTGTACGTGTAAGTCTATTTCTTTCCCCAGGTGGGGAAGTTTTCTGTCACTATTTCTTTCAATATGTTTTCGGTATCTTGCTCTCTGTCATCTTCTGGGACGCCCATAATTCTGATGTTGGTTCTCTTGAAGTTGTCCCAGAGGTTTCTTACACTATCTTCAACTTTCTGGACTCTCTTGTCTTCTTGCTTCTGAGGAAGAGTGTCCTCTGGCTCTTTGTATTCCAAATCTTGGACTTGATTCTTGCAATCTTCCATTCTGTTTTTAGGACTCTGTATAATATTTTTCTATTTCAGAGAATGTATTCTTTATTTCTTGTTGACCCCTTTTCATATCCTCATAGGTCTCGTTTATTTTATCCGCCTTTTCTAGGAGATTCTTGAACAACCTTATAAGCGTGGTTTTGAACTCTATATCCAGTCGCTTTTTGTCCTCCATTTCTTTCGTTTGTGATCTGTTTCCTCGTCTTGGCACTTTTGCTGCTTCCCTGAGTTGGTAGGTTAGGAGGATCAGCTGTGTCTATGCCAGGAGACAGTCTTATTCTACTAGACTTGGAAACCTGCAAAAGCCTCTGTGTTCAGGTTGGATGGGCGGAGTTTCAGGGTGGAGCCTACAGCCTTGGCTTCCGGTTAGCCCCGCACTCTGAGGTTCCTGAGTCTCAGTGTACCTCAGTGTCCTTTGGTATTCGCTGCAAGCACCTCTGAGAGAAAGGCGCCCTAGAGTTTCGCCTGCTACCAGACAGTCTAGTCTCTCCCCCAATGTGCCCACAACTGGGGTTCAGTGCAGTTGGAAGTGGGGTTAAGCACAGTTTGGAGCTTATGTCTCCTTCCCGCTAGGGCAATCCAGCGGCCCAATCAACCTTCTGTCCTGTGCGTGCAATGTGTGAGACTCAGGGCTCTGCCTTTCACCGCTCCCCTGAGCTTCCGCCTTTCAGCCCAGATTCCCTCAGTATGAGCCTGGGGCCCGAGGGTCTCGCCCAGTACTGGGGTTCAGTGCAGTCGAAGTTGGGGTTCAGCACAGTCCAGAGCCTTTGTCTCTTTCCCACTAGGGAACGCCAGCCAGGCACTCAGCCGCCCCTCCTCTCCGGCTCCGTCCTTTCCCCACGCTTGCACCATGTCTCCGTACTTTAGGCTTTTACAGCTCCTCTGATTTTCCTTCTGCTTTTCTCTTTCCTTCTACTTGTAGAATTTCCAGTCAGTCAAACTTCCTGTAGTTCTGGATAATGTCCACTTTATATTTTAGTTGTATTTTTTGAAATTGTTGAGTGAGGCTGCAGTTAGGCAGTTACCTATGCTGCCATCTTGGTTTTTTGCTGCTCATGCATCTTAAAACATATCCCAGACATCATGTTATACCACTTCTGAATATTTTACTACATATCTCTCAAAATAGATATTTTCTCATAGAACCACAATACCATTATTATACTTTTAAAAATAAGCCGGAACCGGTTTGGCTCAGTGGATAGAGCATCGGCCTGCGGAGTGAAGGGTCCTGTGTTCAATTCCAGTCAAGGGCATGTACCTTGGTTGCGGGCACATCCCCAGTGGGGGGTGTGCAGGAGGCAGCTGATCGATGATTTTCTCTCATTGATGTTTCTAGCTCTCTATCCCTTTCTCTTCCTCTCTGTACAAGAATCAGTAAAATATTATACTTTTAAAAATAAATTAAGAGACCTGGTTGGTGTAGTTCAGTTAGTTGGTTGAGCATCATCCTATGCACCTTTTGGTCACTAGTTTGATTTCTGGTCAGAGCACATGCCAAGGTTGTTGGGTCAGTCCAGGGAGGCAACCCAATCAATGTTTCTCTCTTTCCCTCTCCCTTCCTCTTTCTCTAAAATCAATAAAAACATATTATTTAAAAAATTAAGAATAGCCCCATGGTTTCATCGAATACTCAATTTATATTCAAGTTCCAAATTGTCTCCAAAGGCATTGTTTTAATTTACAGTTTGTTTGTTTGTTTGTTTATTTGTTTGACTCAGACTCCAAAGATGATTCAAAGGTTGTTCTTTCCATCTACAGCAGGCTCCTTCTTCCCCAACTTTGTATTTCCTGCCACTGGGAAAGGCTATTTTGGTTGCTCTGTTTCCTCCAGAGCAGTTCTGGGCTTTGGATTGTAGAGCTTATACATCTAAAAATAGCTTTATGTTGCCTTTACCTTGATTGATGTACTTTGGTTGTTGACTAATGACATCTAGGTTGGAAATCAATTTCCCTCAAAATTTTGAAAGCCCTGTTCCATTTTTATATCCAGCAATACTACTGAATAACATGGTGCTTTTCTAACTCTATATCATTTGTATAAGATTTTATTTTATTTCTGAAAGCTTTGGAATCCTCTCTTTATACTTGATAATCTGAAGTTTCAGGATGATATGCCATGGTGTGAACATTCTTCATTAATCTGGACCAGTGTCCTTTGTTTAACATTCTTGGATTTTTAAAAATATTTTTTTATTGAATTCTAGAGAAAGAGGAAGGGAGGGAGGGGGAATCGATGTGAGAGCCATACATCAACGGCTGCCTCCTGCATGCCCCCTACCTGGGATCGATCCTGAAACCCAAGCATGTGTTCCCTGACTGGGAATCAAATCAGCAACCTTTCAGCACACAGGATGACACCAATCCACTGATCCACACTGGCAGGGCGGGGCAGTTCCTTTTATCAGCTTTTACCTACAACCCCATGTCCCAGTGGCACAGCACCATGCCTGATGCCTCCAATCCAAAGACTTTCTAAGCAACTCTATTCTTCTTCTTGGGATTCCCCTGAACACACTTTTAGTTTTGGCTTTTCCCACACTGAAGATAAGAAGGGACACTACCATCTCTATCTTCTAAAGTAAATGCACAAGAGATACTGCCTGGAGCTGAGGAACAAGAAATAAAGGCTTAATTATAAGCTAGAAACATAACTGAAAGAGGAATTAAAATGAATGAAATAAAACCTGGCCATGTTGTTCAGAGGTTGGACATCAACCTATGAACCAGGAGGTCATGGTTGGATTCCTGGTCAGGGCACATGCTGGGGTTGAGGGTTCAATCACCAGTGTGTGTGTGTGTGTGTGTGTGTGTGTGTGTGTGTGTGTTGGGGGCGGGGGTTTGCAGGAGGCAGCCAATCAATGATTTTCTCTCATCATTGATATTTCTTTTTCTTTTTTTAAAAATATATTTTATTGATTTTTTACAGAGAGGAAGGGAGAGAGATAGAGAGCTAGAAACGTCGACCAGCCACCTCCTGCACACCCCTCACCGGGGATGTGCCCGCAACCAATGTACATGCCCTTGACCGGAATCGAACCCGGGACCTTTCAGTCCACAGACAGACGCTCTACCACTGAGCTAAACCAGTTTCGGCTCATCATTGATATTTCTATCTCTCTCTTCCTTCCTCTCTGAAATAAATAAAAATACATATTTTAAAAAATTGATAAAGTAAATACATTAGGAAGAATAAGAAAAGGGTAAATACTAAGCCAAATCCTCATCTATCACAGCAAAAAGAAATCAACATACAGCCCTAACTGGTTTGGCTCAATGGATAGAGCGTTGGCCTGCGGACTAAAGGGTCCTGGGTTCGATTCCGGCCAAGGGCACATGCCTGGGTTGCGGGCTTGGTCCCCCAGTAAGGGATGTGCAGGAGGCAGCCAATCGATGGGTTCTCTCTCATCATTGATGTTTCTACCTCTCTCTCCCCCTCTTCCTTCCTCTCTCAAATCAATATATCTTTTAAAAAGAAATCAACATACAATACATGGAATTCATAGTCAAGAAACAGCAATGTAAGCCATTTACTTAAAGATACAAAGAACAAAAAGCTGAAACCGGCACTGGCATGGATGGTGTAAGGGATTCTCACTTCTCAGTATGAACCCGGATATGCTACCCAAAGTTTAAATCCATGCTCACATACTTTTTTGTACAATTTTTTCTTAATTTAACAAAAGCATGTCAGGAAAAGAGAATTCTTCAATGTGTTCCCATTACACTTAGGATAAAAGCCTAAGCCCTTTAACCAGCTCGTAAATGTGTTTAAAAACAAGCAAAACAAAACAAAACAGATTTTTTGACAATTTAATCCTAAACACAGGTTCAAGTAGTACAATCTCTAGCAGATCAATGCAGACTTTCACTCTGGCAGAGACATTTGACAAGAAAAGATAATGATTAGAGAATATTGAGAAACTAGTTGGAAAAGAATGTCTGGTGAAAGATTACTAGGTTCCTGACTGACTGTTAGCTGGCAGGGTGGATGAGTGGTTTCCCAGAACAAGTTTTAACCCTATTAATATTCATTAGAAAAATGGCTTCCATGTTTGTTTTATTTTCAGGAATGCTAATTTCTTCCCAGAAGGAGGCTGTGAATCACATCATGAAAAATGGTTTGGTCACAGACCTGGCTTGGGCAATTTTTCCTTTACAAGCCTTTGCAAATACATTCTAGATAAGTACTGTCCAGTAGAACTGTCTTTGATGATGGAAATATTCTATGTCTTTGCTGTTCGATGTGGTGACCACTAGCCAGTCGCAAGAGCTACTGAATACTAAAAAGTGGTTAATGCAACTGAGCAACTAAAGTTTTAAATTTATTTAATTCTGATTAATACAGATTTAAACAGCCAGGTGTGGCTACATGCTACCACACTGGACACTGCAGATCTGCCATGGCCCCCAACCTCTTCTTGCTCCAAGCTCTCCTCTCTGCATCCCAGCCATTCTAGTTCACTGTCATCTCCTGAAACATGCATGCTCACTCCTGCCAGGGCCTTTGCACTTGTGGCCTCCTCTTCCTTGAATGTTCCCTACCCTTCTACTGAACTTCATCTGGCTAACTGCAACTTTTTCTTCACTACCTAAAATTATCTTATCTACCTATTTGCTCACTTGTTTATAGTTTTTTGTCTTTCCACCATCACTATCCCAACCCACCCAACCAGCCAGAATACAAGCTCCATTTGAGCAAGGATCCTATCCACCTTGCCCATCTGAATTCCCACCATCCAGATAAAATACTGCCTGGCTCTCAGGCAGCCTGCTAATATATAATGGATAAATAATTCTCTTCTTAATTGTCATCTTTTTCAGGGACTTCCAAAACCTATCAATAGACCCAATCTTATTATTGCAGGTTAGTTCCACATTTCCTAAAAGCCCCCTGATCATTTCTACTTAAAAACTCCACTATCCACACTTTAACTACTGTTATCTCCATTTCTTGCCAAATTGGCCCTCAGAAAGTTAGCCTTTATTTGGCCATACAACTCCAAACAAAGAAACCTTCAAAGATATCCAAGAGAAAAATCAATTTTGAGGCAAGAGTAAACACATTGTACATATTCCAACTTTTTTAGGTCCTTTGTCAACCAATATAAAAAGAAAGCAAACAGAAATGTCTCTCAATACACAAAGTGAGAAAGTAAAACTTACCACAAGTTCAAAAATGTCCATGAAAACAGAATGTCCCTTAGGTGTCTTCTCATTCAGACTGGCAGGAGACCAGATCCAATAGAAGTAAGTACCATCTGAAGAAAGGTGCACGGTGCTCATAGTGCTGCCAACAGGGAGATGATTAGCTGGCATTGGTACCATCTGACATACCTAGACACAAAAAGAAGGAAAACTTCATCAGTGTGACATACATTCTGATTAATTCTGTCAGTTCATCATTAATATTATTAATTCCAAGATGAGAATTCAATAGGCTTTCTGGGCAAAATAAGACGGATATCTATCTCTAAGAATAATATACAAAAATTACATGACAAAAACATAAAAGTTCATACAACTGGCCATGCAACAGATAAAAAGATGCTTGAGATTAATTCAAATTATATTTCTTTAAAATGTACTTAAAACACTTTGACTCTACTATGTATGTTTTATCAAGCATTTATTAAAAAAACAAAGTTTCAGCCCTAGCTGGTTTGGCTCAGTGGATAGAGCATCAGCCTGCGGACTGAAGGATCCCAGGTTCGATTCTGGTCAAGGGCACATGCCTGGGTTTCAGGCTTGATCCCCAGTAGGGGACTTGCAGGAGGCAGGGAATCAATGATTCTCTCTCATCACTGATGTTTCTATCTCTTTCCCTCTCTCTTCATCTCTGAAATCAATAAAAATATACAAAAAATAAATAAAAAATACAAAATTTCAGAAAAATAGTACTTTCTGAAATGTTCTTAGTAAATGAATTTAAGATTATTAATTATATTTAAAGGACATGAACTATATCTTATTCATCTTTATATCTTTAGCACATAATTCAAAGTCTAGCTCAAAGTTATTTAATAAATATGGAGGGAAGAAAAGGCAAAAGGGAAAGAGAGAATAGGGAGAAGGGGAAAGAGAAAAAAAGTTTTTAAAAAATGAAGGCACATGCAAGATCCTAACTTAGCACATGTGGACTACTGAAATTCACCAAGTTCATCAAGAGGAAACAGACAAATACCAATACTCTATATTAGACATGAAGGCATGTGTTTCTAATACTACCTTTGGTTTCAGCATAATGAGTAGTTTTGCATTATTTCACATTAAATGAGAAGTTACATACTAATTTTTACTGCCAGAGAAAAACATTTACTATGAGAGAAAATGAGAACTAAGAAAACTGCTGACTTAGCTTTTTAAAAATCCAAGAGGAGGAGCAGAACTGAAAACCCCAAAATAAACATAATTAGAGAAGGTCAGATGCCTTCAGAGTACAGTAAGAACAATTTTCAGTTGCTCCACCTCGGGGTGAGTCACTAGTTTTCCTAAGATTACTTTTGAACCCTGAACTAATTTCATATGAATTTTTTCCAGATCTGTTTTGTCTACATCAAAAGTTAAAGTCATTTAATTGCTGTAACCACACTTTGAAACTTATTGTGCCAGGAAATTTAGAAAGCTGACAGCTACTGATTGGCCTAAGCTATCTCCAAATTGCTCTGATGCACATATCTAGTTAGTGACAACACTGCTTTCTTGGATAATATCAGAATTTTTTCAACAACACAGGGGAAACTGACATCACTTCAAATGTGAACCTCGTTCCAAGATTTAACATTTGTTTAATTCCCAGGCTTATAACTTTATTTCAAACAAATATAGGAGATATTCTCATCTGTCTGCACTAGTGATAAGAAACAAAGGCAATGGGGCATCTATTTGTTAATGTTTTCACTTTACTCATCTAGCCATTATTGAGCACCTACTATGTGCTTTGGAGACACAATGGTGAACAAGATCCAGTCTCTGCTCTCCAGGAAAGACACAATTGAGTGACAGACAGAGAGATGCAACATCCCACTTAAATTCTGGATGTAACTACTGTCAGGGCAACCACTCCACAGATGAGAACTCTAACCATCTAGTTCAATTTTGGTTGAAAGTTATAGCATAAAGAACTCAAATTTCAGAGCTGAGAACCATGCATTCAAGTTTTCATGTTGCCATAATTGTATGGCGTTTGGCAAATTACTTAACCTCTGTGAGCTACATTCCTCCATTCAACAATAAACACTTACTACTTGCAATGTGCTTAGCATCATTTGCCTTATGTTTATGCTAAAACTGCCATAATTACACCTCACAAGTGTATGTAAATTGCCTAGATCAGGGCCTGGTACACAGACATTGTACTTTATCATCATCGATCACATACTACATTCTAGGGACACAAAGATGAGTAAGACCGGCTCCCTCTGGACTAAAGGTGTGCACAGTCTTGGGGAGGATTAGACACAAGAGCAGGTAATTTTGAAATGATGCAGCAAGTGCTTTGCTAGAGTGCTATTAGAGCAGTAAAGATGAGTTCTTAATCCATCTCACACAATGACTCCATCTAAATTCATTTTAAAGCTCCCATTCTCTCAGAAAGGTTGTTTAGAACTAATTGAATAAGGAAACGATGTCTTCCCAGAAGAGATCTGGCAATAAGAAGAAGAAAGAAAGAAAAAAAAAGGAGGAAAAAAAAAGAGAACAAGGAGGAAGAAGAGGAGGACAAAGAGAAAAAGGAGAAGGAGGAGGAAGAGGGGGAGGAAGAGGAGAAGGAGGAAAACCAGTAGCTGGCATTTATATCATCTCTGATTCTCTAGAATTTTTTTTTAATAATAAAGAAAATTTTGTTGCTAGCCTTATAAACTCTTAGGGAGCACATTCACTCAAACCATGTGAGAAAGTCTAGACACTAGACAAAAACAAAACAGAATGCCCAGACAATGACAAGTCAAAGGATGCACTCTGGCAGGAAACTACATCAACTGTGTGATTGCTTCTGAAGAACTTCCCATACTGTCTCCAAAACTAAAGACAATGCCTTAGCTTTCTGTTTACCTGAAGGGTATTCTGGTCAATGACTTGGAAAAGGGAGTGAGGTTTATTATCAAAAGATACAGGCCGGTGGAGAAGACAGCCGCTGCCGAAAGCAACCCATCCCGGTTCCAGCTCCTCGTTCCGGCAGTACACAAAGCCTCTGTAGGGAAAGAAAGGCGCTTAGGTTGGGTTGCCCAGCTGGGTCTGAAGCCACAACAGACAGAAAAATTTTCCTGAATGTTTAATGTTTTAAAAGCCTAATGTTTATAAATGGCTAAGTATGGAAACAATCCGAAGGTGAGTGAATATATTACATATTCTTTTGGACTAAAAAACTAGGGCAAATACTAACTTTTCACAACAAACTCACGAAGAGAGAAAAAAGTTGGAGAGCCGAAACCAGTTTGGCTCAGTGGATAGAGCTTCGGCCTGCAGACTGAAAGGTCCTGGGTTCGATTCCGGTCAAGGGCATGTACCTCGGTTGCGGGCACATCCCCAGTAGGGGGTGTGCAAGAGGCAGCTGATCGATGATTCTCTCTCATCGATGTTTCTAACTCTCTAGCCCTCTCTCTTCCTCTCTATAAAAAAAAATAAATTAAATATACTTAAAAAAAAGTTGGGGAAAAGGTCTAATCTGTATATCTAGAGTCCTAATATGCAAATAGACTGAACAGCGGAACAACTGAACAACCAAACAACCAGTTGCTATGATGTGTGCTGACCACCGGAGGGCATGTATGGAACATGGCAGGCATCAGCAGCAGGTGCAGAGGGTGGAACATGGTGGGCGATGGCTGCAGTGGGATGGTGAAGCAGGTGAGTGGTGTGCCATAACAAGGTGGTGCGTCAGTCACTGTCATTGGGGAAAGCCTCTGGTAGTTACTGAAAATTCTTTGCTCTTGTGTGCCATGGTTGCGCCCGGCGCTTGCACCCTCTGCCAGCACCAGCCCCACTTGCACCTGCTGTCGGTGCCTGGCTCTGGTCCTAATAGCTTGGTGCCATCAGTGGATGTGAGCGGAGGCTGCCAGCCCCAATTACCGGAGGACTTCTCCACCTTCCCTGCTCCTGAGGGGCAATAGGGGCAGCAGCCACCACTCACACCCGTTGATGCCCTGGTCCCACTCACACCTGCTGCTGATGCAAGCCTCAATCGCTCTGCACTGTCAACGGATGTGAGCGAGGCCGGGGCCAGCGCTGGGAGCACATGAAAGTGGTGGCAATGGGAGCAGGACTGTCAGCAGAGAGAGGAATGGTGGGAGGGGCTGGGCAGGGGCATGGAAGATGGGCCAAGACCCACCTCTGTGCCCACTGTAGCCTCGCAGCCCACTGTTCCTTTCAAGGTGCACGAAGTCGTGCACTGGGCCCCTAGGTAAATATATAAAAGGATTTCAAACTATGGTTTCTTTAGTCAGCAATTCATAGATCTTACATCCCAACTGAAAATCGCTGCTAATCCAAGATCAAATCCAAGGACAAAGAAACAAAACTAGGAAACAGATGTCCATCTATCAACATGGAGAAGAAACTAATATTATAGTAATTCTAAACATAGAGGAACATCTAGTTAAAACAATGATCCTAGTGGTATCAGACTCTTTAGAGCTATAACAAAGCTGAAATGCACTAACACAGTAGTCGGCAAACTGGGGCTCACAAGCCCACATTCGGCTTGTGAGCCAAGGTCTACCACTCTATTGACTAATGAGTTTGCCGACCACTGACCTGGACTCTCGATTTCAAAAATTACAAGCTGTTGTTGTTTCTTATGATTAAGCCCCTATCCCAGTGGTTGGCAAACTCATTAGTCAACAGAGCGGCAAACCACAACTTGCGAGCCGCATATGGCTCTCAAGCTACAGTTTGCGGACCACTGCACTAGCAGAATGAGAGGGGTGGGTGACAATAATGGAAAACCAGAATCACATGATGTGTTCAGACTTATTATTAGTAAGTCTATGGAGAGTCAGCATGCACCCCCATGTTTTCTTCACAGAGGATTACATAAGGAGGAAATGTTCCAGCCAAATAATTCAGCAAATTCCATGTAACACACCTGAGAGTACCATGTAATCCAGAGCCCAGTTTGCTCACTCCTCTTCCAACTGAGTTAGTAGTATACAGGTAAAGACCGTCTGCAGTGAGACAGCGTCCCAAGTCAGCATCTGAAACATTTGTTATAAGTAAGTTATATAAATGTGAGAGAAACACATTGACTGGTTGCCTCCTGCACACATCCTGACCAGGGCTCAGGAAAGGAGGAGCCTGAAACCAAGGTATGTGCCCTAACCAAAATTGAACCTCGGATCCTTTGGTCCACAGGCCGACGCTCTATCCACTGAGCCCAACCAGCTAGGGCTAAATGCTTTTCTAATAAGATTATAAACGTGGTTTTTCTTTAGAGGAGGTTGAGTGAAAGATAATCTCCCACTTCTAAAATAAGTGTTTCGATGTGACTTCCAGGGAAGTTGGCTAGAACACCACAGCAAACATCCAAAATGCATGTAGGGTCAGGGACCAAGATCAGGGAAGGAGGTCAGTCAGTTACTAGCATGACAATATGGTTTTGCCTGCCAAAAGTTTTTTCTTTTTTGGAATAGCAAAAATATTGAGTCCAATTTACACATTCCTAATTCTAATCTGAAATGACTAAGAATACGATATGAGCCCTGGCTGGTTTGGCTCGGTGGATAAAGCATCATCCTGTAGACTGAAGGGTCCCAGGTTCGATTCCAGCCAAGGGCACATGCCTGGGTTGTGGGCTTGGTCCCCAGTGGAGGCTGTGCAGGAGGCAGCGGATTGATGGTTCTCTCTCATCATTGATGTTTCTATCTTTCTCTTCCTCTCCCTTCCTCTCTTAAAAATCAATGAAATATTTTTTAAAATACGATACAATTTTATAGTAAAAAAGGCGTGAGCTTTTAAGAGTTCTGGGCCTCTCTGAACTTCAGTTTCTTCATCCATAAAATGAGAATAATGTGTACCTCAAGAATTACTATGAAGGATAAATGAGATAACACAGGTTAATACCCATATTGCAATCAAGTTTAAAGCCAGTGTTCCACAATGGTAAATTATATCATTCTCACATACTAATAATAGACATTCAACTAAAATCTGTTTCTTTGAATTTTCCATCCAGAGATCCTAATTTTAATTTCTGGAGCAACACAGCACAAAAGTGTTCTTCTATTTAAAAACAGCAACTATGTTTCTCCTTAGCTATGTCTTCCCCTAAGAGTAACACTGTAACTCTATATGATAGTAAATGGTTTACTAACTTATAAAGAGAGTCTTTTAAAAAGCAAATAAGCCGAGGCCGGTTTAGCTCAGTGGTAGAGCGTCGGTCTGCGGACTGAAAGGTCCCGGGTTCGATTCCGGCCAAGGGCATGTACATTGGTTGCGGGCACATCCCCAGTAGGGGGTGTGCAGGAGGCAGCTGGTCGATGTTTCTCCCTCATTGACGTTTCTAGCTCTCTATCTCTCTCCCTTCTTCTCTGTAAAATATCAATAAAATATATTAAAAAAATAAATAAATAAATAAAAAGCAAATAAATAAGCCCTTCAGTGTTTATTTTCATAATCACTCCACTCACTATGTATAAGTGGAGCTTGTCTACTACTTGTCATTTGAGGGGAATCCAATGTCACTGCACTCAAAGTAGTACTGAGTACGCTGTTATCTTTAAAAATCAGTATACTAAACCTGAGACAAGTGTAATTTGTACCTAGTGGTTCCTCAAAAAACAAAGAGTTAAAGCGGGTAATCATTTTTAAAACTCCTATTTCATCGGTAACATTTAATGATACAATCATAATAACAAGTACCTATTACAATAACAAACAGGCCTGGGAGTAAGGTGGACTCCTGGCAGGCCTGAAACTCTCCCGGAGAGCAGCCTGGGTGCACAGGGTACTGGACAGCATGTCTACCCAGCTACCAGAGAGGCTGAATTCAACAGCAAGCCAGTTAGGTGCAGTCACTTAAGAGAGCTTCTGCGCCGGAACCAGTTTGGCTCAGTGGATAGAGCGTCGGTCTGTGGACTGAAAGGCCCCGGGTTCGATTCCGGTCAAGGGCATGTACCTTGGCTGCGGGCATATCCCCGGTAGGGGGTGTGCAAGAGGCAGCTGGTCGATGTTTCTCTCTCATCAACGTTTCTGGCTCTCTATCTCTTTCCCTTCCTCTCTGTAAAATATCAATAAAAAATATTTTTTTTTAAAAAAAGAGAGAGCTTCTGCCATTTTCACTGAGGTCACAGAATAAACTGATATGTAAAACTTGTGAAACTGTAAAAACATTTTAATCTTACTTTGTTTAAAAAAGATACTTAACAATTCATGCTCCCTTGAACAATCTCATCGTTTTGCTTTTAGGATGAGAGGGTTCATCCACACATACACAATAAATGACTAAAAGAAACAGTATCAGCAGAAAGACCCGATACTCTATCCATGGACACCAAATTCAGCTTAAGGCTCCTGCCCAAACTCAAATACCCAGGAACCAATTTAAGTAACTCCTGGCTCTTGGAAGAAGTGTATGGATGATACCTTTTCCTGGCACTAGTAAAACCTATCCATTTTCTTACCTCACTCAATACCAGCTTGTATTATACTGTGACCGATAAACCAGACAATGAACACATTGTATAGGAATCCTGAGCTCTTTAATTAAAAGGAACACAGACTTATATCTAAACTGTTTGCCACAATTATCTTAAACCATTCTTTTCACCTATTAATTTCAATCGGAGGACCAAAACCCTTACATTACCTTTATTTTCAGAACTGGAGCCAGTGTTGCTATCTGGTGCAGGCAACATGTCTTCATATCCCCATGACACTATGTGTTTGCCACCAAGCAAACAGGAGGGGGATCCAGGCCCCCCTTCCAAAAGCAACAGCCTAAAAAGGGAAATGGAAAATCACAAACACACCAAAACTGTCCATTTTGGCAAGAAAATAAAAGCAGAAAACTATAACAGGTTTACAAAGACATTATATATCTAAAATGAAATTCACAATATATTTTATATACTGAAAATGTACAAAGCAGTGCTTTTATAAATGTTATGATAAAATTACAGCTGTGTGTAAAATGTACACACACACACACACACACACACACACACACACACACGGTAGATAGAAAGAGAGAGAGAGAGAGAGAGAGAGAGAGAGAGAGAGAGATGAATTGGGAAACGTGTATACCAAAGCATTAGGAGTGGTTATCTTTGGGTAATAAGACTATGAATGATCCCTAGCTGTTTTGGCTTAGTGGATAGAGTGTCAGCCTGTGGACCGAAGGGTCCTGGGTTCGATTCCGGTCAAGGGCACATGTCTAGGTTGCAGGCTTGATCCCCAGTAGGGGGCATGCAGGAGGCAGCCGATCAGTGATTCTCTCTCACCATTGATGTTTCTGTCTCTCTCCCCCCTCCCTTCATCTCTGAAATCAATAAAAAATATTTTTAAAAGATTATGATTTTAACTTTCTTCTCTACACCTTAACATATCACCCCAAAATCTACAATAAGAATTAATTACAAGCTACTGCAATTTTTTAAAGCCCACATAAATGAAAAAAAACATGCCCTAGGTCAGGGGTGAACAAACTTTTTGACTCGAGGGCCACAATGGGTTCTTAAACTGGACCGGAGGGCCGGAACAAAAGCAATCTGACCATGCTGGCACTCTCATCTTGGGCTGCTGGTGAAGGAGTGGAGGGGAGAGCAAGAGAACCCTCCGCTCTTTTGGCTCTGAGGGCCGGATAGAACAGCCGAATGGACTGGATCTGGCCTGCGGGCTGTAATTTGCCCACGGCTGGTCTAGATGGATTGGCTCAGTGGATAGAATGTTGGCCTACGAACTGAAGGGTCCCAGATTCAATTCCAGGAGGGGGCATGCAGGAGGCAGCCTATCAATGATTCTCTCTCATCATTAATGTTTCTATCTCTGTCTCTCTCTCCCTTCTTCTCTGAAAGCAATAAAAATATATATTTTTAAATTAAATAAATAACATGCTCTAGAAACACTTTCAAAGAAGATGACAAAATTCTCAAAGAGATAAATATGGTAATATACTTATTTAAAAATATGAACCATTTCATTTATATGTGGAAGCTTAAAGAACAATATATATGAACAAACAAAATAGAAACAAACTCATAGACAGAGAACAGATTGATGCCTGCCAGAGGGAAGGTTGGGGGACTGGGTGAAAAAAGTGAAGGAATTAAGAAGTACACATTGGTCGTTATGAAACAGTCATAGGGATGTAAGGTATAGCATAAAGAATATAGTCAATAATATTGTAATAACTAAGTATTGTGCCAGTCTACTTGGGAGGATCGTTTTGTAAAGTATATGATTGTATAAGCACTATGCCATTCACCTAAAACTAATACAAACAAGGACTGAATGTAAACTGTAATATAACAATATATGAATCGGACTTGGGTGTGGTGGGATGTGTCCTTGAACTTAAAGAGCGGGATGTCCGGCTTGCGAGTGGGAACCTCCATGTCCGGTGAGAATAACAAGCGATTTAAAAATGGGTGACGCTGAGAAAGGCAAGAAGAGTTTTGTTCAGAAGTACGGCAGTGCCATACGGTAGAAATGGGAGGCAAGCACAAGACAGGGCCAAATCTCACGGTCTATTTGAGTGAAAGATAGGCCAGGTGCCTGGATTTTCTTACATGGATGCCAACAGGAACAAAGGTATCACATGAGAGAGACTAAACTGATGCAATAGTTGGAGAGTCCTAAGAAGTACATCCCTGGAACAAAAGTGATCTTCACTGGCATTAAGAAGAGTGCAGAAAGGGCAAACTTGGTAGCTTATCTCAAAAAAAGCTACTAATGACTAATAGTTGGCTACTGCCTTATTTATTACAAATCTCTCATGACATTTTTATGTGTATCATATTTAAAGTGATCTCGAAAGTGCCCCAGGTGAGCCGTGTGCCCCAGGGGGGCCAGGTGTCCCGGGAGAGCCATGTGCCCCGGGGAAGCAGTGGGACCCAGGGGGAGGGGCGGTGTGAACCAAAGGAGGAGCGGACTCTATTCGTGTGGTCCTGAGATAGTCACAATAAAACAAGCAGACTGCCAAATGAGGAGCGGATTCTATTCATGTGGTCCTGAGATAGTCACCATAAAACAAGCAGATTGTCAAATGACAGCGGGGAGGGGAAGGAGACCTGGGGGGAGATAAGAGAACAACCGAAGGACTGGTATGCACGAATATAAGTACAACCAACGAACACAGAACTCTGGGGAGGGAGGGCATGAATGGGGGGGGGGGGGCAATGGTAAGATATGTACACATATAATACCTTAATAAAAAAATAAATAAATAAATAAAATTTTAAAAAATAAATAAGTAAAGTGATCTCATACACCAGAATTCAGATCATGAATAGCCAATAGAGCATTTCTTTTGCGTAGTCCTGATTTAAGTAAGACTGGCTTGAGGTTAAATGGTCAGCTTTTTGAGCTGTAATGGTAACTTTGGTTCAGCAAACGTTATCACTGTTCTCTCTTCTAAAAATATGATTGGACTTGATTCGTAGTATTCAACTTTTCACAGAGGTGCTGAGTGCCATCTCAAAACCTGTAGGAGACTGGTTTATATTTAGATTTATATGACTGGTTGTATTAATATGTTTGAATTCTGAGGAAATCCTTTCACTATCTCTAAGACCTGCAAGACTTGCTTGTGTTTCAAATTGTGTTCATCAGCCTGTTAAAAGGCAAAGGCCGCAGATAAGCTGGCAGTGACCATTGTGTCTTTTGGGTTCCAACTATGCCAATTTAATAAAATTCCCTGTATCTAAACGGTTGCCTTTTACTGAATAAAAGGCATTTTAGTGTGCTTTATGTATAATATAAAATAAAAAGTACTTAACAGGTCTATATATTATAGATGATCTTTAAGGTCAGGTGCTTGACAAGATATAGCAGCAAACTTTGTGAATCCTTTAAGTCAGACTAAGTTATAATTCAGGATGGTCTTGACCAGCTATCCATTTACTATATATGTGTGTGATTTTGCCAGCTCATTAGGATTAAAGTAGAGAACAGATCATCAACACAAAATTATAAATTATGTTATTACAAGGCTTAAGATAATTAAAAACAAAGTCACAAAAAATATATGAATCGTTAATTGATAAGAGTCTAGCAATCTACTTTATAAACAATCTCCCTTGTGTAGAAGGAGGGTAAGAATCCAAAGTGACAACTTACCTATACAGCACATCGGCTACAGGCAGGTACCCTAGATCAGTCTGTTTCTGTAATAGATGAACTGTATGTACAAAAGTTTTCAATGATCCCCTAAAAATAAAAGGAGGGAACAGAAAATCATCAAAATTGAAAACCAAATAAGGAGATTTGTTATTGTTAAGTTTATTAACCAAATGGGAAAAGTTCCAAATGTGTCTATTTGCTTATGCCAATCATGTGTGGTACAAAGTATACTTGCTTAGTATGTGAGTGGCACCATCTGAACAGTCAACTATAATGTTCTTGCATTTGTAAAGGTAGATAATTTTCCCTAACACAAAAGTTCAAAACATAAGGCTCAGTACAAAGGCCATGTGACTATTATTCCTGGATACTATTTTCATCAAGTCATTGTCTAGTCTAGAGGAGAGTTTCCATAGGAGCAGGTTATATTTAAAGTCTAACTGTATTTCCAGGATTAACTTTTTAATGTCTTTGTTAGGTTCATCTATTTTATATACATCTCACTGAAGCCCATCATATCAAAAAAGGAATATATTCAAATAATTACTACTTTATACTGAGAACTTCCGTTGCTGGGACTATAATACTTCAGAGGTCACCACTACCTGATTTCCTTTTGATTCCCAAGGCTGGAGGCCCTGGGAAGTCCATAATATGATCAACAGGATCTAAAAGAAGGTGCTATTAAGATGCACAAGACTTGCCGAAACCAGTTTGGCTCAGTGGATAGAGCGTCGGCCTGCGGACTCAAGGGTCCCAGGTTCGATTCCGGTCAGGGGCGTGTGCCTTGGTTGCAGGCACGTCCCCAGTGGGGGGGTGCAGGAGGCAGCTGGTCGATGACTCTCTCTCATCGATGTTTCTAACTCTCTATCCCTCTCCCTTCCTCTCTGTAAAAAATCAATAAAATATATATTTTTTAAATAAAAAAGATGCACAAGACTTATTTGGCTAAACCCCAAGCATAAATCACCACAAGAACATTTCCTGATCTAAATGACCGCCTGTATCAGATGGGTGACTTCGGACTGCTGCCTTATTCTCTTAAGCCCAGGCTTTAATTGCTAGGTATCACATGCCTAAACCCAAAGAAATGGAATACCTAATGGACTGAGTAGGCCTAGAGTCCTCCTCTTAATTGCCCCTTTCACTATCAAAAGAATCAAAACCAAAAACCAGTATAAGACAGGGAGGCAGCAGATCTATAATAACAAAAGCATAATATGCTAATTAAGCTGGACCACCTTCCAGACAAAGCCGAAGCCAGGGCTGCAAGGGAAGCCCAGGTCCTGGGAGCCAGAGGGAAGCCAGTGCCAGCAGCCGGGGAAGGAAGGCCTACCCTTGCATGAATTTCGTGCATCAGACCTCTCTCTAGTAGAGTATAAAAACACAAGGTGGGAGTCAGGACACATGGATCTGAAACCTGGCTATGACTCACTTACTATACCATCTCAGTTCTGTCGTCTAACTCCTATGGATTTTTACTGCTTCATCTGTCCAATAGGGTGTAGTGAGGTTAAAAAAATAAAATAAAAGGGCAGTCCTAACTGGTTCGGCTTGGTGGATGGAGCATTGGCCTCGGAGTGAAGGGTCCCAGGTTCGATTCCAGTCAAGGGCATGTACTTGGTTGCAGGTACATCCCCAGTAGGTGGCGTGCAGGAGGCAGCTGATCAATGTTTCTCTCTCATTGGTGTTTCTAACTCTCTATCCCTCTCCCTTCCTCTCTGTAAAAAAAATATTTTTAAAAAATAAAAGGGCATAAGCACACTGGAACATTTAAACCAGCTATAAGGTATTATTTACTTGCTGGACTCAATAAGACTTTTTTTTTTTTAATTCCTCCCATGGCTCCTAAGCCACTACGTGATCTGCAAACCTCATCTCCTGCTCCTCTCCTTCTACCACTGCCTTCCAGCTACCCTGCTGACTTTGCTGTCCCCTCATTCCCCAAAGCACAGGAGCATCAGAGTCATGCCGCTGCTGCGCCTCTGGCCTGGAACGCCGTCACTGGCTTTGTTGCATGGCTGCCTCTTCCTCACCATGCAGGCCTCAGTTCAAAGGTCACCTTTCCAGCAGTCCTTCCCTGGTATCATTAGCTAATGCTGTCCACACCTCCACTTAGCCATTCTCTGTCAAAATAGTCTGATTTGTTCACTCATAGTGACTATCTCTCTCTGAAATTATCTTATAGTACATGTATTTGTTGCTAGCTGTCTGCCCCTCCCACTCTCATGTAAACTTTGCTAAGAATTTCATAATTCTCCAAGAAAAATTTTCTCACATACTCTTGGTTTAAAAAAAAAAGAAAAGAAACCAATCAAAAAAAATTCTGGTCAAAACCGGTTTGGCTCAGTGGATAGAGCGTCGGCCTGCAGACTCAAGGGTCCCAGGTTCAGTTTCAGTCAAGGGCATGTACCTTGGTTGTGGGCACATTCCCAGTGGGAGGTGTGCAGGAGGCAGCTGATTGATGTTTCTCATCGATGTTTCTGACTATCCCTCTCCCTTCCTCTCTGTAAAAAAGTCAATAATATATATATATTTTTTATTCTGAAGAAGAAGGACAGATAGTGACACTAATCTGTCAGATCATTGGTCTCTAGACAACTAGCTTAGAGGAAAGCAAGGGGAGTGAATTGTTCTCACAAATATGTGCCAGTGATCATACGGGATACTGGGCAGGAGAATGTAGAAATCTTCTCCCAGAAAAGTAACTCCAAGCACTTTTCCTATTAACAGTGGATCAATAACATCAACTTACATACAAAGGACAGCACACTATTAAATCTTGATATATACAGAGAGATCTTTCAATTAAATGATGGAGGCAGCCAAAACCGGTTTAGCTCAGTGGATAGAGCATCGGCCTGCGGACTGAAAGGTCCCAGGCGATTCCGATCAAGGGCATGTACATTGGTTGCGGGCACATCCCCAGTGTGGGGTGTGCAAGAGGCAGCTGATCGATGATTCTCTCTCATTGATGTTTTTAACTCTCCCTCTCTCTTCCTCTCTGTAAAAAATCAATAAAATATATTTATAAATAAATAATGGAGGCAAACATTAGGGTCCAAAAATATAATTTGTGACCAAGTCAGTGTGACTGAGTCCAGGTAAGTAAAAACCCACTCACCTACTAATGCACTCCTTATAAACACACATAAAAACTTTTTTAAAGCTCTATAAACTTTTTAACTGTACTTCCAGAAGTAACACAGATAGAACATCTTCCACGAACTACCTGATGGAAAATACTAATCATCTCAGGGGTGAGTAGATAATGGCAAAGGTTGATTCTCCATTTCAAGATGTTCAAGCTGTTATCATGGCAGAGCAGAAAGCAAAAACTTGAACTTAGGTTCCAGCTCAGGCTGCTGGTGCCAGGTTTTGGTGAGAAAGCATCTTATGGACTGTCAAGGCCATGAGATTCAATACTGAAGACAGAGGACTTCTGAATGCTAAGACTTTCGTCAAATATGCTTGCTCTCTGACTCACTCACCCACCCCAGGCAGCGGCAGCAGCCAAAAGGTCACCAAGTGACACACTTGATGCTCCTTACCTGGCACATGCCAACGCCACCAGGGCAGCAGCAGCGTTTTCCTTTTGCTTATGAGGGATGTGTCGGCCCGTGTCAGAAGTCTCCTCTAGCCAAGAGCACAGCAAAGTTTCAATCCCATTGAGACAGTCAGCAGGCTCCTTGGTCAGGCTCAAAGGCTGGCAGTCGCGAAGGCAATTCAATAGCACCTCAGCAGTGATGTTACAGAGAGAGGGGTCTGTTCTGCTCTGGGACTGAAGGAGGGGGAAGACCAGCAGGAGCCCCATGCGGGACGTGAAGGGAGCTTGCTCGGGCTGCTGCAACAAGCCCTGGCGCTTGAGCAGGGCCAGCGTTTCCTCGTCGCCCGAACTCTCCCTCTCGTGCTGCTCCTCCAAGGCCAGCTGGCGCTGGGCATTCCACAGTCCTCGCAGGGCATTCAGGCGGTACTCCAGCAGGCGGGCGTAGGCATTGCTCTGGTTCCCACAGACAGAGCGCAAGCGTTCTGCTAATTCCATTGGGTTCTTGGTCTCAAAAGTTAAAATCTAAAAGAGGAGACAAGAGAGGAAAAGTCATGTACTGCTTTCACCGTTGCTTTCATCTATGAATTGGTTGCCTCCCGTATGTGCCCTGACCAGGAATGGAACCTGTAACCTAACTGTACGGATGACACCCAACCATCCAGCTAGAGCCAGGCAAATAATGATTAAATGTTCCTCACCATCAAGTCATACAAAACATTTCCCTACCTTTTACCGAGATTCATCAAATACAAATTACCCTTTTGGTTATTTTTCACCTGGCAATTGATAAAATAACACAAGTTCCTTAAAAAATTATCACTTTTCAAGGGCAATCATATACCTTAAAGCTGTAATCATATCCAAGGAAATTAAACTGCCCTTATTTCCTTTTTTGTTTTTAATATATTTTATTGATTTTTTACAGAGGGGAAGGGAGAGAGATAGAGAGTTAGAAACATCCATGAGAGAGAAATATTGATCAGCTGCCTCCTGCATACCCCCTACTGGGGATGTGCCTGCAACCAATGTACATGCCCTTGACCGGAATCGAACCTGGGACCTTTCAGTCTGCAGGCCAACGCTCTATCCACTGAGCCAAACCGGTTGCAGCCCTTTTATCCTTTTTAAATATATATATATATATTTTATTGATTTCAGGGAGGAAGTGGGAGGGAGAGACAGATAGAAACATCAATGATGAGAGAAAACCATTGATCGGATGCTTCCTACACGCCCCACACTGGGATCAAGCCCACAACCCAGGCATAGATCCAATCCAAGGTTAACACTCAACCCACTGATCTATACTGGCTGAGCCCTTTTTTCTTTTTTCAAAAAATCAGCAATCAGCTTCCACCATGATGATCAACAACCAAAGATTGAGATATATTTGAATGATGTAAAAAAAATAACTATTTTAAGTTGTATTACTTCCCCAGTTATGAACATCTAAGCAAATTAAAAAATGTTGCATTTTTAAAAAAGCTTTCCAACATTGGTTATATGATTTTCTTCCAATACAACTCTTTGATATAAAATTCATGTGCTCTGCCAAAACCGGTTTGGCTCAGTGGATAGAGCGTTGGCCCGTGGACTGAGGATCCCAGGTTCAATTCCGGTTAAGAGCATGTACCTTGGTTGCAGGCACATCCCCAGTGAGGAGTGTGCAGGAGGCAGTTGATCAATGTTTCTAACTCTTTCCCTCTCTCTTCCTCTCTGTAAAAAACCAATAAAATATATATATTTAAAATAAAAAAATAAAATTCGTGTGCTCCATATATATTTTTACTTAAGGTACACTGACATTCTACTTATGTTATATGAAGCAACTACTAATAAATGCAATACAGGCTTCTATTAGACTCAAGAATTGGAGCACATTTAAAAATACACAATAGCCAGAACCGGTTTGGCTCAGTGGATAGAGCGTCAGTCTGAGGACTGAAAAGTCCCGGGTTCGACTCCGGTCAAGGGCATGTACCTTGGCTGTGGGCACATCCCCAGTGGGGGGTGTGCAAGAGGCAGCTGGTCGATGTTTCTCTCTCATCGATGTTTCTAGCTCTCTCTCTCCCTTCCTCTCTGTAAAATATCAATAAAAAATATTTTTAAAAAATAATAAAAATAAAAATACACAATACACAGTAACTAAATAAAATAATAATATTGGCAAATTTCTTAAGTCTGAGAGAATATTCTTGTATTTTAGTAAGTAACATCACTCCTAGGAATATCTCACAAAGATACATTTAAAGAAAAGTATAAAATGCAAGAATGTTCACTGTAGCATTACTTCTAACAAATTATAATAGGAGAACATTTAAAATATAACATGGGTGGAATACTAATAGCCACATGCAACATTACAAAGGATAATTAACTCAATATTATATAACAACAGATAAAACATAATCCAAATTTCATGAGAAAAAAAGATTAAAAGAAGACACATGAAAACATTTTTTAAAATTATAAATAAATAATAAATAAAAAGAATCTAAGAACAACTTGGTAACATTAAACCAGGCTATTCTTTTTTTATCAATCTCAAACATAAGTGCTTCTGAAATGTGGTATTTCCTTGTTTATAAAATAATGTGTATGACAGAGTCCATAGCTAACTTCAAATATTAAGAATAGCTGATAAAAACTTATACTTCTGTGTTTTTCTGATGGTTCTATTTTTGTAAGTACTTTAGCTTATTTTTAGCATTCCACTTGAAAGATATTCTGAAACAATATGAGTTATAATATAATTAACCAAATATTATATAATATACACACTTAAGTGACTGTTATGTGTATTGATTTAGCAGTACCTAACACACACAATGCTTTCAGAAATCCATTAGACTTCTCAGCATTTCAATGGCCCTTTTAGAACACTAAGAACTGTCCACTATGCTGCCATTTTTTAAGAATTTCTAAAGTTTGAAGGTCGTGGCCTAAAATTATTTTATAAAGATATCATACCTTACGGTTTTAGTAAGTCAGTCTGGAGGATCTATTCTGGTCCTTATGAATATTAAATGAATTTGTTCTCATATAAAACCACTGCCCTCGGTATCTGCTCTTGACCAAGAAGATAAAATACCAAAATGTCATTAGAAAATTAATATTCTTTTCTTTAAAAGGGAGAAGAGTTCTTTAAGAAAAAGGGAAGATCCTTATCACCCTTAATCAGAAGGAAGGGTCACTAACTGTACTTTGGAGATAATGCTCGAGTCACCTCAATTAAGGGAATAACTTTCAAAGTAACTCATGCCCTCACTGCAATTTTATCATACATGACATGTGTTTTTAAGCTAAAACAACAATCATCTGGAGAGCTAATAAAAGGTAGGCAAAATGTTCTTTGCCAGTAAAATCTGAGATATAAGAAGAGCAGATATGGGTAAGTAAAAAGCTAAAAGATGTAGTAAGCCTACTTCTGAGGAAAATAGAAAGTAATCAAATTTCTAAGAATTGCCAAAACCAGTTTGGCTCAGTGGTAGAGCGTCGGTCTGCGGACTGAAAGGTCCCGGGTTCAATTCCGGTCAAGGACATGTACATTGGTTGCGGGCACGTCCTCGGTAGGGGATGTGCAAGAGGCAGCTGGTCGATGTCTCTCTCTCATCGACATTTCTAACTCTCTATCTCCCTCCCTTCCTCTCTGTAAAATACCAATAAAATATTTTTAAAATAAAAATAAATAAAAATTTAAAAAAAAAATAAAAAATTTCTAAAAATTTACCCTAAAGAAATGTTACAGAAATTAAAAATGTACAAAGATGTTCATTGCAGTCTTATTATAGTGGAAAAATTAGAAGCCATCTCAATGTCTAAAAGAGAAGTATTTGATTAAATTTTAATGCTTCACAATGGAATATTATACAATAATGAAAAATTTTAGCCATACAGCAACCAATAAATGCATAAATAAGTGGAACAACAAACTGATATTTCTCTTTCTTCTTTCTCAAATCAATTTTTTTAAAGGCAGTCATAACAAGCTGGTGTTTCTCACAAACAAACACTATCTATACTAATAAAGGGGTAATATGCTAATTAGACCAGAAGACCTTCCAGACAAAGCCAGAGTGGTGGGGCTGAGGTTAAGGTTGATCAAGCCAGGAGGGGAGGGCAGCTGGGGGCAAGCAGGCCGGTGGGATTGCACAGGGATCGGGCATAAACCGGCAGTTGGACATCCCCCAAGGGGTTCCAGATTGGAGAGGGTGCAGGCCGGGCTAAGGGACACCCTCCATACACAAATTTCATGCACTGGGCCACTAGTCTTTAAATAACTGGTAATCAGATAGTGCTACAATAGATATATTTACAATTTGGGGGACAGATCTGACAAAGTATAATCACAAGTACCGAAGAAAATGGTACTTGAATCACTTTATATATGTCTATATTTTTAATTAATTTATTTATTTATTTTTACTGATTTCAGAGAGGAAGGAAGAGAGTCAGAAACATCAACAATGAGAATCACTGATCGACTGCCTCCTGTATGTCTCCTACTGGGGATCGAGCCCAAAACCCAGGTTTCAAATAGATGAATTATATTACTATACTACCTAGTACGGTACATTAACACATTCGATTCATTATATGAACCTGTCAGCATAAGAAGGCATTTATACCTGGATTATTTCAAAGCAGACCAACTGGCCAGACTTGCAACCTCAACACAAAACTTTTATTTTTAAAAATATATATTTTATTGATTTTTTACAGAGAGGAAGAGAGAGGGATAGAGTTAGAAACATCGATGAGAGAGAATCATCGATCAGCTGCCTCTGCACACACCCTACTGGGGATGTACCCGCAACCAAGGTACATGCCCTTGACCGGAATCGAACCTGGGACCTTTCAGTCCGCTGACCAATGCTTTATCTACTGAGCCAAACCGGTTTCAGCTCAACACACAACTTTTAAATAAAGTGTATAGAATAATGAAACCCTCTCAAATGTTAGAGTGAATTTTAAACCCTTGTCCAGATTTTCCTACCATTTTCCACATTATATAGATGGCAATCATGGCCAAACTGAATTGCACATAGTAATTCAAAGAAGATCAGAAAGTTCTCATGTGAACCAAGTAAAATGAATGTGAATGGAAGGATGAAATTCCATCTCTGATATGAAAGCCTGTATCAAGAGTGGGTCTCTTATCCATTAAATTAGACCCTGAAGTTACCTGACTTTATCCAAGCTTGGAAATATATGTTCATTCACATTCTCTTTCAACAACTTTTTTAAAAGGGTCTTTAACTTAACTGATAACCAGGATTAAGTTTCACACTTTAATTCATAAATTTAAGCCCATAGCTTGGTGCCAAAACTAGAAATAGACCCTGATTTGTTGCAGATTACTTGGCTCAGCTCTGTCAAACTTTCTCCAAGAAGTGGTGATTTTTCCCAGACCTTTCTATAACTGCTATTGATAGCAGGATTGTTAGAACTGTAAGGATTGAACATATAAGAAATCACCATTCAAACTTTTGCATGAAAGTTCCATCTTGTCTTGGCCTTTTCCTAACTGTCATATTTTGTCAGTCTAAATCCTATCTTTCAAAATGCAGCTCTGCCACCTACTTTGAGAAACTGATTTCTTCTTTCTCCCTCTTTCTCTTCATGTTTCCATAGTATCTAGCACATACCTCTATCAGCAGGTCAGCCACAAACTATGTGAAAAAATGTCTGCTGTTTTTTAATAAAGGATATGCATTAAGGAAATATAGGGAGTGATGTTCAAAATTAAAAGTTGATCCAGAGCATTAAAATCTTTTTCTTTTTTTAAATTTTTTCATTGATTTTTTACAGAGAGGAAGGGAGGGACAATCAGAAATATCGATGGAAGAGAAACATCGATAAGCTGCCTCCTGCACACCTCCTACTGGGAATGTGCCCACAACCAAGGTACATGCCCTTGACCAGAATCGAAACTGGGATCCTTCAGTCCACAGGCTGATGTTCTATCCACTGAGCCAAACCAGTTAGGGCAAAATCTTTTTGTTATCAAGTCATTTTTTTCACCAACATAATTCATGGCAGAACCAATACAGATCATCTTCCTATGTTTATAATCAACAGAATAAAATTTGGAGAAAGATGTAGAATAAACTCCTCAAAATGGTTTTAATACTATTATAAATGCTACTAGGAGTATTTAAAGAAAAAAGATATTTCCAAAAACCAACTTTATCTGTTAATTACTTGAATTACATAACAACATAAAGAGTACCATAGTGTGATATATTCAAATACTTAGCATAAACATGCTTTAGTAAGAAAAACCACTGTTGACAGTTTTTAAATAAAAATTAAAGAAATTATACAAGTCCACTATGTGTAACACCACACTCTACTGTAATTGTGTTTATCTACATGTGACCCCCTCTTTTCACTGTGACTCCTGAAAGGGGAAACCCATATCTTTTCATATTTGTATCAGCAGAGCTTAGCACTGTGTCTGGCCACATAAACGTTTGATAAATTAATGAGAAGATACATAAATTCCAAGAATAATTATCTTAGGACATACAGCTGGTTCCCACTGTATATCTGAATAGCACTCTCTCACTTGGATTGATTATACTTCTGCATTCTGGAGCAATGGAAAAATACTATCCTCTTCCACGTAAGAGCCTTTTAATTCAATGAAGAAAACACATCCGATAGAAGAAGGGGACACCAGAATATGAGTCGGGCAGTTATCCTCAGCCTGGCTGAATATTAGACCTGCTTTGAGAGTTTTTTCATAACACTAATGGGGGCTGGGCGGCTGAGTGAGAAGGAGGAAGGGTTTAAGAAGTGCAAATCGCCTGTTATAAAAACAGTCATGGGGATGCAACATACAGCACAGGGAATATATTCAATGACATAGTAATAACTATGTATGTTGTCAAATGGATACTGGGCTCCTCAGCGTGAGCCTTCATAAGGTCTATACTAAATGTTTGATCACTATATTGTATATTTGAAACTAATGTAATACTGTATGTCAACTGTAATAAAAAACAAACAGTACTAAATGAGTGGACCCCATCCTAGTCTGATTATCTGGAGAGGGGACCTAGACTTTTTCTCCCTCCTCCCCTCCCTCCTTTCTTTATTTAACTCCAGAGGTGAAAGCAGTGTGCAGCCAAGATTGCAAACCACTGGGTGAGGGGGACTGGGTGAAGCCCAGCCTCTGCAAATAACTGTTTCCCGATAAGTTTCCTCAGACTGTGTTTCTACATCTGAAAAACAGGTAACACCTGTTTCTACTTCACATCATTGTTCAGATCAAAGGAAACAATGTACAAGGAGTGCTCTGAAAAAGTGGAAACCGCTAAACGGTGGTTAGAACATTATAGATGCTTCCTTATTTTAGAGCGATTACCACCAAGAAAGGAATTTTTCTGGATAACCCTACAAGAAGGAAGGCTTGACTAGATAAAAGCTGAAGGGTTGGGGTGCAGTAAAGGAGATTTGAATTTAACACATGCTTCTTTTGAGCCAACACTGTTTTAAAAAATGCTAATGCAATCTTAAAATGCATTAGTAGAATTCCAGTGTCTGTAGCAAGGGAGGTAATAATCCCATTTATATTCTGCAGTGGTCAAACTATAACTGGAATATCCTGTTCAGAATACCTCGTTTTAAGATGTCATTAAGTGTGTCCACGAGAAGATGATTTGACTGACCTGGTAATCGTGTCACATTAGAAATGGTTAAGAAATTGAGGGTGTGGCCTACAGAAGAGACGAGTGGGAAGAGGAACTGCCTCCGCAAGACTGAAGGGCTGCTATGGGGGAAAGGAAGACATTGTTACTTCAGAACAGTGGTCGGCAAACTGCTGCTCATGAGCCACATGAGGCTCTTTGGCCCCTTGAGTGTGGCTCTTCCACAAAATACCACATGTGGACACACACAGACAGTGCGATTGAAACTTCGTGGCCCATGCGCAGAAGTTGGTTTTCGGCTCTCAAAAGAAATTTCATTCAATGCACTATTGATATTTGGCTCTGTTAACTAATGTAGAACATTACTGGGATGCACAGCACAATAGGGAACTTTGATGAAAATTCAGTATTTATCAGAATTCCTGGATTTATTTACTTAAATATATATATTCTTGGTGCCTGGCTGGCTTGGCTCAGTGCTTGCACATCAACCTATGAATCAGGAGGTCACAGTTTGATTCCTGGTCAGGGCACGTACCTGGGTTGTGGGCTCGATCTCCAATGTGGGGCATGCAGGAGGCAGCCAATCAATGATTCGCTCTCATCATTGATGTTTCTATTTCTCTCTCCCTCTCCCTTCCTGTCTAAAAACAATAAAAATATTTTTAAACCAACAAAGAAAATAAAAACAAAATTCAGGGTAGTGGTTTCTTACATGGAGAGGAGGGTTAAATTGTAGAACACACAGGGCTTTAAAGGTACTAGTTAAGAATCAATTTATTTCTTAACTGGGTGTTGGGATCACAGAACATATATACAGAGTGTCCCCAAAAATGTATACACACTTTAATAGCTGATAGCTCAATTTTGAAAATGAAATGTATTTTAATAAACAATTACTTTATAATTATTCAAAGTGTGTGTATACATTTTTTGGGAACACATATTCAAATGTTCTTCCATATATATATATATATATATATATATATATATATATATACACTTTACATATGTATGTTTGAATATATATTATATATTAGTAAAAAATGTTGCAATTCCTATTATTATTCCAGCCCCATAAAGCAGACCAAGATCATTAGCTCCGGTGTTGACTAGCACTTAGTGGTTTCTCTAAAGACGGCATCACTGTAAAGTGAAAGTATTACTAATATAAGGTACGCATAGCTCAAGGGCTTCTTATTTTTAGGAACAGCATGAGTTGATGCACAAGCTTAGGTCTCAATGATGCTACAGTTGCATCTGCCTTTGGAAGGAGCTGTTGATCGTCTAAGGAGAATAATGTCTAGGCAGAGACTCTTTTTTTTTTAAATATATATTTTATTGATAATTTTACAGAGAGGAAGGGAGAGAGATAGAGAGCTAGAAACGTCGATGAGAGAGATACATCGACCAGCTGCCTCTTGCACACCCCCCACCGGGGATGTGCCCGCAACCAAGGTACATGCCCTTGACCGGAATCGAACCCGGGACCTTTCAGTCCGCAGACCAACGCTCTGCCACTGAGCCAAACCGGTTTCGGCTAGGCAGAGACTCTTAACGATGGCAGGGGTAGGAGGGTGGACAGAGATGGCCTCCCAGAGGGTATAACATTCGGTTGTCACACGTATAGAGTAAAGGTCAGAATGCTACTAAACATCTCAGTGCACAGGAAGCCCTCACAACATAAATCATCTGGCTGACACTGAGAAACCCTGTTCTGTGTAACCACCTGATTGAGAGCATTCAGGAAGCCCTTCTGACATTAATTGTGATGACCCAATCTAACATAGGCTAGCTAGAGAGAGCCCTAGTTTGCAAAGTTTGTTGATCCTCAGAATTGTGCACAGAAGGGAGTCTAATCATATGCTCAGTTAAAATATAAGGTTTTTTAAAAATTAAAAATAAAATAAAATATAAGGTTTTTCGCCGAAACCGGTTTGGCTCAGTGGTAGAGCGTCGGTATGTGGACTGAAAGGTCCCGGGTTCGATTCTGGTCAGGGGCATGTACATTGGTTGCGGGCACATCCCCAGTGGGAGGTATGCAAGAGGCAGCTGGTCAATGTTTCTCTCTCATCGACGTTTCTAGCAATCTCTCTCCCTCTCTGTAAAATATCTATATATCTATATCTATATCTCTATATCTCTATATCTCTATATCTATCTATCTATCTATCTATATATATATATATATATATATATATATATAAAAGGTTTTTCTCTCTTTTTTAATCCTCACCCAGGGATATTTTCCCATTGAGTGGAAGAGAGAGAGAGAAATATAAATATGAGAGAAACACATCAATTGGTTGCCTTCTGCACGAGCCCCGACCAGGGCCCGGGTCAGGGAGGAGCCTGCAATCGAGGTATAGTTACGTGCCCTTGACCTTAATCGAGCCCAGGCCCCTTTGGTCCACAGGCCAGTGTTCTATCCACTGAGCCAAAAAGGCTAGAGCTAGAATACAAGTTTTATGGATAAGTATTATGTGAAAGAAGGCTTCTGATAGATTGTAAACTCCTCAAAGGTGCAGGTTTTGATTCATTCCTTATTATATCTTCTGCACTGAAAAATCTCAGTATGCTTTGATTCGTTTCTTCTGAAATAAGACACAGAGCACAGCACCTGGCATGTAGTGAGCACTCATAACTTCAGTTAATATTACTTGACAAAATCTTTTTCAAATTTATTTCAAATTCTAGCAATATAGCTTACAACTTTGTCTATTTTCCCCCTAAGGTATCCCAAGCATCAGAAAACCTGGTACAAAATAGATTCTCAATAAATATTTATTGAATGAGTGATGACTAAAAATGCTAACCAATAGTGCACTTGCATGCCCCCAAAGAAAACAGAACAACAGAATGCAATAGGCACAATGAGGCACCACATCCAAGTGCACCCCCAGATCAGCACAACTTCTGCCTGAGACTCCCAACCTCACCTTCTAGACAGCATGGACAAGAAAGCTGAAGTCAGTATCATTCATACACTGATGATAAGATCGGTGCATGAGTTGTAAACCCACGGCTGGTAACTGTGTGGCTGGACATGAATATGCATCCAATGACTACTCAATAAAAATTACCGATCACCATGGCTGACCCCTGACCACATCTAAAACATGAGAAATGCCGCATCTTTCATGCCACTGAATCTTGCCTTTCTCATCAATTCCTCTCACAGCTGTGCCTGACTAATTAAAACTGCCTGGAAACCTCGTCTATCACTATACTGGTTATTTCTTCTACTTAATCAAGATTCCACTTTAGAATTCAAATCCATCTGTCTCCCTCAGTCTGCAAAGAACGAATGCTCAGAAAAAAAAACCAACCAGCTAAAATTAAATGCACCTTTTCTATGGTAGCTTCTGGGAGCGGCTACAGTGTTTGGACGGATTCAAGCCTCAGACTAATGAGAGGGCACAGTCCTCCCATGGCCACGTGCAAGCCCCAGCCTGCAGGGCGGAGCCTCCAGCACAATGACAGCCAACGGCTGGAGCTGTGAGCGTGACCCTATGGTCCCAACACGTGGCCCCAACACGTGCCTGAGTGATGTGGGCTTGATAGAGTTCAGGTGCATGTAACTGAGTAGATTTGAAACCCAGGAGAATGTTGTAACCACGCCCTTACTTTGCCTCGTGGAGTCTGGAAATAAGAGACGACTTCCAGGCCGTGGCGCTGTCACTACCGTGTTTCCCCGAAAATAAGACATCCTCCGAAAATAAGACCTACTTCATGGAAACAAAGTACATCCCCTGAAAATAAGACCTAGCACGTCTTTGGGAGCAAAAATTAATATGACACTGTCTTATTTTTGGGGAAGCAGGGTAGCTCTCCATCAGAGAGGACAGTGTCCCACCCAGACCCAGCTTTCATTCTCGTCTGTCTTTTCTCCATCCTTCACCGCCTCGCCCCCTCTCAGGCTCACTGAACCCGCTGAGCTGGCGTGGCACATAAGGCGCTCAATATGGGGCTGAGTATGCCACGGCCGTGCCAGCTTGCCACACTAGCTAAGATTTAATATGATTTATTGTTGCACTCCTGGGAACAAGGAGTGCAACAATAAATCACTAAAAAGAAGGTAACATAAAGCTTAACCACGTTAAATATTTAGTTATTCAACTCACACCTTAGAAATCAGG
The DNA here is from genome assembly GCA_963924515.1 of Vespertilio murinus. Lineage (NCBI taxonomy): Eukaryota > Metazoa > Chordata > Mammalia > Chiroptera > Vespertilionidae > Vespertilio > Vespertilio murinus. Next base: position 8,659,471 of record OZ004720.1, on the reverse strand, counting down.
GACAAATCCAGAAATTATTGACTAAAATGGGTTTATATCAAAAGGCAAAACTTTCTGATGAAATTAACACATGTCAAATATTGCTCACCCAAAGTAAATTACACGTGACTATCAACCCTAAAGTTTTACTCATCCATTTGTTTCCCTCTCATTTAAACATTAGAAACCTAAACTGGCTCATAACCTATAGCTTTACCTTCGATATCTGAAAAATATAGCATTCATTGCTGAGCTATAGATCCTGTCTCATAATTTTAAAAAAAAATACCTCTGTCCAAAAAACAAATTCCAAAACTAGCTAAACTCAAGAGTTTCTTAAAAAGCTCAACATAGCAGAGGCACACAGGTGCTAACAGAAAGCACAGGCGACTGGAAACAAATCTGGCAGTAGATCTCCGAACTGTCTCGAGATTTTCTTACTGCATACAGAAGTTTTGTATCAAAAAAAAAAAAAATCATGCCAAAACGGTTTGGCTCAGTGGATAGAGCGTCGGCCTGCAGACTGAAAGGTCCCAGGTTCGATTCTGGTCAAGGGCACGTACCTTGGTTGCGGGCACATCCCCAATAGGGGGTGTGCAAGAGGCAGCTGATCGGTGATTCTCTCTCATCGATGTTTCTAGCTCTCTATCTCTTTCTCTTCCTCTCTGTAAAAAAATCAATAAAATATATTTTTTTAAAATAAAAAAAATCAAGAACAACACAAAAACAATAAGCAAGCCTCTAAACCTTATCTATAAGCACAAAAACTAATCAAGCAATAAAAGCAAACCTTAATAATATAATAAACACAAAGATAAATAGCAAAATAAGCAATTTGAGGACAATTAAGTATTTTACAAAAGAAAATTACTGACTATATTAATCGCATTATAACATTTATCTACAGAAAGTGGAAGTAATTTCATGAAAAAAAGTACAAATAATTTATATTTTTCTTTTAATTTTCTCCAGAAAACAAGTACACCTTTTGTAAGAAGTTATTTTAGAAAGAACAGAAAGCAAATAGTCTTTCCTACAGGCTCTAGAGCAGTGTTTCCCCAACTTCTCTCATGACGAGAATCACCTGGTGGAGTTGTTAAACTACAGATTCCTGAATCCCAACTAAGAAGTGCTAAACTAGAATTTTTGGGAACATATAGGCAAAATTGTATACTTAACTAGTATAGAATTAATAATAAGCTTAGAGCACTAATTAAGAATACAATTTAATTAAGAATACAATTTTAAAATCTCTTGCTAGTTATCCTAATATATAATAACATGCTAAGTGTCCAGTTGGTCCATTTGGCTGTTCAACCAATTAAAGCGTAATATGCTAATGATATGCTAAGGCCACTCAACCACTCGCTATTATGTGCACTGACCTCCAGGGGGCAGACAGTAAACCGGTAGGTTAGCTTGTTGCTGGAGTCCAGATGACCCCGTCTGGGTGAGACAGGCCAGACGTGCCCTGGAGCCCTCCCGCAGTCCTCCCTGGCTGGCCAACCTCCTGCACTCCTCCCTTCCCACGTAGTGCACCGGTGGGGTCCCTCGGCCTGGCCTGCACCCTCTCACAATCCAGGATCTCTCAGGGGGGATGTCAGAGAGCTAGCTCCCGCACGATCCCACAGGCCAGGCCAACGGACCCCACCAGTGCCTCTAGTACTTCAAATAAAGCTTTAAAAATCTCTGATGAAAAGTTAGTGTCAAAAGTAGTTCCTTTTGAGAAATAAACCCCAGTATTGGGAATAACATAGTGATTTAAATATAAATTATGTAAAATGAATTTACCTGCACGTCAGTTACCTACCACTAACCATCAGCTATTAGGAATAATATTGGCCCTCTCGTGGACAGAACTTGGAGCGATGATTCACAAACATCATTCTGTCCCACCATAGCTGAGAAACAGCACCTCTCCCAGCCACTGTGCTCTCCCAATGCAGCAATGCACAGGGCAGAAGGAGAGGGGGCCCAAGGTAGGTGTTAGGAACTGCTGATTTAGAGCATAAGGACAATATGTTGGCCCAAGCTGTGTTTGCTCTCACGCCAATTGTTTGCCACATGAACTATAAACACATTCCATTTAAATGGGTGACATGTAACAGGACAATACACAGAACTCTCTGCTTGAGCTTTTTCAGGCTGTCGACCTCATTGGTTCAGCCAAGTCCCTGTCCCAGTTGAATATAATCCTCTGGGCAGAAATAGTTCACTTCTTTTTTTATTTCAAAGAGGAAGGGAGAGAAAGAGAGAGATAGGAACATCAATGATGAGAGACAATCATTGATTGGCTGCCTCCTGCACACTCCCTACTGGGGATTGAGCCTGCAACCCTAGCATGTGCCCTTGACCAAAATCCTTTATCCCAGTACCCTTCAATCCGCAGGCTGACACTCTATCCATTAAGCCAAACCGGCTAGGGCAAAATAGTTCACTTCTCAGCTTGAACAGATCATGGAGATAAAAAAGTAAAGTCCAGCCCTAACCGGTTTGGCTCAGTGGATAGAGTGTCAGCCTGCGGACTCAAGGGTACCAGGTTCGATTCCGGTCAAGGGCATGTACCTTGGTTGAGGACACATCCCCAGGAAGGGGTGTGCAGGATCGGTGTTTCTCATTGATATTTCTAACTCTCTATCCCTTTCCCTTCCTCTCTGTAAAAAATAAATAACACATATATATTTTTTAAAGGTAAAGCACAGTAAACATAAAGGTTGAATGATTTTGAAGGCCAAGCATTCAAATTGCAGGTGGAAAGACTTTATTTATTCAAGTCACTGCAGCACAGAGAAAAGTTCTGATTGTTTGGTATTAAGAAATAAACTAGATTAACACAAGAAGTGTTCTACCAAGGGATGCATTAAGAGGACTATATATTTTATCTGGGTGAGCATAATTAATCTTTCTATTTTTCAGAGTAACCTCTAAAGCAAGAGTTAGAGAACCAATCAATTTTATGGTTCAGAAAAATAAGCTTCATTATGTAGACTCTAGGATGTCCTGGAAATAGGCTGTATGATTATTCTGAAAGTTGTATCACACAAAACTGTGGACCAAAAACTTATAGTCACTAAAGTATTAGGTAGAGCATATCCTATCTTTGAAATTGTGCATATGTGTTGGCTTATACATAAATGCAGGTGTGTGTATATATTATGCATTTATAGAAAGAGGGGTTTGGAAAGAAGAGAAACAGGTTCAAAATCTTAAATGTAAAGAAATTACAGTTGATTATAATCCCCTTGTTATCTTTATTTTCTAAGTTGTGTACAATAAGCACAAATTGTCCTTGAACTGGAAGTGGGGTGTGAGTGGGAGAACGGATATAACATCGTGGGGGGGGAATGCTTAAACTATTTTTAGTACTTAAGAATTATATAGAAAGAAACCTAGAAGAAAATACCCTCAGATCAACATTTTAAAAATCTACTGAAGTGGTATATAGACAAATGAAATAAAACAGAGACCCCAGAAATCTACCAAAGCATTACACTCAATTAATATTTTACAAATAAGGCAAGCTTAACATAACTTAACAATGGAGTCAAAACCGCCTCTTTAATAAATGGTGCTGGGGAAATTGGACAGATACATGCAAAAATGAAACTAGATCACCAACTTATACCATACACAAAAACAAACTCAAAGTGGCTGAAGGACTTGAATGTAAGATGGGAAACCATAAAAGCCCTAGAAGAAACCCTAGGGAGTAAAATCTCAAACATCTCTCATAGGAGTATGTTTATGGATATATCTCCTAGGGCAAAGGAAACTAAGGAGAAAATAAACACATGGGACTACATCAAAATAAAAAGCTTCTGCACAGCAAAAGAAATCTTCAACAAAACAACAAGAAAGCCCACTGTATGGGATAACATATTTGACAATGACACAAAAAATATAAGGAACTCACACAACTTAACAAAAGGAAGACAAACAATCCAATTAAAAATTAGGCAAAGGATCTAAATAGACACTTCTCCAAAATGGACATACAGATGGCCAAGAGATTTTTTAAAAAATGCTCAAAGTCACTGATCATTAGAAAGATGCAAATAAAATCGACAATGAGGTATCTCCTCACACTTGTCAGAATGGCTGCCATCAACATATCCACAAATGACAAGTGCTGGCGAGGATGTGGAGAAAGGGGAACCCTCGTGCACTGCTGGTGGGAATGCAGACTGATGTGTAACCATTATGGAAAACAGTATGTTGTTTCCTCAAAAAATTAAATATGGAACTTCCATTTGACCCAGTGATCCCACTTCTAGAAATAAATCCTAAGAAACCAAAAAAAACACCAATCAGAAAGAATGCATGCACCCCTGTGTTCATGACAGCATAATTTACAATAGCTAAGATCTGGAAACAGCCCAAGTGCCCATCGTAGATGAGAGGATAAAAAATGCTGTGGAACATTTACACCATGAAATACTATGCAGCTGTAAAAAAGAATCTCTTACCCTTTAAGGGACCTAGAGAGCATCATGCTAAGTGAAATAAGTCAGTCAGAGAAAGACAAGCATCACTTGAGCTCACTTTTATGTGGAATCTAAGTAACAAAATAAACCGAGTGGATCAAGGGACATGGAAATATGGAAAAGAGTGAGGAATCTTGGAGGGAAGGCAGGGGAGGGTGGGTGGGTGGGAGGTAATCAACCAAAGACCTTACATGCATATAACCCAGAAAAACAGGGTGGGTGAAGGCCCGGGGACAGGGGTGGGGTGAGGACGCTGGAGGGGGCCAATGGGAGAAAAAGGAGGACATGTGTAATACCTTCAACAATAATTATTTTTTTTAAATAGATCCCAAAATAAACAAATCTGTTGAAGTGGTATTTCCATGTTAAGTTATTCTCCAATGAAGAGCCAATTGGCAAAGATGAGCCATGCTTCTTGGGAAAGATGAAATCAAAGGAAACATCTAATTTCACTTCTCTCTGGTTATACGAATCTCAACTTATCCATGCTGAGAAAAGATGGCAAAAGAAACTGTTCCAGAATTCAGCTGTGGTAGTATAAACATGGTGGTCAACGGGAAATAGTATTCATCTTAATCTTTTCCTAGAAACAGTATGGAATGTTATGGAGTAAAAAGCAGGGAGCAAGTATAGAAGGACTTTTCTTTGGCAAGGGCTGAGGGCAAAGGAGAAAAATGAATTTGATGAAAAAAGCCTATTTATTCTAGAAAAGCAACAGAGTATGTTGGGAACACCTCGAATAATTTTGATATTATATTGATTTCAAAGAGGAAGGGAGAGGGAGAGACAGAAACACCAATGATGAGAGAGAATCATCAACCGGCGCCTCATGCACTCCCTGCACTGGGGATCGAGCCCACCACCCAGGCAGTCAAATCTAGGACCTTTCAGTCTGCAGGCCCATGCTGTCTCCACTGAGCCAAATCAGCCAGGACAATTTTAATATTTCTGAAAAAAAATTTTTGGAAAGGCTAATGGTAATAAAAATACAGCACTTTTTATTTGGGTGTCAAATTTTTTTAGACTTAAACCCTAAAATAAACATGCCATTCTCACAACAAGCTAACAGGAAGAAAGTAATAATCATTTTGGAAGAAATAGTGTATGCTATTAGGGACAAATATTATTTTGTATAACTTTTCATGCTTTGATTTCACCAATTTTGAGAGCAGTACTTCTCCTTCTTAGAGGTTTAAAGTGCCTATATGGTTTTTCTTTATTAAGGATATGAAGTCAGTGAAGTAAAAGAGGCTCTTCCTAATCTCTCAGCATATATATATATATATATATATATATATATATTATTGATTTCAGAGAGGAAGGGAGTGGGAGATAGAGAGGGAAACATCATTGATGAGAGAGAGAGTCTTCATTGATCAGCTGCCTCCTGCATGCCCACACCCGGGATGGAGCCGTAACCCTGGCATGTGCCCTTGACCAGAATGGAGCCCAGACCCTTCAGTCCGCAGGTGGACACTCTATCCAGTGAGCCAAACTAGCCAGGGCTCTCGGTGCATTTTTATCTAATGAACTTTATGCTTTAGTGCTCTTGGAAGAATTCATTTTTCTAGGCTTCAAAAGAAGCAAACATCTTTAGTGTACCCTCAAGTGCTTTATTTCATTAGAAAAAAATCCAATATAAAAGCTAAGGCTGTCAGCAAGACACACCCTCAGCTTCACTCTCTATACACCGTCCTGTCCGCTCTGATCTCTGATGCCACTGCTTCTGGCCACGCGTCACACCACCCTTTATCCTCCCAGGTGTCAGAACTTCCTGGGTGAGCGCTGGAGCAACCCCTGGCTAACATGGCAGCAGAGTCAAACTAGAACCAAGTGCCAAGTAGTGGTACAATCTACATTAAGGGTTTTTTAGTTTCCCTAAGAAAGAGCTCAATTCTGTGGCAGAAATCCAACTGGGTGTGAATGGCAGATACGTCATCACCTTCACCGATCAACCACTTCATGTCCTCCTAGTCTAGCCATCAGCTCAGTTCGGGTAAGGGCTTATTTTTTCTATCTTGCAGATCTAAAAGATCTTGAACCCAGCTTTCTATTCAGATGCATCAAGTAGGCAGCCCTTGCTCACCTTCTCCACCCTCCCCGCCTCCCGCTGCCCGATTTGCTTTATTTGTGTTTACAAAGAATCATCTCTCGCTTCTAAAGTAATATAAGCTTACTGTAAGAGCAGAAGTTGAAGGGGCAGGGCTCAACATCAGCTCCGACACACTATCACCTCTCGCCAAATATGCCAGGTGGGTGTGTTCAGAGGCTGCCAGGACGCAGATAAGGGCACAGCTGGCCCTCAGAATTCCGCTCAACATCACCAAGGTCTTCTCTGGGTAACCAATTTAATCACCTTTTCATGGTAAAAACCCAGGTGAGTGTTTTAGGAAAGACGACTACAGAGACAACTCGAGATTTCTAGATCTGTCTATAAACCATTCATAGTGGCTGGACAGATTAAAATGAATCTCCTCCTTCAATAAACAGAAATTTCATTTCCAGGCAAGAGGGTAAAAGTGAAAGGTTCTAATTTAGTGTATTTAGTTGTTTCAACACCCCCCCCACACACACACACACACTTAATACGTCACAGAAAATCATCAAAGTACTTTACATATTTTTACTTTACCTTGCCTGACTTAAATTGTGCCAGTGCAGGAAATGTTTCATTACCAAGGACATCATATGTACCTACTTAGTAACATAGCTTAACAAATAAACTGCTCAGTGTGTTTAAGAAACAAAAGTTCTAAGCCATGCTATGTCAGTCACTAATCTTTTTGTTCCTGATCGCCTAGTCTTTAAGACAAAAACAGAATGACCCATACCGAGATACCTCTCAGAGATGTGAATAAAGGAAGTACATGCCTAGCATGCTCATTCTCTCTCATATGCTGGTTTTCATTCAATTTACAAGTATAAAGTAAGCAGCCCCAGCATAGCGTTGGCCTGCAGACTGCAGGATCCCAGTTCAATTCCCGTCAAGGGTGCATGCCCAGGTTGCAGGCTTGGTCCCCAGTAGGGGTGGCATGCAGGAGGCAGCCAATCCATGATTCTCACTCATCGTTGATGTTTCTGTCTCTCTCTCCCTCTCCCTTCCTCCCTGAAATCAATAAAAATATTTAAAAACACACACACAAATATTCAGTAAACATACCACACTGTGGGTAGTAAGAAGGTGGAGGAGCTCTCATCCTCAAATGCACATGCAGTTATGGGGAAATTGAGAATTTTTCCCATTGAGAAGTTTTTTTGTTTTGTTTTATTTTGTTTTGTTTTGTTTTAATTTACAGAATGCCTCAGTTTTAAAATATTTCGGAGTAAATGCCATAGTTTCAATATGGCTTGGAAACAAGAAAATCATTAATAAACATTCGATATCTATTTAGTTTGGGTCACATTAAGTCCCTTAAAAGTAAAAACATGGAAAAACAAAAAATAACCCAAAACAAGATCACTAGGTACAATCCTTGCTAGCCTAGGAGTTTAAATTAACTATTTAAACATATTATTCACTATCATCTTCCTAAGTGATGAAAAAGCCTAAGACTAGAAGGGCTGGAACAGAAGCATTCTAAGGAGAAAACTTACTATATTATATGAGTGAATTATTGTCACTGAATATTACATCACATAGAAAAGTAAAAGCTTGTAATTATGTTTTTTTGGGGGGATAGATTTTACTTCATGAAGTTCCTGAGGATTTATTTCATATTTTTAGATAGTATAGCACTATACAGTTTCTATACAAACAGAAGCTACACTTAATGGTAAAGCTATTTTGGGGCTGGACTTTACTTCTTTTTTTTTAAATATATTTTTATTGATTTTTTTTTACAGAGAGGAAGGGAGAGGGATAGAGAATTAGAAACATCGATGAGAAATAAACATCGATCAGCTGCCTCTTGAACACCTCTACTGGGGATGTGCCCGCAACCAAGGTACATGCCCTTGACCAGAATCAAACCTGGGACCCTTGAGTCCACAGGCCGACACTCTATCCACTGAGCCAAACCGGTTAGGGCTGGACTTTACTTCTTGATTTATTTTTACTATTTACTTGCATTCATTCAAATGTTAGAGAAAATAAAATGAGAAGCTGATGAAAGGATGAGAGGAAATGGTAAGGAGCATCATAAATCTCTGAGCTGCCAAATTATGACTTAGAACAAGAACACCATCTTTCCTCCATTACCTGGAAGCAGGTTTATAAAATTCTCAAAACAAGCCTGGCCAATGAACCAGGAGGCCATGACTGGATTTTTCCTTCTTAGAGACAAACTCCATTTGTCTTTTGGAGAACAAGAAATTAGGCTATAATATGAAAAAGCACATGAAGCACCTTCTGACTAAAACCACATCAGTATGCTATCATAAAGAAGAGAAATAGAGTTTTTCATTAAAAAAAACAACAAAAAACACACTCAACTCTGCTTTTGAAGGATTCTCTAAAACATTGAAAAAAGCTTTTAGACCATCATAAGGAAAAGCAAAGTTCTTATATAAAGAAAACTCATTTCACGAAGAAACAAAAACCTAGAAAAAGATTGTCTGGCCAAAACCGGTTTGGCTCAGTGGATAGAGCGTCGGCCTGCAGACTAAGGGGTTCCAGGTTTGATTCAGGTCAAGGGCGTGTACCTTGGTTGTGAGCATATCCCCAGTAGGGGGTGTGCAGGAGGCAGCTGGTCGATGACTCTCTCTCATCGATGTTTCTAACTCTCTATCTCTCTCCCTTCCTCTCTGTAAAAAATCAATAAAATATATATATTTTTTTTAAAAAAAGATTGTCTGAAGCAAATGGAAGAACAGAGGCCTCAGAGTTGGGCAGGAAACGGCATAGCCATGTAACAGAAAAATTTCTCGGTTCTATTTAGGCACTTGAAAATATAGGAAGCAAAGGGGGGGAAATTCAACTATCAACCCGAGCTTTAAACACACAGAGCATAACTTTAATTGATCCTCAAAAACCCAAGAGCAGACACTGGTGTGTTGCTCGATGAGTGAGACCTTGTCTGCAATGAAGGAAACGTCCGAAGGCTGGAAGCATCATGGTTTTCACTTAGCAAACATCCGTGACAAGGATGAAGTCCTTGCATTAGCCCAGGCCAAACAGAATGACAAATCCATGGGAACTAACAGGAGGATTTCCTAAGAGCTAAGAACCTGACTATATAGCCCCTGACCAGTAGCCACCAACCCCAGGTTAAAACTATGCTGATCTCTCTAGCAAAGTTATTTTGACAATTCTCAAGTTCCAAGAACAAGCACATGGCTTTGTGATAGCCAAGGGGCAATTTAAGAACAGGTGAGGAATTCTTACCTGGTACCTTTCTAGGCAAATGGATATTTTGTCAAATTTGTACTATTTCCCTAAACTCTAATCACGCTGCCTGAGAGAAAAGGCTCTGAAATTAACCAGCCTACAGACTGTTTTTACCATCTCTCTCGTAGAAAAACATTATCATACCATTAAAAAAGTGCCAGTTTCTTGTCTTTCATATTTCCCCAAAGGTGGCTTTTCCTTGGGGTTCAACAATGACTGCTGAACAGAGATAAATTGCGTTATTTTAAGAAACTACAACCAGACCTCTCATGTGTCAAAGCAAAATCCCAATATAAATTCTAAACCTTAGACTACATCTCCATGTCCTGGCTCTGCTAGGATCCACCTGCTTGCTAACAATAGTACAGAAATATAACTTTTTAAATGTGAAGGGTAATTTTAATCCCATCGGCCAACATTTGCCAAAATGTAATATGTGCAAGAGAGGATTAATAATGGTTGTGTTTTTTTTTCTGTTCTTTAGTCTGGCTCTAAAAGAGACAGAAAGGGGAGGAAACCAGAGTGTCACTCAAATGCTCCTATTAAAACCTGGAAACAGCCGAAACTGGTTTGGCTCAGCGGTAGAGCGTTGGCCTGGGGACTGAAAGGTCCCAGGTTCGATTCCAGTCAAGGGCATGTACATTGGTTGCGGGCACATCCCCAGTAGGGGGGGTGCAAGAGGCAGCTGGTCGATGATTCTTTCTCATCGATGTTTCTAACTCTCTATCTCTCTCCCTTCCTCTCTGTGAAATATCAATAAAATATATTTTTAAAAAAATAAAACCAGGAAACAACACCTAAATCTCAAATTATTTTGAGACATCAGTACAAAACTACTCCCCACCATGATATGTGCTGGTTATTTCAAGTCCTACTTCAGTTTCAAACACTGTAAATGTTAAGAATTTGAGCCCATACAGATAATGAGGTCCAAAACAAAGAGATACAGAACAAATATTTATTCTATATTTAACTAAGCATAAGATTAAGGATGTTCCAAATGAAAATTTTAAAAATATGCTATATATATATATATATATATATATATATATATATATATAATGTGTCCCTCCATTTCATCACATGAGTAAAGATTTCTCCTCTCACATTATGTGTATGGTTATGACAGAGATGGATGGTATCGCCAACAAAAAGCTATGCAGTCATATTTCTCAACATTCAGATAATTTTTAAATGTGCCAAAATGAGACCTAAGAAGTCCAAGAGATCTCATTTCTAAAGATTCTTGGATTATAAACAGAATGTTGAAAGGTGTGACATTTGTGTCACTTGGCTTAGTCACTGACATTTTTTATCTTTAAACAGGGAGTGGACATTTCATGATCCTGACTAGTATGCAAAATATGTCCCTCACACCTGTAAACACCATGGTAAACTAACAGCTTTTGGTTGTCTATATGTATTGTATCATACATAAACTCAACTACATTTTGATTCAATTTAAAAAATCAGGACAAGATGACTGTAATTCCAAAGAATAGCCAAAGATCACTAAAATTATAAGGGTCACTGCATGTGCACTAAATTGCATCAAAATGGGAAGGCTAAATAATATCATTCCTATACTTTTCAAAAGCTGAATGGCATGATAACACTGACAAAAGTCCCATTACTTCTCACTAGATCTTTTCTTTTCTTAGCCAATAAATATATATATATATAAATCCTGCTATGATATATTCAAATATTTATGGATATGGCTAAGTACCAAGAAGTTTTAAGTTCCTTCAGCCTTGCTGAGCTGAGGGTCTAGCAATATGTTAAATGGTATAAAGTATCTACATAAATCAGTACAAACGTGCCTCCCATGTCTACTACATATGAATCTCTCTTTAAATCATAAGCTAGGCCAAAACCGGTTTGGCTCAGTGGATAGAGTGTCAGCCTGGCGACTGAAAGGTCCCAGGTTCGATTCCGGTCAAGGGCATGTACCTTGGCTGCGGACACATCCCCAGTAGGGGGTGTGCAAGAGGCAGCTGATCGATGATTCTCTCTCATGGATGTTTCTAACTCTCTATCCCTCTATCTTCCTCTCTGTAAAAAATCAATAAAATATGTATATTTTTTAAAAATCATAGGCTAGGAAAAAAACTGAGCTACTTGTGTTTAAAAACCAGCATGCCAATTTTAATGATCTTATTTCTAGAAAAGAATGTTTCATTCATCTGCTACTCCACCCCAAATAAATGTAGACTTTTAAGACACAAGGAAGCTATTGGTTTTTGAGAGCCTACTATGTGCCAAACACTGTATTAGATATTTTGCATCCGTGCTTCTCAAACTATCTATGATGAAGAACCAGTTGAGTTTCTTTTTGATCCACTGAAGAACAAAACTTTTGTAAAATAGAATGAAAATCAATTATTACAAATATAAACTGAAGCCCTAAGCTGGTTTGACTAGGTGGAAAGAGCGTTGGCCTGTGGACTCAAGGGTCCTGGTTTGACTCCAGTCAAGGGCACATGCTCAGGTTGCGGGCTCGATCCCCAGTAGGGTGTGTGCAGGAGGCAGCCAATCAATGATTCTCTCTCATTATTGATGTTTCTATCTCTCTCTCCCTCTCCCTTCCTCTCTGATATCAATAAAAACATATTTTAAAAGTAAAAATAAAGTGAAAAAAGGACACAAGCTATAAAGTCCAAAGTTCTATAATTAAGTTCAGCAGGTATAAATTAGTCTAGCAACTGTGATGAAATTTCTAAATACTTACTACTCTCCATTTCTGTGCTTATCTCTGTCATTATAGGCAACAGACATTCATGGTATATGGAGCACACTTTGAATAACCTGCTCTATTTAGTTTACCAAAGTAATTTTAAAAGTCTCCAAGTTCTTAGTAGTGACAACAGGCTAAAGGAACTCAATGTCTTTTTAAAAAAATATTTATATTGATTTCAGAGAGGAAGGGAGAGGGAGAAAGATAGAAACATCAATGGTGAGAATCACTGATGGGTTGCCTCCTGCTCACTCCCTACTGTGGACCAAGCGCACAACCTGGGCAAGTGTCTTGACCAGGAATCAAACTGTGACCTCCTGATTCATAGGTCAAAGCTCAACCACTAGCCACATAAGTCAGGAGGAACTCAGTGCTTTTTGAATAAAAAAGGCTCGATTAATTAAAGATTTAACTTTTCTCATCCAACTTCTCACACCCTCTGAATTCTATCCAGGGAGCCTATGGATTCTTAGTCAGATTCAGAACCTCTGAGGGAAAGGAAATGCTGCTTTATTATAAGCTCATCCAAAAAGTGTTTTCTTCTTAGCCCTACCTGGGGCTTAAGGGACAGAGCATCGGCCTGGCCGCCTGCAGACTAAAAGGTCCCAGGTTCGATTCTGATCAAGGGCACATGCCCGGGTTGTGGGCTTGATCCCCAGGGGGGTCATGCAAGAGGCAGCCAATCAATGACTCTCATCATTCATGTTTCTATCTCTCTCTCCCTTTTCCTTCCTCTCTGAAATCAATAAAAATATATATATTTTAAAAAGGTGCTTTCTTCAAAGTTCTCCAAATGTATTTTTACCTTTCTACCCATTTTCTTTCATGTTTTTACCATGGACATGGGCAAGAGGACAGTGAAGACCTGGGTGGACGGGTAGGGGATAGGAGGAGAGAGGTAAAGGAGGAAAATAGGAGATATTTGTAATACTATCAACAATAAAAAATGTATTTTTAAAATGTTTTTTATTTATTTTAGAGAGGGAGAGCAAGAGAGACCAAAAAAAAAAAAATCAATGTGAGAGAAACATCAGTGAGTTGCCTCCTGACCCAGGAATTAAACCTATAACCTAGGCATGTGCCCTGACTGGGAATCGAACCATCAACCTTTTGATGCATGGGATGATGCTCAATCAACTGAGCTACAATAGGCAGGACCATTTTGCTCCTTTCTAAATTAAATAAACCAGTTGATGTATTTCAGCTAGACCACACCTAAATGATCAGGAAGGAATCAGTATCATGAAATAAAGAAGGTAATTCTATTATGTACCACTGTTTTTTGATGAAAATGCATTGACACAGAGTATCCTTTAACATTTTTAATTATTTTATTTCAATAGTAAGGAAAAGCAAACTATCAATAGAGACAGGAGATCCAGGTTTTCCAGTCTGTTCTGTGAATAGCTATATCTATTATATTAGACTTTGTTGATCTGAAATCAGTAATGCAAACTACAGAGCACAAAGCAAACAGGATCAGATTCGTTACAAATACTAGTACAAGCTAAATGTTAATATTGTGTTGGTGTAAAACCACTATTTGAATGCTACATCTGTAGTTATTAGCATTACTAAACCTATAATTTGTACAAAACAATTTGCAAATGATGAATCTCCTTACTGATAATCTAACTTTGCTATACACTGTGCTATGACCTAGTAATTCAGTCAACTTCGGTTTCAGCAAAAACACTAGGGATTCAAGTGTGTACTCCAAGTATCCCATTGCGGAACATTAATTATTCCACAATTGTGCTCAATAGCACTTTAGAAACTCAAAGCTCCACACAAATATTCTACATCATCTGGAGAGAAATCATTAAGCACTATAAACATCCCTTTAAATTATAAACTGTCAATAGTACTGGGTTGCAGAAAAATACTTTAATAATTACTACAAATTTATAATTTATCAAACTTCATCAAACAAATAACACTCTAAATGCTAAAAATATTTTAGCCTCCTATAAGCTTAAATTATCTTTAAAACAGATGTTTTAAAAAAGCAGTAATGTGCAGCAAAACAATTATAGTATATCCATATATTACTATACAACCAAAAAATTATGTTTTTAAGTTATTTGACAAAATGGTTCTAATAAGTGATTAAAGAATACAAAACTGCATAGAGCATATAATCCCAATTATATATGAAAAAAATAGAACCTGAAACTATTATAAAATAATTAGAGGCCCAGGGCACGAATTCATGCATGAGTTGGGGTCCACCCACCCGAATGGGGCAGATCAGGCCAGGACAGAGGAGGAGGGGCCGTGGGTGGTTGGAGGGCCGGTCCCACCCCCTGGTCAAACTCCCAGTTGAACTCCTGGTTGAGGGGACTATTTGCATATTAGCCTTTTATTATATAGGATAGTGAATGTCCACTGTCACAATAAAAACACTTTTTGATTTAAAGGGGAAAAATAGTAAAAACTAATATACCGTATTTGCCGGTGTATAAGACGATTTTTTTGGCCCTGAAAAATATGCCTCCAAGTGGGGGGTAGTCTTATACGGCGAGTATATAACAAACTCTGTATTTTGAGTGGAAATGTTAGGGGGTCGTCTTATACCCAGTCGTCTTATACGCCGGCAAATACGGTATTTTTCAGGGCCAAAAAATCGTCTTATATGCCGGCAAATACGGTAGTAAAAAATTAAATTTTGGCCCTGCCCGGTTTGGCTTAGTGGATAGAGCATAGGCCTGCAGACTGAAGGGTCCCAGGTTTGATTCCAGTCATGGGCATGTACCTTGGTTGCAGGCACATCCCCAGTAGGAGGAGTGCAGGAGGCAGCTGATCAATGTTTCTAACTCTCTATCCCTCCCCCTTCCTCTGTAATAAGTCGATAAAAATATATTAAAACAAATAAATAAAATTAAGTTTTGTATAGTAAAAATTTTAAATGGTCACCCATGACCCAACAATTCTCCTTCTCAAGAACTACTCTAAAGCAGTGGTTGCCAACCTTTCAGACCTCACGAACCACCAGCGGTCTGCAAACCACCAGTTGGTGACCACTGCTCTAGAGAACCACTCCCATGTATGCACAAATAGGCATGCAAGGATATGCATTAAAAAGCCATTTCTAACAGTGAAAAACTAAAACCAACCAAGATGTCCTAAATCCTGGAACTTATGGATGTGACCATAGTGCAACCAAAGAGTATTTCTTTTCCCTCTTACACTTTTTAAAAAGTATATATTTTATTAATTTTTTATAGAAAGGAAGGAATGGATAGAGAGTTAGAAACATCGATGAGAGAGAAACATGGATCAGCTGCCTCCTGTACCCCCTTCTGGGGATGTACCCAAAACCAAGATACATGCCCTTAACCAGAATCAAACTTGGGATCCTTGAGTCTGCAGGCCGACGCTCTATCCGAGCCAAACTGATTAGGACCCCTCTTACACTTTTTTTTTTATTATTGATATTTTACAAAGAGGAAGGGAGAGAGATAGAGAGCTAGAAACGTCGATGAGAGAGAAACATCGACCAACTGCCTCTTGCACACCCCCACCGGGGATGTGCCCGCAACCAATGTACATGCCCTTGACCGGAATTGAACCCGGGACCCTTCAGTCCACAGACCGACGCTCTACCACTGAGCCAAACCGGTTTCGGCCCCTCTTACACTTTTAATATTTTCTCTATTTTCTGCAATATTCATGCATAACTTATTTAAAATTAAAAAAGTTTTGCATAGCCCTGGCCAGAGTGGTTCAGTTGGTTGGACATCATCCTATGTACTGAAGGTTGCTGGTTCGATTCCCAAGGGGGCACATGCCCAGAATCCAGGGCCAATCCCTGGATTCCAGGCTTGATCCCAGGTTGGGGGTGTGCAAGAGGCAGCTGACTGAATCGATGTTGTGCTCACACATTGATGGTTTTTTCTCTCTCTCTTCCTCTCCCTTCCTCTCTTACTAAAAATCAATAAAAAATATTTTATTTTTAGCCCTAACTGGTTTGGCTCAGTGGATAGAGCGTTGGCCTGCGGACTAAAAGGTCCCAGGTTTGATTCCGGTCAAGGGCACATTCCCAGTAGGGGGTGTGCAGGAGGCAGCTGATTGATGTTTCTCTCTCATCGATGTTTCTAGCTCTCTATCCCTTTGCCCTTCCTCTTTGTAAAAAATCAATAAAACATTATATATTTTTTAATGTCCTTTTTTTCTAAATATATTTTATTGATTTCAGAGAGGAAGACAGAAACATCAATAATGAGAAAGAATCATTGATTGTCCGCCTCCTACATGCTCATACTGGAGACTGAGCCCACAACCTGGTCATGTACCCCAACTAGGAATCAACTGTGACCTCCTCCTAATTCACAGGCTGATGTTCAACCACTGAGCCACACTGGCTGGGCTAATTATTATTTTTTTAAGTTTTGCATAGCATTAAAATACAATCAATTTAATATCAGTTATTTTTCATATAGGTCAAAAACAAAAAGTGACTCCTTATATTGGCACGTAAAAGAGAAGACTTAGAGGATGAGCAGAATGGTCTGTGTAACAACTGCCGTACACTCTGAACACACTCCAGGGGCCAGTGCGTCTCCTCCCAGAGTGGGCCGCTCCCTCGCTCTGCGGGCCTCTGGCAGCACACCCAGACTGCCAGGATAAGAAGCTGTTGCTCTCTCCTGTCTATATATGGACATGGTCTGTATTAACTGGATTACTGACCAAAATGAGCATATGCCAGGAGTCCAAGGAGATCACACCACAGGAGAAGTGCCCTGCAGGGATGTGATAACGGCGAGGCAGCAGGAACAGAAAACTCGGGCTCCTTTCGCTGACCGCGGTTCAGCCTGCATTGCCAGGTGCCCCATTACACCTATTGGGCTCATTTTTGGAGTGCAAGCTATCGGCTTAAACAAATGAGAAATTTAAGCAAATCCATGAATTCTAACTTTATCTCTCTGGGGATTTCAGGAAAAGAGGTCCTATCAAGCAATGTTACTTGGGAGTATGAACTGGTATAGTCATTTGGAGAGCAATTATCTATTAAAATTAAAATGGTCACCCATGCCAAAACTGGTTTGGCTCAGTGGATAGAGCGTCGGCCTGCTGACTGAAAGGTCCCGGGTTCGATTCCGGTCAGGGGCATGTAACTTGGTTGTAGGCACGTCCCCGGTGGGGGGTGTGCAGGAGGCAACTGATCGATGTTTCTCTCTCATCAATGTTTCTAACTATCTCTCTCCCTTCTCTCTGTAAAAAAATCAATAAAAAATATTTTTAAATAAATAAATAAATAAATAAATAAAATGGTCACCCATGACCCAATAATTCTACTTCTCAGGGACTACTCTAGAGAAATATTCCCATGTGTGCACAAACAAGCATTCAAGAATATGCACTAAAGAACCATTTTTAAAAAATATATATATTTTTATTTTTCACAGAGAGGAAGGGAGAGGAACAGAGAGCCAGAAACATCGATGAGAGAGAAACATTGACCAGCCGCCTCCTGCACACACACACACACACACAGGGAATGTGCCCGCAACCAACGTGCATGCCCTTGACCGGAATCGAACCTGGGACCTTTCAATCCGCAGACCGACGCTCGATCCACTGAGCCAAACCGGTTTCAGCAAGAACCATTTTTAATAGTGAAAAACTGAAACCAACCAAAATACTTGCTAGGCAGTCTAAGAATCCCTGACAGCTGTCCCAATCCCTGGAGCTCATGAATGTGACTGTAGATGGCAAAGGAGACTGCAGATGTGATTAACTTAAAGATCCCGAGGATGGAAAAAGCCTGGATTGTCGGGCTCTAAATGTAATCACAAGGGTCCTTGGGAAAAGGAGGTGAGAGGAGTCAGTCAGAGAAGAAGGAATGATGACAGACCATAGAATAGGGCGATGGGTTTTGAAGATGGAGGAACGAGCCACAAGCCAAGGAATCAGGAGGCGCTAGAGCTGCGAAAAGGCAAGGGAACAGATTCTCCCCGGCGTCTCCCGGAGGAACCAGGTCTGCCAACACTTCACATGAACATAATGTGAATCATTTCTGACTTCCATCTCCAAAAATGTAAAAGAATAATAAGTCTTTGTTGTTTTAAGTCATTAAGTTGTTGATAACTTGTTAGCACAGCAACAGGAAACCAAGACGCCCATCAGTAGGACAATGGCTAAATAAACCCTGGTATTTCTGGAGTCTTGTGCAACACTTAAAAAATGTGGTAGATCTATACATAAAGACATAGAAAAACTAAAACAGAGCATTGAGTTTTTTAAAGAAGCAAGTTACAGAAAGACAGGTCTAACATCACAAAGTGTTGCATATTCACACACATAAACCTACATATTCAAAAATAGTCTTGAAGAATATACAAACAACTTTCTCCCGGATTTAACTTGGGTGGGGAGTAGATGGAGACAAGGAGGAGGGATGGTAGTCAAAAAGGAGCTTCAGTTTCATCTGTTACTTCCATTTTTTAAGGATGTATTCATGTATTAGTTTCTAAAAATGTAATAGATACATAAGGTATGCTAAAAATGTATGATCAAAGTAAAAGTTTTACTATTTCTGCTGTCTTCTCTCCTTCTGAATAACTATCCATTTGTCCCATAGTTGATCACCTGCTGTTATTTACATGTCTACGAGTATTAACTAAACATCTTGCAAAGCAGATCACACTCCTTGTGTTCACCCAACAACCACCATTGTAAAACAGGATGGAAAGAGGGAAGAGCGGGGAGGAGAAAGCACAGGGCATTTTCAAGAATTGACAGTTCTTCCATAATTATCACCACAGACACCTTATGACTTGGGAAAGAACAGGTGGATGACAATCTATCCAGTAGTCCTGGCCAACAGGTAGTATTTTGTGACAGTCAATATGGAAGCCAAGAAGACAGATAATAATCAAAACTGATTTATTTAGCAAGACCTTCGACATATAATTGAAGGAAAAGTGAAGTGAAGACTATTATCTACCTAGCCATATTGTAAATAAATTGAGAAGCAAATTCCAAAAGGATCTCTCTCTCTCTTTCACACACACACACACACACACACACACACACACACCTCCCTCCACTACCCACTACTAGAGAGGAAAAAATGCTGTTGATGGGATCGTTTGCTTTCATATACAATAAGTACTGACTGAAAAAGCATAAACTAAGCTTTCAGCAACAGAGCACCATACAGAGAGTCCACACACTGAGCATACATAATCACATTCCTCCACAGCTAATCCTTACGTTAACCCTATTGCTATCCACCTCTTAGAGATGATGAGGCAGCTAGCACAATGGTTTTAGGCCTGCACCCTGGACCGGACTCAGATCTCTTTCAGTCTCAGTTTTGCTATTAAAGAGTATGACCTTTGTCAAATTACTCCACTTCTGTGCCACAGCTTCCTCACTTGTAAAATAAGAATAACAACAGTATCAACCTCATACTAAAAGTTTTTGTGAGGACCGAATGAGTTAATGCATGGGAAGTGCTTAGCACTGAGTCTGGGACACAATATGCTGACACTGTTGTCATGGCCATGGTAGAGATGGTGACAATAACGACAAAGAAGCTGCAGTGGAAGAAGAAACCAAGGATTACTAAAGGTATGGAATTTGCCCAGAGTCACACGGCTAGTGAGGGGCAGAGCTAGAATTTCAACCCCAATCTGGCTCTATAAACCTGACTTTGACCTCCCAGCAATACTGCCTCCCACAGTCCTCAGATACTTCATTCTACCCTGACAGCTAACCGTCCAAGCCTCAGAGCTTTCAAACCATTTGCCCAAGCTCAAGAACACTTCACCAAGATTCAGTACCTCTTGTTCCAGTGCTCATTAATTACGCGGTAGTCAATTTACTGGTGAACAATGGCAGTTTATTCACTTATTCACCAACATTTCTAAATCTTTTCAAAAAAGTACATAAACACTTTCCAAAGAATTTTGGCCAAAGACTAAACAGGTTATCCTCCTAGAGAATAGATCAACATTTATAGATCTAAATATTGTCTAAAACATTTCAGTTAAGTATATCTTATGTATTTAAAGCCTTGACTATTTCAGTTGATCAGGTCCAAAACCAAATCTCCTTTCCTTATATGGCAAAAAACAACAACAAAAAACAAGCAAAAAAACATAAAAAAACAGAAAGCCCTTCTGAGCCTTTTCATTTCCTAAATATCAGGAAAGCATTCTAGGCCTGTGTGGGTTTTGTTTATTTGTTTTATTGAGGTATAACTGGCATAAAATAAACCACAAACATATAAAGTGTACAATTTGATAAATGTTGACACATGAAACATATAACCATAGAACCATGAAACCACAACCAAATTAGGGAACCTACCCATCACCCTGAAAGTCCCTTCATGCTCCTTTGCAATCCCTTCAAGGATTCCTTCCTGCCTGCCTCCATCTCTAGTCAACACCGATTGGCTTTCTGTCACTATCGATTAGTTTGCATTTCCTATTATTTCCATATACACGAAATCTTAAGTGTTTGACTGGGTACTTGCACTCAGCATAAATCTATGTTGTGACTATCAACAGTTCATTTCTTCTTATTGCTGAGTGGTACCATATGGATATACCACACTTGTTTATCCACTTACCTTTTGGTGAACAGTTTTGGGCAAACAGAAATAAAGCTGCCATGAACATCCATGTTCAAGTCCTTTAATGGTATGTGTGGCAGAGGCAGGGAAGGTGTACTTATAAACACACACAATGAAAAATGAGAAACACTAACCAAAATGCCTGGGTTCAAAATTAATCTAATTTTTACTATGGGGTAAAGAATACATTGATCACATTGAGCAAGTTAATTAGTATCTCTGTCAACATCCATATGCATGATGCCTGTCCTCACCTGGAATTGGTAAAGAAAAATGTGCTAGAAAGCAGAAACTTTTACAAACGAGCTACTGTGTTGCTCTCCCCTTATAAATTCTTCATTTAAAAAAAAAGACTAATGTTCTATAAAATATAATGCAAAATTCAATATTTAAGTGGGCATTTTTGAGCTACTGTTATTTTTTAAATATATATTTTAATTGATTTTTTTTACAGAGAGGGAGAGTTAGAAACATTGATGAGAGAGAAACATCAACCAGCTGCCTCCTGCACACCTCCTACCAGTGATATGGCCAAAACCAAGGTACATGCCCCTGACCAGAATTCAACCTGGGACCCTTGAATTCGCAGGCCGACGCTCTATCCATTGAGCCAAACCAGTTAGGGCTACTGATGTTTTTTTATTTCTCTTAAATGTATATTTATTTCAACACTTAAAAATAATTTCCTACATGCTTTTTGCCAGCAATGTACAATTAAATACAGATAACTATTTTTAAGGCCAAGAAAAAAAACCTCACTCTTAATTCACACAAAGTAAGCCTAAATCCTTATCTACAAGGCCCTACCTGATCTGCATCACGCATACCCCATCTCCTATCACTGTCCTCTTCCCTCCGCTCACTGGGCTCAGACTCCAAGCGAAGGATGCTTCCCTCGCAGGGACTTGGCTTGCTGTCCTGTCTGGAAGGAGCTTTCCCCAGTAGCCATATGGCACGCTCTCACTTCCTTCAGGTCTCTGCTCAAATGCCATCCTGGGCTTTCCTTTCCTACCCACACTCACTGTAAAACAGCTAAACTTTTCTCCACCGCACTTATCGTTTGACATTTATGTAGAGTATGTGTATATTGTATATTTGATTATTTGTTATTGTCTATCTCTTCCCACTAAAATAAAAGTGTGTGTGTGTGTGTGTGTGTGTGTGTGTGTGTGTGTGTATTAATCCTCACCTGAGGATGTTTTTCCATATATTAGTTGGCTTGGAGAGTGGACGAGAGAGGGAAAGACAATGTCAGAGAAACACATTGATTAGTTGCCTCCTGCACACCCCAACCAGGGCCAGGGAAGAGCCTGCAACCCAACCTACATATGTGCCCTTGACTGGAATTGAACCCAGGACTCTTTGGTCCACAGGCCAATGCTATATCCACTGAGCTAGAACTAAGAATTTTTTTATTTCCTGCTATACCCCTAATACTCTGGAGAGAGGGCCTATCTCACTCCTGAATTCCATAAATACTCATTGAATAAATTTGTTGATTAAACACTACTTGATTTAAAAAAAACAGAAACAAAATACCTTCCTTTAGCTCTGGCCAGTTTGGCTCAGTGGATAGAGAGTTAGCCTGTGGTTTGATTCTGGTCAGGGGCACATGCCTGGGTTGTGGGTGTGATCCCTACAGCTGATCAGTGATTCTCTCTCATCACTGATGCTTCTGTCTCTCTCTCCCTTTCCCTTTCTCTCTGAAATAAATATATATATGTAACAAAACACTTTCCTAGATAATTTACTGAAGAAAAACTTAATTCAAATGCTCATCTTTTGCTTAAATTAAAATGCTAAGTTAATGCTGATCTACTTCTCAGGATGGGTTCTTTTTTCATATTGACATTTAACTCTGAGCAGCACCTGCAGAGTGAAAAGAACACTGGAATTCAAAGGCAGGAAAGCAAGGGTCTAATCCTTTGCTCTTCCTTAACTAGCTACACTATAGGGACCAAGTCATAATCTCTCCTAATCTCAGATAACTTCTCTAAAATGAAAGAAATTATTGCTAAGCATCTTCTTGCTCTAAAATTCTGCAACTGTATTTCAGATAGTGCAGTCTTTTCTATTTTTTTAATAGAAAATTTTTTTGTACGAATTCATTTGAACCCTAACCATTTTGGCTCAGTGGATACAGCATTGGGCCTGTGGACTGAAGGGTCCCAGGTTTGATTCCATGTATGTAGGTTGCAGGCTCAATCCCCAGTCAGGGTGCATGTGGAAGGCAACCAATCAATGTATTTCTCTCACATCAATGTTTCTCTCTTTGTGTCTCTCCCTCTCCCTTCCACTCTCTCTCTAAAAATACATGGAAAAATATCCTTGGGTGAGGAGGAGGAGAAGAAGAAGGGAAGAAAAGGAGGAGGAGAAGGAGGAAGAGGAAAAAGAGGAGGAGGAGGAGGAAGAGGAAGAGGAAGCAAGATCACAAATGCTTGCTAGGGCAGTCTTATACATTAAGATTGACAACCATATATTAGTTGGCTTAGTTTGAATATCACCTCCCAAAATGCAAAATTGTTAACTGAAGGATTCTATAGAACTCTAAAATCCCAGTGAAAATTTGGCCATTGTCCCTGGCTGAATAGCTCAATTGGTTAGAGCACCGGTTGTGAGTTCATTCTCAGGTCAAGGTACCTATAAAAATCAACCAATGGCCCTAGGCGGTTAGGCTCAGTGGATAGAGCACTGGACTGCAGACTGGAGGGTCCTGAGTTCAATTCCAGTCAAGGGCACATGCTCGGGTTGCAGGCTCAAACCCCAGTTAGGGGGCGTGCAGGAGGCAGCCAATCA
This sequence comes from Vespertilio murinus, assembly GCA_963924515.1. Taxonomy (NCBI): domain Eukaryota; kingdom Metazoa; phylum Chordata; class Mammalia; order Chiroptera; family Vespertilionidae; genus Vespertilio; species Vespertilio murinus. Next base: position 8,635,562 of record OZ004720.1, on the reverse strand, counting down.
ATGATTCTCTCTCATCATTGATGCTTCTATCTCTCTCCCTCTCTTTCTAAAATCAATAAAAATATATTTGTTTTAAATAATAGTCACAGGAATATAAATTACAACATAGGGAATATAGTCAGTAATATTGTAATAAGTAAGGTGCCAGTTGGTCACTTGAAATATTGGGGAGATCGCTTTGTAAAAAGCATGATTATCTAACCCCTATACTGCACACCTAAAACTAACAGAAATATTGAATGCAGCCGAAACCGGTTTGGCTCAGTGGATAGAGCGTCGGCCTGCGGACTGAGAGGTCCCGGGTTCGATTCTGGTCAGGGGGCATGTACCTTGGTTGTGGGCACATCCCCAATAGGGGGTGTGCAGGAGGCAGCTGATCAATGTTTCTCTCTCATCAATATTTCTCACTCTCTATCTCTCTCCCTTCCTCTCTGTAAAAAAATCAATAAAATGTATTTTTTTTAAAAAAGAAATATTGAATGCAAACTGTAATTGAAAAATAAAATTTAAGAATGAATGTTACGAGAAAGGAAATTACGGTATCTGCCAACTACCCTATCTTCAGCCAATTGTGGAATTTTAAATGGTTACAAATATGAATATCACAGATGCATGAAGGTAGTAGAATATTATGATCAGGAGCAGATGTGCTTGAGGTTAATGTCCAGGTGCTCTTCTCTGTGTGTGATCTTGAGCAAGTCGCATATCTACTCTTCACTTTTCCTGCCTTTTCTGTACAATGGGTGCAATATTTACAATTGTTACCATGACTAACAACATGTAGCTACCAGGGTCCTTTTGAGAATTTAGTCAGATGAGGCCAGACACGAAGGATACACTTAGTCCATATTATCATAATTAAATAATTAAAGACGAACACACCCACACAAATACAAACCTAATGGCCACCAAAACATTCTTAGCTACCCACTTCTACTGATACTATGTAGCCTGTATGACGTGTAAAAAGTTCTTTACAACTGCCAGTCATAAATGTTTATCACCCTTACACATATTGGTTTCTGAGAGATCAAACCATACATTTTTTAAGGTTTTTTTTTTTCTTTTTTAATCTATCAGGCCAGAGATGTTCTTTCTTTTTAAAATCATTCTCCTGTAGAAACGGCTGACCAATTCATTCAACACATTTATACAGTAAGCACCTTAGGAAAACCAACTTAACAAATGAAGCATTTTGTAACTGCTACTCTTTTTAATCCTAAAATTAATAATAATAATAATAATAATAATAATAAATTGCATATATACATTTTTTGGACCTGTAAAGTTAGATTGGTCTCTAAGGAACAAAGACCATCCACTTCCCCTATCTGGAACAATAGAACCAATTAAATTAAAAGATTCCACCATCACAGCATATCACCTCTGAGTTTTCAAGCCGATAAGACACTCAGACACACCTTGCTTTTTATTAGAGCCAGCCCAAATGAAACACAAATAAAACTACGATTCAACGTTAGGAATTCCCTAGCAACTCCTATCTTCCTCTGTTTTGGTGGCCAGACTGTAAAATAAGTCAATTAAGAGCTCACGATGAGAATGCTGCAAACCTCAACCTCACATCCAGACAGAAAAAAAACACAGCGGACCGTTTTCGCATCTCAGGCACGTCCAAAGAAAGGTCTCAGGCAACGAGGTCCGATCGCTGCCGTTTCCAGAAAGGGACAGCGACGGGTTTTCATCCATTTCTAGAAAGGTTCCTTGTGCTGTGCCCAAAGCCAAAGAGCGTGCAATCCCGAAAAACACAAAAGATTCCTCGCATTCCGTCTACAGCCTGAGGCAGGCCATCCTCTCTCTCCCTCGGTGCCCTACCCCGGGAGAGCCTTCTTTGCTGTCACTAAGAATTTCGTGACACCCCGGGCTCCCTACAGGTCAGAATGTCACCCCCCAAAGTGAAGGGGGAGCAGTGTTAGCATCGGCATCGGTGGCCTCGAAGAAGAAGCGGTTCGGCCCCGCATTCCCACCCCTGGGGCGAGGCGACGCCAAGGGAAGCCGATGGAAAGTTCCCATCACCCAAGCAGATTGGGTTTCCTGCGGCCCCCAAAGCAGGAGCGCGATTGCAGAGATTTGCTCATGCACCTGCCGCGGCTCCGGCGCCCGGGGCTCCGCGGCGCCCCCCGCGCTCACAGAAAGGCCCCGCGCGCGGCCTAAGGCGCCCGTGACCCCGGCGGGGAGCGCACGGAGGGAGGGAGGGAGGGAGGGAGGGCCGCCGCCGCCGCCTTCGCCGCAGCCCCCCGCGGGCCACACCGCCCGCCTCCCTGACAAAGGCCCCGCGTCAACCCGAGGCATGACACACAGCTGCTGGGCTGCCCAGCCACTAACCTCCACCGTGGTAAAAACAAATCAATCAATCAATTCATTGATTAAAATAAAAAATCAACCCAGAACTGGGTACGGAAAAGAGGGGTGGTGCACAGCGTTCAAATGAAAACGTCCCCCCCCCCCCCCCAGAGCGAAGCAGCCTGGGTGTTGCCCGCGAAGTGGGTCCCGGGGTCCGTGGGGGAGGGGAGGGGAGGGGAGGGGAGGCCGGGGAGGCGGCAGCGGCTCCTCCCCGGGCGCGAAGGCCGCGCCGCCGGGTGACAGCCGGCGTCCACAGGAATAAACACACAAATGCAACAACCCCCGGGGGGCCTGGGGTCCGGGGTCCGGGGGGCGACGGAGGCGGGCGGGCGGGCGGTCTGCAGCCCCGCGGCCGCGCTCTCCCACCGGCCCGCCGCGCGCCCCCCACACCGGCCCGGGCCGCCCCGGGGGCTCGGGGCCGCGGTGAGAGCCGGCCCCGGGGTGCGGGCTTCCTCGGACGGCGGAGAGGAGCGGGCGGCCGCGCTCACCTCCAAGTCGGTGTCGGCGGCCTCCGGGGCCCCGAGGATCTCACTGGGCAGCTCGGCCAGGTCGGTGACGCGGATGAGCCCGTCGTGCAGGAAGATGGTCTCCTCCTTCACCGAGAGCCACTGCGCCGAGTCCGCCGCCGCCGCCGCCGCCGCGGCTGCCGCGGCCGCCGACGAGCCCATGGCCCCGGCGGCTGAGGCGCGGACGGAGGGGAGCGGCCGCCCGGCCCCGGGGAGACGCGAGCAGGAGCCGCCGCCGCCGCCGCCGCGCTCACCAGTCCATGGCAGCAGCAGGCGCGCCCGCCTGCAACGCCCCGCTCGCCGCCTCTCAGCCCGTGCAGCTCCGCCCTAGGCGGCCCGAGCCGCCATCCCCCCAGCCCCCGGCTCCTCCGGAGACCCCGGTCCCGCCGCCGCCTCTGCCGCTGCCGCCGCCGCCGCCCTGAGAAGCAGGATCCGCCTCTGGCGCTCGGCAGCCAACTGTCAGTGAGACGCCATGTTGGGGGCGGGGCTCCCGGCATGCCCCGCGGAGCGGACAATACGGGCCCGGCCCACCGCTGGCCCCGCCCACCGCCCCGCAGCCCCGGGAGCCGGGGTCCAGGGCGCTTCCCGTCGACTGTCCATCATCCATCCGTCTTGCTCTCACACTGCCCTCCCCTCCGACTTCTTGCCCTAGCCATTTGGGGGCGCCCTGGGTCTGCAGCCCACCTAGGGAAGAGGCTGCCGCCTTCCCAACTCAGGCGTGCACCCCGCGCTCAGACTAAGAGCCCCGGCAGAACGTGTAGGCTCACTCCCCGTTTTCAGGGGATGCATGCAAAAAAGGTGATGCATGCAAAAAAACATGGCGCTGCAAACTTGTTCATAAGGCCTTGCTAGAAACCGCTCGGTTGGCCTGTGGACGGAAGGGTCCTGGGTTCGAGTCCAGCCAGGGGCACGTGCCCAGGTTGCTGGCTCATCCCTGGTGGGGGGGTGGTGCCCAAGGCAGCCACATTGGTGACTCTCTCTCTCATCATTGATGTTTCTAACTCTCTCTTCCTGTCTGAAATCAATAACACTATATATATTTTTAAAAATCTCAATGAAGCCGAAACCGGTTTGGCTCAGTGGATAGAGCGTCGGCCTGTGGACTGGAAGGTCCCGGGTTTGATTCCGGTCAAGGCCATGTACCTTCATTGCGGGCACATCCCCAGTAGAGGGTGTGCGGGAAGCAGCTGATGGATGATTCTCTCTCATCGATGTTTCTAACTCTCTATCCCTCTCTCTTCCTCTCCGTAAAAAAATCAAGAAAATATATATTTTTAAAAACTCAATGAAAATAAAGCACCAGTCACGATGCTTGGTGCCCGCTGTCTGGCAATAATAAATCCTCCCTGCACGAAAGTTGAAACTATTTGTTATATTTCATCAACATTCAACACTGATTGGCATAAACCTTAAAAATACGCACGCCAGCCAAAACCGGTTTGGCTCAGTGGATAGAGCGTTAGCCTGCGGACTGAAAGGTCCCAGGTTCGATTCCAGTCAAGGGCATGTACTACATTGGTTGAGGGCACATCCCCGGTAGGGGGTGTGCAAGAGGCAGCTGGTCGATGATTCTCTCTCATCGACGTTTCTAGCTCTCTATCTCTCTCCTTCCTCTCTGTAAAATATCAATAAAATATATTTTAAAAAATACGCACGCCATCCAATCTTTATACAAACATGAAAAAAACTATGTGTGTCCGAGAAAAATGTATGGGAGAATACATACCAAGTTGTTAATGTGAGTTGCCAAGCAGAGTAGGAATGGTCTAGAATGTTGAGATGAGAATGTTATCTTTGTATTGTTTTGATGCTTACAAAAAATAAAGTGCTCCTTTGTATCAACGGACTTGAAAATGTGTGTCCACAAAAAGCCTGCCCATGAATCTCTATAGCAGTTATATGCATAATTGCCAAACCTTGGAAGTAACCAAGGCGTCCTTCAGCAGGTGAATGGATAAATAAACTCCAGTGCATCCAGACAACGGAATATTACTTGGTGCTAAAACGAAATGGCTATCCAGCCGAAACCGGTTTGGCTCAGGGGATAGAGCTTCGGCCTGCAGCCTGAAAGGTCCCAGGTTCGATTCCGGTCAAACATTAGTTGCGGGCACATTCCCAGTGGGGGGCATGCAAGAGGCAGCTGATCGATGTTTCTCTCTCATCAATGTTTCTATCCTCTCTCTTCCTCTCCGTAAAAAAATCAATAAAATATTGTTTAAAAAAAAAAGAAAAAAGAAATGGCTATCCAGCCCTGAGAGATGCTGAGGGACCTGAAATCCATATTACTACGTGAAAGAAGCCCATCTGAAAAGGCTACGTATCACATGATTCCAATTACACACGACATCCTGGAAAAGGCAAAACTATGGAGACAATAAAAGGATCTCTGGTTGCCAGAAGTTAGGGGGAAGGAGTCGTACATAAATAGAATACAGCGGATTTTTAGGCCAGTGAAAATACACTGTAGATATCATGATGACATGTCATTTTACATTTGTCCAAACCCATAGAATATACAACAGCAAGAGTGACACCTAATGGAAACAATGGACTTTGGGTGATGATGTGTCAATGTAGGTTCATTGATTGTAACAAATGTACCATCTGGTGCCATATGTTAATAATAAGGAAAACCATGCATGTGTGGGGGCAGCAGGTACACAGGAAATATCAGTACCTTCCTCTCAATGTGTACCTAAAACAGCTCTAAAAAATACTTTTAATAAAGAATCTATATATATAAAAGGCCAAAATGATGTGTCCATCTGACTGTCGGGTAGCTATGATGCGCACTGACCACCAGGAGGCAGACACTCAACACAGGATCCACTATGATGTGCACTCACTGGCACCACTGATCTGGTCCCTACAAACCAACACTTGGCTTCCCCCAAGTGACACAGGCCCCACCACCACCCAGGAGCAACACCCCACCAAATTGCAGCCAACGCTGCAATGGCACAAAACGCGGCCCACAGCCCAGCCCAGACCAGAAATGGTGGCTGTGGGCACCAAGTGATGATGTCACATAGCAACGCCCAGCTTCCTCTCCCTAACAACTAGCTTCCTTGCAGTTCCTTCAGCCCATTTTGAGGTTTAATCGTGTTTATAGTGTGATTGAATTTTTCAAATTACATGCATGCTTAACTATAAGTGTAGAATAAAAGTCTGGGAAGGTATCATGCCTGATAACATTTGGGTGAATCTCAGGAGTGCATTTCCAGGTGACTGGGGAATTTGTGGTTTTTACTTTGGAATGTTTCCCAAGTTTTCTTCCTAGAGCATGCATTACCTTTGAAAAAAGCAAAAAAAATAAATTAAAAAATAAAAGCTATTGAGCACCTGAGTGAAGGCACATCAATTTATTTATCCATTATAACACCCTTCAGAGTATTCATTAATGGCCCCATTTTACAAGGAACTGGGGCTCAGAATTACTAGGAGGTAACTTGCACCTGCTTAGGATGGAGACTTGAACCCCTAGCTAGCTCCATCCTGCGCTGCCTCCTTTCAAACAAAGAATTCATATAAATAGTACTGTTGCAACAATCTCACATCCCTTACAATTATTGCTAATTTCATTATTTTACTCCTCAAGCATTTGTTAAGTCGCTAGTAGGTGTCAAATCCTGGGAGTTATAGAGAATGGAAATACAATATATCTGAATATCTGAAATAATATACGAAAAATTGAATCCCTGCTCTCAAAAACCTGGACAGCTAATCTAATATGCAGAAACTCTTCCACAGGGAGATGACTATTCTCCTATGCACTCAACAAATATCTTTTGATTACTGACAGACATTGTTGTTGATGTGGCGTTACCATGCTGAGCAAGGCAGAAAAGTCTTCTCTGGAAGAAGTGGTCCTGGCTGGTGGCTCAGGTGATTGGCGCATCCTCCCGTACACCAACAAGTGGCAGGTATGATTTCTGGTCAGGACACATACACAGGTTTCGGGTTTGATCCTCAGGCATCCAGGTGCATGCGGGAGGCAACCAATTGGTGTGTTTCCCTATCATATCAATGTTTCTCTGTCTCTCAAAAAAAAAAAAAAAAAAGCAGTATTGGAGAAGAGGAAGGAATGGGTGGAAGAGGTCAATGGGAGAAAAAAGGGACATCTGTAATACAACAATAAATGTATTTTATTAAAAATCAATAAAATAGCGGAAACCGGTTTGGCTCAGTGGATAGAGCGTCGGCCTGCAGACTGAAGGGTCCCAAGTTCGATTCCAGTCAAGGGCATGTACCTTGTTTGCGGGCCCATCCCCAGTGGGGGGTGTGCAAGAGGCAGCTGATCGATGATTCTCTCTCATTGATGTTTCTAACTCTCTATCTCTCTCTCTTCCTCTCTATAAAAAAATCAATAAAATATATTTTTTAAAAATTTTTAATCAGCCAAAACCGGTTTGGCTCAGTGGTAGAGCGTCGGTCTGCGGACTGAAAGGTCCCGGGTTTGATTCCGGTCAAGGGCATGTACATTGGTTGCGGGCACATCTCCGGTAGGGGGTGTGCAAGAGGCAGCTTGTCGGTGTTTCTCTTTCATCTACATTTCTAGCTCTCTATCTCTCTCCCTTCCTCTCTGTAAAATATCAATAAAATATATTTTTTAAAAAATTTTAATCAATAAAATAAAACAACTTAAAAAAAAAAAAGAGCCGAAACCAGTTTGGCTCAGTGGTAGAGCGTCAGTCTGTGGACTGGAGAGTCCCGGGTTCGATTCTGGTCAAGGGCATGTACTTTGGTTGCGGGCACATCCCGATTGGGGGGTGTGCAGGAGGCAGCTGGTCAATGTTTCTCTCTCATTGATGTTTCTGGCTCTCTATCTCTCTCCCTTCCTCTCTGTAAAAATATCAATAATATATATATATATATATATATATATATATATATATATATTTAAATAGTAATGGAATCTAATGTGAATGAAGAGTTACTATGTATATTTTATTTTATTTTTATTTTTAAAAAATATATTTATTGATATTTTACAGAGAGGAAGGGAGAGAGAGAGAGAGAGAGCTAGAAACGTCAATGAGAGAGAAACATCGACCAGCTGCAGGTGCCTCTTGCACAATCCCTACTGGGGATATGCCCGCAACCAATGCACATGCCCCTGACCGGAATCGAACCCGGGACCTTTCAGTCCGCAGACCGACGCTCCACCACTGAGCCAAACCGGTTTCGGCAAAATATATATATTTTTAAAAAAGAACTGGCAGTCTAGTCTGAGGGGATAGATAAGAAGCAACGTGACAATAAGTTTAGCAGTTCAGAGCAAATATTGCCATGCAAATAATAACAAAACAGGCAAATGTGAAAGAATGGCCATTTCATCAAATCCTGGTAACAGCCCTCTGAGAGAAGTAGTACTATTCTCCCCACTTCCAGCTGGGACACCCAGGCCCCGTTAGATACTTTGTTCAGAGTCTCAAAGTCTGAACCCAGGTCTCTCATTCTGCAATCCCAGCTTCCTTGTCTGGGCCGTAAAGACAGCCCTTTATTCCTTCTGCTCACAAGTTCCAAATCAACTGGCAGCCATCACCATTTCGAAATGCTCAGGTTTGGGGATCTAAATAATCCTGGTATGAGCTCAGAGAAAAATGCTCCTGCTTTTGTTTAGATTTCAAGATCAGGAGTCAAGGTGCCCAGGAACTGTATTGTCTTTCACCACAATGAGTGCAAATAGCACATGTTCAGGACTCAGAGTCTTTAGATTGCATAATGAGTAGTTATTTAATATTTTAGCAACAGTTATTAGTCATAGGGCCACATGGCTGCCACTGTAACATGATGAGGCTGCTGCTGAATTAATATTTATAGAACCCCCTCTGGGGGGAAAAAAAGGCCATTTACTGGGAATTTCTAGACCGGATTAGCAGGACAAAGCAAGTTCCTGGTCAAAAGAACTGGATGCTAAGAGCCTGGAGGAAAAGAATCTAAATTTAGTCCACACACACACACACACACACACACACACAATCACACAATCACACACAATCACACACTGCGTCCACAGAAACCATCCATTCGCAGATTCATAGAAAGGAAAGGTTTATGATTTCTTTGGAACTGTTCTCTTCGGGCTTCCATTTGAGAAGTGGATGGAGGGGCGTGTTAGGATGGGGAAAGGAGCAAGAGAAGGTGTTGGCTGAGCCACCTTAAGTTGGAAGCAAAGAGGAAGCACGACAGAGCTCTGGAGTCGGGACTCAGTTTCCCCTGGGAGGCACCTCCCCAGGAGAGAGCACGCTTGTTGATTCCGACCGTCTCCTCGCTGCCCCAGCCGGACCCCCTGGGATTTTGCAATCTCTCTCTCCCTTCTGCTGGCTTTCCTGCACCAGCTGACTGTCTAAAACGAGTCTGTAATCTTTACTGGGCTCCGAAATGAGAGTGTGGCATAAAGATAAGTAGTCCTTGATAAGCCTAATAGAGCTTGAAATAGCTTTAAACAAAGCAGCCATGTTAATTTTTAAGGTCTTTCAAAACACAAGGAACACACACACACACACACTGGCAGAATCTGTGGGGGAGATGGATTAGTTCCATCTCACTAGTCACTGGCACAAAGAGGAAACACACACACACACACACACACACACACACACACACCTACTTAAAATCCTTTTTTCCCAGCGATCTGGTGGGTCGTTTTTTGTTTGTTTGTAAGGAACATTCTTTCAGCTCTTGGGCAGGTCTATGAGGCGACAGGGAAAAGAAATCTGAGGAAAGATGTTGACAATGAAGAGGGAGAATGTCTCCTTAGAGCTTTTGAATTGCCATAACTAAGGGACAAGCATCCACACTGATGAAAAGCCTAGGACAAAGCAGCTTGAACAGCTCTCCCTCCGCCGGCGTGGCTCCCGGGTTCGATACCCCGTCAGGGCACATACCCAGGTTTCGGGCTCGACCCCCAGTGCTGGGTCTGCAGGAGGAGCTAATCTCTCTCTCTCTCTCTCCTGCTCCCTTTCTCTCTGAAATCAGCACCGCGGGGCTCAGAAAGACGCCTGTTCTCTGGCACCCCCTGGTGGGCATAAAGGGTATTGGCGCACCAGCATTTCCGATTGGAATTGGCCAATTTGCAAACACTTCCCCCGCTGCAAAGCAGATTGAGAGTCAGAAGAGTGGGCAAAAGAGAGGATCATCGAGTTTGCGCCAGAGGAAAAGCAAACACCGTTTTCATTCATTCCACATTTACTGTGCCTACTTTGGGCAAGCTAAGGGTTAGGTCTGACACGAAGCTTAGGATAGGAAGTCACTGAAGCCAGTGATTCCAAAGAGGATGAGAAGTCCAGGGACCTGGTCTGGAAAGTGGGAAGGTTCGGGGAGGATGTCGCATGGAATGCTGGTAAGTGATGTGTATGAGTTAGCTTTATAAACATGAAGGGAGGAGGGGGGATTTAGTAAACAAAAGGAAAGCATTTATATGAAACGCAATGGACAGGGTGCTCGAATCCTGGACTGCCTAGGTTGGGGTCTCAGTTCCTTTGTGTCTGAACCCAGGGGACAAACACATCTATTCTGGTGGCGCTTTAAATCGGCCCTTTCGGTAAACCACTTTGGCTACATGTATGCAAAGGTCATAGAAGGGCCATGCCTTCTGACCCATCATTTAACTTCTTAGAAATTGACTTAAGGCCTATGTGGTTCAGTTCATTGAATGTCATTCCGAATATCACTGGCTTGAGTACAGTCAGGGCATATATCTAGGTTGTGGGTTTGAACCCCAGGAGACAACCAATGGATGTTTCTCTCTCTCCCTCTCAAATCAATAATAATAATAATAATAATAATACCCTCAGGTGAGGATTTATTTTAAAAAATGCAGCAGACTATCACTGTACACCTACTGGAGTGGTTAGAATATTAAAGACAAACATGGGAAAGTAATGTACAGTGTTGTGACAGTCATTCATTATCACCCAAGAGAAATGAGAACACGTCCACACAAAAACCCATATGCACTTGTTTAGTGGCCTTAGTCATAATCTCCAATAATTGTAGACAAACCCAGTGCCTTTCTTTTTTAAAAAAAAAATATATTTTATTGATTTTTTACAGAGAGGGAGAGTTAGAAACATCGATGAGAATCATCGATCAGCTGCCTCTTGCACCCCCCGCCTCCCCCTCCCCCCCCACTGGGGATGTGCCTGCAACCAAGGCACATGCCCTTGACCTTGACTGGAATCAAACCTGGGACCATTCAGTCCGCAGGCCCATGCTCCATCCATTGAGCCAAACCGGTTTCGGCGAGAGCTGACTTTTTAAAAGAGCATGGAAATAAGATTTCACTTGTATGTGGAATGTAAGAAACAAATTCGAATAAACTAAACCAGCTGATGGCATCAGAGGAGTGGGTGAAAATTTTTATTTAAAAATGAGCATGCAGGATCTTTAGTGATAGAGGTGCTTACAAACTATAGATGTCACGAAGATGCACACTGAAAATCAGGAATTTCACTAAATAAAAATAAAGTCAACATTAAAACCAAAACCCATCAGAGCCATTTTTTACTTCTCTATTACTAAAAACCCATCTGACTCATTATTCAAGAGGCATTCTTGAACATGAGTATAAACTGATACAGCCTTGGCATTTTGATTCAAATGTAGAAATCCAAATGTATCAAGCCTTCAACTTAGCAAAAAAAAAAATCATTTATCTACTTGGCTCTCCATGTGCATACTTAATGCCATTTACTGTTTATAATTGCAAATGGAAACCGAAATACCCATAGAATAGTACCAGGTCTTATCAAAGGTTTTGTTTTCCATGGTTTTAATCTGTAATGAATCAGTCCAAAAACATGAAAATCCCAGAAATAATTCGTTTTAAGTTGTGCACCATCCTGAGTCATGTGATAAAATGCTAGCTGGCTAGTTTAAGACCAACCGTAGTGTCATGGTTGTGATCCAAGGTCACCGAAGTAGACGCCCCTCCCAAGTCAACAGCCTAATAGTTATCACAATGTCTACTTCATCTCAATAGAACTGGTGAATATATTTTAAGACCACATTCACATAATTTTTATTACAGCATAGTAGTCCCACTGACCAAATTGTCATAGGTATGATTACCGTAGAAAAGTAACAGTATATACAAGATTTAGCATTATTCATGTTTCAGGAATCCTCCAGGTCTGTATCTGAACACATCCCCCATGGATAAATGTGGGGGGACTATTGCACTAAAGACTTTTTATGGAATTATCAAAATTATATTTCTATAGTTATAATTAGCATATTATGCTTTTATCATTAATTATAGGAGGCTGAGAATTAGATGGGAGAGAAATGGATGGTAAATCATTGAATGGGATGAAAGTCTGTGACCTAAAAGACATTTCTCATCTATGTACATTTCAGCACTAACTTGCTTAGTGATTAGAAAAATGCTATTTTAGCCAAAACCGGTTTGGCTCAGTGGATAGTCAGCCTGTGGACTGAGGGGTCCTGGGTTTGATTCCAGTCAAGGGCCTGTACCTGGATTGTGGGTGCATCCCCAGTAGGAGGTGTGCAAGAGGCAGCTGATGGATGACTCTCTCATTGATATTTCTAACTCTCTATCCCTCTCCTTTCCTCTCTGTGAAAAATCAATAAAATATATTAAAAGGAAAAGAAAAGCTGAGAGCCAAGAGCAGCTCACTTAAAAAAAAAAAAAAGAAAGAAAGAAAAAAAAAATGCTATTTTATATTGGTAGGTGTTGGGTGAAAAAGCTGAGAAGCTGGACCCAAAGGAAGTGCTTCCAATTCTCTTTGGTTGAGTCAAACACATAGCCAGGCATACGAAAATTAAAAAAAGACACAGGAAACATATCAGTTATTTAATCAGGTTCTTGTAAGAAATTCAGAACACCAGCTTGTGAGGATAAAGCCCGTTGGTGAGGGCGAACGTGGAGCGGAGGTAGCCCTGGAGCTGGGGAACAGCTTTGATTTTTGGCAGAAGTTGGGAGTCCACAGCTTTCTGGTCAACCTTGCGCTGTTCCGTAATCTCGTATTTCTAGAAAGAAAGAGAAAAGCATGTTAAGATTTGGGCATAAGTACCAACTCCAGGATTGATCATTTCAAATACCCAAATCCCAAGAATATTCAGAAAGCAATTTTGATATAGCTTTCCTTGGAGGGCGGGAAATATAACAAAAACAGCTTTTATCCTTTTGTCACCGCACTAACACACCAAAGACATGTAAGGACGATTCCCAGCAGAACCGAAGCAGCAGAGTTCTGCCGAGAAACTTCAGGATTGTGCAGTGAGCTCCCAAATGCTATTAAGAATCTGGAACAATATTACTCCCCAGATAGTCCTCATTAATTACAACTTTGCTTTTCTTCCTTTGGTTAATTTTACTCGTGACCTGGGGAGGCAGGCTGTGCGGCAGAGCCAGCAGCTCACCTCCTTCTCCGTGTCGAAGATCTCGCCCTCCTGGTGTTTGGGCTTGCGAAGCTTCTTCTTCTTGAAGTAAGCGTCGGTGAGGTGCTTAGGGATTTTCACACCGCTGATATCAACTTTGGTGGAGGTGGCGATGACAAATTTCTGGTGTGTTCTACGAAGCGGAACTCGATTGAGGGACAGAGGTCCTAAGGGGGGAGAAATTGGTAGAATGAGGGAACAGGGAAGAAAAGCTCTAAGAACTGACTTTGAATTAGGTGAAATCAGGGGAGCTGAATTTATAAATCTTCTCTGGATCTGAAGAAATTCCAGACTACTCTTTCTGCTGCCAGCATCAATACTTTTTCACTCTTTCTCTTCGAGGCAGCAGATCTTTGTGAAGACCCTGACTGGCAAGACCATCACCCTCAAGGTTGAGCCCAGTGCCACCACCGAGGTCAAAGCTAAAATTCAAGACAGAGAGCAATGCCCCTGGACCAGCAGTGCCCGATTCTTAAAGAGAAACAAGTGGAGGATGGCCGCACTCTCAGGCTACACTCAGAGCCCACGCTGCACTTGGTACAAGACAGCACCCAGCCCTCTCCCCATGTTCGCCCGCACCTCCGCACTGTCAACCGCTGCAAGGCCACACCCGTGCCCCAAGGTTAAATAAGGTCCCCCCACCACCTCCTTGGCCTGAGGATTCAGCCTGAACCCCGAAGCCTCAATTTTCCCCTTGCCCATTTAGGAACTCCATTCTACTGCCAAATGGCAGACCAATTACAAATCTTGGGCAGGATGCATTCCTTGGGGCTGGTAGCCAACCATTCTGCATTTTAGGTGACAGTTACTACATAATGTTGTTATACAACACTGAGTATCTGCTTCCTTAGAACTCATGTATGTAAGGCAATGAAATGGGGCTCAGCATCTCATGGCATTAAAAATTCCACATAGGTAGAAGCAAAGTGTATACTACAAGCATTTGAAAAGAGAAGTTTCAGCCCAGCTGGTGTGGCTCAGTGGTTGAACACTGACCTATATGAACCAGGAGGTCATGGTCCGATTCCCTGTCAGGGCTCATGCCCCGGTTGTGGGCTTGATACCAGTAGGGGGGACATGCAGGAGGCAGTCGATCAATGTTTCACTCTAATCATTGATGTTTCTCTCTCTCCATTCCTCTCTGAAATCAATAATAATAATAAAAAGACAAGTTTCAGAGAATATAAAACCCAAGGGCTTTCTTACCAGTCACAAGTAGCAAGCCACTGTCCAGCTGCTTCAGGAACACCACCCTCTGTAAATCAAACAGAGGAGCAGACGTTTCTGCAGTTAGAAACCGAGTCCTGGATTAACCAAACCACCGTTTTCTAAATTTACATCTACACAAATACATACACATTTTGGGTATAGGGGTATCTGATTCAACTGTAACAAGTTACGTTACCAATAGCAGGAAGTCGTAATAAATTATTGTGCATGTTGGGCTAAACATTTTATGCTAGTTACTGGGTGCTAAAGACAGAGTCCTCCCCAGGATGCACACAGTATGACCAACACCTCAGGTTCACCTTGCCTCTGTGGCGCCCAGTGAGGATGATCAGAACGGTCCCAGGAGTGATGCTGGCCCGCAATCTCCGCACATGCTGACTGAAGGGCTTCTTGCCGTGGCTCAGCAGCTTCCGAGGCACGTCTTCAGTTGGATAGTATCTAGGCTGGAGAGAGCCCACAGGTCTGTTATTTAATTAAGCTCATCAGCTTACGCAGAGCTAATAGTCAATGAAACCTTTGCTACATCCCTTTGGAGATCACATGACAACCTATCACTCATTATACACTGTGTAATATTGTTTCTCAAGCCCCTGACTATACTTCTCCAGAACATTATATGTTACAAAGGAGGTGTGGCTTGTTTTCCATTCAAATTAAGTGTGTTCCTATCTGTCCCGTTAACATGATTCCTCCCATTTTTTTTTCCATGAAGGAAAACAAACTATACAAAACTAGACAGTTTGCCGAAACCGGTTTGGCTCAATGGATAGAGCATCGGCCTTCTGAAGGGTCCCGGGTTCGATTCCGGTCAAGGGCGTGTACCTTGGTTGCGGGCACATCCCCAGTAAGGGCTGTGCAAGAGGCAGCTAATTGATGTTTCTCATCGATGTTTCTAACTCTCTATCCCTCTCTCTTCCTCTCTGTAAAAAATCAATAAGATATATTAAAAAAAAAAAGATTGCTTCAAAGAATAAACTTGTAACTCCCTTAAAAAAAAAAAAAACCTAGTCAGTTCCAACCAGTACTGTCGTCAGTTCAATTATAAAAATAAGATCCCATGCCTTGCCCACATGCTCAATCCCCAGTGTTTGATGTATTGATTCTCATCGTTGATGTTTCTCTCTCTCCCCCTTCCTCTTTGAAATCAATAAAACTATATTAAACAAAGACAAAAGAAACACTGCTCTTGTGGATCAATGAACTATAATCTTGGCAGCAAGTGTCCTCGGCTCTATTACTTAACTCTCACAAACACCCTGTACCACAAACCTTTCTTTTTTTTTTTAAAAAAAAAATATATTTTATTGATATTTTACAGAGAGGAAGGGAGAGAGATAGAGAGTTAGAAACATTGATGAGAGAGAAACATCAACCAGCTGCCTCTTGCACACCCCCTACCGGGGATGTGCCCGCAACCAATGTACATGCCCTTGACCGGAATCGAACCTGGGACCTTTCAGTCCGCAGACCGACGCTCTATCCACTGAGCCAAACCGGTTTTGGCCCACAAACCTTTCTTTACATTACTAGCTAAGAAACAAAAGCAGAGAAAAGCAATCCCACTTCATATCAAACAGCCACGTTGCAAACCCAGAACCCATTTTCCTCCACAAGTAGGTCTCTCTGGCAAACATAAAATCCCCAAACCTGAGTACACAAGATGGTGACAAAGTTTTCAAGCCTCAACGGAACATCCAACTACAGTGTCCTCTTCAGCTTACCATTTTGCGGAGTTTAACCACTCGGGTGCCACCATTCTTGTCGCCACCAACTGGTTTTGTGACAGTAGCAAGAACTTTCTCCTTCTTTTTCTTTTCAATCTATTAGAACACAAATGCAGCAAAGTGTCAGAGGCAGAGAGAAAATTTAAGGCTAACGCACAAGGTATATAATGAATGGTCGGCGGTTTCCCTTACCCTGGATTTAGGGGCCGAATACTTCCTCTTGTACATGGCCTTTCGCGAATACATAGCTGACCGGGAATATCTGCCAATCCCCCGGACGAGGACGGGGTTCCGGCTGCAGTGCGGCTTCCCCTTCTTAGGCACCTTCTTCACCTTGCCGCCGGCACCAGCCTTCTTCTTGGCCCCGGGTTTCTTCTCCTTAGCATCCGGCTTCTTCTCCTTAGCTTCAGGCTTCTTCTCTTTAGTGTCCGGCTTCTCGGTTTTCTTTTCACCCGCCATCTACCAATACGCAATATATTTTTAAAAATATGTACTCACCAATTATCCCACAACAAGGCAGTATCTTAACTGCACGAGGGGGTTCCCAGGCAAGCCCTCCCTCTCCAAGTAGCGATAACATCCTTTTCATCCCCCGCAAGACACAGGCATGCCTCCAAACCCGACACATGTGCAGCCACCTCATTAACTTGGGTGTTCTTTTAAACTACTATAACACTTCACGATTTGAAGGCATCTTACAGAATTGGCCCAAACTCTGGCCACATTGAAAAAAAAAAAAGACACTTCCGGTCGCGAACGTGGAAAGACGGGAAAGGAGCATTGGGCCTCATCCCCAAATCTCAACGTGGCTGAGACAAGCTCGGCGGCGGCGGCGTCTTTTGGCAGCCGGGCCCTGGATTCCACAGGGCGCGCGCCCATCGCCCTGGCGTCTGCGGGCCCATCAGCCCGCCACTGATTCCCGGAGGGCCCCGTCCCCCCAGCCCAGGAGGGTAGCGAGCAGCCGGAGGCCGGGAGCCTCTACGGCGTTTCACCTCACCCTCTTCGAGTCCCACTGCAAGCCCAAGCGAGACAAATGAAGCGCCTCGGAGGCGCCTCAGTTGGCCCCAGACATGTCTGACCCTTGCAGGTGTCGACTTGATACCCTCCTGGTTCGGATGGCGAAGGATTGGGGTCCTGAAATCGAATCTTGCGGAGGAGCGCCGCCATTCTTACCTTGCAAGATGGGAAAGAGAACTAAGGCCCCGGCTTCCGGTCTATAAGCATCACGGGTGGGGTCGAGTATCACTTCCTTCCGGGTCCGAGGCATCATGGGAAATGTAGTTTTTCTTCTTTTGAAAGCTTCATACTAGAGAGCTGTTTTTTTTTCTAAGGGGGCGAAAGCCAAGAACCTTTTGTCTCTGTTTCATGTTGTAGACCAATAAAATTCTCACAGTACTTCTGGGAATCGACATTTTCCTTACCGAGGACATTAGAGAGCACTACCTTATCAATATTAGAAGGAATAGATGGATGAAGAATGTGATTCCCAAGTAAATTTAAATCTTTTCTATGAAAGGCTAATTGGGAACCTTCCGCGGACATTTTCTCCACACTTGGCTTAATGCTTATATCCCCTAATCAGACTATGTGCAATGGCTGAGGTTCAGAAAAAGTAGAATTTAAAATGAATAAAATATATTCCTGCTTCAAAGAACACACATTCAATGAAAAACAGAAAATGGATATAAATTCTTTCTTCTGGGAAATTTGGGAATGTTTTTGCAGTGGCTTTTGCTTAAGATTTGGAAGAATAAATGCAAATTTGGTCTTGGCTCAGTTGGTTAAAACCTTGTCCTGCCGAAACCGGTTTGGCTCAGTGGATAGAGTGTCGGTCTGCCGACTGAAAGGTCCCAGGTTCGATTCCGGTCAAGGGCATGTACCTTGGTTGCGGGCACATCCCCAGTAGGGAGTGTGCAGGAGGCAGCTGGTCGATGTTTCTCTCTCATTGATGTTTCTAGCTCTCTATCCCTCTCCCTTCCTCTCTGTAAAAAAATCAATAAAATATATTTAAATAAAACAAAATAACAACAAAACCTTGTCCTGATATACCAATGCTGCCATTACATCCCTGGTCAGGATACATAGAGACAACCAATGAATACATAAACAAGTGGAACAACGAAAATCAAGGTCTCTCTCTCTCCCCCTACCCATCCTCGCTCTCTGTGAAAAAATAATAATTTTTAAAAATTCGTATTTGGCAGATGAAAGTGGCTATTGGAACAATGATTAATGCAAGAGGCAGGTGAGCAGCTTTAACATTCTGAGCAAAAAAAAAAAAAAAAAAAAAAAATTCTGAGCAAAGCATCTCTGAGAAACTGGAATTCCAGAAAATGTATGAGAATGAGTGAAGTGGTTGAAACCAGTTTGGCTCAGTGGATGGAGTGTAGGCCTGCTGACTGAAGGGT
Source organism: Vespertilio murinus (assembly GCA_963924515.1). Taxonomy (NCBI): domain Eukaryota; kingdom Metazoa; phylum Chordata; class Mammalia; order Chiroptera; family Vespertilionidae; genus Vespertilio; species Vespertilio murinus. The sequence continues at coordinate 8,616,926 of OZ004720.1, read as the reverse complement.
CCAGGGTTCGATTCCGGTCAAGGGCATGTACCTTGGTTGCGGGCAAATCCCCAGTGTGGGGTGTGCAAGAGGTAGCTGATTGATGTTTCTCATCGATGTTTCTAATTCTCTATTACTCTCTCTTCCTCTCTGTAAAAAAAATCAATAAAATATATTTTCAAAAGAATGAGTGAAGTGCAGAGTTGTGTCATTGACCCCATCAAAAATTCTGACACCCTGAGAGACTTTCATGTAGTAAAAGCCCCAAACTATTTGTTAAAGGACCTATTTGTTGAAATAAAACGGAAAGTCCTCCCTCTTGCGTTATGTTGTGGTATTGCAAAATTTAACATTCATTAAATTGGGCAAAATAGAATCAATGTACTGTGTTAACTATAAAGTAAACACGAAGCACCCGGTGGTGCCACATACAAAATTCTCTTAAATTTGTGCAGTGCTTTATTAATTATAAAGCAGACATTATATCATTTTAAGTCCTAATGAAACATCCCTGTGAGGTAGGAATTGAAGATGAAAGAACTAAGGCTCGATTCCAATAAATGACTTATTCAAAGTCACATATACCCTGACATTGACTTATGTCTCTTCGTGCCACAGAAAGACAGAAAACTAGTTGTAGGAACTTAACTCTTTTTTTCTATCAATTAGCCTATGGTTAAATTGGTTTTGTTTTATGTCATTTCGCTTAAAATCCCAGTTTCCAAGAACCTACCTAGGACGTTAAGTAAGAACTTACTGTACTTCATAAGCATTAACTCCTTTATTCTTTGCAACCTAACCTATGGCGTAGGTAGTATTTTGATTAGTCCGTTTTACAGAGAAGGAAACTGACACACAGAGTCAGGTGACTTACTATGGGCTCCCAGGCTGAGCTTTGGAGATCAATGAGTGAACCCCCATATGATACTACATCTTACAGTTTATGTTGGAGGGCGTTCGGTTCTAAGCTAGGAAAGGTGTGTTGGGGGCCATATAACCTGGACTGAGAGAATCATGGAAGGCTTCCTATCCCAGGGGACTCGACTTCTAGTCTGAGACCTGAGGCATAAACTGGAGTTCATGGGAAGGAGGGGTCAGGCACGAATCCTCTCGGGAGTGGGAACCGATTGTTTAAAGGCCCAGAGTTGGGAGGGGAAGTGAGACTTATTCAGCATGACTGGGTCAAAGAGAATGACGTAAGTGGTAGAGAGAGGCATGGCTGGTGCAGTGAGCAGACAAGATGGCTGATAAAAAATTTTAAAAATATATTTAATTTTATTTTTTATCACACGTTTGCCCTCAAACCCTCATTACAATCCCTCACCCCTCCCCACTCATGTCCCCACCCCCCTATTGTCCTTGACCACTGGGTAGGCTCATATGTATGCACATAAGTCCTTTGGTTGATCTCTCCCTTTTATCCCCACCCTCCCTTTGAGGTCCAACAGTCTGACCCATGGCTCCTTATATCTTGTTCATCAGTCTATGTTTTTCACCATTTCCCCTTAATTTTTTTTAACTGCATCCTAAGAGCAATCCATTCAAAGTAGGGAGTGACTAGATTTGTGTTTTAGATTACTCTGGTTACTAAATGGAGAATGGATGGGAAAGGGCAAACCTGCAGGCCTAAGTTCAATTAGAATGTTCGAGTCATCAAAGTGGCCAGGATTTAGGGAGAGTGAAAAGGGAACAGATGGGCAACTTCTTGTTGAACCTCTATTACCTAGTTACCTAGGTTAAATTTGCACATATAAAAGTCAAATTTTATTTTAAAAATATATTTTATTGATTTTTGACAGAGAGGGAGAGGGATAGAGAACTAGAAACATCGATGAGAGAGAAACATCGACCAGCTGCCTCTTGCACACCCCCTACCGGGGACGTGCCTGCAACCAAGGTACATGCCCTTGACCGGAATCGAACCCGGGACCTTTCCGTCCGCAGGCCGACGCTCAACCACTGAGCCAAACCGGTTTCGGCAGTTCCACATCTTCTTTATCCATTCTTGTAAAGGACACGGGTTGTTTTCACGTCTTGGCCACTGTGAGTAATGCTGCAAGGAACAGAGGTGTGCAGATATCCTTGCAAATAAATGTTTTCAAATTTGGGGGGTCGATACCTAACAGAGGGGTTGCCGGGGCATGTGGTAACTCTATTTTTAAATTTTTGAGGAACCTCCATACTCTCTTCCACGGAGGCTGTATCAGTTTATATTCCCACCAGCTGTGAAAGAGGATTCCCTTTTCTCCACAAGCTCTCCAACACTTGTTATTTCAAAAATAATATATATTTTATTGATTTTTTTTTACAGAGAGAGATAGTCAGAGACATCCATGAGAAACATTGATCAGCAGCCCCCCTCCCCCCCCCCCCCGGATATGCACCTGCAACCAAGGTACATGCCCCCGACCAAGATCGAACCCAGAACCCTTGATCCTCAGGCCAACACTCTATCCACTGAGCCACTCCGGTTAGGGCCCAACACTTGTTCTTACTTGTCTTGTTGATAATAGCCTACGGGACCTCTATCATCTCCATCTTTCTTACCTCATCTGCTACTTCTCATCCTTCACCACCACCCTCTCCCCATGCCAGACACTTCTGTATTGTCCTTAAAATACAAGAGCCCCTCAGGGCCTTAGAGCCTTTGCACTTGCCTCCTCCCGTGTGCTTGAAATGCTAGTCCCCTGACTTACTTCCTCCGATGGCTTCTGCACCTGAGCTTTACTCAAACGCTATTTTCAGGGAAAAGCCAGAAAGGAGGCTGAGAGTATTATCTTTTAAAAAAATATATTTTATTGATTTTTTACAGAGAGGAAAAGAGAGGGATAGAGAGTTAGAAACATCGATCAGCTGCCTCTTGCACACCCCCTACTGGGGATGTGCCTGCAACCAAGGTACATGCCCTTCATGCCCTTGACCGGAATTGAACCTGGGACCTTACAGTCCGCAGGCCAATGCTCTATCCATTGAGCCAAACCGGTTTCGGCTGAGAGTATTATCTTGGGTATTTTTCTTGGTGTCTGTAGCTCCTCCCAGGAGAACCCAGGGATTTTTGCCTTTTCACTGTTGTATCCCCCTGGTCTAAAACGGGTGCCTGGCAGAGAGAAAATACTCAACAGGTGTTTAATAAACATCTTAATAAATCGAACAAGGACAAAGCGCTTACCAAATGGGCCCGGCCTAGTTCGAAGCATGTGACCTATGCAGTCCTCACCCTCATCCCAGGAAGAAAATACAAATCACCAGCTTCCTTTTACAGCCGTGAAGGCACGAAGACAAGGGAGGCTCCGAGAAACTTAAAGCAGCTTCCCCAAGGTTGCCCAGCTCCTTAAGGGAAGCTGCGACCTGGGGAATGCAATGAATGAATGTTGGACTTGGCAGACAGCTCCGGGATGGAAGCGGGGCGGTGGGACCGGAGGCGGTGGGGTCCTGGCAGTGCGCCCCACTCTGCTCGCCCTGCACAGCCCCGGAGCCAAAGGCTGCAGAAGGACGTGAGCCCAGCGGCGGAGCGTCACCTAGGAATCGGGAGGCCGCGGTCGGACTCCTGATCGGGGCACATGCCCCGGGTTGCATGTTCGATCGATCCCCCGTGTGGGGCGTGTAGGAGGCAGCCGATGGATGCTCCTCTCCTCGTGGATGTTTCTCTCTTTCCCTTCCCCTCTCTGAAATAAACAAAAATATATTTAAAAAATAATAAAAGGAGAACATGAGGGTGCTTGGGGGGGAACTGAAAGGCGCGGCTCCATCCACACGGCCGCGGGTCCCGGCCGCCGGGAAGCCGGAAGTGGCGGCGCGTTGCGGCGCGGCGCGGCGCGGTGACGTCAGGAGGGCGCCCGCGGCGAAGGGCGGGGGAGGGGGCGGAGCCAGCCGGGCCGGGCCGGGGGGGCGGCTGCACAGTCTCCGGGATCCCCAGGCCTGGAGGGGGGTCTGCGCGCGGCCGGCCGGCTCTGCCTCCCCCTCGTCCGGTCCCGAGCGGGCCTCCCTCGGGCCATCCCGATGGTGACCGGGCCCCGCGGCGCCTGAGCCAGGAGCGCGCCGGTCGCCGAGCCGGAGGGCGGGAGGAACATGACATCGCGGAGGTGAGGAGCCCCAGGGGCCCGGCGCGGCCTCGGCCCGGCCCCCCGCCGCGTTCCGTCAGCCCCTCCCGGGAGGGGGCGCCCCGGCCGGGCTCCGGTCGGTCGCCCGGGGTCAGGGGGCGGGCGGGGGGGAGGCCGGGGACGATGCTTTCTCCTACCCTCCTCGCCCTCTCGGGCCGGGCCCGGCCCCACCGCGCCCCCACCTCTCGGTCCCCATTCATTTCCTGCCTCCCCGAGTTCCGGCTCCCGCAGCCTCGGGGATGCCGCCGGTCTGGCCGGGGGCAGGTAGGGCCGCCGGGGGGACCCGCGGACGCCGGCGGCCCGGCCCGGCGCCGCATTCCTGACCCATTGCCTCATGAGAATTGCCTCATGGTGATTCCGAAATAACCCCGCGCGCTCCGGAGGCGCCGGGGCCCGGGAGCCCGAGGGGAGCGGCGGGCGGGCGGGCGCTGCGCGGGGCCCTCGACGGCGGAGCTGCTGGCGGTCACTGCGGCCCGGGCGCCTTCGGGGGCTTCGCTCGGGACCTCTGACCCCTTTAGAGGCGTCTTTGCATCCCCCCCCTCCTGCCTCCCCTCACGTGCCAGACATGGAAAAACTGACTGTATCTGCAGCTATTAGAAGTATTTCCTTTCTCAGCGACCTTCGCTTTGGAGAGGTGGGAGGGAAGGGAGCTGTGTAGTCCTCCACCACAGCCTTAAAAAAGTCAGGTAGCGTTGTTAACCACCCGCCCTTTTGCGGATGTGGAAACTGAGGCTAATACTAAATGACAGGATCTGAACCTTCAGGGTCGCGAGGAGGGTTTGTGAATTACCGAGATCCTTCGAAAGTTCAGGGTGACGCTAATAGCTAACACTTGTTAAGCTGTTACGGTAAAGCCAGGCACATCTAATCTTCATTATAACCCTGCGAGCTAGGTACCGTTACCCCCCCTGACCGACCGCCTTTTAAAAAATATATTTTTATTGATTTCAGAGAGCAGTGGAGAGGGAGAGAAAGATAGAAACATCAATGATGAGAATCATTGGTCGGCTGCCTCCCGCACACACCCTGCTGGGGATCGAGCCTGCAACCCAGGCGTGTGTGCCCTGACGGGAATCGAACCTGTGACCTCCTGGTTCAGCGGTCAAAGCTCAACCACAGCGCTGTGCCAGCCAAGCTGTTCTCCCCTTTCTAAAGATGAGTAAACTGAGTTTCAGGAGTGAGGCAACTTGCCTGAGGTCACAGCCTGTAAGTGGTGGAGCTGGAATCCCCGCTGTTTAATCACCAGGTTGCCCTCACTATGTTATAATGCCGCTAATCATTTTCACGCCTTCATTTTGTTGTTAAAACAGTAGTGTGTGAATCTCTTGTTTTCAGATGGCGATCTTGCTATTTTGTATTGCCTCTCTTTATATATATGTTTCTCATATAAGACTCATTGTTTAGTCTTAATGGTCCCTGTGTGGCCAGAGCCATAGACATTTGAAAAGCTGTGTCAAGCTGTTGGGGTTATTGGAATGAGAGACTTTTCAAAATATTAGGAATGTCTTCTCAAAATACACCTGCACTTTATTTACTGGTGGATTTGGAAGGCAAACGTAGGAGGTGACTTGGACAGGCGTGTTCGCAAGTGCTTACAGATCTGGGTAGTGTATAACCGCATTTCCACAGGACAGTGTATGGCCTCAAATGTTGTAATCCTTTAGGGAGCTTTCAAATAAAGCAGTTGTCTATTCTTTAATCTGTCAAATAGTCATTGAGCCTTTTGTTCCTTGTGTCTGCTCTTCTGGACAAGTAAAGATCTGCTTCTTTAGGAGACAAAAGACTGGGGGCTGGGGGTGGGGAAGGGGCAGAGTAGTAATAGATCCTACATTGTCCAGTTTGTTAGTCTAGAAGCAGGGAAGTGTGGGTATAGCAAGTGATAAAGATGACAGTTTGGAGTAATTCCTCCACTCTTCCAGCTCTTCCTATTATAAAAAATAAGTGTCACCCTAGCCGGTTTAGCTCAGTGGATAGAGCAGCGGCCTGCGGACTGAAGGTCCCAGGTTCTATTCTGGTCAAGGGCAGGTTTGATCCCCAGTGAGGGGCACCAGGAGGCTGCTGGTCAGTGATTCTCTCTCATCATTGATGTTTCGCTCTCTCTCCCTCTCCCTTCCTCTCTGAAATCAATATATATATATATATATATATATATATATATATATATATATGTCTGCCACCTAAAAAGGCAGGTTCTGAACAACACATATAATTGGGAATTATTATTTTTCAGATCGTAGGTCTGTTTTATTATTTTTAACCAGCTTTATTGAGTTATAAGTGACATGCAATAAAATGTAGTTTGATAAGTTTTGACATATGCATATACTTGTGAATCCACCACCATAACCAAGATAATGGACACATCCACCACTGTTTGAGATGGTTCCTCATGTTCTTTATAATCTCTTCCTCGTCAGGCGACACGGTTCTGCTTTGTGCCCCTATACATTAGTTTGCATTTCCTAGAAATTTATATTAATGGAATTTTATATCTGGCTTTTTATGCTTGGCATAATTATGTTGAGATTTATCTGTGTTGTAGTTGGTGTCAAATAGTTCATTACTTAATTTTGTTGCGTAGTAACGTTCCATTGTATGGATGTACCCACCAATTGTGCATCGGCCTGTTGATGGACATTTGGGTTATTTCCCCGAGTTTGGCTATCACAAACAAAGCTGCTCTGATCGCTCATGTACAAGAGTTTGTATGAACATATGCTTTCATTTCTCTCTGGTAAACACTGATCAGGGGTATGGCTGGATCATATAAGTAGGTGTATATTTAACTTTTCCAGAAAGTGCCTAATTGTCTTTCAAAGTGGTTATACCATTTATATCCCACCAGCAGTACATAGGAGTTACAATTCTTCCACATACTCATCAGCACTTGGTATGATCACTTTTTATTTTATTATTTTATTATTTATTTATTTATTTAATGTATATTTTATAGATTTTTTTACAGAGAGGAAGAGAGAGGGATAGAGAGTCAGAAACATCGATAAGAGAGAATCATTAATCAGCTGCCTCTTGCACACCCCGCACTGTGGATGTGCCCACAACCAAGGTACATGCCCTTGACCGGAATCGAACCTGGGACCTTTCAGTCTGCAGGCCAATGCTCTATCCACTGAGCCAAACCGGTTTCTGCCATGTATATTTTTTTAAATGGATAATGCTTTTGGTGTAATTTCTAAGAAATCTTTGCTTAACCCAAGATTCAAATGTTTTTTTACAAGTGTTATAGTTTTAGGGTTCTGATCCTCTTTGAGTTAAAATTTTTTTATATTTTATTGATTTTTTTACAGAGAGATAGAGAGTTAGAAACATTGATGAGAGAGAAACATCAATCAGCTGCCTCCTGCACCGTCCCCCCCCCCCCCCCCCCCCCCGCACCGGGGATGTGCACACAATCAATGTACTTGCCCTTGACCAGAATCGAACCCGGGACCCCCAGTCCACAGGCCGACGCTCTATCCACTGAGCCAAACCGGTTTCGGCTGAGTTAATATTTGTGTATGGTATGAGGTGTGGATACATGTTTTCTTTTTGGCATATGGATAGTTATTCCAGCACTATTTGTTGAAAAGACTGTCCGTCTTTATTTGAACTTGCACCTTTGTTGAAAGTCATTTGTCCATTTATATGTGGGTCTATTTCTGGACTCTTTTCTGTTACATTGGTCTGTTTGTCTCTCCTTATGTCTCTCCACATGGTCTTGATTATTGTCTGTTTATTTATTTATTTTACATTTTTGCTGATTTCAGAGAGGAAGGGAGAGGGAGAGACAGAAACATCAATGATGAAAGAGAATCAGAGATTGGCTGCCTCCTGCGTGCCCCACACTGGGGATGGAGTCTGCAACCCAGGCCTGTGCCCTGACTGGGAATTGAACTGTGACCTCCTGGTTTACAAGTGGATGCTCAACCATTCAGCCACGCCCATTGGGCCTGAATATTGTCGCTTTAAAACAAATCTTGAAATCAGATAGTGTTAGTCTTCCAACTTCATTCTTCTTTTTCAAAGTATTTTTAACATCAGTATTACTTCATTCAACAAGTAGTTATTCAACCAGGCAGGATAAAGCAGTAAGATGGGCAAAGCTTGCTATTTCTGTGGCTGAGAAAGAGAGTAGACAAACACATGAATAAATAAGATAATTTCAGGTAGTAATAACTGTTGGGAGGGGGAAAAATAAACCAGAAATGGGGAAGATGTGGTTGGTTTTGATTAGGGGTTTAGAAAACGTCTTTTTGAAGAGATGATCATTATGAGCTGACTCCGGAATGACAGGTAGTATTCTGAAATTTGTTTTGCTTAATTGTTAAAATAATTATTTTTGATTCATGTATAGGGTTTAGATTTTGTGTAGCATTCAGTATTAAATGTCAGTATATGCAGTGTGCTGATAACTCTCAATATCACAGGCGTGAAAAGCAAGGCACTGAGAAAGCAAATGACATTTTCCCAAATAATTTAGCGATTGTAGCACTGAATTCAGATTTTGAGATTGCCTGTCTGCCCTACTCTGCCTTGTTCAGCTGACAAAAACTGGCTGTGTTTTCCGGCTTCCTTCAGCATCCTTTACATTTGCTTTTGTTCCTCTGAAAATTCACGTCTGCTGACTTGAGCTGAGAGGGGCAGAAAACAGCTCGTTCTGAGACTTGGCTTTCGGTTTATCTGTTGGAGGTCAAGTACATTTTGTCCCAGGCTCTCTCTCCCTGGTGGCCATGCTTGTTTCTCTCCCAGGGGAGTAAATAAACGTGCCTTGCTGAAAAAAATAACGGTTCTGTGTCTTTCCGGTTGACACTGGATGTCTGTATGAATGTCACGTCCTGATGTAAGCCCAGGTTTTTGGCCAGAGCTGCTCGAGTGCCGGGCCCGCTGCTGAGATTACTTACCCTTCCTGCCCGCGGCCGACGTGGGGACTGTTATGAGTCCCGCAAGATCCTGGGAAAGCAGTGACCAACTCCCTGCAGGACAATAGAGGACACGGGGCTGATTCCTGTCCCCTCTGGGAAACACGGAGGGCCCTTGCCATTCATGCTGACCTTTTTAAGGAAAGGAAAGACACATAAGGAAAGGAAAGGCTGATAGGAAAGAAGTTGATTCATTTGGAAGATGGTGTTGGAGGAGAGCCCGAGGGACTCGGACAGCCCGGGAGAGGAACCAGTGGGACCGAGAGCAAATTAAGCCTGAAACCTCGCTGGAGGCAAAGGTGACAAAACTGACTGTCCTACTCCGGTCACTTAGTGAGAAGCAGGGCTCTTTGGAAAAGACAAGAATGCTGGGGGAAACAGAAGACTGTCCGTAAGGAGGAAGACCAAATCTAAGATGGATTAGCTCGGGAAAGAAGCCGTGGGCTGAGTCTGTAGGAGCTGAGTGGGGCTGCTGAAGACAGGACCTTGTGGACACCGCTGGCTCACAGGGTGACCGGGAGTCTGGCCAGCTCAGTGGCCCGGAATACACCCAGGCGAATAAGGAAGTCTGGCAGGTTCTGTCATAGCTGAGGGCGGCAACCAAGGACCTGAGACTCCTGAATGGGTTCAGACATCCTCAAACGCAGCCCAGTTCATTACTGAGTTTTGGAGGGTTGTGTGCATTTAGCAAACTAATATGTACTGTGGGCCCTGGCAACAGTGAAACAGGAAAGATACAATTCATGTTTGCAGAGACCATTGAGTGCAGAGAGGGAGACGGACTTCATGCGCCAACCTCAAATGCATTTGATGAAGGCAGCATCAAACTGAAATAGAAATTTGTTTGAGCCGAAACCGGTTTGGCTCAGTGGATAGAGCGTCGGCCTGCGGACTGAAAGGTCCCGGGTTTGATTCTGGTCAAGGGCATGTACCTTGGTTTCGGGCACATCCCCAATGGGGGGTGTGCAAGAGGCAGCTGGTTGATGTTTCTCTCTCATCGACGTTTCTAACTATCTATCTCTCTCAATTCCTCTCTGTGTAAAATCAATAAAATATATTTAAAAAAAAAAGAAAAGAAAAGATTTATTTGAACATACTATTTAGAATAAATATATACTTGTATCTGATACACACATACATACACATTGTATATATCTGTCTATTCACACATGCATATATGCACACACATTTATTTGAAAGATAATGGACTATAGATTCAAGTCTTCTTTTAAAAAATGTATTTTATTGATTTTTTATAGAGAGGAAGGGAGAGGGATAGAGAGCTAGAAACATCTGTGAGAGAGAAACATCTATCAGCTGCCTCCTGCACACCCCCCACTGGGGATGTGCCCGCAACCAAGGCACATGCCCTTGACCGGAATCGAACCTGGGACCTTTCAGTCTGCAGGCAGACACTATCCACTGAGTCAAACTGGTTAGGGCTAGATTCAAGTCTTTATCATCCCACCGGCCCACTCTAATGAAACATGGATCCATTCATTCAAGAACTATTTATTGTGGGGTTGCTAAGTGCCCAGCACTGTGCTAGGTAGGCATTGGGTGTTCCGGGTTTTAGGAGACGGGCAGGGGCAAAAGTGTGGAGGTGGGGGAGTTCGCGGGGTGCTTGAAGAACAGAAGCGAGCGCGTGCAGGAGCTGTGAGACGGGGGACATCTGGGGGCTGAGCACACAGGGCATTTTAAGGTCCTCAGAGAGGAGTGGGGATTATACTTTAAGAGCAGTGCAGCCCTGGCCAGTGTGGCTCAGTCGGTTGAGCTTTGTCTCATGCGCCAGAAGGTTGCCCGTTTGATTCCCAGTCAGGGCGTATACCCAGGTTGTGGGTTGACAGGAGGCAACCGTTCCATAGTTCTCTCTCACAAAGATGCTTCTCTCTCTCCCTCTCTCTTCCTCACTCTCTAGAAATCAATTTAAAAAACCATCTTTTTTTTTTTTTTTTAAAGCAATGCAAAAATCATAGAAGGATGTGATCAGGGAAGCAGCATGAACTCATCTATTTAGAAACACCGCTCTGGCTGAAACCGGTGTGGCTCAGTGGATAGAGCGTCAGCCTGTGGACTCAAAGGTCCCGGGTTCGATTCCGGTCAAGGGCATGTACATTGGTTGCGGGCACATCCCCAGTGGGGCGTGTGCAGGAGGCAGCTGGTCGATGTTTCTCTCTCATCGATGTTTCTAACTCTCTATCCCTCTCTCTTCCACTCTGTGAAAAATCAATAAAATATTTAAAAAATAAAAATAGAAACACCCCTCTGGCTGATGTGACGGAAGGAGTGGACTTGGGGCACAGACAAGCCGGAGAGAGACCTTGAACTAGGTAGGGTGGGAGCCATTCGCCGAAAGACTTGGAGGCAGCTTCCTTTTACTGCCTTGCCAGAAGGGCAGCGATGCTGACCAATGAAACTCCATGAGAAGGTAATGATTCATAAAGACATAGCTGTCCGCTCCCACGAAAAAGCTGCCTTAACTTTTTTCCCTAGCCTGTGTTACTTAGAATGCTTGCCCCTATGGACTGCCCCTTCTTCATGGCTTATCCTTTTCCTATAGAATATTAAATCTTAATTATAAAAGAGGAAAATTCTTTTAAAAATATATTTTGTTGATTTTTTTACAGAGAGGAAGAGAGAGGGACAGAGTTAGAAACATTGATGAGAGAGAAACGTCCATCAGCTGCCTCCTGCACACCTCCTACTGGGGATGTGCCCGCAACCAATGTACATGCCCTTGACCGGAATTGAACCTGGGACCCTTCAGTCCTCAGGCTGATGCTCTATCCACTGAGCCAAACCGGTTTTGGCAAGAGGAAAATTCTTATAATCTGCAGAAAGTGCTGAACTTTAAACTTTCTCCCCAAGGACAAAGATAATGATTTTTTTCTGGAGCTGTGCGTAAGAAAGATACATCCACTATCACTTTATATTTAGACAAGAAACTGAAATTAGACTTTGGATCTCTAGTTTAAACTCTCTTCCAGGCACAGTAGCCTTGAGAATAAGTTCCTGAAATTACTGGCCTGCTTGACTATTTCCCCACATCCCTGGGGGGAAGGGGTACGTAGATAAAATATTCAGCATCATTGTGTTTTCTTTTTGGTTCATCAGCATTTCTTAAAAGACATACTTGACGTAAATAAGTTTCTGGCCTCAGAGAGCTAAGCCTTTGCAGGATCTACATTCACTAATGAGAGCGTTTGATTTTTGGTGTGATTTCCCAGCAGAAAGTTTTTTGTTTTGTTTTTAAACTTGCACAGGCAGGAATTAATCTCTTGTTTCTTCAAGCCCACTCAGCGCAGGTCTCATGCGTTTTAGACATTTCGTTTAGACATTGATTTGAGGCTCTTTTCCACAAATGGTGGTGGTGTGTGTGGTTTTATCTCTTTCTGTGAGCCAGCTGCTACCCACGTGGGCCATGTTATGACCCGAGAGCCTTACTAATAACAGACAGTGCTCAGAGGATGGCTGGTGAGAAGGCATTGTCCGGGGCTGGCAGGTTTATAGATGTTAAGACCCAGTGAGAGGAGGATGCGTTTCCCAACCTTTCTCTATATGCCTTTTCTACAGACCCCACCTTTCAGTGTTTTATTTATTTTTTGTTTTAAAAAATATATATTTTATTGATTTTTTACAGAGAGGAAGAGAGAGGGATAGTGAGTTAGAAACCTCGATGAGAGAGAATCATCCATCAGCTGCCTCTTGCACACCCCCTACTGGGGATGTGCCCGCAACCAAGGTACATGCCCTTGACCTGAATCGAACCCGGGACCTTTCAGTCCACAGGCCGACGCTCTATCCACTGAGCCAAACCGGTTTCGGCACCTTTCAGTATTTTAGCCTACCTGGCTTTTCTTCACGCCCCACAAATATATTCATTCAACAGTTACTCATCTAGTGCCTCCTGTATACACGGGGAGGACTGGAAATGTATGTTTCTCCTCATCCTGTCTGGACACACTGTATTAATCACCTTGTTGATAAACTCCAATGGAGTCATCCTGATTTGCCTTTTCCCCTCCTTTCAGGTAATATAGGTTCATGTATGTAACTTTTTTTTGGGTAGACTAAGCTCTATTGTTTGCATTCACACTAGGTGGGGGGTGAGGTTGGGGCTTAGAGATGTGTGGCCTTAGTACCCAGTATCACAAGTGATTATAATCCTTGAGGCCGGCCCTATAATATAATATTAATTCTGTTAATCCCACTGTTCTTTCCCCTCCCTGCAGTCTCAGAGATTGGATGAACTCTCACAGCTCCTTATTAAGTGACAGGCCAACTGTGCATCACAAAATTGCTGGTGATTGGACACAAGTATGAAACATGTAATCGGGAAAGAGTTTTTGATCATTACAAATGCTTTTTGAAAAAAAGACCTAAGGAAGGAGAGTTTGCAATGTATATCAAGGTTCAAGTAGATGGGTTATAGAGTAGAAATTTTAGTTTCTAATTCTGTGCCCTCTGAAATAACGTAGGGACAGCCCCTGAAGCTGTGGAGTCTGTGAAAAGGCAGCACAGTAAGTGGTACCCATGTCAGAATGGCCTGTGAGACTGACTGATGATGCAGGAGAAGAACCTGCCCTGCCACATTGTCCGCCAGAAGTAACAGTGATAGCAGTGATAGCCAATGTTTATTAAGCCTTTTCCATGCCCATCCTTTGTGCTAAGTGCTGGTTACTCAGTTTCCCCTGTAAACATCACTCACCTGTTCACTCCTAATAACATGTTCAGTGAAATTATAAGTTGTAAAAGAAATAATATAGTTTGCATAATCAAGGGGTGAAGAGCCCACCACCTGCCTTATCTCCTGTTGCCAGTCTGCCTGACGGGTGTGGTGGTAGTCTCACCGTCAGCAGATAGTGTTCTTACCTGAGTGGTGGTGCTGACGACCATGTTTCCTCCTATGTGCATGCTACAACTATAGTAATTTAGCTGAAACCGGTTTGGCTCAGTGGATAGAGCATCGGTCTGTGGACTGAAAGGTCCCGGGTTCGATTCCGGTCAAGGGCATGTACCTTGGTTGCGGGCACATCCCCTTTAGGGGGTGTGCAGGAGGCAGCTGGTTGATGTTTCTCTCATCGACGTTTCTAACTCTCTATCCCTCTCCCTTCCTCTCTGTAAAATATCAATAAAATATATTTAAAAAATAAAATAAATATAGTAATTTAAAGAAAAATCCTCATCTGAGGATATTTTCCCATTGATTTCTAGAGAGAGTGGAAGGGAGGGGGAGAGACAGAGACACACTCAGGACTGGGGATTGAGCCTGCAATCCAGGCACATGCCCTTGATCGGAATCGATCCTAGGACCCTTCAGTCCGCAGGCCAAAGCTTTATCATCTGAGCCAAACTGCCTAGAGTCTAACCACAGTAATTTTAAAAGAATTTAATTGATTTTAGAGAGAAAGAAGAGAGAGATTGATTTTGATTTGTTGTTCCACTTATTTATACATTCATTGGTTGATTCTTCTTTGTCCCTGACCTTGGACCAACCTGCAAACTTGGCATAACAGAACAATGCTCTAACCAACTCAGCTACCTGGCCGGGGCCTAACTACAGTAATTTTATTTCTAAAATTTTTTATTTTTTGTTATTTCAGAGAGGGAGAGAGATGGAGAGATGGAGAGAGATAGAAACATCAATGATGAAAAAGAATCATTGATTGGCTGCCTTCTACACGCCCCCTTGGGGGGATCAAGCCCACAACCCAGGCATATGCCTTTGGCCAGACTCGAACCTGGGACCCTTCAGTCCGCAGGCCAACGCTCTATCCACTGAGCAAAACTGGCTAGGGCCTAACTACAGTAATTTTAATAATAATTTCCAAAGTGAATGTCTAAGGCATTTGTGCAAAAGCCAAAAATTTGTCCCAAAGCCTCCCCATGCATTTGGAATCATATATATATATATATATATATATATATATATATATATATATATACACACACACACACACACACACACACACACATATATATATATATATATATATTCAGAAAAAATGGCTCTTCTTTTGAAATAGTTTTTATTTATTTTAGATAGAGGAAGGAAGAGGTAGAGAGGTAGAAACATCAATGAGAGAGAAACATTAATATCTTTTAGCTGACTCCTAAAAGATCCACCAGGGATCAAGCCAGAAACCTGGGTGTGTGGCCTGACCCGGAAGTGAAACTGAGCCACACCTGCTGGGCAGATTTTGATGTTTTAATTGAGAAGAGAACCTTCGCCTGCTGACATCTGTGCCTCCTCCTGACCGTGCAGGAGTCATCCTGTGACACGACCTCGGTCAGATGGGGAGCTGTGTAGATGTGGGAGGGGCCCGGACGGGGCTCATCCCGGGGTTACTTACCCGTTTCCCTCCCTTCCAGCCGCAGGTATTGGTTTAGGAACAAAGTGTTGACTCCTTACCAGGGGCTGCTCGTGGGGGAGATGTAGGCAGTTTCTCTGCCCAAAGGAGCTGCCCGCCCAGCCTGAGACATGGAAATTGTAGAAATGTGTGATTGGGACCCGTGGTGGCATCACTGAGGGGGAGCTGGTGGCACGTGGGGAAGGGGGGATGGGGGGTGGGAATCTGGATGTGGAGAAAAGGAAGTGTAGGGACCCCGTGTGGCACATTTAAGGAAAACAGGGAGGTCACCAGAGCCGGCAAGTCAAGTAGGGGCCAGACCTGGTGGGTCCTGCTCTCGTCTATGACTTAGTTGTATTTTTTTTTCTGACTGCAAACGAAATTTCTAGTTCCCAAGGTGAAATTCAGTTGGCTGCTTCTGTGCCAAGCATTTTATGCGTATAATTTATTTCCATCTCACAGCAGTGCTACGAGTTAAGTTTTTTCTAAGTTGAGCCAGAAACCCAGAAGTTGTAAAAGAAACATCTGCTAAGTGTAATCATGGCCAGGTAGATTTCTGTGGGGAGGAAGAGACCACAGAGAGTGAAAGGGGATAACCCTAACACAGATATTTGCCACGCTTGTCATAAAGAATCATTTTCTGTTATACGAAGCGCCCCTTTAAATCAGTAAGAAAAAAAATCCAATAGAAAACGAGCAATGAAAACTGGCAGCTCACAGAAAAGGGGGGGAGGGGAGAAGTGGGCAGAAAACATGAAAAAGTGCTTAGTCTCACATAGAAATGCAAACTAGAATGGCACAGTTTTCCGTGAAGCAGAACGGGCGGAGATGAAAACGTTTGATAATGTATGCGGTATTGGTAAAAGTGAGAGAGCGCAGGGACTTTCACAGGCAGTTTGTGGAAGTTGAAACTGGTGTCTCCTTTTGTGTGCAGTTTGGCAAATTATGTCAAAGTAAAAAGTCTTGACAAAGCAATTTTTATTTCTAAAAATCTAATTTATAAATATACTTACAAAAATGTATATAGATGCACTTTTATACATATAAACGTATGTAAAGGATGGGTTCTGCTGTGTTGTTTGGTTAATCCTCACCTGAGGATATTTTTCTATTGCTTTTTAGAGAAAGTAGAAGGGAGAGGGAGAGACACATTGATTAGTTGCCTCTAGCACATATCCCAACCAGAGCCAGGTCGGGGTTTGAGCTTGCAACCAAGGTACATGCCCTTGACTGGAATCAAACCTGGGACCCTTCAGGCTG
Source organism: Vespertilio murinus (assembly GCA_963924515.1). NCBI lineage: Eukaryota > Metazoa > Chordata > Mammalia > Chiroptera > Vespertilionidae > Vespertilio > Vespertilio murinus. Next base: position 8,600,318 of record OZ004720.1, on the reverse strand, counting down.
ACATTCTATCCACTCAGCCAAACCTGCTAGGGCCTGCTGTGTTATTTGTAACTAGAGGCCCGGTGCATAAAATTCTTGCATGGAGGAGGGGAGGGTCCCCTCAGCCCAGCCTTCACCCTCTCCAATTCAGGACTCCTTGGGTGATGTCCAACTGCTGGATCGGGCCTAAACTGGCAGTCGGACATCCCTTTCACAATCCTGGACAGCTGGCTCCTAATCGCTCACCTGCCTGCCTGATTGTCCCTAACTGCCCCTCTCTGCCAGCTTGGTCGCTTCAACCTGCTCCCCCCACTGACCTGGTCTCTCCCAACTGCCCCCTCTTCTGCTGGACTGGTCATTCCTCACAGCCCCCTGACCCTCACTGACCTGGTTGCCCCACACAGCCTGCTGTTCAGTCATTTGGTTGCCTCTCACTGCCCCTCTGCCAGCCTAATCGCCCCCAACTGCCCCCCCTCTGCCAGCCTGGTTGCCCCTAACTGCTCTCCCCTTCTGGCCTGGTCGCCCCCAACTGCTCCCCCTGCTGGTCTGGTTGCCCCCAACTCCTCCCCTCTGCTGGCCTGGTCACCCCTCATATAATAGGACAATAAAACCTAATAACCTATTCTCCACAAAGATCTGAAAGGACACAGACTCTGTGAAAAATTAGAGAATCCCAAAATAGCTGGCTGAGATAAGGAAAGATGAGTCGGGAATGAAAGTCAGGGTAACTAAATAAAAAAAATCTTGATGGAGGCCATAAATATTGCATTTGAGGCTGCCATCACAGTGGTGAGATAGAAGACAAACATGAGAAATTCTTTTAGAACCTTTTTTTTTTTAATCTTCACCCGAGGATATTTTTCTCATTGATTTCTAGAGAGTGGAAGGGAGGAAGGCGGGGGGGAGGGGGAGAGAAACATTGATGTGAAACACGTCGATTGGTTGCCTTCTGCATGTGCACTGACCGGGAACCTGCCACTGAGGTATGTGCCCTTGACCAGGAATCAAACCTGAGGCTGATGCTCTAACCACTGAGCACCTGGTCAGGGCAGAACCTGTTTTGAAAAAGAAGGAAGAGATGACAGTGGTGACAGTAAGGGACCAGCTCAGCAGTAGATCACGTGGCCCAGGCTGGATGACCAGCGATTAAAAATGAAGCAACCGCAGAGCCTGCAGTATCCAGTGGAGACTAATGATGGAGTGAGCTGTTGGGAGAGAGCAGCAGCACTTCACCTTCTATGGAGGGGAGATAACGATTGTTTTCCTTTTGCCCTGGCCGGTGTGGCTCAGTTAGTTGCACGTCATTCTGTGCACCAAAAGGTTTCTGGTTAGATTCCCGGTCAGGGCACATGCCTGGGTTGCAGGCTCGATCACTGGTAAGGGGTGTGTAGGAGGCAGCCGATCCACATTTCTCTTTCACATTGCCATTTCACTCTCTTTCTCTCCCCCTCTTTTCCTCCCTCTCTCTCTCAAATCAATAAAAACATTAAAAAAAAAAAGGACCTAAGAACTATCATTTCCATTTTGCAGATGAGGAATTGAGGTGTAAAGAACTTGCCGAGGTCACAGAGCTCGTAAGTGGTAGCACTCACAATGTGCACCTGAGTCTGAGGCCTGCACTCCATGTCCTTAATGCCTGGTTTATGGCAGATGTTCACCCAGCGCTGTCTCCTTCTCTGTGGTAAAACACTGTGGTTGGGCCGATAATTTGTGGAGCAGTCTCTTAAAAGTTCACTTGACTGCCAGTATCAGGACTCTACCTTTAATATTGATTTATGTTCCTGGGAGCATTGAATTAGCTTGTAAAGGTCCAGGATAATTGGGCTTAGAAATGACTCTTCTTACCAAATCTCGTCCCTCTTGGAGCCTATGAAGAAAATCTTGCTGGAAACTAGAGAGGAACTTTATATATATATATATATATATATATATATATATATATATATATATATATAATTATTATTTTTTTACAGAGAGGAAGGGAGAGGGATAGAGAGTGAGAAACACTGATGAGAGAAACATCGATCAGCTGCCTCCTGCACACTTCCTAGTGGGAATGTGCCCGCAACCAAGGTACATGCCCTTGACCGCAATCAAACCTGGGATCCTTGAGTCCACAGACCGACACTCTATCCACTGAGCCAAAACCGGTTAGGGCAAGAGGAACTTTTTGAAGTGAATACCATCTGAACTATTTGAGAGTAAGCTGCAAACTTGATGCCTATTACTCCAAAATTCTGAGTATTGCCTAAAAACAAGGACACCTGCACACATAATCACACTCGTCAAAATCAGGGAAATTTGCACTAAACAGTACTATCATTGAATTCCTATCTCCCGTTCAAATTGTTTCTGTAATATCCTTTATAGCAAAAGACAAAATAAACAACAACAAAACTCTTTTTCCTCTATCTCCCTTCCCCCTGTCCTGATAAAGTCCAGAAGAATCGTGTCTTGTATTACTTGTGTGTTGTTATTGGCCTGCAATCTGGATAGTTCTTTGACTCGTTTTTCACATTTTTGAAGAGTACATGCCAGTTAGTGGACTGTCACTCATTCAGGGTTTGTCTGTGCTCCTCATGGTTAGATTAGGTAATGTGTTTTTAGCAAGAGTATCACAGAAAAGGCTCTTCTCTGTGTGTGTTGTCAGGAGGCACATGGTGTCATAGCTGGTCATGTTAACTTTCACCAGTTGATTAAGATAGTATCTTCAAATTCTCTACTGTGAACTTCTTTAGTATATTTTTCTTGTCAGTTACCACATAATTAGTAAGCATTTTGTGGGGATTGCAGTAAATATTCTTCCTCTCCTGAAAGGTTCACCATTAGTGTTAACGCCCATTGATGATTCTTGCGTGGATGGTTGGCGCGGGCTGGTGTGACTCAGTACTTACTTGTTCAGTTCTACCCTGTTTCCCCGAAAATAAGACAGTGTCTTATATTAATTTTTGCTCCCAAAGACGTGCTGGGTCTTATTTTCAGGGGATGTGTTATGTTTCCATGAAGTAGGTCTTATTTTCGGGGAAACACGGTACTCCATGTATTCAATCTCCTGACCAGGTGGACTGTCACTTTGTACTTGACCCACCAACTGACTGGCTTAATACTCAGGTCCCCTCCCCCACCTACTAGGCTAGTAGGATCCCGGGCCCTACCAAGGGGATGGTGAGGAGAGCCAGTGACCAAGGAGAAGAGGGGGAAGGGGCAGGGAAGGTTTGATTTGTGTTTTTTTTTAAAAAAATATATTTAATTGATATTTTACAGAGGAAGGGAGAGGGATAGAGAGCTAGAAACGTCAATGAGAGAGAAACATCGACCAGCTGCCTCCTGCACACCCCCACCGGGGATGTGCCCGCAACCAATGTACATGCCCTTGGCCGGAATCGAACCCGGAACCTTTCAGTCCGCAGACCGACGCTCTACCACTGAGCCAAACCGACCTCGGCTGATTTGTATTTTTATTATCCACTCTACTCATAGGCCTTTCAGCTGCGATGGTGTGGAATGAAGTGTTGGCAGAATCCTATTGTTCATTGCTCTCTCTTTCTTTCTCTCAAGATGGTTTCACCCAAATATCACCGGCGTGGAGGCCGAAAACCTACTGCTGACAAGAGGAGTTGACGGCAGCTTTTTGGCGAGGCCCAGTAAAAGTAACCCAGGAGACTTCACACTTTCCGTTAGGTAAGTGGGAAGCAAAGGAGGGACTCCCGACAGTGGTTTCCAGATAGGAAATGGTGAAACCAGGGGTGGACACCTGCTGCCCTGGTGCAGAGTGTGAAGGCCGGCCTGCTCCCCTCGGCGAGGCCTGGCTCACCGATCAGACCGGACTCAGGCTATGCCTCCTGAGGGTGAGCGGCTGGAGAACTCAGCGGAAGGGGATGGAGGTGGGCATCCTCAGAGACCACCGAGGATGGGCTGGAGCGGAGTATAACCCGTTCCTAAGCCACCCTGGAAGCCACTCATCCTGAACCTGGATCCCTGCATTTTCCTTCCCTTCCATTGATCTCTTGGTGGGAAAAATACTTCTAAAGAGTTTCATTAAAAAAAATTTTTTTTAAATTGATTTTTTACAGAGAGGAAGGGAGAAGGATAGAGAGAAACATGGATCAGCTGCCTCCTGCACACCCCTTACTGGGAATGTGCCTGCCAAGGTACATGCCCTTGACCAGAATCGAACCCGGGTTCCTTCAGTCCTCAGCCCAGTGCTCTATCTGTTGAGTCAAACCGGCCAAGGCCATTTGTCTTTTTCAAGAAATAAAATATCACTGAGGAAGTTGTGGTCCTGTGCGTTCCCCTGCCCAGTCCCATTCCCCTTCCTCTCTCCCCAGAGGAAACCGCCATCGAGAGGTTGGCATATGTCCTTCCTGGTCATGCTTTTATACTTGTACTGCATTTGTACTGTGTGTGAACAAGGCCAAATTGGTGTGTGTGTGTGTGTGTGTGTGTGTGTGTGTTTAGAATTCACATCCATGGCTTTATAACATATGTATTATTCTGCAACTTTAAAAATATATGTATTTTATTGATTTTTTTTACAGGGAGGAAGGGAGAGAGATAGAATTAGTAACATCGAGGAGAGAGAAACATCGACCAGCTGCCTCCTGCACACCCCCTAGTGGGGATGTGCCTGCAACAAAGGTACATGCTCTTGACCAGAATCGAACCTGGGACCCTTCAGTCTGCAGGCTGACACTCTATCCACTGAGCCAAACTGGTTAGGGCTATTCTGCAACTTTCTTCAAACATTTTTTTAAAGTTCTATGCTAGTGCCTATAGACCTATTTATTAATTTTAATGGCCCTATGATCTTTGAATGGTTGTGAACACATAATAATTTACCCAGTCCCCTATTGTTGAACATTGGGCTGTTTTTAGTTTGAGTAAAAATATATTTTTATTTATTTCAGAGAGGAAGGGAGAGGAAGAGGGAGAAGGAGAGAGAGAGAGAGAGAAACATTAATGAGGAGAGAGAATCATTGATTGGCTTCTTCCTGCACACTCCACACAGGGGATTGAGCCCACAACCCAGGCACATGGCTTGATAGGGAATCAAACTATGATCTGGTTCATAGGTTGATGCTTAGCCACTGAGCAATGCCAACTGGGCCTGTATAAAAAATTTTTAATTTTTTAATTTTATATATTTCATTGAATTTTTACAGAGAGGAAGAGAGAGGGATAAAAAGCTAGGAACATTGATGAGAGAGAAACATCGATCAGCTGCCTCCCACACGCCACCCTCCCGGGACGTGCCCGCAACCAAGGTACGTGCCCTTGACCAGAATTGAATCTGGGACCTTTCAGTCTACAGGCCGACGCTCTATCCACTGAGCCAAACCTGTTTCGGCTTGGTTGGGTTTTTAAATTGCTGTCCGGTATTCCATTATATGAGTATGTAACTATTTGTCTATGTCCGTTTTGGTGGTAAATATTTGAGTTTTCCTTTTTGTCTATTATAAATAAGGCTGCAGGGAATATTCTTATATAAGTCATTTGGTGGCCATACAGTTTCATTTCTTGTGGGCAAGATACTTAGGATTGGATTTACTGGATTACATGGTAGATGTATATTTATTTAACTTTTAATTCTGTCTCGATTTTAAAAAAGTCACTTAAAATATGCAACCGGACAGGGCAGACTTTCAAAGTAGAAGCTGTATAAGGGAAGAAACCAGTAAACAGAGCCCTTTGTTTGGAAGTGATGGGCCGTATGGTTATTTCAGTCATTGCATTGCTTACGGGGAATAGTTCCTTGGGTTTGTTTTAAAGTTTAGATGGAATCTAGTGATGAATATGAGACCTGTTGTTACCAGTGCAGTGTTTTATTTATTTCCCCCTCTTTCTGCTGGACTATTTTAGAAGAAATGGAGCTGTCACCCACATCAAGATCCAGAACACTGGTGACTACTATGACCTGTACGGAGGGGAGAAGTTTGCCACTTTGGCTGAGTTGGTTCAGTATTACATGGAGCATCATGGGCAATTAAAAGAGAAGAATGGAGATGTTATTGAGCTCAAATATCCTCTGAACTGTGCAGATCCTACCTCTGAAAGGTCAGTGACATCTTAGTAATTGCAGTCTCCGCGTCTCTTCTGCACCAGAGGTGTTATGCGAATACATTATGGGGGTTTGGCTTGTAACTATTTCTCAAGCTGCAGCCTGATTTTAAAAATTTCAAGAAAAAAATTTCAATTACAATTGACATTCAATATCATATTCGTTCCAGGTATACAGTGTCGTGGTTAGACATTTACATAACTTGTGAAGTGATCCCCTGATAAGTCTTGCATCCACCTGACACCATATGTAATTACAGTATTATTGACTATATTTCCTAAGTTGTACTTGACATCCCCGTGACTGTTTTGCACCAGCCAATTTGTATATATTTTTTTGTTTGTTTGTTTATCTTTACCTGAGGGTATTTTTCCATTAATTTTTTTTTTTTAGAGAAAATGGAAGGGAGAGGGAGAGACAGAGAGAATGAAACATCGATGTGAGAGAGACACATTGATTAGTTGCCTCCTGCATGCCTACACCCCGCCACCTGATCAGGACCGGGGATCAAGCCTGCAACCAAGATACGTGCCCTTAACTGGAATCGAACCCGAGACCTTTCAGACTGTGGGCGGATGCTCTATCCACTGAGCAAGACTGGCTAGGGTGAATTTGTACATCTTAATCCCTTTGCCTTTTTCAGCTCAAGCTGCAATCTTTTAGTTTTATTAAAGTAAGAATAATAGGATCACATTTTTCTCAGGGTCCCCTTTTCTTGCCAAAGCTTCAGTCACTGTGACTTACACTCATTCCAAAGGGCTTGGGCGATTCCTGTGTATTCTTAGTACGTGCAGTAATTTTAGTATTGTGGAACTGATAATCTTTGAGAGTTAGGAGAGGAAAACAAAGGACAATGGCGACACCAAAGTCACAGCAGTTCTCGGTAGTAGCTGCTGACCGGTCATGCAGCATTGCCACCAACAGATGTCAGTTTAAGCTCAGAAGTGGGGACGCTGAGAACTCCGAGGGCCCGATTTCTCAGCAGCTCCTTTCTGTCGCACCCACAGATGTGTGAGGATGACCTTGCTTAGCGGGAATGTATTGTTTCAGAGTTTCCTCCCCCGCCCCCCAACGCTGTGTTGGAACTGGGCTGATGTAAACTGGGGCTTGACTTAATTTGTATTGATTTTATTGGTTTTCTGCCTTCCCTTCTCCTCTGACTCAGTACAAATTCAGGGTCTCTTAATTAGGTTTGTGTATTTTGTATCTTCGACCTGTACCTCCATGTCAATGCTATTATGTGCTGATAATTTGTGTCTCCAGCTGTGACTGTAGCTTTCAGCAAAAGGCTGCCCGCCAAACCCTGTGCAGTTTACTTCTAAATCTTACTCTGTTCAGTTGAGGGTGAATGAAAAAGAGCTCAAAGTATATTCCTTTAATGATGAACCATTAGCATCATCTGCCAGAGCAGTTCTTGTTTTCTTCCCAAGATCCTGAGGGAAGAAGCCGCCTTGTAAACATGGTTCAGGTTTCTGTAGCATCTCAGCGTCTGCCCTCCAGTGGCCTACGTCAGGACTCTGCTGTGCTGGCCGCACATGCAGATACAAGTGCATTGGTATCTCCGCTTGTGAGCAATGGGACTTCGCATTTTAAACAGACCCCTTACCCCTTTAGGTCTTATATGCATTACAGTTTGAAATGATAACCCGGCATACAAGCCAAAGCTGTGGCTAGCAAACTCTGAGGCTGTGCAAGTATAGGTTGTAAATATGGAAAAATTTGAAATACTTGAATGAACTTAAAATGAAGATTTTTTTTTTTTTGCACTGTTCATATACCAGAGCAAGGGCAAACATTTTTTTATCTAAAAATTTATTTTTTTGTTATTTTTATACAACTCTTTTCTTTTTTTATGGGCACACATTTATATCATTCTCTGTCTTTATATAACTTTCTATTATAATTTCTCTAAAGGCTGTGATTAAATAGTTGGTCCTTTTAATGCTGGGTATGGAGAACTGACAAAATATGTTTTTAAAAAGTGGGAGATGTAAGAGAGAAAGGAAAGGTTGAGACCATTTACTGTCAAATGGCTGGGGCTCATTGAAGAAGTTTAATGGTCATTCCTTTTTAAAAAAAAATATTTGTATTGATTTCAGAGAGGTAGGAGAGAGAGAGAGAGAGAGAGAGAGAGAGAAAGAAAGAAACATTAATGATGAGAGAGAATCATTGATTGACTGCCTCCCACACACTTCCCACCAGAGATGGAGCCCACAACCCAGGCATGTGCCCTGACCAGGAATCAAACCATGATATGCTGGTTCATAGGTCGATGCTCAACCGCTGAACCATGCTCGCCAGGCTAATGGTCATTCTTGACAGCTTTGTCATTCTTCCTTCCTTTTGGGTTGCAAATTCTGTCTTAACATGGTTATTGCTCCATCTCTTGGAAAAATGTGTTTGTTTTTAAATTGTGTTTAGGAGAGCTGACTATATATAGTTTTGTGAATTCATGGCAGAACTCAATTTATTTTAATTTTAAAATATTTAGGTGGTTTCATGGACACCTCTCCGGGAAAGAAGCAGAGAAGCTATTAACTGAGAAAGGAAAACACGGTAGCTTTCTGGTACGAGAGAGCCAGAGCCACCCTGGAGATTTTGTTCTCTCGGTCCGAACTGGTGATGACAAGGGGGAGAGCAATGACGGCAAGTCCAAGGTGACCCACGTCATGATCCGCTGTCAGGTAAGGCCGCAGTTCAACTTGGGTTTGTTTGCCAACTCTCGTCTTTGGTGATTGTTCTGCTTGGAGAAAGCAGATACCTTTACTTCCAAAGTCAGATTTCTCGCTCACTTAATCAAGGGCTTCTACACTTTTAGTAATTGTAATTATTTTATTTCAAACTTTACTAAATCATTTATTTCTAGTCTCGTTCTGGCAATTTAAGTCGCGCCTCCACCAGCCTTGGAGTTTGTTGTGTTTCAGAGAGAAATAGTTATTTATCTTCTATTCAGCAGCCTCGAGTGTAAGTAGAGAGTAAAGAATACTATTTTTTGCCGAAACCAGTTTGGCTCAGTTTGGCTCAGTGCAGGAGTTGGCTGGTCGATGTTTCTCTCTCATCGATGTTTCTAGCTCTCTATTCTTCTCCCTTCCTCCCTGTGAAAAATCAATAAAATATATTTTAAAAAAAGAATACTATTTTTCATTTAAAAAAATATATTTTATTGATTTTTTACAGAGAGGAAGAGAGAGGGATAGAGAGCTAGAAACATCGATGAGAGAGAATCATCCATCAGCTGCCGCTTGCACACCCCCTACTGGAGATGTGCCCGCAACCAAGGTACATGCCCTTGATTGGAATTGAACCTGGGAACTTTCAGTCCGCAGACTGATGCTCTATCCACTGAGCCAAACCGGCTTCGGCCTATTTTTCATATTTTAACACTATTTAGTTATCCCAGCCGGTGTGGCTCAGTGGTTGAATACTGGTCCCCAGGGGGCAGCCGATCAATGATTCTCTCTTATCATTGATGTTTCTATCTCTCTCTTCCTTTCTCTCTGAAATCAATGAAAACATTAAAAACAACAACAACAACACTATTTAGTTAACTTATGAAGGAGAAACTTTCTTGTGGCCTACTTAATGTTGGATACTTACTTAATGCTTCTCATACCTCACAGTAGACTCTTGGTCAGTCATTCCATTTTCATCCTTCTTGTTGTGTCCTTTCCTTGCTGTTACCCAGTTGTCTGATCTTTCCCTTACCAGGGGGTGGTGGGGAGTTCCTCTTTGGTCCTCAGTTGGAAAACAGTAATTGAATGTAAAGGTAATAAACATAATTTTTTTGTGTTGCAAGGAACTGAAATATGATGTTGGTGGAGGAGAGCGGTTCGACTCTTTGACCGATCTCGTGGAGCATTATAAGAAGAATCCCATGGTGGAAACATTGGGCACAGTTCTACAACTCAAGCAGGTGAGCGTGTTAGAGAGCTAACATGCCATCTCCTACTGAGCTGAAAAGTCCTCATGTAGGATATTCCAGATATACAGAAGTAGAATGGTATCCCGAGCCTCTGTGTGCCCATCACCCAGCTGCAGTTATGATCATCGCATCAAATCCTACTTCATTTTTTACTCTACTCATGGCCCTCCTCCTGTGGTATTTGGGAAGAAATTCCATATACATTTTTTTCATGACTATTTCCGTATGTACCCCTAAAAGGCATAGGTGCATAGTCATTTTGGAGTTATTGCAATTTCAAAGTTTAGTCTTATCACTTAGTGGCAAATTATTATTTTATATTTTTATTGATTTTTTTACAGAGAGGAGGGAGAGGGATAGAGAGTTAGAAATATCGATGAGAGAGAATCATCCATCAGCTGCCTCCTGCACACCTCCCTGGGGAGGTGCCCGCAACCAAGGTCCATGCCCTTGACCGGAATCGAACCTGGGACCTTTCAGTCTACAGGCCGACGCTCTATCCACTGAGCCAAACCGGTTTTGGCAGTTGCAAATTATTTTACCTCTCTAATATTTTGGTCTATTTAGAACAAAAAGCAGATTGAATTTATACCAGCAGAGTAAAGTGTGTGTGGGGATTGGGGAAACATTTATTTCCTCACAGAACAGAAAAGAAAGTGAAACTATTGAAAATGCTTGAGAATTACAATGTCCTGTGAACTTCCTGTCCTTGCTTTCATGAATACCAAAACAGACATCTCTGTTATGTTTTTTTTTTTTTTTTGCATTAACACTTTTTTTCTGTAATACTTTCTTCATTCCACACCAACGGCTGAATGTGATTAGCCCCTCAACACAACTCGTATCAATGCTGCTGAAATAGAGAGCCGGGTTCGAGAACTAAGCAAATTAGCAGAGACCACAGATAAAGTCAAGCAAGGCTTCTGGGAAGAATTTGAGGTAAGTGATTAAAAAAAATAGATTTTTAACAAGAGTGAATGAGAGTCCTATTTTTAGTAGACAAGAAGTTGGTCTCGTGTTTGCAGTTGGATCTGAAAGACATGAATCTGTGTCCTCGTTCGGCCATTGATCGACTTGGAACGAGTTGCTGGGGGCTTCTTTGAAACAGAAGGGTATTGTGTTCTGGGGAGGGAGTTGGCAGCTAATATGAAATGGACGGGCCAGTAGCTCTCTTTGACTCCTTTGGTTTGCTGGCAGAAATCCAGACCAACAAAGGGATCTGACTCCTTTGGAAGGTTTCCAGCATTGGCTGGAGGTCTTCAGAAAGATTCTGTAGCCTCAGTGCAGTGACCGAGCAAGAGAAATAAATGCCTCATGTCGGCTTTCATTTGGGTGTTGAGATTTATACTGCCAGGAAGTGAAGTGAGCTGATTTCTTTCCTTAAACCAACTCGGGTAGGACAATGTTCCCAGTGGGAATGCGCGGTGTTCCTATTGTGCTCCGGTATGTCACTTACCGTTCACGTTGTCATCTCAACCTCTCTTCTCATCCGCTTGTTCCATATTCACCTTCATAGTTATCCTAGTGCATGTCACACTGCCTGGCACACAGCAGACACTTCATAGAGTCATTGTTCCATGCTTTTGTAGGATTTTAGGATTTACAAATATTTGTGGAATGAATGAATGAATGAATGGCCAAACAAAGCCATGTTAGTCAGTGTGTACGATCAACTTGCTGAGATATTTCTGTTTTACAGATGAGGAGCCAGGCTGAGGGAGGTTAAGTAAATTGCCTTCCCACAGATACTGATGGAACGGAGGCGGGGAGGGTGGGTATAGAATAGAACACTCAAGTTCTTGTTCAACATTGTCAACAGAGACCTGAACTCAAGTTTATTCTTTTCCACCAGGCATTGGCTTAGCCACTGAGGAAACCATGGCAAACAGGAGTGTCAGGGTTTCCGTCTTTAAGGAGCCGAGGAGGGAAGACAGTGATGAAAAGCATCACTGGAGAAGTGATGATAAACTTAATAAGTCAGAATCGTAGAATATCAAGCTAGCTCTTTTCATTATTCTGTTCCGCCAATCTCCATAATAAAAGACGGCATTTCGACATTCATCTAATTACATTTACTTCATTTCATTTAGTGTCTCTAAAGCCTCATGAAATAAGATGGATAACTACAAAAATTTTAGAAACCTTACATCCGAATTTGAATGAGGAAGAACAATTTTTCAAAAGCGTTTATTATGTAAATTTCAAATGTATATAAAAGCAGAGGAATAGTGTATCACAGCAATATACTAGTCGCCTAGCATTAGCAATTGCCAGTCTTTTTTCTCAAAGATTTTTAAACATTGGTTTTTAGAGAGAGAAGGAGAAGAAAAGAAGAAAGAGAGAGAGAGAGAGAGAGAGAAAGAGAGAAACATTTTTGTGAGAAAGAAACATCAATGTTAGAGAGAAGCATCTATTGGCTGCCTCCTCCACTCCCCCCACCGGGGATTGAGTATGTGCTTTGACCGGGAATGGAGCCAGCAATCTTTGGGTGCATAGAGTGATGCCCAACCAGCCAGGCAATTGCTAATCTTTTTTAACAATACCATTCATTGCCCAGCCCTGATTCTCTCTCTCTCTCTGAAATCAATAAAAATATTTTTTAAAAAAATCTTTAAAAACACACCATACAAGTACAATACACACACATCACACATACAAACCCCACACACTTTTAAGTGGAGTGTCCTCCCCCCCCCCCCCCCCCACGCTTTAAAGCTTGTTTCATTAGCAATTTGACTTGTCTTTAAAGCCCAGCCTTCTTTGGGTCATGCAAGCCCTTCTCCTCTGTCAAGGTTGGAAGCTGTTTTCAGTTTGCACAGGCATCACGGTCATTTCTCTGACAGCCACACCGATGTCCTCTTTCCACCAGCAGCTCGGCCGGCCGGCGAGCCGGGAGGAGCTCGTGCCCGTCTCCGAGCCCACAGTCCAGTTTGATTTCTTTAAAAGTGATCACGGCCTGCTCAGGGCAGCTGCAATTTCTCCTTCGAGATGGTTAGGTTTTATGGAAACAAGACTTTAAGTGCGCCCCAAAGCTGTGTCTAGAATAATCATTCTTTCTGCTGATCCCCAGTGGAAAATCTTCCCTTGTGACTAACCGGCGCCCCAGTGAACCACAGCCCTAGCCAGGCTGCAGCGCGGGTTTAAAGTCCTCCAGGCAGCCGAAACCGGTTTGGCTCAGTGGATAGAGCCTCGGCCTGCGGACTGAAGGGTCCCAGGTTCGATTCCGGTCAAGGGCATGTACCTTGGTTTCGGGCACATCCCCAGCAGGGGGTGTGCAAGAGGCAGCTGATCGATGATTCTCTCTCGTCGATGTTTCTAACTCTCTATCCTTCTCTCTTCCTCTCTGTAATAAGTCAATAAAATATATTTAAAAAAAAAATAAAAAAATAAAGTCCTCCAGGCGGCGGCCGTGAGCGGGCCCGGCTCCCGTGGCTCAGGATGCTGCCTTCCCGCGGGAGAACGTGGCAGCCGTTAGAGGTCTTATTCCAAAAGCTTCATTCTGCAGAAATGCCTGTATTTCCTTTGCTCTCTCTGCTCTCGGCTCCTCCGGGGTCATGTTTTTCTCTTTAGAGTTGTTCTTATTTGCTGGCTCTCCTTGGCATCTTTGCAGAGAATTTAAGACCAAAGGTGCTCTCACACCTCCACTTTCTCCCTTTGCCTTGAAAGGACTTCCTCCTCTGCCCTCCATCGTCCCGGCTGTCTGCTTCATTGGTGGACTTGTGCTGTGCCCTCCATTTCTTCTTTCCGCCTTCCCTCCTTACTTAGGTCTTTTTATTTATTTTTGTTAGTCCTCATCCAAGGATATTTCCCATTGATTTTTGTGGAAGGGTGAGGGTCGGGGGGAGGGAGGAAGAGCGAGAGCGAGAGCGAGAGCGAGAGCGAGAGAGAGAGAGAGAGAGAGAGAGAGAAAAGATCGATGTGAGAGAAACACATTGGTTAGTTGCCTCCCACAGAAGCCCCAACTAGGGCTGGGGGTTGAACTTGCAACGGAAACATGTGCCCTTGACATGAATCGAACCTGGGCCCCTTCATTCTGCGGGCCAACGCTCTATCCACTGAGCCAAACCTGCCAGGACTGTAGGGGTTTCTTTTTGGTCATCGCAGTGACTGGGGGAGCCACTACTGGCATTTTGGGAGCCACGGGTGGGGAGCAGGGCTGTCCACCGGCCCCGTTGTAGGGGATGGTTCTGCACAGTGAGCGCTTGTCCCATCCACAGGCAGCCGTGCTGCTGGGATCTCCCACATGTACAACCGGATTAGGGTCTTGACGTTCTCTTGATGCCTTTTAAGGTATAATAATTTGATGCGATCCATTGTCTCCATGCAATCCATTGACTCATGCAATCAGGTGACTGGAACTAGCCCCAGGCCCTTTTGAGGGTTCATCTTTGGTGCGCACCCCTGAGCTGTATTGCTCAGGGTGTCTGGAGCTTGTGTCTCAGCTTTGCACAGACCTTCTTCTGCTCCCATCCCGGCTTAGCTTTGGTGGAGACACAGTGACATTTAGGTTGACAGGTCCTTCTCGGCCTTTGGTGCCCCAGGGGCTGCTGGTGAGAAGGAGGTGGTGGGAGACAAACCAGGAGAGGAATGTACCCTCGTGGGGGCGGGGCTTGCCGGACCCTCCTCTGCCTCTTGCAGCCCTGAGCCCGGTGCTGGGCAGGACGCTCCCTCCGCAGGGGCTGCTGGTGATCTCGTGGCTGCTGGAGCCTCTGAGAGCAGAGCGTGGAAACTCACGACTTCTGAGTTCTTTTTATCGGCAGCCTTGCTGTAGATGGATGACAGCCTTTCCCCGCGGGGATGAAATGTGTTAGGCAAGCGCACAGATGAGAATCCTGGGCTAATGGGCACCGAGGAATGAGCTGCGGAGAGACATTGCTAGTGATTATTAATCACAGACAGCTGCCAGGTAGCACCTGACTGTGCGTGGGACAGGGGCTCTGCCTCTCCTTACCTTCTTTATTTAAAATCCTCACCCATTGATTCATTTTGTTTTATTGTATTTAAAAGTATTTTTATTGATTTCAGAGAGGAAAGGAGAGGGAGAGAGCGAAACATCAATGATGAGAAACAATCATTGACTGGCTGCCTTCCGCACCCCCCCACTGGGGATCAAGCTTGCAACCCGGGCATGTGCCCCTGACTGGAATCGAACCCAAGACCCTTCAGTCCACAGGCTGATGCTCTATCCACTGAGTCAAACCAGCCAGGGCTCCATTGATTTTTAGAGTGGAAGAGAGAGGGAAAGACAGAGATATTGATGTGAGAGAAACACATCGGTTGGTTGCCTTCCGCATGAGCCCCGACCAGGGCCCTGCAACTGAGGTATGTGCCCTTGACTAGAATCGAATCCTGGACCCTTTGGGTCCTCAAACCGACGTTCTATCCACTGAGCCAAATCAGCTAGAGATGTGCTTTAAAAAAAAAATTGATTTTTAGAGAGAGAGGAAGGGAGAGGGATAGAGAGATAGAAACATCATCCATCGGCTGCTTCCTGCATGCCCCCCCTCCTGGAGATTGAGCCTGCAACCCGGACATGTGCCCAGGCGGAATTGACTTCTTGGTTCATGGGTTGATGCTCAACCACTGAGCCACACTGACCGGGCTTATGTGCTTCCTTGTATGCCAGGCCTGCTTTTGCACTTCACAAAGTGATCTCATGTACTCTTACACTCGCTGTATGGGGTAGGGGATTAAGACTATCCTCACTTTACACTTGAGGAAACTGAGCTACAGACAGCCTAGTCTATATCTTGGTGAAGTAAAAGCTGAGGTTAGAGACAGCCCTCCGGGGGCTTAGAAGAGAAGGTCTCCTCAGTTGTTCTGAAAAGCTTGCACTTGACCTTGAGAGAGGAAAGGTGATTAAACAGGGAGGGCCTGGATGACACGCACCTCTTACAGAGATTGCTCTGGCCACGTGCCCTCCGCCAGTGACGCCCTCCGCCAGTGATATTAGGAGTTTGTTTCCTAAGTGAACAGTCTTTGCTTTACTGTCAAATTCATTTAGCTTTTGTTGGAGGTGTTTTTCTTTGTTGATTTTTAAGCGACTGAGTCAGTTCATAGCATTTGGATTTTTTGGAACTTTACCTTAATGTTCAAAAATCAAGATTGAACCTTCTTCCTAATAACACAGTGAGTACTGCTCAGGAAGTGAATACTGCGGAGGAAGAGCTGGCTTGAAGACGGCAGATGGCTTTAATTGATCTGCACTCATTTAACATTTTTGAATAGCCGTTTCGTTGCCACAGTTCTGCTCACATTGTATTTTATTTCTGCCCAGGTTCCAGCTCGCTAAACGCTTTTGTTATTTGCCCGGAGTCACGGCTGAATATTGCATTCTGAAAGTGAGAGTTAAATAGCAATTTAAACTCCTGACTCTCATACCTGTCTGTGAAATTCTGACAAATGAGATGGAAATAACAGGGCTGCTGTGTTATGAAATGTTGACTCTGGCACTTTTGTAGAAATCTTTAAGGGGTAACCATTTTGGCATTTATTTATACTAGTACATATAAAGTATATATATTTATAATATGTATAAAATTACATATACATAACATATATAAAGTATGTATATATGTAATATATAAAAATTATATATATATTTTCCTCTTGTTATCTGCCTTTCACTTTCTTTCTTTTTTTAAATATATTTTTAATTGATTTTTCACAGAGAGGAAGGGAGGGGGATAGAGAGTTAGAAACATCAATGAGAGAGAAACATGGATCAGCTGCCTCTTGCACACCCCCTACTGGGGATGTGCCCGCAACCAAGGTACACGCCCTTGACCGGCATCGAACCAGGGACCCTTCAGTCCGCAGGCCGACACTCTATCCACTGAGCCAAACCGGCTCCGGCGCCTTTCACTTTCTTGATTTGCCCTTTCACTTTCATGGTTTCCTGTTACAGATGAGGTTTGTTTGAAACTAACGGTTCCCTGAAGAGGCACTTTCTGTCATTTTGAGAATGAAACCTATCCCTCCTGGCTTATCCCCCCTCCTTTCTGTCCTGCAGCTGCTCCTCCTTCCCACTTCCCCACATCCCCTCTTCTTCTTCTTCTTTTAAAAAAAAAATATTTTTATTTCATAGAGGAAGTGAGAGGGAGAGAGAGATAGAAACATCAGTGATGAAAGAGAATCATTGATCGGCTGCTTCCTGCACACTCTCTACCTGGGATTGGCCTGAACCCAGGCATGTGCCCTTGAGCAGAATCGAACCCAGCACCCTTCACTCCTCAGGCCGACACTCTGTCCACTGAGCCAAACCAGCCAGGGCTCAAACCTCTTCAGAAGGGGCCAGTTCCAGTGCCACTGTGGCTCCCTGTGTTAGTCCCTTGCTTTCCCATGGCAGTCTCCACCTCCCTCCCCACACACACATACACAGGTGCCCTTCCTGACCACTGGCCTCAGCACCCGAGTTTTTGTCTTCACTCTCTGGCTCAGAAGGCCTCAGGGGGATGTCTCTGTAGCCACAGGCTGGCTGCTTGTGGCTCTAACAAAGGAGGTCTTCAAAACCTTGCTCACAGAGCTCATAGGCCTGTGGCCCAGTCCCCAGGCCGCTTCTGTTCTCGGTGTTTAAATTTGACAACTGACATCTGTAAGGGTTGCTCAAATTAAACAATGGTAAAAGGAGGCGGGCCATCAACTGCTCAGAAATATGGGTCACATCTGTTATTTGTGTCCTGTACACCAGTACCCACTGGCTTTCATTCTTTTAAAAAAATTAAATTTGCCGAAACCGGTTTGGCTCAGTGGTAGAGCGTCGGTCTGCGGACTGAAAGGTCCTGGGTTCGATTCCGGCCAAGGGCATGTACATTGGTTGCGGGCACATCCCCGGTAGGGGGTGTGCAAGAGGCAGCTGGTCGATGTTTCTCTCTCATCGACGTTTTTGGCTCTCTATCTCTCTCTCTTCCTCTCTGTAAAATATCAATAAAATATATTAAAAAAAATTTAAATTTATTGGGGCAGCACTGGCTACTAACATGAATTTCAGGCCCACAACTTTATGATATGGCATCTGTATGCTCTGCTGTGTGCTCACCACCTAAGTCTAATCTTCTGTCAGCATATATTCGTCACTTTACCCTCTATTTTAAAAGGCTTCTCTTTCATAAATATTTATTCACTGTAGAAAGTTTAAGAAAAGAAAGGTGGAAAAAAAAAGAAAAGAAAAGAAAGGTGAGAAAATAGAGAAGGAGAAAGAGGAATAGGAGAAAGAGCCTTCATAATCCCACTAATTCGACCCAGAACCCCATTACTGTTTGGTGTGATCCTTCTGCCATATCTTACCTGTGAGTGCAAAACACATGGCTTCCGTCACACACGGCTTTGCAAGGTGGAGCTTCTTTTCACTTAACACTTACTCTGATTCTTTTCCCAAGGCATGAAATAGCCTCCGAGAACATCTTTTAAATGGCTGCTGCAGAAGGTTCTTTTGTATGGATGAACAACAGTGTTATTTAGGCAGCTGTTTCCATTGGCCATTTATGTTGTTTCTGGTCTTTTTGCCACGGTTGGTACAAGGTTAACATGAGCATTCTTAGAGTTATTGCTCAGGACTGTGGCCATTTCCTGAGATAAATTCCTTACAGCAGAACGATGCCAGGCTTTTTTCTTTTCTTTTTTTTAAAGCTTTTGACGCATAATAATATTTACTTTTGCTTCTCTCTAGACACTACAACAACAGGAGTGCAAGCTTCTCTATAGCCGAAAAGAGGGCCAGAGGCAAGAAAATAAAAACAAAAACAGATACAAAAACATCCTGCCCTGTAAGTATCAGTATTCTGCTCAGTCATCGTCACTCTCGCAGAGTTTGATTTGCAGCAGATCCAGGGCCTCAGCCTCTTTTAATTGTGAGCCGTTTCCAAAATAATCCACCGCGACAGGGACTGCTGGCCTCGTTCAGAGCGCCTGCATGCTGATTACCGAGCGAAATTGCCAGGAGGAGGTTTTGAGTGAGGCTGTTTTCTTCTGTTGATTAATTCTGTTTGCCCGAAAGCGATGATCTCCCAGTGTTAGGCCAGAAGCACTCTGGGGTCCTGGGTTCTTGCTCGGTGGTACCTGATTCCTGGGTCTTGGAGAGACACACCTCCTTTCTGAAGCTCCGTTCCCTCACCGGGGGACGGACAAGCTCCTTCGAGGGCTCTTCGCTCTGCCCCCTGACGCCACCAGCTCGTGTGGCTGGAGATTTGGGTGAACACCTACACTTGGCTCAGAAGGCGCAGCTCCTTCAGCGCCCAGACGCTGCCAGGTGGAGCCCTGGGGAACCATGGGAAAAAGAGGCCCAGAAGGATGGACGCCTTGGACGAGGGTCCCAGTAATGACATTGCAGTGACAAGTCCTATATGTCCATAGTACATTATCAAAACCAAGAAAATGGCATTGTGACTTTGTTCTTCTTAAAGAAAGGCAAAGTGTGGTGCTCAGATTATTGCTATTGCTAACTTAGGGTTTAATTTAAAAAATATATTTTTATTGATTTCAGAGAGGTAGGGAGAAGGAGAGAGAGAGATAGGAACATCAATGATGAGAGAGAATCATTGATTGGCTGCCTCCTGCATGCCCCCCACTAGGGAATGAGCCCGCAATGGGGCATGTGCCCTTGACCGGAACTAAACCCGGGACCCTTCAGTCCACTGGCCAACACTCTATCCACCGAGCCAAACCAGCCAGGGCAGGATTTAATTAATTAATTCATTCATTTTTTTTCCCCACCATTTTTTAGGATTTAATTTTTTTAAAATGTGGTTTTATCATTAAATGAACACAGCTTGGACTGTTTCGAGGATGAACGGATTTGAACAGGTTTGTCCTGAAGAGGTCTGAGCACTTTTGTGACTGTGGTCTTTTTCTTCCAGTCGATCATACCAGGGTGGTTCTACACGACGGGGACCCCAACGAGCCTGTGTCCGATTACATCAATGCGAATATTATCATGGTAAACAGCTCTTCACAGTGTCTTCTGACCGTACATTTTTTTTTTTTTTTACATCCTTTCTTCTGTCCTGAAAGCATTTTCTTCTTTAATTTCTAGCCTGAATTTGAAACCAAGTGCAACAATTCAAAGCCCAAAAAGAGTTACATTGCCACACAAGGCTGCCTGCAGAATACGGTGAATGACTTTTGGCGCATGGTGTTTCAAGAGAACTCCCGAGTGATTGTCATGACCACGAAAGAAGTGGAGAGAGGAAAGGTATATTAAATATTTTTCTGATAAAATATTTTAAAATGGTTGCTCACATCAGGTTGACCATGTTAAGAATTGAATAAACAAATTAAACTCAAGCTAACCACCCTCTGGAAAAAAGGACGCTGAGGACATTTGATGATGATGTGCCTCGGTATAGTGTTCTTTAGGTTTCTTCTGCTTGGGGTTCATTGAGCTTCTTGGAGCTGTGGATTCACATGTGTTGTGTTTTTCCCCCAACACCACAGTGTAATCTGTTAGCACTATTCGGTGTGTACGGTGTGTATTTTTCATTCAGAGATTGTCCATTTCACCTCCAGAAGTTTTATTAGAGTCTTTTTAATATCTTCTGTGTTTTTCACGTGTGCATTATCCCCTATACCTTTGAACGCATAGAATACATTTATCATCACTTTTCATGTTCTTATTACTAATCCTATTACATGTTATTTCGTTTTTCTGGTTTTTCAGTTGTTTAAGGTGAGAGGGTAAATCCAGCCGTTACTCCAGTGTCTCCTGAGACAGTGGCCCAAAAGCGAGTGTAAGCAGGCCTGCCTAGTGCTCTCCGGTGACCAGAGTACTAGTAAACCAGCAGTGACTCCCCTGGTCACGTAAACCTACTGTTCATGACTTTTAAACATTTAGAAAGTAATTTGAATGATCTGAACAATACATTCAAATAAATATTCAAGCACAGTTATTGATAAAGTTGCCTTTATCACCATCCCTCATCCATCCACTTTAGTCCCCTCCAGGGTAAACCCTGTTTGATGTGTAATATTTTACACTCTTCTTGGCGTTTACATATGTATATGTATTAAAGGCATTGTTAGCGGCATTATATACCCACATTTACATATATATGCCTTACATACATATATGTACCTATAGAAGTATATAGTACTATTTCCTGAAAAATAATATATGAAAAAGTGCTTTCCTACTGAAACTTGATCGTGCATCTTGGGTATTTCCTCCACTAAATACATGTTCTAACTTCTGTCTCATAGTAGTGACATGATATTTCATGGTATATATTTATCATAATTTATTTAACCATCATGTGCTGGGCATGTAAGTATTCTAAGTAGGGAAGTGAATAGTCTTATGATTGCTTCTGTGTCTATGTGGCAATGTTTCTCTGGGATAGACGTCAGGGATTGCTAGGTCAGAGGGTGTGCATGTTGAAAACTTATGTGGGTTCTGCCAAACCGCCTTCCAGAGTGGTTTCCCAGTGCGCACGCTCCCCAACTGCGCATGCCTAGTAGCCATCTCCCCGCACCTTCACGACCCTCCAGGTGTTTAGAAATTGTAACATCCGCCTTACCGAGAAGCAGACAGATGTCATTGAGTGATAGCTCTGTGTTATCCAAAGCCAGCCTGTCCACACAGCTTTCTTACTCTGGAAAAGTTCTGTGTTTGTGTTTGTGTTCTAGGCAAAGAGTTTTTTAGACAAACTTGATTTGGTTTCTATAACAGCTGGATGGAATGTAGCCGTCATACCTGTAAGTTAAATGTAAGACAGATGAGCGATTTTGGATTTTAGCCCTCTTCCTGTAATTTTCTTGTAGTTGTGAAGGGCAGTGTGATTGGATCAGATTTTCATTGTTGTGCTAGTGGTTGAAGATCTTTGAGGCCTGCTCTGGTCTCTGTGAAACAAAGGTCTCCTGCAGTAACATTAGCTGTTCTTGAATTAATGGACGAGTTAAGGCGTCTTCATAGTTTCCGCTTCAGGTGAGTGTCACCTGCCCTCAGCATGGAAAGGGAAGCTGAACCCCCTGGAGCCCCTAGTCCTATGTGTTCCCAGTGGGAGTTATAGGAGACCACCTGTTTCTCAGAGGACGTGGGGGGTAAGACAGGATGCTCGTGTCCCTTCAGAGGGATCAGTATTGTCTCTCTCAGATGAGCTGCCAGAGGCTCCTACGACAGACCCTGGGCCCGACACTGCTGCCTCCTCCTTACTTCCTCTTCCCAGCCGAGCCCGCCTTCCCTTTCTTCCCCTTCACCTCGTGGGTGAGAGGGTGACAGGAGAGCTTTGATTCTCTCCACGGGCCTCGGGACACCCTGCTCTCTCAGCATCACCCCCCGCCCTGCTCCCTGAACAGAATAAAAGCCAGACTGGATTCCTTTGGATCCCTGGGCTTGCATTTAAAAACTCAAGTATTGGCCCTCACGGTTTAGAGTTTTTGTGTCAAGGCTTACACCAGAGTTTAGAAAAGCGGGAAGTGGGCTGTAGGACTTCACCGCTGTTTAAAGGCAGCCAAGCCAAAACCGGTGTGGCTCAGTGGATAGAGCCTCGGCCTGCGGACCGAAAGGTCCCGGGTTCGATTCCGGTTAAGGGCATATACCTTGGCTGCGGGCACATCCCCGGTAGGGGGTGTGCAAGGGGCAGCTGGTCGATGTTTCTCTCTCATTGATGTTTCTAGCTCTCTATCCCTCTCTTTTCCTCTCTGTAAAAAATCAATAAAATATATTAAAAAAAAAATAAAGTCAGCCAAAATGTTTTTAGAGTTACGATTTAATTTCGTGTTCTCTTGAGCGACAGCAGTCCTCAGATTGATTAGCCAGTAACAGCCTTGAGTACAATGAATAGTAAAGGTTCATTTGAGGGAAATTGTATTAAATCTGTCACAGGGCATTTGGATCTATAAAACACTGGTGGGAAAGCCAAATTCAAAACAATAATAAATCAATGACCCCACGCCGTGCCAAGCAAAAAAGCGGCACCGTCCACTAAATTCTGTTGAATGTTCCCCCCACCATGTTTTTCTTTTCTGTGATTGGCCATTGATTGCGGGGGCTGCAGCTGCTCTTTCACGTCCATTTTTATAACTGGGAATTTCTCCATCTTCCTAAAATACAAGGAAATTGTCTTTTGCTGATATTTGTGTCCCGTTGTGGAAAGGAAGTAACATCGGTGATGCCGCCCAGGAAAAAACCCCCAAAACACAGCATCATTCTTTACTCAGGGCACGTCACCACATATATATATATATAGACTCATGGAGCAGAGTGTCTTCCTCTTTGGCAGCAAGCATGGTTTTCTTGGTGCTATATTTTCCCATCTGCCTGCCCTGAAGCCAGCAGCTCTTGCAGGCTTGGCGTTCCCAGGCACCCAGTTAAGCGAAGGCGCCGTGTGCAGTAGGTAGCAAGTGGGTCTGGATATAGAAGAAGCAGCTGGTTCAGAGCCCGACGGCGGCCTTTCTGAGCTGGCGGCATTCACACGTGGGTTAGATAAGGCGCAGAGCCCTCCTACGCCGGGGGGAAGTGAACCAGACGGGCTGGCTGGTTGGGCAGCCCATCCACTTCCAGAGTCCTTGCTTGCCTTCCCTGGGGAGCGCCTGGCAGATCTCTAGAATCCAAATCTCAGTGGTTGCTAGACAACACCCTCAACCTGGCCATTTCCTCTCTTTGCAGCTTTAAAAAAAAAAAAAAAAATATATATATATATATATATATATATATATATATATATATTATTGATTTTTTTACAGAGAGGAAGAGAGAAGGAGAGTTAGAAACATCAATGAGAGAGAATCATCAATCAGCTGCCTCTTGCACACCCCCCACCGGGGATGTGCCCACAACCAAGGTACATGCTCTTGACCGGAATCAAACCCGGGACCTTTTAGTCCGCAGGCTGACGCTCTATCCACTGAGCCAAACCGGTTTTGGCTCTTTGCATCTTTGATTCTTTTTTAAAAATATTTTTTTTATTGGTTTTAGAAAGGATGGGAGAGGGAGAGAGAGAGAGAATCATCAATGATGAGAGAGAATCACTGATCGGCTGCCTCCTGCATGCCTCAAATTGGGGATTGAGCCCAGACATATGACCTGACTGGGAATGGAGCCATGACCTCCTGGTTCATAGGTTGATATTCAACCGCTAAGCCGCCCCAGCTGGGCACATCTTTGATTCTTTAGAATTAAATAAACAAGCATAGACTATCGTTTGACCTGAGTGTTGGATGGGACAATTCTGCACACACGGCCTTTTCTTCCCCCTCCTCCCTGGTTCTCCAAGCCCCTGCTTTCTAATCTGAACTCTTCTTTCCTGTTCTTTGGAAACCCATCAGTTCAATGAGGGAAAGGCCATTCTCCAGATTAGTGGTCGTTAAACAAAACTTGGACATTTGCTTTCTGCTGGTTCACAGATATTAACTGTCTTTTTTTTCTGATCCCTTCCAGAGTAAATGTGTCAAATACTGGCCTGATGAGTTCGCTCTGAAAGAATACGGGGTCATGCGTGTTAGGAACGTCAAAGAAAGTGCCGCTCATGACTACACGTTAAGAGAACTTAAACTGTCCAAGGTTGGACAAGTAAGTATATTGTCGTATTTTAGAGGCTTTGGGAACGGTTTATGGTATGCAACCAGGGTCATGCGGTTACAGTCATTCATTCACTTACTGGTTCAGCAGCCATTCATTGTAGCCTTCTGTGTGCCAGGTACTCTCGAGACACAGCCTTTGCTCCCGCAGAGCCTAGAGACAGAGGTTTAAAATTTAAATGAGCAACTAAGCTTTCTGATCGTGCCGACTGCGAAGGCACAGGATGGCATGCTAGAGAGCGAGTGGGTACTTGAGACGGAGTACACGGGGAGGGCTTCTCTGCGGAGTGTCACTTGAGCTGAGGCCTGAAGGTGGAGGCAGGGCCTTTATCCAGGAGAAGGAGCGCGGATGAATAGGGAGCTGGTCTCTCCCATTCCCCGACTGTCCTTCCTGCAGCTGCGTCGCCCCTTGATTTTTAGCTAACCAATAGCATCCAGAAAAGTATTGTTCGTGATGTCAGCAAATTAAATGCACATAATTCAAGAAAAGATCCTAATTGTGGTTCAGATTCTGGTCGAGGACACTGGTCTAGTTTACTCTGTCCTTGTTTATAAATCCCCCTTTAAAATGTCACTTAGCTCGGATTGTCCCCAGATCCAGAAGAAGCTGTAGGGGTGAATAGTGCTGCTCAGTGACTTCCCCGGGTGGACCCGCACGTGATGCAGGCTTGGGACCATGGCTGACCTTTGTTAGTGGTCACTGTCCTCAGCGGAGCCCACGTGCCGAGCCTCCTCCCATCTGCAGAGCAGTGGCTGGGTTTCACTGCTTCTGTTTAGTCCTCACAGTGGTGTGGAGAGAGGGGGATTATTGTTCCTATTGCAAAGGGGGAAATTGAGGCTTAGAGATGTCCAGTTGCTGCAGTGAGTGTGCATGCTGGGATTTTGGCCTAAATCCAGCCATCTGGTTGCAAAGCCTGACGTCTTATCTATTTTGTACTTGACAGAAGACATTAAAACATTGCCATATTATAATAAACACGTGTGGCTGGGGGAGGGGAGAAGGCCTGGGTACAAAAGGACAAAGAGGAACGAGTGACTTGAGGGAGGAGAGGCCGGGGCACGGCGACCTTGTGGCTTCCTGGGTTGAGCTGCGCACGGACGGGGCTGATCAGGGAGGACGCCCGCCGCCGTTGGTTTAGGTTGGCGTTTCCTCAAGGGCAGATTGCCGCATAGACATCTGGGTTCTGTGACCGAGGCCAAGAGCTGACCCTGGGATTGCTCAGCCCGATCCAAAAGGAGGAGCAATCTGGAAAACTGAAGAGGGGTGGGAGGGGTTTCGTGCCGACCGGCTTTGGGATCTGAGAAAGATCAAAACTGGGCAATGCCGCAGTCCCTTGATTTATTTAATTCTTTTCTGGTTTTTCTTGGCTCTACTCCAGGGGAATACGGAGAGAACGGTCTGGCAATACCACTTTCGGACCTGGCCTGACCACGGCGTGCCCAGTGACCCCGGGGGGGTGCTGGACTTCCTGGAGGAGGTGCACCACAAGCAGGAGAGCATCATGGATGCGGGGCCAGTGGTGGTGCACTGCAGGTGACCAGCCCTCCCCCCAGCCCCAGCCGCCCTGGCTCCTAACGCCCAGGGCTTTTTTACCACCCTCCCCCAGCCGTCTAACCGTGGGGAAACTTAGTCTCTTTGAGGCATGAATCAACTGCATTAAGGGACACTTTGACCCTAAAATATATTTTTTGTAGATCCTACGAGACTGCCGGGTGCCAGTGGGTGGTAGGACAGGGGTGGGGAACACAGTCTGTATTCTCAAGGAGCTCTAGTCTGGTAATGTTTGCTTGGTTTTCTTTTTTACTTATTTATTTTTAAAATATATTTTATTGATTTTTTACAGAGAGGAAGGGAGAGGGATAGAGAGCTAGAAACATCGATGAGAGAGAAACATCGACCAGCTGCCTCCTGCACACCCCCCACCGGGGATGTGCCCGAAACCAATTTACATGCCCTTGACCAGAATCAAACCTGGGACCCTTCAGTCTGCAGGCCGATGATCTGCACTGAGCCAAACCGGTTTGGGCTGGTCTTCTTTTTTAATAGGATAATTTAGGGTTCATTTCTTTGTGATTCTATTCTACCAAGAAATGAAATATATTTTCATCTCAACAATATAGTTGTTTACTTCAAAAGGTTAGGACCGCTGCTCACCCAGGCCTCTGGAAGCCAGTCCTGTGGCCTCCGCCCCAGAGTTTGCAGGCTGCCGGTGCCTGAGTTTGGGCTTCATGGTTACTCTGGGGAAAGCTTGGTTTCCTAAATCTCATTCATGTGTTGGGCAAAGAGATGTGTGTGAAACTTCACTCAATCTTTTTAAAAGCTCTGGGGCCAATGTTTTTCATAACACAACTCAGATTTGATCCTCACAGCAATCCTATAAAGTATGTACTGTTATCCCCACTTCACAGATGAGGAAACTGAGGATCAGAGACGTTAAGAGACTTTGCCCCAGGCACACTGTGTGGGAGGAGCTGGGCTCTGAGTGCAGGCTGGACTCACTCCAAAGCCCATGCTCTGAGCAAATATATCTCCCAATATAAATAGACAATCTTATAAATACTCCCAAGAGCAGATATTGGTTCTGTTCGTATTCATAGCTTGGTTTTGAGTATAAAACTTCCGTGAATGACTTCATTGTCATTGCTTCTTGTCCTCTGCCCACAGCGCTGGAATCGGCCGGACAGGGACGTTCATTGTGATTGACATCCTTATTGACATCATCAGAGAGAAAGGTAGGTCATCGGAGGGCACAAGGCTACAGTTCCTGTTTTTAGTTTATGGACAGAACGTGCCAGTGAAAATAGCCCGGGGAAGAAAATTTGAATGTTAACAATTTTCACAGAAACCTGGGCTGAACACTCCAACTTTCAGTACATTTGCCAGAGAACAAAAGTGATGCTGTTTGAGCATTTGGCTTAAAACGAAGCCTAGGGTCTGTGGATCCCATGGCTGTGCACTTCTGTTGACTCTGCAGTGGTGGTTTCTATCCAGCTCCTGGTTACTCTTTGCTGATGGAGTGGGGATGGAAAGTGGGGAACCCCACGTCCCACATGTTACCGTGTAATCGTGTGGGATCATTGCTGTTGATCAGAGGCCCGTGCTGCACCTTGGGACGTGTTTGGTCAGAGCGTTACAGACTACATTTGCTTTCTGTCTGAGCTCGCTGCACGTGGCGCTGCATTTTCTCCTGATGCTTCTCGGTGCTTGCTTTGTAGGTGTCGACTGTGACATTGATGTTCCCAAAACGATTCAGATGGTGCGCTCTCAGAGGTCAGGGATGGTCCAGACAGAAGCACAGTACCGATTCATCTATATGGCCGTCCAGCATTATATCGAAACACTACAGCGCAGGATTGAAGAAGAGCAGGTACTGAGCCCGGACGGGCTGGCATTCGGACTTTCGTTTTCTGGGCAGCTGGCAAATGCTCTCCTTTTTTTATTTTTTATTTTTTAATATTTATTTATTTTATTTTTTTACAGAGAGGAAGAGAGAGGGATAGAGAGTTAGAAACATCGATGAGAGAGAAATATCGATCAGCTGCCTCTTGCACACCCCCTACTGGGGATGTGCCTGCAACCAACCAAGGAAAATGCCCTTGACTGCAATTGAACCTGGGACATTTCAGTCCGCAGACCGACGCTCTATCCACTGAGCCAAACCGGTTTTGGCTGCTCTCCTTTTTTTTAAATATATTTTTTATTGATTTCAGAGAGGAAGGGAGAGAGAGAGAGAGATAGAAACATCAATGATGAGAGAGAATAACTGATCAACTGCCTCCTGCACACACCCTACTAGGGATTGAGCCTGCAACCCAGGCATGTGCCCTTGACAGGAATCGAACCTGGGACCTTTCAGTCCGCAGGCTGACGCTCTATCCACTGAGCCAAACCGGTTAGGGCAGGAGACATTTAAAAAAAAAAGTTTATTGATTTTAGGGAGAAGGGGCTGCCTCATGTACAGCCCCTACATGGGCATGTGCCCTGACCAGGATGCAGGGGACGATGCTCCACCAACTGAGCCACACCGGCCAGGGCAGAAGACTAACTTTTTTTTGGGAATTGGAAATGATTCCCCAACTAGGAAGGGCCTTTCTGAAAAATATTCCCTACTTCATGGCTCTGATTTTTCAGTCTGGAGGAGCGTGGGGAGGGCCCGCATGCTGCCCTCCTGGCCTGGCAGCTTGGGGAGGTGCCACGTTAGGAAGGGGACGATTTTCCCCAGCTCAACGGCATGCTTAGAACTCAAAATCTCAACATTTCCAGCCTGTTCCAGTTTAATTCAGAGCATATTTATCCTGATTCCATCTCTTAAATGAATGCTTCACTCTTGATAGCATAATGTGGTTTGCACCACCAATTTGGTCGAGTCGGAATCGGTGAAATTTCAGTTTTAATAAGCATGCATAATGAAGAAGAACGTGGCGCTGGAGCCTTTCCATTTGAAGCTATTCATAACAGACACAAAGCTGAGTTAATTAGGGATGAGCCGAGACGAGGGGAATGAGGAGACTGCTCTTTTGGGGAGCTGTGCCTGTCTCCCGCCCCTCCCCCAGCCCAGCCCCGTTGCCATGCTCAGAATAGGAACTAAGCTCTTTTCAAAATGGGACCTGCCACCTGACCCAACAGTTCTAGCCTAGCAACACAGAGAATGGTCAGCCAGAGATAACTAATTAGTTTGCCCGGCTCTCAGTTCACACCGAAGGACTCCCCAGATTGTCTCATTGTGAAAGACATCTCCAGAGGCAGTGGATGTCTAAAAAGGTAGGGTCAAGTAATTAACAAGCTACTGGTTTTGGACCCCCTTGCTTTCAGTCTGACCGTGTTATTGTAAGTGCTGTGAAATATGTAGATTGTTACTATGGGCTATTGTATATTTTATCTTCCAGTTACACTTAATTTGGGCAGGAAGGATTAAAGCATAAAGTGGCTCAAGTGAAGGATTCCCAAGAAACACAGAGAAAGTGCATTACTGCGGGTACAAAGTGGAAACTTCGGAAATGTGTTAAAGCACATAATGTACTCCTGGTGGGAAAAGCTGGGAAAAGAGGCTTTGGTTTTTATCCTTGTTTTGGAGAATTTAGGGACTTCCCCACCCAGCTTTTTGAAAAATATATATATTTTTGATTTCAGAGAGGAAGGGACAGGAAGAGAGAGAAACATCAATAATGAAAGAGAGCCGAAACCGGTTTGGCTCAGTGGTAGAGCGTCGGTCTGTGGACTGAAAGGTCCCAGGTTCGATTCCGGTCAAGGGCATGTACCTTGGTTGCGGGCACGTACCTTGGTTGCGGGCACGTCCCCAGTAGGAGGTGTGCAAGAGGCAGCTGGTCGATGTTTCTCTCTCATCGATGTTTCTAGCTCTCTATCTCTCTCCCTTCCTCTCTGTAAAATATCAATAAAATATATTTAAAAAAAAAATAATGAGAGAGAATCATTGATCTGCTGCCTCCTGCACACCCCACACTGGGGATCAAGCCTGCAACCAGGAATTGAACCGTGACTTCCTGGTTCATAGGTTGACCCTCAATCACTGAGCCACTTTGGCCTGGCTGAAGGTTTTATAAGTGGTTCTTCTCACATTCTGCCATTTTGAAGTAGAGTTCTTTGTTAACTTCCATTTACAGTATTAAATTTTTAAACAGCATGCATGATTCCCTCCACTCAGTATTCCTTTCTCTCTCTCTCTCTCTAAATGCCTTTTATATTCCCTTAAAAGAGTCACATCCTCATATATGCAATCTTCACCTTTCAGAAAAGCAAGAGGAAAGGCCACGAGTACACAAATATTAAGTATTCCCTCACGGACCAGGCAAGTGGAGATCAGAGCCCCCTCCCGCCTTGCACCCCAACACCAGCCTGTACGGAGTAAGTAGTAATGAAGGAAACTCTTTTCATCTGAAATAATTCTATAGACAAGCTTAAAAAACGACAAGTCTTGACTGGCGTCAGCTCTTGGATCTGGGCTGGGCTCTTGGAGGCTCAGTTTTGCCCTTGGGCACTGGCTTTGGTTTTGGGGGTCTAGCTTGGGTCGTAGGAGCTAGTCTCGGCTCTTCAGCCCTTTGGGACTAGATTTGGCTCTCAGTTCTTGCCTGGCCTATTCGGGGCTAGGCTATGACTTTCAAGCTAGAGTAGGCTCTTTGGAGCGAGGCTCCGCCCTCTGGGACTGTCCTTGGCTTTTTGTGAGTGGGTTGGGGTCTCAGGGGCCAGGTTCGGGCCTTCGGAACCAGTGTCAGCCCTTTGGGACTAAATTGGGCTGGCTCTTAGGCCGTGGCTGGCCATCCTGGGCTAGGTCCTTTAAAATCAAATTGACCCGGCCATGGGAAGCCTGGTCCCCACAAGATTGCCTTAGAGGAGAGGACCCTAAGTGAGCACAGTCGGCCTGGAAGCCCGAGGTGGAAGGGCTGCTGACTTTCCAGGGGGAGGAGCCTGTGGAAGTCACCGGGACATACTGAGGCTGGCTCCGGGGCCCTCTGAAGTGGGGGGCTGGTGTTGCTTAGGGGCAAGATGAGGCTCTTTGGCGGTAGGCTCTGCAAAAAAACCCAAAAAAACAACAAAAAAACCCCACAATAACCCTAAAAACCAAAAAAACAAACAAAACACCAACCACCTACAAGTCTTGATAACACACATCTTTCATCGAATAGTTGGCTGGCCGATTTGTAAGTGTATCAGTGGCTGCCTAAATTTGAATTTACCTGAATTGCAGTCTGATCGCACACAAGTAGGATTACATAGGGTTGCGAATATATCAAGTTGTGGATCTTCTGGAGGAACCTCATTTTTCTTTTGATGGTGTGGAATTTGTTGCAGAGGTGGACAGCACCCCTTTTGGTGTATAAGACTGTTAAAAAAGTAAGTTAATTGACTACTAATTGTTAATTGTCAACACAGTCCATAGTCAACAGAAATCTGCTTAGTGTTTAAACTAGGGGTCAGCAAACTACAGCCCCCCAGTCCAAATCCTGGCTGTGGCCTGTTTGAGTACAGTTCTCGAATGGATTTTAAAGGGTTATTAACACGCACATGCACATACACCAAGAATAATATATGACAGAGACTGTTTATGGCTTGCAGGAGACTACATTATTTATCTTGGTTCTTTATAGAAAAACTTTGCCAATTCCTTGTTTAAACTAAAACATGATAGGAAAACAGGTTAAATTGATTATGTGAATGGCAGTTTAAGTTATTATTTCCTATATATCCTAGTCATTCTCTGGTATAACATTTGCTTTTTCCCACTTCTGATGTGGATTTTTAAACCCCTGCTGACTTTAATACTCTCTAAAGACATTTAAAATGGCATAGAAGAGGCTATTTATATTTGCTTTCTATTTAATGTTGAAATGAAATTACACAGCAAAAGATATGCTCGCCATCATGCCTCTTTGCTCTACCTGCTTTTTTCTTCCCTCCAGACTGACAGGGAAAGTTGGTATTTCCAGTCGCCATGTGTAATGATCTGCAGTGGAACCAGCAGGTCTGGATGAGTCCTTGCCAGGGAGCTTTCCCCCGTGTTGGCCCGACAGAGTCAGCTCTGACGACTCCCTTGTCACCAGTGCCTGGCTGTGACATAAACAGTTTCTCTCTCTCTCTGCTCTCGTCATTCCCTCGTAGGGCACACGTCCAGGACATCCCGATCCTCTCCTTGTTTTGTCTCCACGCCCCTGGCTGGCACTCACAGCTGCTTGGCTCCTTGCTCTCTGGGACTGCTTTGCTCTCCCCTCCCTGCGCAGCAGACAGAATCAGGGCTTTGCTACATTGGCCTCCATCCCAGGGCCCTAACTACCCTCCCACCTCCCACTGAGCTTCATGTTCAGTGTTCCCCTTCCCATAACCAGATTCCATAACCAGATTATGGCCTGGCTGCTCTTACACTTGGAAATCTTGCCCATTCAAATCCTTCTTTGAAGGTTGAAATGAGATCCTTCCTTCCTTCTTTCCTTCCTTCCTTCCTTCCTTCCTTCCTTCCTTCCTTCCTTCCTTCCTTCCTTCCTTCTTTCCTTCTTTCCTTCCTTCCTTCCTTCCTTCCTTCTCATTTATTTATTTACTAGTGGCCTGGTTACATGAATTTGTGCACATTGAAAGGAAATTAATTAGAAGAAATATTTTAATATCACTATTCACCCTTTCTTTATAATAGAATTGTCAATCAAATTCACGATTGACAATGACAGATCAAAACACATGTGTGAGATTGGTGCCAGCGAGAACTTTATATGTATTGCGCATGTGCAAGTCAACTTAGCCTTTTATAGATATAGAATAAAATTGCTTAATTAGACCTGTTTTCTGATGTAGCTAAACTTTTTCCAGCCCAGTGAAGTGCCCCAACTTCTCTTTCAGATAATTGTCAGCAACACAGCAGTAAATATCAACACAAAGCAGATTATTATTATAGATCACACAGGGAGAACAAAGTGTAAAATATTTAACTGCAGCAGTGTTTGGCTATATTTTGCACAGTGAGAAAATCTGAAGTCATTTTCAAGGTCCACCATTTCTTACTTCTTTTCAGCTGGGTCAAATTTCTAAGCTTTCTAAATCTCTATTTTCTGGCTAATGAAAAGAAAATAGGATTCCACCTAGTCTCCTACCTACCTACTCACTCCAGGACTTTTGTGAGGATCAAATGAGATGAAGCATGGGAAAATGCTTCACAGACATTTGGTTAAAGTGTAAAATGTTTCCACCTGCCTACAAAGCAAGTTGTGTTCCTGCGCTGAAGAAACTTCAAGGAGGCTAGTTGCTAGGGAGAAGAAGCTGGGTGTTGCTATGTGACATCATTACCCTGATGAACACTGTGTGTGTGTGTGTGTGTGTGTGTGTGTGTGTGTGTACGTACGTGTGTGTGTGTGTGTACGTGTGTGTGTGTGTGTGTGTGTGTGTGTGTTTGGTAATCCTCACTCGAGGGTATTTTCCCATTGATTTTTAGGGAGAGTGGAAGAGAGAGAGAGGCAAAGACGGAGAGAAACATCGATGTGAGAGAAACAGATCGATTGGTTGCCTCCTGCACAAGCCCTGACCAGGGCCCAGGCTGGGAAGGAGCCTGCAACTGAGGTACGTGCCCTTGACCCAAATCAAGCCCAGGATCCTTTGGTTCACAGGCCAACGCTCTTATCTCCTGAGCCAAACCGGCTAGGGCGAGAACCATTCCTTTCTATGTGTACATGCCCTCCTCCTCTTTCAAGGTCTATCTCAGAGTCCTCATTACACAGGCCTCCCTTGCTCTGCCTGCCTGGAAACAGTTCACTTTCCTCCAGGCCCTGAGAGCAGAGGCTTTAGTTTCACAGTTGCTTTGCTGTATGTCTTTTATCCTGTTCTAGAATGCCAGTTCCAGGGGCAAGAACTATATCTGCATTGTAGCTGATCCCCAAAGAATATACTGTATGCCTTACCAATGTCGTGTAAGCCCAAACTACCTGGTCTGCATTTCTGTTAACGTCTCTTTTCTTTTGAGGATAAGAGAAGATAATGCTCGCGTCTATGAGAACGTGGGTCTGATGCAGCAGCAGAAGAGCTTCAGATGAGAAAACCTGCCGAAGCTTCAGCACAGAAATAGGTATGAAACGGCAGTGCAGGTTCATTATTTTTGCCTTTCTAGACTTTTTAAAAAAATAATATATATATTTTTTATTGGTTTCAGAGAGGAAGGGAGAGGAAGGGAAACAGGGATTGAGTCTGCAACCCAGGCATGTGGTCTGACCAGGAATTGGAACTGTGACCTTCTGGTTCAGCCATTTAGCCACCCCGGCTGGGCATCCCTGACCTTCTTTTTTCCAAGCTGGATTTATTTTAGAGTTCATTAAGCATTAAAAGCAAATGCAGAATTAATTCTGAGCAGGGCAAGGTTAGCATTTATTGTAGACAAATGGTTGATATTGGTGATGGGCAGTGGTTGATACTGGTTAGTCCAAGCTGCGAGGGAGATGGTCTGTAGGATCTAGGAAGTGTGGAGACAGCACAGGATGGTTGGAGTCAAGATGTCAGTTCTCATCCCAGGAGGCCTCTGACCGGCTGTGTGACACCCAGGGCCTCCTACCGGCTCCACTGCACGTCCCTTCGGCTCTGTTGCTGGAAATTCATCTCCCCTGTCAATCACCTTTTCAGACAGTGACCCATGTGCACTGTATGTTTTAAAATATATATATATTTTATTGATTTTTTGCAGAGAGGAAGGGAGAGAGATAGAGAGCCAGAAACATCGATGAGAGAGAAACATCGATCAGCTACCTCTTGCACCCCCCCCACTGGGATGTGCCCACAACCAAGGTACATGCCCTTGACTGGAATCGAACCCGGGACCTTTCATTCTGCAGGCTAACGCTCTATCCACTGGGCCAAACCAGTTTTGGCTGCACTGTATGTTTTAATGATAAGTTAGAAACTCATAGTTGTATTTCATGTTGAAATTCTCATTTCAATGAGCAGTATATTTAAAAGCTTTAAATCTTCTTTTAAGTGGCTTAATGCCTTGCCGGACTTTTAGATGCTCGCTCCTTCAAAATTCTCATTTATTTCTTCTCAGAGGTGGGCTTCACCCTCTCCATGAAAAGATCAAGAACAGATGCGAGAAAGTTTATGTGAAGAAGGAACATGAACCTCGGAGGCTTGTGTTGTGGTCGACTCCCTTTTGATGAGCAGAACCTGAAACCTTTTGAAGACCACTCCGTCCTAACTCAACACCACCCGATTTCCAAGCGCTCTTTCCTCAGATAAGCAATCATCTCTACAGTGTAGACAGTGTTATATTTTATAGAGTTTTATTTTAAATTGAGGAAGCAGTTAAATTGTGCTCTGTACTTTGCAGATGGTGGTGATTCTTCCTAGTTATTGCCATTTTTCTTTCTTTTTATAACCCTAACAGATCTTAACCCCCCTCCCCACCCCCTTTGTGGGGGATGATGGGGCACTTGTTAGAGGAAAAAGTGGGGAAAATTAAATGACAACATCCTGTAGAAATGAGAACATTTTTATTTATCATCATTTGTTCAGTAGTGGGTAATTTATTTTGATGGCCTCTTTTTTGGGGGGGCTAAATGAAAATTAGGCCAGTGCCCCAGACTTTCAGAACTTGACTCTCTTCCTTTGTATTGCCATTAAAAAAATCATGGGGAAAATCCTGGGAATTTAGGATTAAGGTGTGCTTTTTCTTAGCAGATAACCAATGACCATTCAGCCTACTGTGGTGGGGAAATGTTTGCCATATATATATATATTTTTTTTGTTAATTTTTTTTTCTTCTTCATTTGAATATTGTCTTTTATTTTGGAAAAAAAAATGCATCTGTGGATAACCAGTGTTTTTGTTTTCAATTGTTGCCGACAAACCACCCAAAACATAGTGGCTTAAAATGTTCCTGACTATTCTTCAGTCTGAGGGGGCTCAGCATCTTGCTGGCATTGCTTACTGGTGTTGCTTGCTGATGTCTCTCTTGCTGGTCGGCAGGTTGGCTGAGACGCTGGGTGGGTGGGCCCCTCTGGGTGGGTGGGCCCCTCTCTGTACACACGGTCCTTGGGTCTCATTCTCCACGCGCCTCTCCGTGTGGCCTCGGCAGCGGGGTCGCTGGCTCTCAGAGCCCCCGGGGGTGTAAGGCAGTAGTGGCCAGGCCTTCTTATGACTTAACCGCAGAACTATCCAGTATCACTTCTACTGCCCTCTGTTGGTTAGAGCAAGTCACAGGCCCAGGATTCAGGAAGAGGGGACTCCACAAGGGCATAAAGTAGAGGTGCAGTTGATTGGGGGTCCCCAGTGTAACTGTCAGAACCAGTACCGAGGAACAAAACTATTGTTAGTAGAAGTAGAAGCTGCTAGTGAGTGACCTTGGGAAGCTGAAGTGGCACGTGTAAGCTGGAAGAGAGGGCCTTCAGACAGACAGAGAGAGCCTTCCAGAAGCTTTCTGCACCAGTTCTGCGAGTCCTGAGCATCTTTTCTGAATCATCACTTTTGGTCTTGTAAGGACGGATGTGTCCAGGGGGCAGAGCGTTTGAAAGCACCACCCCATCACCGTGGTCTCCGCAGAGGGAGGTGAGTGGGGGCTCGCTTCCTGCTACTGGTATCAGTCTGGCCTCCACGCATGCGTGCAGCCAGGCTGCTGGGAGCAGGAGCATGGTAACGAGGCTGCGCGGCAGATTGAATCAGCAGTAGGATTTGCTAACGTGCTACCTGAAGTGCCTTCTCTCAAAAACACCCCTCTTTGTCCCATGCGTTGAATCATTGTTTGGTGACTGTGTCTCAATGAAAGTCTCACTGGTTGACTCTGTGAAGAAAATGAAACGCTCCTGCAGCATTGCCATTTAGGCATGGTCTCCTTTCTGGAATCATCCTAGCTTTTGCTCCTGAGAGGAAGGACTCGGCCTAGCCCTGGTTGTAGTCCTTTGGGCCGAGTGATGGCTGCCATTTTCACAGGCAAAATGTGTAGTGTGCCCCCTAGGTCACCCCCTTCCCGGATCCATCAAACTTGGAATTGCTTCGGAACACAAGTGTGGCCCGAAAGTGATCACCTTCTGAGGAAGGTACACGACTACTGTCTCCTCGTCCGGCCTGTAGAGAGATTCAAGTTCAGGATTTGCAACAAGGACCCTGAATCCTGTTCTTCTTTTTTTTTTTTAAATCACATTGTCACATTGAATGGTTCTCCTTTTGTGCCTCAATTTTGTGGAAATGTTTTGACTGTTTATTGCCATTTTAATTCTGTATGTCTAGGTTTCTCTCTCTGTTTCTTCTCATTACAACAGTCCCTTTAGCATTTTCTATAATGCTGGGTTGGTGGTAATGTACTCCTTTAGCCTTTTTTTTGGTCCAATAAGCTCTTTATTTGACTGTCTTGTGTTGTTTTTTTAATTTAAATTCTTTATTGTTCAAAGTATTACATATGTCTCCTTTTCCCACCATTGACCTCTCCCTGGCTGTTCCCATTCCCTAGCACATGTCCTCACCCCACTACTGTCTGTCCATTGGTTATGCTTATATGCATGCATATAAGTCCTTTGGTTGATCTCTTACCCACCGCACCACACGTACACACCCTCCCCTCTCTTCCCTCTTAGGTTGGATGGTCTATTGTTCCATGCTTCTGTGTCTCTGGATCTATTTTTTTCCATCAGTTTATGTTGTTAATTTTATTCCACAAATGAGTGAGATCATGTGATATTTATCTTTCTCTAGCTGGCTTATTTCGCTTAACCATAATGCTCTCCAGGTCCATCCATGCTGTTGCAAATGGTAAGAGTTCTTTCTTTTTTTATAGCTGTGTAATATTCCATTGTGTAGATGTACCACAGGTTTTTAATCCACTCATCTGCTGATGGGCACTTAGGCGGTTTCCAAATCTTAGCTATGGTGAATTGTGCTGCTATCAACATAGGGGTGCATATATCCTTTCTGATTGGTGTTTCTGATTTCTTCTCTAAAAGTGGGATTACTGGGTCAAATGGGAGTTCCATTTTTAGTTTTTTGAGGAAACTCCATACTGTTCTCCACAGTGTCTGTATCAGTATGCATTCCCACCAGCAGTGCACGAGGGTTCCTTTTTCTCCATATCCTTACCAGCACTTGTTATTTGTTGATTTGTTGATGATAGCCATTCTGACAGGTATGAGACGGTACCTCAGTGTCATTTCGATTTGCATCTCTTAGATGATTAGTGACTTTCAGCATGTTTTCATATGTCTCTTGGCCTTCTGTATGTCCACTTTCGAAAAGTGTCTATTTAGGTCCTGTGCCCGTTTTAAAAAATATATATATTTTATTGATTTTTTTTTTTTACAGAGAGAAAGGTAGAGGGATAGAGAGTTAGAAACATCGATCAGCTGCCTCCTCCACACCTCCTTCTGGGGATGTGCCCGCAACCAAGGTACATGCCCTTGACCGGAATTAAACCTGGGACCTTTCAGTCTGCAGCGCTACGCTCTATCCACTGAGCCAAACCGGTTTCGGCCCCATTTTTTTTTTAATTGGATTGTTTATCTTTCTTTTGTTAAGTTGTATGAATTCCCAATAAATGTTGGAGATTAAACCCTTATCGGATATAACATAGGCAAATATGTTCTCTCATGAAATGGGCTCTCTTGTTTTGTTGTGACCGTCTATTTTGATCGATAGCCTTGCTGGATGTAGTAATCTTGTTTTCAGATCCTTGCTTTCCTTTACCTTGAGAACTTCATGCCATTTCCTTCTGGCCTATAAAGTTTTTGATGAGTAATCAGGTGTCAATCTTATGGGAACTCCTTTGTAAATAA
Organism: Vespertilio murinus; assembly: GCA_963924515.1. Classification (NCBI taxonomy): domain Eukaryota; kingdom Metazoa; phylum Chordata; class Mammalia; order Chiroptera; family Vespertilionidae; genus Vespertilio; species Vespertilio murinus. The sequence continues at coordinate 8,561,610 of OZ004720.1, read as the reverse complement.
TAGTTTGCTTTTCTCTTGCTGGTTTTAAGATTCTCTCTTTGTCCTTAATTTTTGGCATATTATGATATGTCTGGGTGTAGACCTATTTGGGTTCTTCTTGTTTGGATTTCTTTTGTGTGGCTTTTTCTTTTACCAGGTTAGGGAAGTTTTCTGCCATTATTTCTTCAAACACATTCTTTATCCCTTTCTGCCTCTTTTGGCATACCTGCTATTCGAATATTGTTTTGCTTCATGTTGTCCCACAGCTCTCTTAAGCTGTCCTCCTGTTTTTTAATTGTTTTTTCTTTTTGGTTCTCTGATTGAGTGATTTTTTTAAAACCCTGTTTTCTAATTCATTGATTCAGTCCTCAGCTTCCCCTAATCTGCTGTGTATTCCTTCCAATATGTTTTTTATTTGTGCTATATCATTCTTTGTTTTTGACTGTTCTTTTTCCATAGTTACTATATCTTTTCTCATGCTATTGAGCATTTTTACCATCATTCTGAAGTCTGCTTCAGATAAGTTTTTTTATTTTTTATCTCTGTTTCATTTATATTTTCTTCTGGAGAATTCTCTTGTTTTTTCATTTGTGGGTTGTTTCTTTGTTTCCTCATTTTGGCTGCCTGTTTGGGTTTTCTGCTATGCCTCTCAATCTCTAGTGCGGGACAGTGTCAAATGCTGTTTCTGACTAATTAGATCAGGCAAAGACCCAAAGCTTCCAGAGATTGCCTCTGGCTACAGACTGATAGGATTCCTCTTGATCTGCCCTCAGGCAATTGTACATGGCAAGAGTTTTTTTTCCAACAGGGTGGGGTAATTGTTTCTGCCTGGAGGCTAATTGTTATTCTCAGTCTTGTAAGGGACAAGGTGCTTTTCGATAGGGTGGGTCGACTGTCTTCCCCCCAGGCAATGTGGCCTGTATAGCAATTGTCTGTAGCGTGAGGGAATGGCTCAGCACTGGAAACCAAGGTGCCTGCCTTCTGAGCTCTAACCCCAGAGCCCTGGATCTTGGCTTCTGCTCACCCAGCTCCAGTCCACTCTGCTGTTCCTCTGTCAGAGCACAAGATGGGTGGCTCCGCAGGGAATGTTATGTGTTGGCCCTTTAAGAGGGTGTCTGAATTTCCAGCCGTCTCTCCCTGGTAGACAGCCAGATATTATGTGCGTACGCTTCTCAGTTCTGGTGCTCTCTGCTGGGGGGCCTAGCTTGGGAATTAGATCCCAGAGTTCTCAGTGGCAACCCCCCACAACTGAGATATTTCTCCGGAACTTCAGCAGCTGTCTGTGGAAGCCCCACCAGCCCTTTCGCGCCTCTGCCCCTCATGCCAGCTTCTATGCAGTCTCCATTTTTGGTCCTCGGTTATCAGGGTTCTCTCCAGCAAGTCTTCCATTGATTATTCAGTAACTTTTTCTGTATTTTAGTTGTAACTCCAGTTTGGACCTGGGAGCGTGTCCACGCAGCATCCACTTACTCCTCTGCTGTTTTTAATCTCCATGTTTTTGACTCTGGACTTTGGGGGCACAGCCTCTCACCAGCATACAAGGGTCTGATTGTATAAATGTATCCGCCGCATTAATCTCTGCCTGTAGCTTCCGATCAGTGGTTTTTGCCCTTGGAACAGAAACACCAGATCGTGGCTCACTCTATTCTGATACACAGGACATTGATTTCATTTAGATTTCCCTCCACGATGTCAGTAAACCGTCGTGTTAGGTCAACTGCTGCCAGACAAGATGATGACAGTGCAGAGGTGCTAAGATTTGTTGTGTTTGATAAGAGGAGATTGATTGCAGGTTCTCAGATGAGATTTCTCTCTGTGGGATGGAATCAGGCAGGTGAAGATGTGGGGAGTTTTGAGTGCAGATTTAAAAAAAAAAAATAGTGGAAATGAAAGTTCCAAAGAGGTGGTTCCTAGCACGTCAGAGGGCCCAGGGCCAGAGTGGTCAGTAATATTTGAATCAGGTTACCGGGAAGACAGGCGTGAGAGAGACGCGGATGCGGTTGGCTTCGGGTGGCTGGTAGACATAAAATTTGCACAATATCCCATAGCTGGTTGAGTATTTTAAAATTATAAGCATAGGATTTTATATTTGGGGGTGAAGAAATTATCTGGCACGTGGTACTTGGGCTTTTTTAAAATGCCAAATTTCATTCTTAATAACTTTTATAAAAAATAAAAACATAAAGACACCTCATATCTACTGTGTGGCCCTCCTGAAAATGACGGTCATCTATTCTCTGGAAATCAGCGGCTTTTCACATGTGAGGAAATAGATGTATGGCTTTCTTGGCGTTTTTGCATTCTTTAAGGAGCCCAGTCGCTCTGGAAAAGCCAAGAAAATCATCAGGATCATTTTTAGGGGCTATTGTACTGGGGATTGTCAGAATAAGATAAGGTCTTGCGTTATTTCTAGTTTAGGGGAATGTGGGAAGATACTCAGTTGTGAAGTGCTTTGTTGTAGCTAATTAATCCATAAGGGGAACGTAGACTGTAGACATAAACACAAACCCAGTGCAACTTTCTGTACGTTGTTGGGGGAAATAAAATGTTAATAGAGCAAGCACATGGCCTCTCTGATTTCACAATGCCTGTATTTGCCCTTAATTTTGTCGAAGTCTGTTTCCCTCTTCCTCTTGAAAATTAAGTTCCAAAATATAGTTTACTGAATCTTCCATCATCAAAACGTTTGCTCTTTCTTCACTATGGGCAGTTCACACAAGGCAAAGCTATTAAACAGTTGGTTTTAGTGTGTTGTGTAACTTTGCTGTATATCAAACTAATTTTTACAAGTTTTCATCCTAAACCTCAAATCATGTAATTAATAATTTGCCTGTCTTATTTATAACCTAATTGTGATTCTTTTTATTAATAAAAGCTAATGGAAAAGGATCCTTTATTAAGCTGATGACTAGACTTACATTTAATTTTCCTGCAGTATATGAAGTATTGTACCAGAGTATTAAAAGATATGTAATATTTTATTGATAAATCTATCCTTTAAAAGGAATACGTTTTAGGATGTCATCATTCTGATGTGAATCATGTAAATGTTGACAATATGCACTGTTTATTATACATTTAGTGTTTCCAGAGATTCACTTAATTGCCTTTTTGCCCACGTACTATGTAGTCTATTTGCAAGTGTTTTTAAAAAGTGACATTAAAAGAATAGTTTATGTAGAGAAACATTAGTGGGTATTAATTGTCCCCCCCCCCACCTGTATTTATGGGTGTTAGTTCAACTGCTTTGCTAGCTGCAAAGCTGTATTACCAGAGTTCAAGTGTATTTGTAAACTGTATGGGAACTAAAAATTAGGAATAAAACCATTTTCTTTTATGATGGTACTTGTCATTTACTTCATCAGACATGCCCAAGAAGCAAGCACTGGGGTTTCAGGTCACTAAGCCCCTTACACCAGCAAAACGCTGACAGTCAGCAGCTCTTACCTAGAAGATGAGTTGGAATGTAGCATGCATGTCCGGTCCTCGAGATTTTATTAAGTGCCTACTCTGTATAGCTTTGGGAGACAGAAGGGGAACTGTTTTTTTTTTAAGTATTTTTATTGATTTCAGAGAGGAAGGAAGGAAGAGGGAGAGAGATAGAAACATCGATGATGAGAATCATCAATAGGCTGCCTCCTACACGCCCCCTACTGGGGATTGAGCCCACAACCCAGTCATGTGCCCTTATGGGGCATCGAACCGTGACCTCCTGGTTCTTAAGTCAGTGCTCAACCACTGAGCCATGCTGGCTGGGGAAGGGGAAGTTCTTTTTGGAATCAATAAAATAAAATAGGATTCTTTAAAAAAAATAAACACAACAAGACTGGGTGTGTTCTTTGACTACATAACGTTTGCTTTGAACAAAATGTAACAGGTTCAAAACAGCATACAGAAAGTTCTCCCTGCAGCAGAAGGTGTTTGTTCTACCCCGAGGACCACCAGCGACCTTGAACTCCGAACTGTTCTGTGTCCCTGTGAAAGGGCTGGCTCCAAGGGCTCTGCATTCGTCACTCAAGAGGGAATGCTGAACTGTCCCCAGTGAGGCCGGATCCAGTTGTCAGCCTGTCCCCTCGCCTCGATCCCATTGTCATGCTGCCGCACTCGCACCTTTGTCCTCTGCTGGGTGGAAAACGATAGTTCGATGTAATTAAACGTGTATTTTTCTTAAAAGCGAGGCTGAGCATCCTTTCATTTGTACACGCCTTTCCGGGAGCTCTGTGGCTTGACACATTTTTTTTCTATTACATTCTGGATCTGTCTTGTGTGGCGTTTAGGAATGAAGCGGTTGCCTTCTCTGCGGCTGATGGACATGCCTGGAACAACTGAGGCACCAGCACCCGTTTCTGTAAAATGCCCCTCGGGGGGTGCCTGTGGGAGCACCAGGGTGGGAGTTGTGGCGTGGGCCTCGCTGGGATTGTAACTCTCAGGGGGGAGGAGGGGAGGACAGGCTGGGGAAGGGGCTGCAGCCACCACGTGAGACCAGTCGCAGCTACACCGGCTAGCGAGTTGAGGAATTACTTCAGATGTTTTTTTTCCAAAAATGCCAAACAGTATGCATGCATGCATCCGCTCACCCACTTTTTAATGAGTGCAGTGACTCAGGCATTGGGCAGGGAATTGTAGGGAACACAGATAAATCTCTCTTAATCCATGATTTAAAGGACTTTATGGCCCATTTAGGGAAAGGAGACAGCCAGGCTTGAATACAAGATTGGATAAAACTGCAATGCAGCGAGGCCTGGATCAAGACTGAGGGTATGAGGAAATGACAACACACCACATACTCAGGGGTGGGCAAACTTGTTGACTCCAGGGCCACAGTGGGTTTTTAAACTGGACCGGAGGGCCGGAACAAAAGCATGGATGGAGTGTTTGTGTGAACTAATATAAATTCAAAGTAAACATCATTACATAAAAGGGTACAGTCTTTTGTTTTTGTTTTTGTTTTTTGTTTTTAATTCAATAGTTTTATTCACTGGATCCAGCCCACTGGCCGTAGTTTGCCCAGCTCTGTACTAAATGATAGTTACATGCCAAACATCATTGGAGGGGTTATTCAGATCATTTCTAAACCTGCAAAGGGGATACTATTATTTTTGTTTTTTATATGTATGTTTTTATTTCAGAGGAAGAGAGAGAGAAAGAGAGAGAGAGAAACATCAATTGGTTGCCTCCTGCACCCCCCCCCCCTTACGGGGGATCAAGCCGGGAACCATGACGGGGAAATGAATCGGCAACCTCCTGGTGTATGGGTTGATCCTCAACCACTGAGCCACACCGGCTGGACTCCCTTGTGTGTTTTGCTCACTGCCAAGGACCTGCATCAGCAACAAATACATTTAACAAGTTAATATACAAACTTGCTGTTTTACAGTTCTGGAGGTCAGAAATCTGAACTGAGTTTTACTGAGCTAAAGCCAAGGAGTTTGCAGGGGTTCGTTCCTTCTGGAGGCTGGGGGCGGAATGGACTCCCGTGCCTTTTCTGGTTCTAGAAGCGTCTCACATTCTTTGCCTCCTGGCCCCTTCCTTTCTCCATCATCAAAGCCAATAAAGGCTGGTCAAGTCTGACACTGACATTCCTCTGACACCGAACTCTGATGTTCCTACCTCCTACTTTCACGAATAAGGACCCTGATGATTTTACTGGGTCCACCCAGTTAATCCAGAATCCTCTCCATCTCAAGATCCTTTTTTACAAAAATTGTTGAAAGTGTTACATATGTCACCCTAACCCCCCCCTCCCAATCAACCCCCTCAAGATCCTTAATCACATCTGCAAAGTCCTCTTCCACATAAAGCACCATATTAACAGGTTGTAGGGATTAGGATGTAGACATCTGGGGGGTGTGGAAATCTCCTCCACAGCACCCTTGGGCCACAAAGACACAAGGATGGAGGACAACATTGCCGGGAGGAGAAGTCCCCAGCAGAGAGGTGTGGCAATAGAAGGGCTCTGCCCGGAAGAAAGAGATATCCTGACACTCCCGCCCTCTGATACCTGGCTGCCTCCCATTGGCCCAACCCCTGACCCAACCTCCCATTGGCCCAACCCCTGGCCCAACCTCCCATTGGCCCAACCCCTGGCCCAACCTCCCATTGGCCCAACCCCTGACCCAACCTCCCATTGGCCCAACCCCTGGCCCAACCTCCCATTGGCCCAACCCCTGGCCCAACCTCCCATTGGCCCAACCCCTGGCCCAACCTCCCATTGGCCCAACCCCTGGCCCAACCTCCCATTGGCCCAACCCCTGGCCCAACCTCCCATTGGCCCAACCCGTCTGCAAGACACAGGGCCAAGGTGTGCAGGTGCTGCAGCCCATAGCACAGGGAATGGATCTGGGGTGGGGACAGGGGCAAATAAAGAATAATAATCCCTTGTCCCGTGGCATGATTTGGTGGTTGGGCATCAACCTATAAACCAGGAGGTCACAGTTGGATTCTTGGTCAAGGTACATGCCCAGGTTGCAGGTTCGGGCAGCCAATCAATGATTCTCTCTTATCATTGATGTTTCTATCTCTCCCTCTCCTTTCCTCTTTGAAATCAATATAAATATATATAAAAGCCCAGGCAACTGTTCAACAAGTAGCTATGGTACACCCTGACCACCGGGTGGCAGATGCTCAGTGCACAGGCATGGAAACATGGACCAGACTGATGACTCTCAGAGGGAAGGGGGGAGGGGAAAGGACCGAAAGAGAGTAACCAAACATCTAGAGGCCCAGTGCACAGATTCATGCATTCGTGGGGTCCCTTGGCCTGGCCTGTGGGGATTGGGCCCAAATTGGCAGTCACATCCCCTGAGGGGTCCCAGATTGTGTGAGGGCACAGGCCGGGCCGAGGGACCCCACCTGTGCATGAATCCATGCACAGGGCCTCTAGTATATTATGAGAAAAAGAAAGACTAACAAACCCACTACAGCCTCACCGCTCAAGGCTGCCTATGGGCCAGCACCATCATCACCAGGACCACTGGAAATGCAGTCTCAGGCCCCACTGAACCCCAAGGTATCAGAACTTGCATTTTTTTTACAAGATCATCAGGCACATTTGTAGTTGGAGACCGGCTGCACTGGAGGGCTTCCATCCATGTGGAGATAAAGGTGGTTGGCAATTATAACCAAGCCGAGTTAGCTTGCATCTGCAGACACAGATTTGAGACTCACGTGGCATCCTCGGAGTAGCCCCAAAGAGTAAGAAAAACCCAAAGTCTGGATCTTCGAGAACAAGGGAAGCGTCTCTACATACTGTCTTGAAAACAGATTCAGATATTCTTAGACATCACATCTACCAAAACCACGTTTGTGAAATCCCAAGCATATGCTAGATCCATCTAACGAAGGAAAAAAAAGGAAGGAAAAAAAAAAAAGAATGAAAGGAAGACGCTAAAATTAGCATCTGCTCAGGAGGTGACAGATGTCTGGGTCTTGATAGACTTCTAGACTTGTAAGAAGATGTGTGTTTCCCTCCCATCTTTATTCATGCGTGTCTGTTGGGTGCTTTGGATATTACCATTATTTTCCCCCCCACGCACTAAAATTAATTTTCTTCTTTCTAAAGGGGTGATTCCCTCAAGTGTGACTTTGTGTGAAAGCTTTAGAAAATGTTCAATAAGGGTTTCATCTTTGGACAAAAACTCCCCCATGCCAGCCACACAAATGACCCTCCCTCTAGCTGTGCTTTATTGTGGATTGATTCTATGTGTTGAATACCTTTCCCCTATTTGAAAATGGACTGAAATCCTTGCGTAGGACCATAAAATTTCTGTCTTTAAGAATAAACCTCCAGGCTCCTGCTCAGGGTAAGTGAAAGGAATACATTTTGGTTCAAGCTGCTGAACAGGTTTGAGTCTTACAGGCTCCCGGCCGACATGGAGCAGCCCGCGGTCGGCGTGCTGATTTCGTGGGGGAAGTCGGGGCTTCGGAACCCGCAGGTCCGGGTTTGTTTCCTGGTTTTGCACCTGACGAGCTGTGTGACCTTGGACAAGTCAGCGAAGGCCTTTGACCCTCAGATGCATTCCTTTTTTTAGGAAAATAGAGGCAGTGGCGCCTGCCTTATTGTGAAGGTTTGTTGGGAAGGTTAGTGGCAGTGGACGACCTGGCACATAGTACGTGCTCAGTCAATATCTGTAGTCTCCCTCTAGGGCTGGGGAATGTCTTGCAGGCCCTAGACATAGCCTGTTCCTATGTTATATGACATTTCCAGTTAGTGGCATGTAGAAGGGAAGATAGAAGTAAAATTCAGAGATTTCATTAGAGTTTACAGTCCTTCTTAGAGGTTGAGCAAGAATCATTTTTATTGATTTCAGAGAGGAAGGAAGAAGGAGAGAAAGATAGAAACATCCAGGATGAGAGAGAATCGTTGATCGGCTGCCTCCTGCACGCCCCCCACTGGGAATGGAGCCCAACAACTGGGGCCTGTGCCCTGACCAAGAATCGAATTGTGACCTCCTGGTTCATAGGTCAACGCTCAACCACCTAGCCACATTGGCCAGGCTGCACCTGATTCTTAGGAAAATGACAGATATATAGATACATAGGTAGGGAGATACACAGACACACAAATGCATACATACACAAAATAACTGTGATACAGTCTCACAGTTTGATTCCCGGTCAGGGCACACGCCGGGGTTGCCGGCTCGATCCCCAATGAGGGGCGGGCAGGAGGCAGTTGACAAATGAGTCAGTCTCTCATCATTGATGTTTCTATCTCTCTTCCTTTTCCTTTCTCTCTGAAATCAATAAAATTTTATTTTTTATTTTTAAAATATATTTTATTGATTTTTTACAGAGAGGAAGAGAGAGGGATAGAGAGTTAGAAACATCGATGAGAGAGAATCATCGATCAGCTGCCTCTTGCACACCCCCTACTGGGGATGTGCCCGCAAACCAAGGTACATGCCCTTGACCTGAATCGAACCTGGGACTCTTCAGTCCGCAGGCCAATGCTCTATCCACTGAGCCAAACCGGTTTCGGCTGAAATCAATAAAATTAAAAAAAATTATGATTTAGTTTCTTTTACAATCAGTATTAGGAATCCTCAACTAGCCTTCCTCTCTGGCATGTCCAGTACCATGCAAAACCAAAAAAATACATTCCATGTTTGGAGAAAACATTGATTTGTACTCACACTACATGAAGGAAAGCGTGGGAATGATAGCCCCCACGTTCCAGATAGTTCTTCCTGCGGTACGAGAAAGGGAGGAGGATGGATGAGGTCAGAGCAGGGCCAGTGGTATCCCAATGCCTTAAAAAATGCTTATTTGGGCTAAGGTTTCCCATGTGCCTAATTTGTGTATCTTATTACATAAGGTCACATGTTTACATGATGAGATTACGTGTCCCATTTCTTTTTACGGATTTCTATAGCACTTTATAATGTTTCTACGAGGCGATTATAGGTCCCATATATCCTCTCGAACATTTGAAATATTTAGGAGAAAACATTAAAAAGATGAACTAGGAAAATAAACATGACGATCTCCTCGCAAGCAGAGAGCACGCTGCTGAAGTCAGCTTGTAAAAAGCCGGTGTCTGTTACCGCTGGCGGAGGGATGACTAGATGCAGGCACCGCCCCGGGGGCTTGGCGTGAGTTCTCTCACTACATCCACACAACCAGCAGACCAGGCTTATGGTCTTCATGTTACGAGCAAATCCAGGCAGTCAGCCAACGCACATCGATGGATGTGCCAGGCCCCATACAGTTATACCTGCACCGTTTTATTTCATCTTCCAGCAATTCTGGGAATTGCACGGCAAGCACAACTTTAAACCAGGGGTTGGCAAACAGTTTCTGAACTGGGCCAGATGGTAAGAATGTTACACTTTGTAGGCCCTGCAGTCTTTGTCACGATGGCTCAACTCTCATCGCAGCCAGAGAGGGCGCATAAATGAAACAGAGGGGTGATATGCCAGGGAAACTTCATTGATGGACCCTGATGTTTCCATTGCAGGTGAGTTTCTCGTGTCATAAGGTGTCACTTTATTTTCCCCTCTACCATTTAAAAATATAATATTTTTTTCTTAGCTCGCGGGTTATAACAACCAGGCAGCCGGGCTGGTGTGGCTCAGTGATTGAGCGTCGACCTATGAACCAGGAGGTCACAGTTGGATTCCTGGTCAGGGCACATGCCCAGGTTGCAGGATTGAACCCCAATAGGGGGTGTGTAGGAGGCAGCCCATCAATGATTTTTATTATTGATGCTCCTGTCTCTCCCTGTCCTTTCCTCTCTGAAATCATTAAAAAAAAAATGTATTTTAAAAAAAGGGCAGGCAGAGGGCTGGATCTGGCCCGTGGGCTGTGCTTGCCATGCGTGGCTCTTCACTGTTAGTTCTTAGGGGCAGGCCCATTGTAGACTGCTCAGCATTGTGCACTCAGCTTCTGGGCACCCCGGGGTGCTCAGTGCACGTCGGATGGGTGAGTGGATGAGTGAAGATAAGCTGATAGATAGCTCAGGAGTCCTGTGATGGTGGTGTTTTCTCTTCACTTTAGGCCACAACCCTGGACATAATTAGGGGAGCATTTTGGGGGGCACATTATATACACTATATAACGCTGTTGGGATGACAGGTGTAGACCAGGGCTGTCCCAGCAAATGGGGAGGCATGGCCATGGCAGTGCTTCCCACCAGGGAGATGATTCTTCACCATGGCGATCACGGGACATTGGCGCACACATGTGCATGTGTGTGTGTGCATGTGTGCATGTGTGTGTGTGTGTATGCAAGTGCGCACGCACGTGCAGGCACATATGTGAGTGTTGAACAATACTGATTTCCCCCCCCAACTTTCAATTTGGAAGATTTCAAAAAAACTTGTAAGAATATTGGAAGGACACTGAACACTCACATGTTTGTCACCCCGATGGAGCGGTTTTTGACACCGTATCACAGTTATTCTGTGTATGTATGCATTTGTGTGTCGATGTATCTTCTTACCTATGTATCTATGTATCTGTCATTTCCCTAAGAATCAGGTGCAGCCTGGCCAGTGTGGCTAGGTGGTTGAGCATTGACCTGTGAACCAGGAGGTCAGGGTTCGATTCTTGGTCAGGGCGCAGGCCCCGGTTGTTGGGCTCCATTTTCAGTGGGGGGTGTGCAGGAGGCAGCCGATCAACGATTCTCTCTCATCCTGGATGTTTCTATCTCTCTCTCTCTCCTTTTTCCTTCCTCTCTGAAATCAATTAAAAAAAATACATTAAAAAAAGGATCTGCCAAAACCGGTTTGGCTCAGTGGATAGAGCGTCGGTCTGCGGACTGAAAGGTCCCAGGTTCGATTCCGGTCAAGGGCATGTACCTTGGTTGCGGGCACATCCCCGGTGGGGGGTGTGCAGGAGGCAGCTGGTTGATGTTTCTCTCTCATTGATGTTTCTAGCTCTCTATCCCTCTCCCTTCCTCTCTGTGGAAAATCAATAAAATATATATTTAAAACACACACACACACACACACAATAATATTATTTAAAAAAGAAAAAAGGATCAAGTGCAGACAGCTTGACACTCCCCGTGAACACTGCGTCTGTCTTCAGAACCACCATACAGTGTTCACAATCGGGAAAGTTAACATTGTCTGTCATACAACCAGTATTTTAATTACCCCAATTGTCTCCAAAATGTCTCCCTCCCTCCCTCCCTTTCTTCCTTCTTTCCTTCCTTCTTTCCTTCCTTCCTTCCTTCCGAGCTGGTGTGCTTGTTTGTTTTGAGCCAGGACCCGATGGACAGTCACGCGAGGCACCTAGCAGCCCTTTGAATTCAGTCTCCCTGGAAGCCAGACCAGCTCTTGGCCTCTGCCTTCTCTCCTGGCGCTGCTATTTGAAAAACACAGGCCTTTGCTTTTGTACAGAGTGTCCGTTCAGATTGCCTTTTTGTGATCAGACTGAGGGTAAACGTTTCCGGCAGAAATAACGTACGGCTGATACGTGGTCGGTGGCCGGCCCCCCCGAAGAGCGCGGTGTCGCCTGCCCCGTTATTGACGAGGTTAACCTTGACCCCGTGGGTGAGGGGAACGCCACTCAGAACCAGAAATCCCTGGAGAGTGAAAACAGGAAGAGACAAACCGGCGCACGGGGTCCTGTCTGGCGGGCACAGTTTGCTCAGCTTCCAGGTTCTTCCGGGCGCACAGGTGACTGAATTCAACCGGAGAAGTAGCCCGCAGCTCCTTGCTCCGTGGCCATCAGTATGCCAAGCCACGTTCCTGCTCAGCGGCTGGAGATTTATCGATTGCGTCACCGTCCATGATGGGGGGCGGCGGATCCTACCTCGGGACCTGCATTAGTTTTCACCTCGTGTAGCTGCAGAGACAGAGGACGCGGCCGGCCTGGCTGCTCCTTAATGGTCGTTCCAAGGGCAGCAGCGTGGACACGGGCCACCGTGGTCCAGGCCCCCGCCATCCTCACCCAGTGGCCACAGTCCCCTAAGGACCCATCCAGCCTCCGCTCTGCTCGCCTTCTCGCCGCAGTCCGTTCTCCATAAAACAGCCTCTGGGGATTTTTGAAAATTCAGATCAGCTTGCCAGCCCTCTTTGTCCTGAAACGTTGCCTGTTGTCCGTAGAACGAATATCTGAACGCTTCCTCTGGCCTTCCCTGGCTGGCCTGGCCCGTGCCTTTCTCTCAGCCTTCGTGTTCTTCCCCTCTGTGGTCTCTGAACCCAGCTGCACCGGGCTTTCTTTTCTTCTTTTTTCTTTCTAAATATATTTTATTGATTTTTCACAGAGAGGAAGGGAGAGGGATAGAAAGCTAGAAACATCGATGAGAGGGAAACATCGACCAGCTGCCCCCTGCACACTCCCTACCAGGGACGTGCCTGCAACCAAGGTACATGCCCTTGACGGGAATCGAACCCGGGACCCTTGAGTCCACAGACCAACGCTCTATCTGCTGAGCCAAACTGGTTTCGGCGGCACCGGGCTTTCTTTCTGTTTCACCACAGCGCTGCTGCCTCCGGGCCTTTGCGCATGCTGTGCTGTCCTACCCAGGACAGCCCTCTCTTGTCCTCCCGCTACGGTGACTGCTTGTACCGCACGTTCACTCAAGAATGGTCTCATGTCAGGACCCAGAGGCTCCATCGGAGTGGCTCGGGCGGGACCCACACCCACCCTTTGACACGGTGTAGGCTTTGTGTGGGCTGCTTCCCTTCTCATCGTGGCAGGATGGCTGCCATTAGTGCCACTGTTATATCCACCCCCTTGGCCAGTCCTAGGAAAAGAGAGTAAGTTTTTCCTCATAGTTCTTATAAAAATTACTAGAGGCCTGGTGCACAAAATTCGTGCATAGGGGGGGTTCCCTCAGCCCAGCCTGCACCCTCTCCGATTTGGGACCCCCTGAGGGATGTCCGACTGCACGTTTAGGCCTGGTCCCTCCCAGCTGCCCTCCCCTGCTGGCCATCTTGTGCCCACATGGGGCAGCCATCTTTGATCACATGGGGGTGGCCATCTTGTGTGTGGGAGTGACAGCCAGTTTGCGTATGACTCTTTTATTATAGAGGATGAGCTTGGCTTTAATTAGGTTACCACAGGCCACATGCCCATTCCTGAACCAGGCCTACCCCTTAGAAGGGTGTGTGTTGGCCTTTGCCAAGCCTTGGATTGAGGGTGGGAGAGGGCTCCCCAAAGAAAACGGTGTCCTGCTACCAGAAGGAGGGGAGTGGGTGCTGCACAGCCAAGTGAAAGGTGCCCGTCGCCGACTCTTGTAAGGACGTGAGATAAGAAGCAAAAGAGGTTCACTCACAACAAGATGGCGGCAGAGGTAAAAGCCTAACTGCAGCCGCACTCAACAATTTCAAAAAATACAACTAAAATATAGAGTGGACACTATCCAGAACTACAGGAAAGTTGACTGACTGGGAATTCTACAACTAGAAGGAAAGAGAAAACCAGAAAGAAAACCAGAAGAGCTGTAAAAGCTTAAGGTACGGAGACACGGTGCTCGCGCGGGGAGAGGACAGAGCCGGAGAGGAGGGGTGGCGGAGTGCCTGGCTGGCGTTCCCCAGCGGGAAGGAGATAAAAGCTCTGGACTGTGCTGAACCCCAACTCCGACTGCACTGAACCCCAGTTCTGGGAGAGACCCCGGGGGTCCCAGGCTCATACAGAGGGAATCTGGGCTGTAAGGCGGAAGCTCAGCGGAGCTGCGGCGAAAGGCAGAGCCCCGGAGTCGCGCACATTGTGTGCAGAGGAGGGACTGTTCGCTGAGCTGCTGGATTGCCCCAGCGGGAAGGACTCAAAAGCTCAGGAATGTGCTGAGCCCCAGTTCTGACTGCACTGAACCCCAGTCCTGGGCAAGACCCTCGGGCTCCAGCCTCATACAGAGGGAATCTGGGCTGTAAGACATAAGCTTAGGGGAGCGGCGAAAAGCAGAGCCCCTGAGTCGCGCACATTACGCGCAGAGGACAGACTGTTGTTTGGGCTGCGAGATTGCCCTAGCGGGAAGGAGACATAAGCTCCTGTTCTTAACCCCACTTCCAACTGCTCTGAACCCCAGTTGTGGGCTCGTTGGGGGAGAGACTACACTGTCTGGAATCGGGAGAAGCTCCAGGGCGCCTTTCTCTCAGAGGTGCTTGCAGCGAATACCAAAGGACACTGAGGAACACTGAGACTCAGGAACCTCCGAGGGCGGGGCTAACCGGAAGCCAAGGCTGTAGGCTCCACCCTGAAACTCTGCCCCATCCAAGCTGAACTCAGAGAGGCTTTTGCAGGTTTCCAAGTCTA